>CM067096.1:10901000-11618500 GCA_034008185.1 Gorsachius magnificus | reverse complement strand
TAGCTCTGTACCTTCCAGTTTCACCTCGTTACCCCTTTTGCATGTACAAGAACTGGTTTGCAGTACAGAATGACTGTATTTTGTACTGTTTAAATCTGAGTCAGAGCTAGTAAATACTTTGGGCGTGCAGAGTAAACCAGTTAGTGTTTGACTTTTGACTCGCAAAGCCCAGATGATTCACAGTGTTAACATTTTCATTTCTTGTTCGTTCGAAATGCAGTGGGGATTTGGCATTTTAAATCATTAAGGATTTAAGCTATATCCCACCTTTCTGTAGAATTTTTTCAGCACCACTACTGAGAAAACTTGAAATGCTGGGGTACTGTGGTTAGCTTATCGTAAAAATAGTTTTCATTCTGCTTGGGAAATAGGATAGTCTGTATCTGGAGCCTTCTTTCTTCTCTAGACTAATATGTCTGCAACAAATATGAGCAAAAACTGCTTCGTATTTAAAATTAACAAGAGGAACGTCACCCGAAGTTAGATGAAACCGTAGCGTTTTGTGTGCAGCAAAACAATCTCTTAAGGAATGCTAAGCTAGGGAGGTCTGGCTGGTTTTATATAGTTCAAAATTACTTGATCAAAGAATTTTAAGAAATAAAATGCAGAACTAATCTTTATTGAAAATATACTTTTATTTTACTAGGTGACTTACTACTGTATAACACTACTTATTTTCAGTTACATGTGCTGCTGCTGTAGGTCTCGCTATAATAAAGACATTTTTGGGTTTGCTTTGATGAAACTTCACAAGAGCCGTCTGTAGGGTAGAAATACAATTTCCCCTCCGCTTTAATTGCGCTCTGTGCTGTGTTTGGCTGGGTTAACCGAATCAAGGGAGCTGCATTCGGGTGAGCTGAGTGGATCTTATCGACAGTGGGCTCTGGGACATATTTTTCACTCTTCTACCCATTTGAGAATTAAAATTTGCTGTGCAGTTTTATTCTCCCTATCGGCACATAAAGCGAGCCAAGCGCGGTTTGGGGGAAAGCAGTCGCGTGAATATCCCCCCCCATTTATGTGCCTCAGAAAAGGTCGTGTCCTTATCAGTGATCGTAATTGATAACAATGTGGTGGTTTCAGTCAAATCTGTGACCTTGGTACCACGGCGGGGCCCCAGCGCTGGTTGCTGCTTTCCTCACTTATTTCTGCTTTGATGTGATCCGGCAGCTGATAGAGATGCACGCAGGTCAGGGAGAGGCAGCTGGCTGGCAGCGCCAGATTAAAATATTTCTGACCCACAAAAGTAACCAAATGCCCATATTTCTTCATTTAGCATAATTAATACCTTGTATTTCCACTGACTTTGATAAACTGAGTTTTCCCCCCTCCTTCTTTATTATTTTATTCCCTGTAGCTTTCAGTAATGATTGCAGGAGATCTGTAGTAAAAATGTTTTACAGACTCTGAAGAATAACATGTTTTGAAAAAGCTAAGATCAAAAGTCTCAATTAGGTCGCAGCCTAGCAGGAAGCTTATAACCACATTAAAATGGGAAAGTTATTTCATTTTTAGTATACTATATTTTCAGTAGCCAGCGTAGTAAGCTGAAGGCAAAAAGAAACATATTGGATCTCTCACCAAGGAAATCCTCTTGCTCTTATGGCTTTGTAATTAGGGAAGAGATACATAGAGTAAGTAAAAGTGTTCCGTGTGCTTTAATGTATGTCCTTCTTGAGAAGAACTTACTGAAGTAGCATCTGGAGGAACTGATGAAACATTTTGGTGGTGGTGGTGGTTTTTTTTTTTTTCTTTTTGTCACAAATGTTCACTCTGAATGATTATTGTCACTGTTTAAAATCACTATATAAAAAGTAGTTGTGGAGTGACTGCCTGGGTGCCCGTGTTTTAGCTCAGCGGATCAGCATAAAAGATCTCTGGCTAATACTGAACCTGGGAGTATCCACTCCGGACTTGAACGTCAGCTGATGTCTTTATTTAAAAAATAATAACCGAAAACAACGGCGAAGCAAGCCATCTGGAGGGCTGACGTTTGCTGTGGGCAATGATATTTGTAGCTGCTGCTCGCTCTTTTCTGGATTCATTGCAAGGTAGAGAGTGCAGCCCCTTTCCCCGGCCGCTGATGCCGTGTGCCGCTGCACGCCGCCTGTAAACAGAGTCACCGGGCAGAGATTAACAGCACTGATTTGTCATGATGAATGGAACTCGGTTAGGTTGCTCTTGTAAGGCAAGAAATATATTTTATGCCATAACCAAATTTGAGTCCTTTTTACCAATACATTTTGAATTGCATTTAACAGCCAGATAAATGCAGAGCTTATTTTATTGCAGTTATGATTCTAGATATCTGTATTACATGTATTTCTACTGAACTTTACACTAAGCACAGTAGATCTCTTCTGTCAACAAATAAATTAAACTTGGACCAAGTAGTATTTTCTTCCACCTATCAGGGATCTGGTTTTGCAACATATTTTTATTTTCTAGTGACAGCAGTCATCAAAATACAATACCTGTGAGGCTTATGTATCCTGAAGTACTCCTTAAGCAAAGAGGTCCCGAACTGTTTACCCCTGGCAGAGCCCTTGCGTTTCTATAGGGAAATCATCTTTGCTATAATTATTGCAGAAGAAAAAAAAAAAATATGCCGGCAGTTTTACCGGTATGCACAGACCCGATACAGAGATGGGCAGCAGGGTGGACCAAGGGGCCAGAGATGTCAGCAGATTTAATCCCCAAAGTACTGGGGTTCAGCACTCTTTTTTTTTAAACATCAGAAGTATTTTATACATCCAAATTTAACTCCTTGTGTAACGGAAGTATGAGCATTTAGAAAGAAAACTGAAATAGAAAATTAAGGGAGTGTTTGACCAATTTGCTGTTCTCACTCTGAACGCATCATCTCTCTTTGAACGAGCCGATACTTGCTCACCTGACTGGATTTCCCTAATTCAGGGAGTTGTCATCCTTTTTCATATCTCTGATCCCTCTGCCTTGCTGGGACGTGGTTTAGTGGTGGGATGGCAGTGCTAGGTTAACAGTTGGACTCGATGATCTTAAAGGTCTTTTCCAACCGAGGTGATTCTATGATTCTATGATCTCTTATCCCTTGCTGGCACGTGGTCCCGCCTCGGTGGGGGTTGGGACCCCCTGCTCTAGTGAATGCCAGTGGTACCAGCGTAGCACAGGGGGCTCAGGAGGAGGCCGTGGTTATGCATTTTGTCTACGTGGAGCTTGATAGAGCTACTGCTGTACTAGAGTTAGGATAACCTTGTGATTAAATGGGGATATCCATTACCTGCCCTAGCTTTAGTGTACGCACACAGCCTCTCTTGCTATCAGAATTCAGCATATTTCACTTTTTTTTTGTGTGTGTATCTTGTGTTTTGCAACAACTATTCTATCCTAAAAATTATTTGGGAAAATACTGGCAGTCAGGAAAGGTGGTGGTGGTAGATGTTAGGTGCTGCGCAGACTGGCACTAGAGCTATAAAGCAAATTTACAGGAGGGACGAGTTGAATTCAGCAGTACCAAAGCTGTTCTTATTAGGCTGCACCTGCAGAATTGAAGTCTCCTCCTTCATAAAACCTAAAATAATCCAAACTCTTCAGATTACATAAAATGCAAGCCTGGCTTCACAATTCCCATACGGCTTATTGACCGAATCGGAATTTCCTATGAAATGTTCAATAAAAGGAGGGGATTGTGGAAGACTCGAGTCTGGTAGAAACAAGCACGTGTTGCCATTTGTAAGCTAGGGCTGTCAGCACAAGCAAGTTGCTTTTCAAAATCAGAGGAAGCCCTGTTGGAATCTGAATTTTGTCTGAAACTGGTGCTGCTTTGATGCTCTGAATGTCCCTCATCTCCGTCTTCGTGACTGCAATTATGACTCAATTCTGTGTGTTTTGGGAGAAGCGTTGAGTGTTTGGGGGTTGTCGGTATTTGTCATTACCGATTGCAAATTGTGAAAGAGGTGAAAACTAGAAACGGGGCAAGAAATATAAATGCCAGAGGATTCCTTCTCTTCACCTGTGTTTGCAGCAATGCTCTGTTAAAAATAACAGCAATGGGTGCGACACTTAACGGTATTTAGCAATCCAGCGGGGCTGCTGGGAAGCTCAGTACTCCCTGTTACCATTTTTCCCCCTCCTGTGTGACTGTGTTTTTGCACATGCTGGGTACAGTCGTTCTCAACATGTGCATCAAATCCAGGAAGCATCAGAGCTACCGTGCGTGTGCGGATGAGCTACTGCACATCACGCGGGGGTCTGTCAGCACGCTGCTCCTGGCCCGCAGAGGAGGCGGCAGCAGAAAGCAATGTTTGCACACCCTGCTTTTCAGACCGATGCGAGGAGTGGCCCGTAGTCCGGCCGAAATGCTGGGGGTCACGGTGGCCCCGGCTGCGGCAGGACTTGCCGCTGGGCTGCTGATCCAGGAGAGGCAGCGGCTGAGAGCGGGCGGCTGCTGCTGCCACCGACACGAACCCTCCAGCCCAACGCTGGCTCCCGCCGGGCCCCTCGGGAAGACGGCTCTCGGGAGCCTGCCGCCAGACACGCTGCCCAGAGGGGCTGCAAGGAGCCCTACGTTCTGCACTTTCTTTTCTCTACAGCAACTTCAATACACACGTGCTGCGTTAAAAGAGGAAAAAAAATTAGGCTCGGAATCTTGTGGATGTTTTAATAAGCGTCTAAGTGCAAATAGTTCCAAGTCTGTGAAGCTACTCTTCTCCTTAATAATAAACATCTGTGTAGTTTTTCGTACCCTAAGATTTCAGACAAGCCAATGTCTAAAGAGCTGAGGGCTCAGCGTAGGTGATTTAAAGCTCAGGTCAGTATTTATGCACGGAACACTTGGGGAAGCAAAAATAGAAAACATGCAAGGAAACCGCGTGTTTTGGGGATGACATTAACAGTTCGAGGTCTGAGGAGGATGTGTGTCTGCAACTTGCATGTTACATAGGAATGTTTAAAAAATCTGTTCAGACGTGGCAAATCCAGTGTTTAGGTGTATTTGGGGCTAATTCTTTTTATAAAGAAGCCTACATTCCAACATGTCTTCATTCAGTAATTTAATTGGGATGTAGGGCTTTGAGCTAGTGGCTGATTAGAAAACATGACCTGCTTGAGAGATCAAGAAGGTAAATTGATAAATGTTGTAGCAAAGGTTAGTAATGTGTGAGAGAGTAGAAGCTGCTCTGGGCTTTGAATCACTGATCAAGGTCAGCTGCAGTTCATTAAAATCTTTAGAGATTTAGATTTGTTGTAAATATACCCGCATACCATACTTTATCTTGCAAATCCTGGGTATTGGTTGTTTAGTAATATTGCATATTATTGCACCAGTTTTATGATAGTAAATTTACACCAAGGTACAAAGCCAAAGTCCTGTAAAATATTTGAATTGGAAAACCAGGCTGGGTGATGAGACTCGCTGTAGCACAGCCAGCGCCCCGGCCGGCACGTCCCGCGTCCCCCCGTCGTCACGCCAGAGCGCTGCCCCCGCACTTCTTGCTTCTTTGATGATTAAAAATCTTTTAAGGTGCACCTGGTTTTGTGCTGATGCTGTCCTTTAACTTAAATAGTTTTTCCTTCCTTAGTGCTTATGTCCCTGGAGCGTTTGCGGAGTGCGGTCGTACTCATCCTGGCTTACAGCTGAAATGGGAAGAAGCCCTGCTGCTTTCGCTCCCTTACCTGAGCCAGGGTTGCTGTTCCCCTCGTCAGATGGCTTTGTATCGCTTTCAACTTTTCAGCCTGAACACGGGTATTGGTAGGTGTGTTTGAGACAACATCTCACCGCTGCACTGAACGACATAATATTCCTGTTCCCGGTGGTGCGTGCTGGAGCACGGCCATGCCAGGCAGCCCATCGCCACCCTGCGACGGAGAGGCCTTGGGCTTTCACCCCAGCCTTTCTAACCGGTGGGTGCTCAGGCTTCTGCTTTCCTGACCTCACACTTTCTGCTAATACATCTTTTGCCTTTCTCTATGGTTCTCGGGAACTTCCCTCTCTTCTGAACCATCCATCCTCGCTATTGGCATCATTGTCTGGGTTTGTTCCTTCTCTTTCCTCTGGGAAGCACAGCGTTTGAAGGCCATATTGAGGGCTTGTTCTTAGTCGCGTTCAGCCAGCGTGGTCTGTTGGTCCTCTCCAGTTCATCCTGATTTTGCTTAGAGCTTGTTTGGATGCTGTCACCCGTTTGGTGTCACTCTCCCTATCTCTGCCTACGTCACCAGTGCCAGGTCCTGACTTCGTTCCAGCATTTATCTTTTGAGGAACGCACATCTGGGGATTTCATCTTTCGGGTACGCCTTTCAGCTAACGCTGCCGCTTCTCATCTGTGGTGCAGTGCTGGTCGTGCAGCGGTCTGGTGAACCTCCAGCAATGTGTGGGTTCGGAGCAGCTGAGGCCCGCTTCACCTGCACCTCTGTCTTGATTGAACCATCAGCTCTGGGAAAGCTGCTGGGGCCGAATCCCCTGGCTGGTCGCTGCAGCACTTGGGCAATTCATTGCCCATTTCCCAAGCCGCGGTTATTTCTCAGTTGCGGCACTTATCCTGTGGCAAGCCAACCCGTTCTGCAGGGCAGCAAAGGCTGTCGGGGGGGCTGTGGCCGTCGTGTCCCATCCTGTGGTGCTGTCCCACAGGCTACCTTGGTGAAACCAAACGTAATGCCGTTTTACATGCACTAGCTAATGTGCACTATAAGTGGTTATATTGTGAAGTTAAATGCATTTGCAGGTGTTCTGGTAAAAGCAGAGAAATGTTCTTTAAGACTTGACCAAATACCTTTCCTTTAGGTTATTCCTGACTCAAATCTGTCGCCATGAGGTTAAAGTGATGTTAAATCTACTAAAAAACGTGCCTAACAGAAATACTTCTAAAGTACTTTTCTTGAAGTGTAACTGTGAATCGCTTTGAGCTTAATGGTTTTTAAAAATCTAGAACAAAAGAGTTTTTTTTCCCCCTACAACAGCTGTGCAGTTTTATTAAAAATTTAAAGAAATCTTATGTGTCTAATCCTTTGAGCGGATGTGTAATTACTTGGCTTGGGCTCTTACACATGGATAACCTAGCTGTACTGTGAGACAAGATTCTTATGTTTAATTTAAAGAATCATGGGTGTGCTTTGGAGATTATCAACACCAAGCCTCGTAAAGGAACACAAAACCAGAACAACTATTATACATTATCATTTGTTATACAGATGTTACAGACCATCTGACTAGCAGATAGTGTAGCTCACAGTGGTATTGGCAAATGATGGCGGGGTATGTAGGATAAAAAAATCGGAAAACTGTCTTTTGGAAGATGTTTTCACTTCACAAATTTTAAAATTTTCCCCTGCGTTTTGGGTGTTTGCATTTAATCTGCATTCCCTTTAGGTGAACCTGGTGCTTTTGTAATCAGTTATTCCAACTGAGCTATCGCTTTGTATCTGCAGCAGGCACCTTTTCCAGCTTCGTCGTGGCCGTTGGATATGAAGCCCAATTCAGCAAGATTCTAGAGTTTGAACAAGCTGTTATCAGAACCGTGCTACAAACGCCCAGTTGCATTAAAGGGAGTTTTGTATCTGTCGCAATGTTACTGCCACAGGTAGATGCTTTAAAAATTAATGTATTTTAAAGGCCAAGAATATGATTACACAAATCCAGTTAAAAACCAGTTCATTTTGTTTTAGGTAACTTTATCAGGAAATGTTTGTTTAGCTACTTTTATCAGAAAATGGATGATTCATTATTTAAAATTTTGAAGAACTAACCCACATCTGAAGTGAATTATAATCTCTTTCAATCAAGCTGGAGATATCAGTCAGAATCACCCCTGATGTGAGCAGGTACAACTCCATTGAAGTCAAGTCTGCTTACAATCAAGCTGATTTTAGCCAAGGAACATTTTTTCCTTATTTCCTTTTTTTTTTTTCCCCCTTCCCTCTCCCTCCCCCTTAGTAATCTTCTTCATATTAATTACATTTTTTTCTATTACATTTGGCTGTAGTCACTTTGGTAGGACAAACACATACCATACCATTTTCTTCTGTAGGAATCATGTGCGCACGTTATTTTCAAAATCTGTATTACAAAGTCTTTTATCCTTTTATTAGTTTAGTACTTAAGCCCTAGACATAAGAAAGAAGCCTATCAGTGAAAATCAATTGAAATGCAGTTAGATACAGACCTGATGGACTGTGCGAGGAGGCTTAGGCGCAGCACAATAAAATCAATTAAGGCCTTTCCAGCCCCATACACTTTTGCCCATCCAATCACTTTTCACACATTCCCTCCATTAGTTTTGCAAGATTTTTTTTTTTATATGAATTATGATGAATGAGACCCTTCTTATGAATATATAGATGGGTCATTACCCTATGAAAACTAGACTGTACTGGTGCTTAGCGATTAAGGCTTTCTGCTGCTACCGTCAATGAAGTTCAAATTCAACCACCTCAATCTATGATAGGGAAGCTGTAGCCATTGTTGTCTAATTCACTTAACAACGTTATAATTGTGATTTGGTTTTGTTCATCATAATAATTTACATAAACTCTTTTGTATTTGTTAATAATTTGGATTAGTCGTCAAGCTTAAGGAATGTAATAGATCAAATAAACAAAAGGGAAATAATAATATAAAAAAAAAAAGGCACCAGGCCTACGCAGACAGATGTGAAGAGCAGATTAAATACCAGTTGTGTACGCCAAATTTTTGGTTAAATTAAATACGTAAAAGCACAGGTTGGCTTGGGGGACAGAGGTGTAAACCTGCTCTCACAACTTTTTTTTTTTTTTTTTTCCCCTTTATGGGAGTGGATGGCTTAGTTGAATTTGAATTTAAACCTGAAATATTAGCTGAGCCAGGGACAAGTGGCCAGACAGCTCTGGTATATGAATGTTTATGCAAATGAAGATGCAATAAAACGAGGCTCCTTGAAAAATCTGCCCTAGCAAATTAGCGGAAAATGCACCGCCATAAACAGCTGTTGCATTTTAATCAAGCATCTGCAGAGTATATTTTGCTTTGTGTTACAAACAAAACAAAAAACACCCAGATTGCAGCAACCTCATTTTATATTCAGAAATTAACCCATTCTGCACTGCTAAAAAAGAGTAATCCCCAGGTCCCAGCTTTAATGCACCAAGGGGGCAGAAGTATGATTAACTCATTGACTTTCGGGTTACCTTGTTTAACTTAAAAGGCAGTGTTTCTGAATGGAAGAATAATTAGCAAATTTTACTCCTCTGTAATTCTCAGGAGCTTTTTGCTCGTCCAGTCTCATAGTTTGAAGCACATTTTATAATGAAATAGATCCAAATAAGTTTAAGGAGCTCTGCTCCTGTATCCCTAGCTTTGCACAAATGAGAATTAATCGTGCAAAATAGTTCAGCTGTCAGGTTTTGTTAGAAAACATCCTTTATATTAATGCGATACGAAATAATACATCTTGGTTTTCAAAGAGTTAATAAACACCCCGAGCTGTGCTGATCTTGTAGCTTTAGTGAGCCTTAATCTGTAAGCTTGATTACCTCCTAACCCTCAGTCGCCTGCCTCCCTCCTAACACAGCGGGAGTTTTACGGCAGCATTAGTGGCATTTTGCCCAGCTTTGGCTTTAGGGAAATCATTCAGTGAGAAAGAAAAGCAGAAGGACTGGATCTGTCTACTGCTGCGAGGTCATTAACACAGTGGCATGGCCGGGGCGGTGCTGGGGGAGCTCAGCGCTGGCGCTCCCTGACCGGTTACCGTCCACTGGGCCGGTAACGGGGCTGAGACGCTCCTACAGAAGCAACAGTGCCTTCCCCAAAATGACTTCCAGGGCTTGCTCCTGCAGAGCGGTCTTGTCTTTAAATCGTATACGCAGCATATGGGCATTGGGATATACGTCTTGGTCCTTCGAAGAGCAATATTACTACAGATTTATGTGCTCCGGGCTCTTTGTGCACACGGAGGCAGACAGGAATATTTAGTGGAGTTTGCTCTCACTCCAGGAAAAACTCACAAATGGGAATAATTCTTACCCGTCATACAAGCTGGATGTTCTTTATTTATAACGCTAACCAAAACGAATAGCCGCCTTCTGCCTACCTTACTCGTGAGGAGTAATTCTCACTCCACAAGTAGTGGGGAGGCGTCCCGTTAACCTCTTGGTTGCAGTGGTGCAGTTCCGTGGGTTTGGACGAGGGCTCTGCCGATACTCGGCAAGAGCGGTCAGAGTTTGGCCATTTTAATTCACGCAAGGTCCCATCACAGTTTGAAGCAGTGATTGTTCTTCTGGCCACCTCTTGGTGTGTTTTCATGGTAACGTTCCCAAAACCAATTTGCTCCTGTCCCCTGTAGTGTCGTTCTCTGCTTCTGGAAAACAGCCTTGGCGCTTCGCGCGATTCACATTTTCCATTTCAGAAGAAACGGTGCAGTTAGGCCTCGTGCCAAAGCTTAACCAGGAGTTTGTGGCCAAGTTGTTGGGCAGGAGAAGACCATCTTTGCGCCACTGTTGGAGCGTGATGTTGGTGTGGTATATCCAGCTTTGAACCGCCATCGTTATGCCGAGTGACCCCTGGCAGGGAGCAGGACAGCGTGGGTGGTGAAGAGACAGAGGTCGGGGCTGGACCTGAGCACAGCTCTGATGGGAGATGTCTGTGCTGTGAGGCGTGCAAACGGGAGGTTTTCAGAAGTGACTCAGGTTGTACCTGGTTGCTAAAACGTGAGATCTAAAGCCTGTCAGGGGTTTTGTATTTTCAGGAACTAATTTTGTGAGCAAGTATAGACACTGCCCTAACTAAAATTTATCGCATTTGCTTTTAACCTAGGTAAAGGGACAAGTTAAGTTCCACCACTGCTCTAAAATTTAAAAAACAAACTACTAACTCTTGGCTGAGGTCTGTTTTGGGGGAAAGCCGTGTGTCTCTTAATTCCTTTCCTGTACCTGAAAAGCAGAAGCAGAATGGTCATGTGCATCTTTCACTTGGTGGTTTCTGCGTTTCTCTGGTGGCTGGTTAGAAATGGCTTCTGGCTCACCAGCGTACGCCGGTTCAGCTGAAGGTCTTCTGGCAACATGTTGGCTTACAAAACAAAAGCAAATTATGTAAACTCTAATTTGCATTTTTGAAGTGAGGCTGTTCAGGTTGGTAATCTGTTGTCAGGAGGATCTGGTAGCAGGACTTAGCCATTAGGGATCTTCAAGCGAGCTTGAAGGCAGCAGTGGCCACCTTGGCAGTGAGAGAAAGTACATTTAGTTCTCATTCACCTGGAATTTTTCTGTCATTGGTGTGGACGTGTCCCGCCACGCTTTGTTCTTCAGTGGAAATTCAGACTTAAACCCCTCAGGTTCTCCCTGCTGCCATTTGATTCAGAAGGGCCTTCACAACTGGCTGGTCAAGGACACACCTCATCATCCTCACCTCTCTGGTGACAGAGCATCTTGCCCATGGGCTTGAGCTAGCTTGATTGCCGTGTTTATTTAATAAAAGTTCAGCCTTTGCTGCTGTTTTGAAACAGTAGGCCTGTGTTTACCCTCATTTCAGCATGCAACTACTTCCTTAAAAAATATCTTCATTGTAACATTCTCTCCACTATCGTTGACTGTAGCACCTCTCTTGTTAAGCAGTGAGGTTAAGAGCAGTGTCCAAAAGGTGCTAAGGGTATAGTCCTGTAAATATATTAATATATGTTTCTCCTCAAAATGTTGTCTTTGTCCAATAATACTTTACAGAAAGTGCTGATGTTACCCAGGGCTCCCCACCCCTGAACCCACCCGGTGCTGTGCTGCTCCTGCTCGTTTGGATGAGACCAATCCAATCTGCTTTGTTACTCTTGAACTCAAAGGAATTTTTCTCCTCTCACCTTGCAGTGCGGGAGCAGCAAAGTGCCCGTGTCTGGGGAAAGGATGAGGATGAAGAACTTTTCTACCTGACATAGAAAAAAAGTACCCTCGTTACCTTCACAACTTTCTTGGTGTGTACAAGGTGGATGACACCACCTCCTTTAGATCCTTGGAAAATAATAGAAAGTGTTTAAATTAAGCACTGAAGCTGAAGATTCTTGCTGAAGATTTAACCTCTTTGCTAGACTTAAATATATATCCCAGGGTATTCCAGGTCAGTGTAGAGGCTGCAACTCAAATGGGAGGGTTGTACTGCTGCTCGCAGCAGAAGTCACATCTCCAGGTTAACGTAGATATACGCAGGTACGTGCTGACCTGTCACAGAGTTCACCTCGTGCTTCACGCCTTGTCTTTGTGCAAATACATTTTGGTAGGTGGGCTCAGTGTTTCTATACATATTTCCTTAACAACCCACTAAGAAGCACAGAAGTGATTTTTTTTGTGTCCTGGGTGTTCCAATTACCACCAATATAATATAAGGCCTATGGGAAACAGAAAAATTGTGTTTTCTTTACTGTCCTTCCAAGGAATAGACCTACAGTGCATGGAGTGGGGAGAGGGGTTGCTTTAAAGTTTTAACTTCCAGCTCCACTGATTGGTAGGAATAAATACGGAATGTTTGCATATAAATTGCATTGGAGTTTAAAATCTTTTGCTTTTGATATCAGCCCGTAGTTTTGCGCTATTCTGAAATGCTTGCCAGCATTTAATATCCTCTGTCTTTTCGGTGACCATGCCGTGACCTTTCAAAATAAAAGTTGCAGATCGGAAGTAACTGGCTGAGAATTAGTGGTTGGTATATTCCAGTTTACATAGAAATGTCCTCAGTTAAAATATGGTTCATTCATCAGTCAAACCGTCCTTACTTCCTTTAATTGAATTAAGATGGGCAAATGAGAGATATGTGCAAGACAGAAAAAAAAATCTTTTGCAAATCACTGTTATCCTTTTAATAGTGTAAAACGAATCAATTAGGAGCGTGTCAAAGCATCTTTTACACAGGCAGAACTTTGAAGCAGAGAATATTTCATAAAAGTGGAAATTTAAATTGGAAATAGGAAAATGTAAATTAGATTTTGCGATTACACCTAATCTAATTTTTCTTTTTGAGAAAGACAGATGACTGTTATTTGATGATATTTTATAGGCTGTTACATCTACTATAATCATTTTTGTAACTTGTTCATTTTAAAAACAGGCTCGTGTGCCTTTTGTCTCGTTGAATTGTAGCAGCAGCAACAACAACAACAAAGGAAAAAGGTTTCAGCTGCTCACCGTTGACGTGAAAGATTCTGCATGTTAGTTGGGCGAACCAGCGAGCCCCGGGCCCAGAATAAAGCTGATAAAGTGGGACTTTTGGAAGTACTTACATTTCGATATTATTCTTTTCTGCATTTCCTGATCAGCTGGTTGTCAGGAATCCGCTCTTCTCTGTGGCACGTTTTGGGGTTGCTGTGCTGTTCATGGGGTTGACCTTCGCAGGGGTTTTTCATGCAGTCCCTTAACAAGTTGGGTTAGGTGATTAGATGAACAGAATAGACCGTTTCAACTCAGAAACGTTTAAAGCTGTCTGAAATTTTTGGTTGGTTGTTTCCCCTTGGGTTTTTCTTCTCCCTGTTTTCATTTGAAGCATTGAGCGAGAGCAGCCGGGGGATTGGCGATGCCAGGAGCCTGGTCCCGGGGCGGCAGCGGGGCGTTGGGTGTTAACAGGCACCGGCTGCTGGTCCGCATGGTCCCACCATCCTCGGAGCTCCTACCAAAGGGAGCCGCGCGAGCGTTTGTACTCGGCGTAATTTCTAATTGGAAGTAATTCACATAAACTAATGAACATAGGTGTGCGGTTTCAGTATCTTCAATAAAAGACACAAATTTCACAGCAAAACACTGTTACAACAAACCAATTTCCCAGTCTGTTACAGTGTGCTTGAATTGATGTAAAATGCGATTGCATTTTTTTTAAAGACTTTTACTTGTCGCTTTATAATTCTGATCTGGATTTAAATTGAGTATGCAAATAAAAAACTTAGAAACAGATTATTTCATTAAAAAACAAGACATAGTTTTTAAAAAGAAGAGGTGGGTGAGAGTTAGGGTTGTCCTTCTGTCTTATTTTTCCGCAAAGCATTTCTATAAGGTTTTTTTAAAAGTTAATTTATTACAAAGTTTGCTTTGGTTCGCTCCTGGTGGGCTGTGTGGAGAACAGGACTTTTCACCGTACCCGCAGGCAGGCTCGCCCCAAGTCTGTCTTTTCATCCTGTACTTTTTTACTTTGATGGTTTTAGCAAGCACACCGGTTTGCTTGATCTATGGTGCAGCATATATCCATGCTTTATTTCATAGCTGAAGCAGTACCTCGGAAGGTAGAAATTCCAGCTGCTAGCTAATGCTAATGGTAAACCTTACCCACAGGCTGCCTTATTTTTGGCTGCCCTCCTTTTTGGAAGCTTTATGTTCATCCCACAAAGATAGTGTAGAGGAAAACCAGCAAAAATGACAGGATCGTTGCAAGAAGCTCTAAACACGTTAACAGCAGATTCGGAGTTATTTATTGATGGTTTTGCCCACTGGCAGTGTAAAATGCGTGTCGGTTGTCATCGCCAGTAACAATTTCAGCACATTGTGTTCCTATTTTATTTACACCAGTGGCAACACGCTTATAAACACCGTCACTGGGGGTAGGTCAGGAGGTCAGCCCTCGAGGTTAAGAATGGAAGGGGTCATCGGCTATTAACCTAAGTTTAGCAGCAAATAGTGCAGCCCTGTATATACCGGGGCCTTGGCGCCTTCTGAGCTTAGTGAAACTTTTGTATCTCAAGTCATTTGGCTCTAAGATATTTTCTAGGGTTTTAATTTGCGGTTTTCTGGGGGTAATTAAGTGTCTTAGATTTTGTATCTATGTCTATCTGTTCTTTTGGGCTTCCTGATCTTCGTGCCAAAGTAAAACTGTTCATTTAGGGCTTAATTCCCTTCTGCTTGGAAGCAGTGGGAGTTTTCCATTGGCTTCGGACTAATCCGACACGTCACGAAATAAAAAAGATCGGCGGCAGTGATTGAAACCTGAACTCAGAACTGATGAGGTAGAGGAGGTTTTTCGTAAAAGAAAAAAAAAAAGTGAAGTTTTTCTTTCACGCGCAGAAGGTTTTTCCACTTTTGTCAGGTTTTTTAGGAACGTGCAAACCCAGGCTATCAAGAAGAACCCGAAATCAGGGTTTGCAGAAGAGGCGAGGCATTTGGGTGTGCAGCCCCGCACGTTGAAGGGACCTGCTTTTGAGAAAGTGCAGCCCTCTAAAAACAGTTCCCCCGAAGGTGTTTCCAAATAAGCAGTGAGAGAGAAAACACGGGAGCGTTGCTCGCTGCTCAAAATATCTTGGCCGACGTGTTTGCAGAGGATGGCTTGTTAAGCCTTTGATTTATTCAGAGCGTACATCTTGCAACTGCGAGGGTTCAAGGGAAAAGAAAATTCCCCGAGGATCTTTCACCTCCTTGACTTTTATAGAAGCTTTTGCTTTTAATGCTCTAAAGGCAAAGTAATTTTTTTATTATATACTTTGTATACTGTATTTTCTGGAACCTTTTAGGGGGTTAAAAATTCATAACAAAAAGAGGCGTACAAGACTTCACCTATCTATTTCAACTTGTTACCGCACCACAATGAAATCCATCAGCGCTGGTAAAAGAGACAAAACCGTTCCCATTAATGTTCCCTGTATTTACAAGTTACACTGTGTTTTGAATCATGTACAGTCCTGAGCATCTCCTCACCACTGCGCTCTCTGAAAGTTAATGTACCTGTTGGAAATTCCCTCTGTTCCCATCTTTTTCATGCGTCTGACACAATGGTGTTTCCCTGAGAGCTCTTTTTGTCTCCTCTGCCAGGCAATCTCTGCCGCGGCGTCCAAAAGCTCTGCTTAGAAACCTTTAAAGAAAGCTGAAAATTTACAGTTGCGGTTAAACACGTTCGCTGAGTGTTTCCGAAGATACCTAGTGGATTTGAATACACAGATCTAATGAATTTTAATAGGAATAAGCTTTGAATTATGTAAAATACAGTAAGATGTTCATCTTGAACCAAACTAAAATAATCTTTCAAAGTAACATTTTTAATGCACAATTTCTCTAACATAGATAATTTATACAAGTTTCTTTTAAACCCAAGTCTGTTCCGGTAAGCAGCGCTTCTGCCAAAAAGCTTTTCTTTTTTCATACAGAATCATGGGATTTCTGAATTATACTCAAGAAAGTTACCTAAAGCTGCCTTTAAATTCCCACAGTCCTGTTGTTAGGCTGTTTGGAATTTGATTTGTTAACAAAGCTCACAGTCTGCCTCTCTAATGGATCTTTTGCTCATCCATGAAATGTATGCGGTATATGATAGTATTAAAAGAAGAATTTAATTCATAGGCTGATACGTGCTAGATAGCACTTATCGAAAGCACACAGCCGCATTATTTATAGATATTATATTTGCATAATACATGAAAGTAGAAAAAAAATTCTTTTTTTTCCCTTTTCCTTCTGAGGGGAGTACTTGAAGTCAGGCTTTTCACCAGAAAGTGAATCGGTGACCTGTGCCCGAGGAGGCGGCTCCGTTCGGAGAGTGGAGAGGGGTGAACAGCGCAGGGCAGCCTGAGGTTTAGCCTTCAGTGAAATTGCTCACTCATTACTCATACAATTTTATGAAAATGTTTTCATTTTCAATCTGCGTAACCTATTCGGGGAATTACAAAACCTCTGCCTCCGGTTGTGTAACAGGACTAGATCTCTGGATTGTTGCAATATGTGCACACCAATGGTGTTACTATTAATTTTCTGAATCAAATCCTGGGTGAGGAGCCAGATGGCTTGGAAGCATCTTGTCATCCCCACCCCTGCAAACACATCCAGCCCTATAAAAAAAAAAGAAGATTGAACTGTGATTTCACAGATTTTTCATTAGTTAATCTGGGATAGAGAGGCTTCAAAGATCCCATCAGTTAATTCTCTCAGCGCTTGTGGAAATTTCTGGCACATTGTGCTAAAGCTGGTTTGAAATCCAAGCTGAGAATCACTGCCTTAAAGAAGCTGATCTCCTATGTGCTGATATTAAAAAAAAAAAAAAAAAAAAAGTAAATAAAACTCGCCTTGTGTGGAATTGGACTGAAGCCGATGTCTTAGAAAACACTTTGAATACCTTCAATATTATCTGAAGTAATCAGTGTAGCTGTCGTGATCTGTAATCCGTTTTGTTCCAAATGCTTGTAGAAAGTGTTGGCTAAATTCAGATTTTTCTAAACATACAAATTATAAAAGAAAGGATTTTTGTCTCCTTTTGGCTAGCCGTAATGCCACTTTCACCTTTGCAAACAGACCTGCTAAATAATAATCAGCTGCAATCTGTGAATTTCCCTCCTCTTATCAATTATTAAGTATCATAAACCTTCTGTTTGGATAATCTTGGCACCACTTTAAGCGTTAACAGTAAATTTATTTTTAATTAAATCTGTGCATTGAGAATAAAATGAGGCTCTTCTGCATACTAAACAGAACACATGTGCCACCTCTACTTAATATCAAAAAATCTGATAATGCTTATGAACGTTGTAAAGGCTGGAGTTCACTCTCTGTGTCCCATTTAACTTCGGCAGCATTAGTTAATAACAGCCAAGGTGAGTAACGGCCGCTTCTTTAGAAGCGTTTGTTAAGAGCATTCCCCTTTTTTAATATAAGAGCTCAAAACCTTCCTGTTCAGCGCAGCTACAGGTGACCGGGAGACGCGGGTGTGTTCAGCGTGCTGGATAAGCTGCCAGAGCCGTGCTTTGGGATACGCAGAAAGCAGTTTTCCTTGTCACATGTGTTGATCTGACAGTTTAAAGTTATTATCGTTGCAGGTTGTAATTGATTTTTTTTATTATTATTATTATTTAGCTGATGATTTAGCTGCAATTTTTTTCAAGGGCTTTAGTGAAGATTCATCAGCTCCTCGTTCCATGGGAGGAAAACCAGGTCTACAAAAATAGTTCAGGAATGTTTTGACAGTTCAATTCAGGAACTTTGGGGGACCTAAAGTGAGATGCGGCCGAGTGCAAATGCCTTTTCACGTGTGTTTTTGTTAACCTTTTTGCTAATAAGAGCGGTATCTGAAATCACCAAGTGCTTCTGCTGGGGACAGGAAGCCTCCCGCCGGTGCTGTGAATCTCATCATTTATTTTTTCTACCCGCTACTTCCAGCTCGGGGCTGTGTGACATTAGCCCAAAGGGAAACACTGGTCCGGCGGCTTGCACTGGGCAGCCATTGTCCTGTCTGTCACAGCAAGAACGCGTGAAGCTGTTTGCATAGCGTGCTAACTCTGTCAGGGTCAGTTCCAGTCTGTGGCCGCTAAAAATGAAAAACATGCCCCAACCGGGACAAGAGCAGGGTCAACAGCTGGCAAAGGATATGGCAATCATTTATATAAATATGCTTTCTCAAGCCCGCAAAAACAAAAAACCCAAACCCAACAGCTGGGAAGGGTTGGAAGTAGCCCCAAGGCTGGTTAGTTCCCTTCCAGATGGGGAGGTTAGACCGGGGCTAGCCAGGCTGCTCCACATAGACTTCCGATTCGCATTAGAAATAAAAAGAGTGGAGGAAAGGAAAAAGGAAGAAAAGCTACAAGCATGACTGCTCTGTTTTTCACCTAACTTAATCAAATAAGTGAAGAGTTTCCGAGACGGAAGGCTTGCATTTATTGGTATTCACGCTCGGTTTTCTGTGTTTATCACGGTGTCTGATACACTCCTTAACTGTTTAAAAGGGAAGCATATATGTTATATAGACTAGTTTATATGTAATGTCATGGTCATTTGTAGACAGATTGAAGAATCATGTGAAGATTTATGCTCCGTTCATGTTTTCTGAGTATTTATGTAGTCGGATCCGAAGGAAGCAGGACAAAGAAGTCTGCTGGCCGTGCCTCTGAGTTCTAACTGGCAGATAAGGTTTATTCCCATAACTTGCTTTTACCTGAAATTGTGCTTTTAGCCCCTTTTTATCTGTCAAGTCCAAGAAGAATCCTAACCTTAACAACTGCGTATCGTGATGCAGAAAACCTTTGGTGAAAAAAGGCTTAAGTGTGAGCGGTTTGCCTTTTGGATTTAGGGTTTGTGGTACGGAGGAGACCGTTGCAGTGATGCACGATGCAGCGATTTCAAACTCATCACACAAATGCAGAGATCATCGTATAGATGCACGTTGCATCAACTGAACAAACACAGACCTTTACGTTCTGTAGCCTTCAGCCAAACACAATTAGAAGAACGTTTTTCAGGACTGATTTGCTAATGATATCTTTTGCTGTTGAGGTAAATCTTCTATAAAAGTGAATTTATATGGAAGCAGAGTGGGTTAGATTTCTCTTTCAGTACTCTATCTGTCCTTTAGCAAGAACTATAACCTGTAAATTGCCGAGGACATTGCTCATGACCTGTGCGTTGTGCATAACTCTACAAGTGCTGGTTTGTAATGTGAATTGGACAACGTCCCTTTAACTGGTACTGGGTAACAGCTAAGGAAGTCCTGGGTCACTGAGGCCTCTTTCCAAAGTTGTCCGTGAAGGCGGAGGTTCACTGAATTTCAGAGGCTAAGAAAAGATCACAGTTGTTTCTTTTTCATAGAAGAAATTAATTTCACCTAAGAAAAGAAGAAATGGAATTTTCAGTTATTTACCATCTTCTGAATAGTCATCGGTCTTTTCTCTTGTTCGGAAGAGCATGCAGGTTGCTTTCAGCATGTGTAATGTGAAACACAGTGCTCTCTATCACAGGTTGAAAGTCCACGTTTTTGTTTTAGTTTGACACAAATCAAGCCCTTTATCGACAGTTTTCTGCAGCCTGTACTTTTCTTTAAGGTTTTCCTTAGCAGTTTACAAGACTGGTACTTATCTGCAGTGATCGCCATGGTCATTTTCTATTTTACTTTATGTCGGCGTCTTCTGCAGATAAGAAAAAAGAAAAAAAACCCAAACCTGCGGTAGCCGAACTCCTCCTGTGGCCAAAAGTAGGTGTTGTTAGAAACACCCTGCTGCTGCTGCCCTGGGGAACGCTAAATCTCAACTTGGAGCTGGAGCGACAAGGCAAGCAGCAACTCAGGCAGCCGTGAACCATTAAACATTCTTTCCTTCAGCATCGTTGCCAGCCGTACGGTGATACCAGGGAAATCCTTTCGCGGTTGCTGATGGTGGTTTGCGATCATTAATTTTACATCATGGCTTCTTTGTTTCATGCCATCCTGGCCAGCGGTGTCAGTTCTTTGATGATCACAAAGTCATTACTCGGGCATCCGAGTTGGAAACTGGGACTTTGCTGCTTCTCATACATGGGGAGAGGGTTTCTGTCCCTTCTGCTGCACATGCAGATACATAAAATCCTACGTGTATGGCTAAAGCGATATTTTCCTTTTGCAGTTTGTCATATATGTACCCACACCTGTCGGTCTTTGACAGACAGAGATGTATTGTGGTCTTCCAAATTCATCTTTTGGTTCTGTAAGTAATTATTTGCAGAGAGGCTAAAAGAGTCCCTGGACAGCTTGTTAGCATTGCGGCTTTTCTAAGTATGAAAAAACTATGTTGCAGGAGGGAGAATATTTTTCAACTTCTGAATGTTCAAACTACTTGCAGTTGGGGAAAAAAGAAGTAATGGTCATGTTAGCTGGGGGTATATACGCGATATTAATCTTCTGTGTTTGATCTTATCTCTCTTCCTCTTGGAAAAGACCAGTAAAACAAGGTAATTTAAAACTACCTGAACACATCCCTCCACCTTACTGTTAGGCCCTGAAGTCATAACCCCCTGACCTCGGAGGTTACAGGTCTAGTGCTTTTTATCCTCCCTGATTTCTCAGTATCTGCCCACTTCCTCCCCACATTGGAGCCTTGTTATATAAGGAAATTGGAAACACCGACCGGCCCGTCCAGGGCCAGCCATCTCCGCAGAGATAAGGGTGCTCTGGTGCAAGAGGAGTGCTGATGTGAAATAGAAACGTGCACCGAGGGCGTTTGAGAAAGCTGAAGTGGCTTTGCAGTGGCCGGTTAGGAGTATATTTACTGAAGAAATGAAGCTACGTTTTTACTCAGACATAGTAATTTGACTTATTTTTAATGAAAAATATACCTTGAGACTTTTCTAGCTTAAAAGAATACATATAAAAATGAGAAGAACATCTTCGAAGTATAATACTGTAAGGATTAACAGGAAGATTAATAAAATTCTTAATAAACTGCTTTATTTCTTTTGTAGTTGCTAGCCTCAGGCTTCTGAACTTTTTTTCTTAAGTCCTGTCTTTCTGAAATGTGGTTTTGAAGGCCAGATATCAGGGGTCAGTTTGGGAGATGGATGTCTGAGCTAAGCTCTACCAGCCAGGCAAGTGAGCTCCATGGAAAAACGCAGCATTGAAGGGAGAAAGAGAACACGGTAATGTCAAAGCCAAGCAGTGTCATTTCTTCTACAGATTGTCGCTAGACTTCTGTCTTGACAGAGTTAATTCTCTAAAGCGCCTACTTGTTTAGGTTTCTGCGAAACAAAATTCAGTAAAATCAGAGAACTGAATGGGATCCGGTTAGTCTAAACAGGATGGGAGATAGAAAGCAGTAGATGATGATGGTGGTGTATCAAGTTAAAAGATGAAGGCATGCATTGCAGTGAAACACAAAACAGCCATTAAGACCTCTGCATTAAAGGGTAGCTGTGCATACAAAATAATAATTCAGATGTACCTCTGTAATTTCTATCGCCTATAAGGCTTAGTATGGGTAAGAATAATGCTGTTTGAGTATGGTGGTGTTACTGCTGGAAACCCTCACAAGTAACAGGAGTTGGAACAAATATGACAAAGGTATTGTAAATTTGTTTCTCTACAGAGGTTGATAGAAGCAGAAAGCAAGGTGAGAGAAAATGTCAAGTATTTCAAGTACAAGAATATGGAGTTATTGGTAGGGAAGCATCTGAGACTGGTAACGTCCATGGGATGTGCTTGAATAATTTCAAGTCCAGAATCCAGGTCAAATAACCTTCTCTTTCAGGGCATACAATCTAGCTTACAAAACCTAAAAAAGCATGTTTGTGTTTTCACTGTAACAAATCTGGCGCTTAGAGGAATAAGCAGGCAAATGTTACTTGAGGCCAATTTTCTGTCCAAGGGAAATGCGGAGCTGGGCTAAGAATGCAAGCTTCCCGTGGCAGTAATCTGCAGGCTTCTCGACAAAGAAAAGCCACCATCTGTAACAACAGGTCTTCATGTGAATTTTTGAACTCCGTCGGTTTCTTTTAAAGCGTATTTTGGTACAGTTTTAGCTCCATTTGTAACAAGTAAACAAATTCCTCTTCCTGTGGACTAAGATGGGGTGGGTTGGAACAGGTCCCTAAATATCTCCGTGATGGTGGAGGCACAAGAATGTCTCGGATGCAGAAACGGGAGGAAGGGTTGTGCATTAAACAAGAAGTGGCAAAAAGAATATCAGGTAGCAAGAGCTTTTCTTAGAAATGTTAGTAATTAAATGGTAAGCATATTGTCTGTTAATTACTATCTCTGGTTCTTGGAGTACAATTCTGAAGTGCAAAAGGTGGATGAAAGGAGGTAAATTTTAACTTATGTACTGGCAGTTTAAAGCGTATTGTTGATTTAATCTCATTGAACTGCTCAACAAAGCACAACTGATCCGTGTTACTGAACAAGAACTTGAACGGAGAAGACCAAAGAAAAGACTGAAAAATAAACTATACAGTAGCAGACTTGCTGAGAGCTTCATGTAATGAGCAAAGAAGAAAAATTCATAAAATGAAACAGTAACTTCTTTCCAGAAGATTAACCAAATGGAAACGTTCAATGCACAGGACTGGTTAATTAATAGTCAGGTCCATCATTTCACTGTAGAATTTTCCATTTAAGAAAGAGGTTCTCTCCTTAAAGCAGAGATAGGTGAAACGACTGAAGTTGCACTACTGTGGTTTAATTATTTTAATTTTTCGGGTTTACGTCGTACTACACTAATGCTCTTCTCCTAGCGTTTCTCAGTTACTTGCCTTTAGGATAAGTTTCCTCTTCCTCCTGTTACATTGCTTGGTAGAGTTCTTGTTAAATATGATCATAATCATATAGAAGCTCCTGTTTCTATAAATACAGTGTTGGAAGAATTAGTGCCTTGCCATGTACGTATGCATACACTGGCCTCAATTTTTATTATTTGGTGTTAACTTACTTCATCCTTACAAAGTCCCCTATAAACGTAGCTTCGCTCATGAACTATTCTTCAGTGCTTTTCTGGGTGAAATTTACTGCGAATGTTTTTCCTTAGTAGTCATCTTTGGTTTTGAAGCAGCAAAACCAGTGAAAATAGTAGCTTAAAGTCATCTCCTTCCTTCCTTTTCCTAGGAACGTAGTTTTAAATGCACGTCTGCGCCGGAGCGCTCTGGCAAAGCGGGGCTCTCCGTGGTGGCCGGGCTGCCAGCAGCAGCCCAGCCCGCCTGCGCTAATGGACCTCTGTGCTGGCCTGCTGGTGGCCACGGGACTTCTCGGAGCAGGGCTGGGGGCTAGAAGTGCATTTAAAAGCCGTGGGAGTTTAATTTGCTAAGTTCAAATCTTTAGCTGCGCTACCAACCCCCCAAAACACAAAACCTCTCTTAAGGTAGAAGGGTTTGGTTTGGCCAGTGATGAGGAGAGCCGTTTGAAAAATGTTAACCACGTTGTGAGCTTGTCCAAAACACGTAGAGGTTGGCTTCAGGAGTCACTTTAACTTAAACTGTTGCTTTAAAAAGAAAGCAGCAGAGCTAGACCAAAAGAAAGGGTTCATAGTACAAACCAGAAAATAATTTAAAGGAAAAAACCTGCCCCCCTCAAATTGAATATTTATTTGTTCCTGTTTTTTCCTCCAGTATGAAGCAAGAGGACAGTTAACTTTGGATTATACTTCGGTGGCTTAGTGTCAGGCTGTAGTTCTTACCTACATTTAACAGACGGTGATGAAATTATTTCTTAATCTCTTGCCTACCAGCTGTGCTGACACTAAGTGTAATGTCCCTTTTCTGCCACCTAAAGGAAGGAGGGGTGCCCAGTGGGTTCTTCCCCAAGAAGCAAAATCTGGTTTTCATCGCTCTAGATCAAGTTTTTCTCCCTAATTCCTGATTGCGTTGTCTCATAATGTAGCGAACAGAGGAACAGGACGTTTTAAATCCTCATCATAAACTGTGATTTAAACCCCAATGTTTTAATAGAGATGTAGGGCCAGCTGTGTCAGGACAAGGGGTGATGGTTTCAAACTGAAGCAGGGCAGGTTTAGGCTGGATCTAAGGCAGAAATTCTTTCCAGCGAGGGTGGTGAAACCCTGGCAGGGGTTGCCCAGAGAGGGGGTGGAGGCCCCATCCCTGGGACCATTCCAGGCCAGGTTGGCCGGGGCTGTGAGCAACCTGATGTGGTTCAAGGTGTCCCTGCTCCTGCAGGGGGGTTGGGCTGGGGGACCTCTGGGGGTCCCTTCCAACCCAAAACACTCTATGATTCTATGTAATATGTAAGTAATTTGGAAGGAACTTTTTTTTTTTTTTTTTAATCATGGTCGTCCAGTATATAGGCCGCAGTCCAGCAGAGCACTTACATACATGCTTCACTTCAAACACGTGAGGAGCTGGAGTCAAGTATGTGCTTAAGCACTTCCTGCGCTACGCGCTGCCTGCCAGTGACACACCGCAGCGTGTTCGGTTCCTACGGTAGCAGGTGAGTCATTTTATAAATCTCTCCATATTATGAAGTGATTTCATGACAACTTTTCAACTTGCAATAATCATTCCTGGGTTTTTTTGGCATCAGATGAATTAAACTCCCAGTATTCATACATGGGTTTGTAGTGTCTTGCATTTAAAAAATGTTTAATTTCACCTTCTGGCTATGCCAGTTCTCAGGGAGGCCAGATTGTTGGGGTTTTTTCTGTGTGTGAATTTGGAGCAGCAGCGAGAACTTAAAGCTCTGTCCCCGAGATAAAAAGGTCAGTTGGGACCAATCTGTAGGGAACGCGGTCAGGCTGCTGAGAATTTCTTGATGTTTTAACAGCTTATGCTCTGTTTGGTGAAAGAAAACCAGGTACTGAGATTATTTGATGGATGAGTGCGTCAGTCCGGGCAGACCTCCTCAATTTGAAATCCTGTAGATGTTTTTCCTGCTTTTAACGAAATAGAATTTTTTTTTTAAAAACCCTAAAATTCGGATTTGAAGACGAAGCAATGAGAGACGAGCCCGTGTGTGCATACGCCCTTTCACAGCTGGGGTTTTGGCAAAGTGTCGTTCCTGCTGTTAAACACGGTGACCTTGCTGCCTATGATTTACTAACTGTTTTACAAACATTTCCTCACTCTGTGAGGTTTGATATGTTCTCCATCCTCAACAGCTCAACAGAGTCACTCAACCACCGAGCCAAACCTGCCTTTGTTTACAGCTTTTCCGGAAATTTTCACAGAGAAAAAAAACTTTCTCCTTTTCCAATGTTTTATTTTTAAGTCAACACTTTCTATGGTTTATTTGTGCAAAGCAACATTCGGGTACAAGGTATTGCACCGTATCCAAGTGGGAATTGCTGCCTTTCTAAAAATAAATCGGGGGTCATGTGAACCAGTGCAGAAAAATCTAAAGATACCAAATATTACAGGACCTTTACATTTGGTGGTTCTTTTTTCCATAATATTCTGGGCCTGGATTTTTCTGAACTTTTTTTCCCACATTAGTTTCTATAATAGAACATAACGTAAAATGATGAAACACAGGAAGGAATCTTCTTTTAAACAAAATTATCAGTGTTAAAAATAACAATCCTATTTTCCCTCAGTGTGCGTTTTTTCTTGTAAGGGCTTTATTTAGTAGTCTCACTATTAGATAGAGCCAAAGAGTCCCGTAATATTTAAGTGGCATTTTAGTTAGTTAAAGCTTAATTTTCCTAAATGCTCATTTGCCCAGTGTGCCTTAAGGTCCCAGGGATTTGTTTTCATGCTTTGGGTAGGGAACTCAAAGGTTGGGGGGCTTTGGAGAAAGAAATTGGACATCTGCGCCTGATGTTTCTGTGCGTTGAAACTTAGCGCAAATTAAAATTAGAATGGGATGGGAATGTTTTTATTAAGCGTTTTCACAGTGGAGATATGTTTCATGGAAATGTCCTTGTTTTGATGACAGTGTTTCTCAGGGTCAGGGTGGAATTTCTAGTGAAAAAGAGCAGACGAGAATAACGCGGGCTGCCGCGGCAAGGGCACGCGGGGCCCCTCCGCACCCAGGTAGCCGGTCGCTCTCAGGAGTGGGCATTTCTTTCCATTCTCTCTTTCCTTTAACATAGATGTTCATTGAACCTATTTATTGTTTCTACTGAAAACGCTACCAGTTTAGGAGCAGGAGAGGCACACTGTGAAACAAAATAGGAGAAGTCAATTTTAGACATTAGGGAAAATTTCTTCCCCGAAAGGGCTGTCAGGTGCTGGAATGGGCTGCCCAGGGAGGTGGTCGAGTCCCCATCCCTGGAGAGATTTAAAAGAAGGGGAGATGAGGTGCTTAGGGACATGGTTTAGTGGTGGGATGGCAGTGGTAGGTTAACGGTTGGACTTCATGATCTTAAAAGTCTTTTCCGACCCAAACGATTCTGTGATTCTAAGTCTCCCTCAGTGTTCTTTATTCTGAACTATCAGTTCTCTCTGATGTCTCCAAGTAAAGCAATAAAAGAGCTGGTGTATATTGAACACAGTTTTGTAAACTTGCAACTGATGGTACAAGAGGTCAAGAAACTTGTTGAAGATCATATCTTCTGTTGGGTACCGGTCAGTAAGGACTGGGTATGAGGCTTGAAATCCACTTCTAAATGAGAAACCTGTACTTAGTTTTCAGTCCTGATCAGTGCATTCTTTGAGCTATATCCCACTAAATGTGTATTTCCAGACCTATTTGAATAATAAATGTTTTCTTTGGATTTTACATCATCAAAGAAGATTGATGAAGTAAAATTTAAATGACCTACAAAGGCGTCAACACTGAACTCATGCACAACAGAAACCGATCCTGTCAAAATACCTTGTTGATGTGTTTGTATTTCTATACCGTGGCTGTATTACATATATTGCATTTTTAATCCTGTGACATACAAGTGAATTATAATTCTAAATCTTCCTTTTAAATGCATTAGATTATTAATGCTGTTAAAGGAAATACCCACAAATGGAATTACTTCTGGAGGTTTTGGTTGCTGGTTTTAATCACTCAGAATCACTCGTGCATTTGAAGTGAATTTCTGTGCCAGGGTACCAAGTCAAAAAGACAGAACCTTCACCAAATGACAACAACCTTTATATATGGATGAAAAATACTTTGAGAACAATTGCTATCTAGAAATTATAATTGGTAGTTTAGTGTTTGTTACTTAATGACAGTGTTTTAATGAGAGCTGTAAGGAAATATTTTTGAAGGCTGTTTCTCTTCAGTTTCCATACATATATGGGATGGAAAAAAAGAAAAGACAAGAAATCCTGAGTCCATTAGAGCCCCGTAGAGGTGTGAGCAATAGCGGTGTGGGGGCCGCACGGCCCAGCCCCACTCTGGGGAAAAAAACCTGTTGGCTGTTTCAGTTTTCTGTAACGTGGTAGTGTGAAAAATTGAAGAAAAAGTGACTGTAATGCGACACAATGTGTTCAGAAAAGTGGTTAAAAGGGCATGGAAGTGGCGAATGGGTCTTGAGTTGGTCTGCCTGAGGACCAGGAGCTGCGCCTGTGTGTTCAGGATGTGACCTGGAATGTGGCTTGTGGCTTCAGGGGGAGCGTGGTTAGGTCCAGCGCTTTTAAGAGCAAGCCTTCACTCAAATTCTTGAGGGTATTTGATAAACTGCTGGATTTCTTGGTTTGTGCCTATCCTTCAAGAAGAAAAATATCACTAAATTTTAATTTTGTGTTGTCATTTTATTCTGGTTTTATTGCAGGTGATGTGATTAAAACAGGGAAGGCTTACAAATAGATCCAGTGAGGTAGTTTGTGATTATTATTTTTTTCTCCCCCCCCTCTCGGGATGTGTTGGGGTTTTTTCTTTCTCTGAACCTACTTTTCAAACGTTCTTGTGTGGTTTGGAGGTTGTGCGTGTGACCTCGTGCCAGGAAAAGCAGCGGACGTACCAGCACAAGGGCATGGCGTGTCGTGCCAGGCCATACCTTGGCCATATCTTGATTTAAATCCGTAGTTCTGGTGGTGTTCATCATCCCAGAAATGAAGTGAACAACACAAGCAACGTGTTTGGCCTTATTTTGGGTTGGCAAAAGAAGCTATCGATTAACGTCTTCTTACAAAGTTAGATGTCCACAAATCAAGAAACCAGGTACGGGTCCTGCCCCTGGTTGTGTTTCAGAGGCAGTTCTGGGTGAATCTGAGGATGAGAGAGGTGCAGGAAGGAGAAAGGGGAAAATAATACCCTTGCTTATCCCTCGCTTTCGAAAGCACAGCAGCCCTCGAAGCGGCTGGCTGCAGACTTTAGTCAGCTCACCAATGCTCTCGGCGTGCTTGTGGTTCGAGTATATGATATAAGTAGCGGAGAGTGGTTTTGTTGCTATGGGAAAAGTGCTAAAAAAGGCTGTATCTCTTGTAGAGCTCAGATCCTTTGGGTATTTAATGTACAATTTCTGCTAAGGACACTCAGAATTATACCTCTGATTCTAAATTGCTTAAATGTTGAAACATATGGTCTTGTGTGCTGTTCGCTAGGAAACAACTGTCCGTATCCAAGCTGCCAAATTCAAATAAACTCGGAGCGTAGAAACGGAATCAGCAGCAGCTCAGCAGAACTTTAAAGAAGTGGTTTTACTAAAAGGCAAACCTGACGTATAGAAAAATGCTAATTAAACTAGTGCCATATATCAGTTTCAGATAATTAAATGTTAATAGCTGAGAAGTTTTTCAATTAAAAATGAACTGTTTGTGTCCTCTTGATTTCTTCTGGGGGCCAGGTTCGTGTAGCTGTCATTTGTTGAGTTCTCTGCTACAGTAATCATTTTAATAAAATGCAATTATCTGCATAATTAATTTCTTTGACTGCTCTGCTGTGTCCTTCTTTTGCAGAGGCCAGAATGTCAAAGATCAAGTAGACTGGGGAAAATAAAAAATTCACATTGTGAAAGGATATAAAAAATACTTGGAATTTCAATGCATTGGCTTCTATTTATCTCAAATGTCAAGGGCAGTGTAAAATGTATTTTTAAAATGTGTTTTTGTATGGTTTGAGCCCATTCTTGGCGTAGTTGCGAATCTAGAGGGGCCATTGTTCTTTGAGAGAGTTTGAGGGGGTTTCTTTGTACAAAGTGACAAAAAGAAGACTTGGAGTACTGGGCTGCCATTGTTCCTGTGCGGCGCTGTAAAATTTGATTTGAAATTAGGACCTCGGGGCAAGCTCTTCAATAGCCAGTTTTTATTTTCTGCCAGCATTTTAATCACTCTTGGGCTTAAAGTGGATGACCAACATAATGCCTCTATGTTTAATAGAACAGTTCATATCTTGAAGGCCAGTTAACTGAATTCAGGGATCTGTCATCTGCCCAACATTAGTCTTTTCTGTTTCCTGTCTATTTATGAAGATAGCTCTCCATTCCAGCCAGCTCTCAAAGAAGAGCAACTCTTTCTTTCTTTCTTTCTTTTTTTTTTTTTTCCCCCTCCTGAATTTCTTCAATGTACTAACATCTCTTTTAGTCATCTCTTAAAGGAGCCAAGGAGCGGTGCTGCCGTGCAGACGTGGTGCGGATGCGAGCGCTGGCTGGAGCATCAGATTGCATTAGTGCAACTGCTGAGTTTCACCAGATGGGGCGAGGAGGAAGGGACAGATGGAAGAATCAGATTTCGCAGTGAAACGGGATGACAGGAAGGGAGGAGTGATATGTTGTCCTAAGCCTCACGCACCTCGTTGGGATTCACAGGGCAGAGATGTGTGAGTAGGGAGAGGAGGAAAATTGGGGAAGAAATAGTGGAGGTTTTAAAGAGCTGATGCCCGAGTCACGTGTTGTGCTGAGGAGGTTTGCAGAACAACGGTGCGGCTGCAGAGTGGTTTAGTCAAATTGCAAGGGGTGTGGTTTGGTGTGTTTGGGTTAGGTGAGCACTCTGGCTGTGTTCATACCATGTCCTGGGTAATTCACACAGAATCCCAGACTGGCAGGGGTTGGAAGGTCCCTCGGGAGCTCACCCAGTGCCACCCCCCTGCCCAAGCAGGCTCACCCAGAGCAGGGGGCACAGGACAGCGGCCAGGCAGGGGTTGAAGATCTCCAGAGAAGGAGACTCCACAGCCCCCCTGGGCAGCCTGGGCCAGGGCTCGGGCACCCTCCAAGTCAAGAAGTTCTCCCATTCAACTGGAACCTCTTCTGCTTCAGTTTGTGCCCATTGCCCCTTGTCCTGGAGCTGGGCACCACTGAGAAGAGTCTGGCTCCATCCTCATTACATCCACCCCTGAGATATTTGTAAGGATTTGTAATTCATCCCCCTGTGTGCTGGAGAGGTCCCGGGCTTGTGGCCTGGCTGTCAGCTGCATGGCCGGCACATGGTGGAGCTCTGAATGTTCAAGGCCCTGTAGGACCTAGCAGTGTGGGCAGGTGTACGCTGATGGAGGGATCATGCTCGTGCAAGAGAGGACAAAGTCAGAGATGTATTTCAGGTTTAAAAGCATTTAGTAAATGGAAGTTAGCAAATAGGAGGTTTTGCTGGTTTGGAAAGGGGCTACTCTGGGACTTGTCATTGCTCCAGCACCGCTCAGCATGAAGTCCTTGCACCATTGCGTCCTGCCCCGCACATGCCCTCCTCGGAGCAGTCCTACTGCTTCTGTCCTCACCGTGGGAGTTGGACAGGAGTTTGCTGGGGTGTCGAGATGTTTATAAGCAAAGGTGACTTCCCAAAAAGCAGCAGTACAGTGCAAATTACACTTCTCTTTTTAACTGGTTGTATTGAGTTATTCTCTAGTGCTAGATTGAAAGGCATAAGGATTTGAATGGATGTTCCTTCTATAATTTGATTCACGTACACTGAGCTTCACATCTGCCAGCTGGTTTCTCTGGTCTCTGTTGCGATTGCCATCGTGAGTGCTAATTTTGACGGTGGTGGTATGCGTGATTAGGGAAGGGGCTTAAACCACGAGGCTATTTCACATAGACGGCTAACTAGTCATTAAATGGTAATGACTGCTGATTGCATTTGAACTGGTCAGAGCTGACACCAGTAGCCTAAACTAGAAGGGAAAATGTTTCATATCCCATTACGAAGTATGATCTGTTATACATTAATTCCTAGGCAAGCTTAAATTTCGGTTTAGTTTGCCAGAAATGAAACAACTTCAGACACAGATTCTGATGTTCAGAAATGGCTTCACTCATAACCAGCTGATGCCTTTGTCATCGTTATTTGTACGTGACCGACAGTATCTGGCTTGTGTTCAACGCTTTTCCTTGTGCAGGCACAGAAGAAAAGTGGCTGACCAGAGCTGGAGACCTGCAAGAGGTTAACGTATTCAGCATCATCAGGCACGGCTTTTCATTCACTTCCAAATGGAGCTGTGTGGGTGGCTGCACAATGTGGGAAACTCTTTTCATTGAAGAATCTGAATATTTTGTAAGGAAGTGAATAGTTGCAAATAATCTTTTCTGTAATACTGAAATAAAGAACAAATGAGCTATTCTCAGAAAATACTGAAGCATTATTGTCTTCAGTCATTTAACAGAGCGGTACAGAAAAAAATATTCCAAACTTGACAGATTCATATCCTAATCTTTCGCTCCTTCTTCAGGGGACCGGGTAGTTTGCGTAGCTGATACCAGTTAAAGCAGAATGAGTTAAAGGAATACATTTGCTTCAGCACTGCGTGGAAGTAAACCGTTTGGGAAATACAACTCCATTTCTTAAATTATAAATGTCAGATAGAATCACGATAGTCAACCTGTGGCCCACGGACTGGGAACATCCTCCAAAACACGCGGCAGCCCGTGCGGGCCAACCGTTTGGCTTCCGTGGTGGAGCTGCTGCGAGCCCTCTTGTCCGAGGCCCCATAGCTCTTCCCCACTGTGTGTCTGAGACGGCACCGAGGGTTTATGTCAAAACATCCGGTACCTGTTGTTTGAAGACACAATTTTATTTTAGGAGGGGAAAAAAAAAAAGTAGATGCCCGATTAGAATGAAACAAGAAAATTTTTCTCTTTTGTTTTCATAGTCTCTCATTTTTCTGCCGTCTCCTGCTGGAGATGTGGTTGAGATCTTTGTGAAAAATAAAACTAAAAAATTTTAAAAAAAATCAATGTAATGACTACAGGAATTCCTGTGCCATTTCCTCTCTAAAAAGTAATTTTGCTTTCAAGTTTCGGGCCACAAGATAAAGCATAGGCAACACAAGACCTTTCTGTAAAGAGAGAAAGGAAGAAGCAAGTTCTTGCTCTGCGTAGAGCAACAAGCTGCTCGGGACAGAGCCTCCTGCCCGGCGGAGCATCCCGATCAAATCCTAGATTCCCTTTGGAAGAGCGACAGGAATGACTGATGTAGTGTGAGAATGAAATTTTACTTTTGTTATTTTATTGAGGTGAGGTTTTTCCCTGACTCTACCTATTAAACATATTCCTGCCTGCGGGGTTGAAAGGACAAGGCCGGGCTTCAGGAGCCCCCAAGTCATGCCCCACAGCCCTGGTTTCTTGTATTCCCATGCGTGATATTTAGCAGTGATGCTGCAGGGGTGAAGCAGTGCTTTCCCTGCAGTCTGCAAATGTAAAGCGCTGCAGAAATTCAGGGCAGCTGCTACAGCTCTGTGCGCATCCGTATTCCCATGTAGATAAAACTTAGAGCACGAGGGATCTCCAAGGCGAGCCTGAGTAGGTCAGCATTAGCCTTGACTAAACGTGATTAACTTTATCCATCTCCTGGTGTATTTCTTTCCAATCCACTCCAGTGCTTGATTTAATTTTCCTTTTATGTAAACTCAAAGATTTAGCTTCATTAGAATGATTGCAGGGATTCACTGCATATGGCCTGTTGCTTTCTTGATCCCTCCAGGGTTTTCCTACCAAACACTTCAATCTGGTGAGGTGGGGCGGGGGGGGGGGGGAAATTTAAGAAGTTGCTGACAGCAGGGCATGAAAGAGCTATCATGAAAAAGTTGCTCAGAGTGGAAATCTAGTAGGAATCCTGTTCGGGAAAAATGAGCAGCAGGTTAGATCCTGCTGGAGAGGAGGGAGGGCAGCCCTGGGACTCAGTGCTGGGGGCTGCTCCCAGTCGCTCGGGAGCGATCCAGACTGGGTGAGGCTTGTGCCTCTTCCCCTGAGCATCGTGTCTTTTGGGTGATCACTAGATAGTCGTCTTTTTCTTTTCTTTTCTTTTTAATAATTAAAAATCAGTTGTAAAATTATTTTGGAGAGATTTAGTAAAAACTGGTATGTGCACGTGTTCTAAGTTAGCTGCGTTGCATGTCCGCAGAAGCGTATCTTGTGCTACACGAGCCTCTATTTGTTTTTACCTTTTTATAACAAGTTCAAAAACCAGCCGCGATTGTTTCCAAGGTTTAGGAGGTTAATATTGTATGGGCCATTTTAACCACCATTTTAAACTCATTTTCCTATCCAAAAAAAAAGGACTTCTGGCTTTTTCCACAATATTAGATCTATCATATCAAAGTACTTTATTGAATATTTTATTGACCGTCTGCTTGCCCTATGCTAACCTGCCTGACATCCAAAGTTTCGCTCCCTCTGGAGATGCGATGTCAGTTCTCGTTAAGCAGCTGAGCGTGAATTTTCCCTTCCTATTTCCTGTGGATAAACTCCATCCCAGCAGGCGGGCGCTGGGCACTGGTGCATCATGGCAACATCCAGCTCTGGCGCCCGGCGTGGGCGATGGGTGGGTTTAAGGTGGTCCGGGCACAGGTGAGCTGTACAGCACAAGTATTTCCCTTTTGGGGCTTGCATCAGCGTTTGGTGTAATTTTGCTTTACACAAGTGCAAAGGCATTGAAGAGGAAAATTTCTTCCCCTGGCAAGTTAATTAGTTGACTTCTCATGGAAGTAAAGCTTGAAGCAAAAACGAAGAGGAAAGTACATCTTCTGCTGAAATTCGGCATCCTATCCAAGAACACGGATTTGATTTACCCAGCAGTTGCAGTTACAAGTGCATTTCAATCATCTCAGTTCATTTTCCAAAATTTTATAGCTGTTGCCAATATTTCATTGTACTTCCTCTATAACTTGCTTTTTAAAATTTAAATTCTGTATTTTCATTCTCTCTAGAAAAAAAACAGAAAATTGTGTTCTGTCACCGTACGGCCATGTGAATGCTTTACCTGCAGAGCCTGCTCTTGGTGGCCACTGGTTTTGAGAGCTCTGCACTGAACCTGCCCTGACTCCCTCTCAATAATATGCCTGTGGTTTGTGCTGTGCTATACGACATCTACTAAATAATTTTAATATGAGGCAGGTATAAATCTTTCATAATTCTGTAGCTGGCGTGGTTGAAATGGTGGACAATTTCATTAGGTGCACTCCTTCGTTTGTAATGATTTTTTGGCAGACTAATTACAGCGTCTCCTAGCAAGCATTCAGGGTAAGGGAACAGAGAATTTTATTCAAAGCCATAAAATATTTTGGGCCACTTTTTCATGGTGTGTTGTTTTAAAATACGGCATCTTCAAGCAGACTCTCAAAATAATTAGAAAATGTGTTTTCCTTCAAGAAATAAGAATTCACACCAGAGCTGACCGTAGGACAGCTTTTGAATAGTAACTTTACCTGAGCTCTGCTGTTGTTAAAAAGCTCTCGGAAAGAAAACAAATGTGGAAGAACAGATGATTGCTTTGTGTTTTTAAGCCTATTTTCATTGTTGTGGAACTGAAGAGATGAACAGAGTTGGTTCGAATTATATTGCTGGGACTCCAGCGTACGACAGATCTGCCTTCACCGCAATGCGTCTCGAACTCAAAATGCAATACAAAAGGGAGGAAATTTAATTTTGTTATTGTGGTTACGGAGGTCTGCGGAGCAGTGGGTCTACGGGGTGCAGTCCTTGGGCCACGTACCCGTCAGACAGCTCCGGGTTTTTAATGCCTTTCTTTTTTTCAAACTTGGTGTCAGAAGTTGTAAGTTCATTTCTTTTCCTATTAGTTTTTGCTAATGATACTAAAACCTTTTTTAAAAGCTTTCCTAATTAATGATCTTCTTGTTCACAAACAAAACCTATATTGTCTTTGAGAAGTGCCTGAGGATTTTAAAACAACGGGCTGCTGGTAGGTTTTATTGCCTCATGAATTTAGGGTCAACACACCTATTATTTGCCAGAGTTAATTTGTGCTGGGTTATTGACTGTCTGGGTTGTTCGGGATAGCTAACTCTTGTAAAAGTTACACTCATCTCAAACTGTTGTAATTTTGGTCTTTGTGCTCTGGTTGCGCGGTGCCACAACATTGAGCTGGTAAAAGCAGGGAAGCAGTTGTACAAAGGCAGGTATTGAACTTTGGGCTCATGAGGCTGGCGCAAATAAGGCTGTCACTACTCTTCATATCCCTTCTTTCTAATGCTGAATTGTTTCAACTTTCCTTTAGATGAGGAGGGGGAAAGGCAGCTTTCTAAAATCATAAGACACATAAAAACTTACGAGATGCTTAGGATGTGCAAAAGTGCCTAATTAGGCTTTTCAGATGGTTCCAACCGAGTCCAGCGATTCTCTGCCCCGGTGAAGTTAGGCCAGTCACAAGGAGGTCAGCGGCACTGAAAGAATGCGGCCAACGCCAACTCCCCATAGAAAAATCGAAGAGCATGGTTTCACGTATAACTCTTTGGGCGTCGCGGTGAAAATACACCCCTTGGACTCTCCCAACTGGAAGCACAACAGATAGTAAAACTAGCAGTTGGTTTTAAGACTTTCCTAAGAAGCCATCCCTCCTGTGTTTCCAGTTCAGAAATAAATTGCAGTCCTGTACAGTCGTTATTTCTTCTGTTTTTCCAAGTGTCTGCTTCCATCACGAATCTGAGCCATATGTCCTTGTGGGGTAAAATCCTGGCTGAACTAAAACTTAGTCCTTTGCTATAAACAAGCCTGCAAATATGCAATGGCAAGCCAAAGTCTTGTGCTGTGTCATGCCATCCGAACTTCAGTCGATAAGCAGGTCCTCAGCAGAATCCAAATTTGCACCAGTAAGGCACGACCTGTAATGTGGGGGTTGGAAAATATCCAATTATTCTGCAGGGCGTACTGGGAAATGGCATGGTTCTGCGTAGGAAATCCAGAAGAGTGGTAAGCTTGATCATGTTGTCCCAGTATTTTCCTGGGACTAGGATATTTTTTTTATTTTTTTTTTTTTTTTTTTTTGTATGCCTAAATAAATTATTAGTGCTTTGGCTGAAAGTAATGCATTTCTAGAAATAACCTTTGCCTCATTCTGGGCTGATAGAAACAATTAAAAATCATTCCCAAGCATGCTGGGTCTCCTGCAAATCCAGGGTACGCTTGACAGAAACTTGTTCTATCAGACAGTTAGTACAGTCACTTCGGATTAAAAAGTAGACGGATAGCCTGACCTTGAGACCCAGGACTGCTGAGCAGATGACAGTCTAATTCTTTGCTTCGTTTCCAGCGAGCTCTGTCTCCTGGCTCTCTGCAGTGGATATTTATGGCATGAAAAGGGGGAAGCGTCCCATACTGGTTTAAGACGATGAGTCTAGGAGTTTCACTGACTGCCCTAGCAATCCTGAGGACAGTATCTAAGGAACTAAAGCATCTGTGATTATCTTGCATTTAGCTGCAATGCACGTGATCTCTGTCACGGTTGCTTTATAAACTACCCCGACCCTTCCCATATTATTTTGCTAGTTTTTAGTGGGTGTATAGCTTTTAAAACTGGAAAACCCAAAAGCTGGCTCTGTTCATTTTCTCAGGAAATTGTAGCCAGAGCAGTAAATTCATAGCGAAGCGCTTACTCATTGGCTACTGTATTATAAATAACTCTTCACCTTGGCCCTGTTTCTCCAGCCATTATTCACTGCGAGTAGTACTTACTCATGAGCACAGAGCAGCAGAGGAGTAAAGGATTCTGCTATTATTGCTCACAGTTTTAGTACCCTGGCACATCGGGAGGTCTGCTTTCAAAGAAGGCACCGCTCTCCTGGAGCAGAAGTAGCAAATTTTCCTGCCTGGTAGGTCTTGTATTTGCAAAAACTACCCCAAGGAACGGCTACGGAGTCGGTGCTTTCCAAAATCAAAGCAGAGAAAAGTGGGGGGAAACCACAGGTTATACGTATGGGATATTTGGAAGGGTGTATTCCTACAAGTGTTGTTAGGGTTTATCCTTGGGCTTTGTCAGAAGTGCAAAGCTGGGGTGCGGATCGCAAGCACCGATGGGAGAGCCGGCACCTCCTTGCCCCCTGCTTTCTCCTTGCCATTAGGCCGCTTTGCTTTCAAAGTGTAAATTAACTTAAAGGTTCGTAGCTTTTGGGAAGGATGCCAGACCAAAGGTCATCTTTTCTGGGTGGTTTAGTGGCTGTCCTGTGTTTGCCCACATCTCTAGTGTTTACCAGCTGAGGGAGTTTATGAAATTTTGATGTAGGAATTAGGTTGTTGCTCATCTTGTACCTTCCTGCTCATATTATTGACAGTACCGCTGAACTGCTTGAGGCAGATAGCATCTCGGTGATCACTGTGCTATTTCAGCTCTCCACTGCTGACAACATCATAAGTGTTTTAACAGGGTTTTAATGGGCAGCCTCTGTAGCTCCTTGGAGGGTTGCAAATAGCTGCCGTGAAAAACCTTTCCTGCCGCTCTGAGCTGACATGCCCTCCTTTTCTCATCCAGCTGCTGCTTGTTTAGATGGCTGCAGCTCCATGGACAAGCTCTTCTCAGTTGGGCCGGGCGCTGCGGAGACCGCGCACGTCAAGCGAGGTCCTGCGTCTTTTGGGTGAGCTGCGAAGCATCACAACATGGTTGTGAAACCGCTGGGGAGAGCGGCGTGAGGAGGTGGCAACCCAAACAGCGTTCCGAAATCCCCTCTTCTTCCGCTGTTAGCTCTTCCGAAGAGCAATCGTACAAGTTAGTTACACCAATGTGCAAGACAGAACTTTTTTCTCTGTTTTGTTGCCCACGACTTATTTCCGACGATACCCCAGAGCAAGCAGAAAACTATAATAATAAAGAAATGGCTATTTCTCCAGACAAAGCGTTCATTTGATAGCGGCCGTTTCTAGCTGACTGGCAGCCTTGCTCTGCTTGTTACCAGCAATGAGGCTCTGAGCACAGCTTTTTGGGCTATGTAAAAGCTTTCTCCTCCCAGTTTTGCTTAATATAACTATAATGTGCCCTTTATCACACTTCAACTTGAGTAATCCCAGTTTAGAAATGGTGCATAATACCCATGGGAAAAAGCACTAGGGACGTACGTTATAAAAAACATACAGGCAAAGCTCAGGAGATCCACTGACATGTAAATTTAATTTAAAAATTATAGGTTTTCAATGAGGGCTTGTGTCTTCAATTTACCAGTTGCCATGACTTCTTCAGAAAAAAGTGTTTCTTTTTGCATTCCTGCTTGGAAAACACGCTGAGGGATATTACGGTCCCCCAGAAGAGTGCTTATTCTGGGTCACAGGAAAAAAAAAATTACCCAAAATATGTACACTTGAAATAAGTAAGAAAAATATCCACTTTCCTGTTTTGTTTTATTTCGATCCTCTTTCACAAAAGTTAAACTTTCCGGTAACCAGCATTGCATGAAAAATCTTATCCTAGCTGTGAGAATAAGCCGCCTTTTCATTGCATGTGCAGATTTAAGGTATTTTGGTCCTTTCCAGAAGAAGGCAAGTGAGATTGGATGAAATAGCTAAACTGGCGAGTGGGCAAGCAGAAGAGGAGCCAACAGCCAAGGGGAGAGGCAGGCTATAAATAGGGATCATTATAGAAAGAGGATTCTGGCTTAAATAAGAGAATCCCCAAGTTTTTCTCGAAAATCTTATGAATTGCTCCATCTACTGCATGTTTAAAGGAAGAAATCCCCGGTAATGAAACCCCACCTTCCTTGGCGTGGTTTCCTGGGGCTGTGAGCGTGCCCTGCAGAGCAACCCGCCGCGGCGGGGTTCGTGCGGCGGGAGCCCTCGCAGCCGGCGACTGCGGGGGAAACGCGCAAATGTGCTAAAACCAAGGATTCTCCTCAGTGTCCTAAGTGAAAAGTAAAAGTTGAATCTCTTGGCTACTAAAACTTAAAAGGAAAGTCTGAAGGTCTTTGAGACTGGCCCAGATTAAACGCTTTTCTTAAGTCTTTTCTTCTACCTACTCTGCTTTCAACAAACCCGATGACGAGCTGAACGACTTAAATATCAGCGTATTATAAAAGCTACTTCTGCTTAATACCCATTATTTCAGTTTTTAATGCAGTAAAGGCAGTGGCTTTTGTGGTGTTTTATTAAGTCCAAAGCAGCTGCTCAAAAGACCAAATCCTTAGGTTAAGGGAGAGGGAAAACCCCCTTGGTCGTGGAATTTCAGCCCCTCGGTAAGTGGAGGAGCTGTTCGGAGCAGAGCTCTGACTTCCGTGCTTCTTTCTGCCTTGGAGCTTGTGGGTTCTGCTGCGATTTGCAGCACTGAAAACCACTGTGGGTTTTGTTTCTCTAACTTAATTAATAAAAATAATTAATCAGTAGCTGATGCCTTTCAGAGTGATTTTTTTTTTTTTTTTTTCCCTGAGTCAACTTACTGGGGAAGAGGCTCATTATAAATTAGAATTAGAGAAAAAAAAAAAAAAGGCAGAATAAAGTTTCTGATGTGGTGGACTTCCCTTAACGTAACGTCTCAGCCTGGTTTATTTGAAGAAACTTGGAGCCAAAATGCTGTAATCTAGTTTGTATACATTGTTCAGTGTATAAAATGGGGGGGAAAAAAAAAAAGTGTTTAAAGCACTTTATGAGCAAGACCAGAACCTGCTTGGGGATTATCTGTTTTAAATTCCAGAAGCTATTACCAAACCAGAAATTTCTAAGATGTACTAACCTCGTCTTTGGAATTACAGAATTAGCGGTTTGACAGCACGCTTTCGGCGGCAGAGTTTTATAATCAGCTATAGCTGATTATATATATTATATATATTATAATATATAATAATATATTATATATTACATATATAGCTGAACCTATAGGTTCCCGTGAAGCCCTCGGCACTGCAGGCATTATGGATCTATACAGCCTATACCAGCCCTGGGTTGCTGCCCGTTAACAACCTGAGACAGTTGTCTCCTGGAGGCTCGGCGTACCTGGTGTGCCACCAGCTGCGGAGCAGGAATGGGAGCTGAGCTTGCTTATCCCCCGGCGCTCCTCCTTCCCTCCCCACCTCCGGTCCTGCGAGAGCCAGGCACCTCTCGGCACCCCGGGGCGTGTCGAGGTCGCGATGCTGCGGAGCGGGGTTCCTGTCTTTTGGGTTTGATCTTGAGGAAGGGGAGAGAAAAGGCAGCGAGCGCTGGTTGAAGTTTATTGCTGTTATGCGTATTGTTTGTCACCTTGGTTGGTTCAGCTGATGCTTTGAAGTTAATCTTGCATTAGTGTTGCGCCTTAGGCAAAATTGTTGGCTGCTTCACTGTTCGCCTTGTTTCACTTGCTTTTATGTTCGCTTCCATTTCGTAGGTTTGCTCTGCCAATTTGGATATAATGGTATGAAACTTTGCTTTTGGTTTTATCCTGTAACTTTTTCTTACAGGAGCCATCCTTTACCGAGCAGAAAGACGCTTGTGTGAATAAAAGGCATTGGGCTCGCCTTGCTATTACCGAGTTTCCCATCAACAAAAATACAGTATTTTTAATCTGGTTTCTTAACACATTGTAAACAAGGTCAAAACCAATTAGAAATCGGAGCCACATTCGTTCAAAAGGGTGAATCTGATGTAGTTACGCATCTTCATCCGGGTGCATTACCTGATTTCAGTAGGTACGTAACGATCTGCCTCTTGGACTGTAGCAAGATCCATACAGAGAGATTTAAAGGATGACTGCATTGCTCAGCTTTCTGTTTCTTTAACATCATGGAACAGAAAACGGTGTACGATTGCACAGGTTATGTCAGTACTTGAACTCTTTCTGTCTCCTTTCCTTTATTTCCATTTGGCTCAGAGGAGGGAGGCTACCTCAGGTTCCCCCCAGCACTCATACCCCAATTTGCCCTTTTTTCTCCCAAGATCAAAAGGCAATGGGGGAGGCGAGGCAGAGGGCCACCTGGATGGCTGGCTTTGCTCTCTGGAGCTCAGCCGAAGATTTCGACTGCCGGTTGCTGGATGCTGTTGCTCTGTCAGGATGGGCAGGGTGCAGATGTAAAACGAATACGTTTTTATCCTGTGTCTCTGGGGACAGGCAAGGTACTGCAGAGCCAGTAAAAGGCACTTCCTTGCTTTGGGGTTGAAGAGTTTCCCTAAAACTAGACATTGTGTGTAGCTCTATAGGTTAATTCACCTAAAATAATCTCCAGAATTTCCTTATGTAGCACGTGCTGCTTCAGCGTGCAACACAAATGTAAACTGCAATGTCTTAATTAAAAAAAAAAAAAAAAAAAAAAAAAAAACAAAACGGAAAAGAAAATCTCTCGGGCTTCCCCGTGGGGGCTCGTGCGTTAGGGGCGAGGTTCTCGTGCTGTCCTGGAGCATCTCCTGCATCTGCAGGGCAGCGCGGGGCGTGGGGATGTCCGGGGTCAGCACCCATCGGTGCAGGGTACCCAGGCAAAGGCCGCACTGTGACAGAAGCCACCTGAGACGCTGGGTCATGCTTGGTAATATCCGTTAGTATTTATGGCCTGGTTCTGAAGGGTATTAAATGTATAAAATATGTATGTTTAAGTGATGTATTTGAATCTTAAAGTCGCTCCACTGTTAATGTGCTTTTAAGAGTTTTCATGATGATGTGCTTAGGTAGGAACAAATTGGGCTTGCAGAAATGCAGAGGGAAGTTCAAATTTAGGCTGCCAGGTGGCCTCCAGCTTCTTCAGCCAGGTTTTGCAGCAGGAGGAGGCAGGGCTGGAGCGTGGCCGCCTGCTGCCCCTGCCCCTCCGTGGCCGTGGCACTTTCCTTACCGGTTGGTTTGCCTCCAACTAGAGCCAGCCCTGGGGCAGACAGGTATAGGATGTAGATGTCAGGAGATACTTGATTAACGATGCTTCTGCCTTCGACAGAGGAGAGGGTGTGCCTGCTCGTGGCTCCGGCCGTCCCTGAGCAGGCTCCAGGGAAGCCTCTGCCATTGCTGCCTATTCTGCAGGGGCTGGAGATGATGTGACTCATCTTGCAAACCGTAGTCACATGCCGCAGCGTTTTTTAGGCAAATTTTGTTTACGCAACTGTCGGGTGAAAACTATCAAAGCTCAGTTTTGTTCCTGTAAATCTCAGAATATTCGTCATAGGTTAACAGGGATGAAAGCAGTCATGTGTAGCAAAGCCACATCGCTGGGCTCTCCTGCTCAGGAATTCAGAGGGAAATGAGGATCATCTCCCTTTCATTTACTTTCATTACTGTCTCTTCCTTTATTTCCATGCGCCGAGGTCTGGCAGTCGTGGAACTAGCCAGATCATTTCTAAAATGCAATATTTACCCTACGCCACTTATTACGAGTCTGCATCCTCCGTGACAGCATTGGTTTGGCTGGTGCTGCTGCACTTTTAATGTTACCTTTTATGTTCATGTTTGTTCCAACAGAGTGGCCACTAGCACAGACGACTTGAACTTGTATCACCCGCAAACTGACAACGCTGGAGCCACCAGTTTGTCATTATCCCTCCTAGTGTATCTGATTTAATTTTGCGACAGTGGATTAATTCTTAAAATTGCAGTGCTTTTTGCTCGTTAATGGTCAGTAAATGATTCTGGGAGGGGGCGGGGGAATGGAATTCATCAGTTTTGTAGTCGTTTTAATTCTTCGAGATTTAAGTTGTTCTATAAATATGTCTTTATGGATGTAGTTTTACTAGCTTAAAAACATCTAATTGAAAACAGTTGCTTAAATCTCTTTGGATCAAGAAGGCAGTAATAAGCAAAGAGAGTATCTTATCCCTACAATCCAGGAACGCTTAGTGACTGGTATACTGGGTGCATGTGTAATCAGCTTCTCGTTTCATCTAAAAACCTTAGCTCTTTTGGTGTGATTTAGTACGGCACCAGCAGCACGGTTTTTCTCGTCTCTGAGATTATCAACCGGTAAAACAAAATATAAACCAAAATGGCATAACATACAAACACGCTTTTCAAAATACTCAGTTCCATTTTGCCACCTTGGTGGGTGTATAATGTGTTCTGGAATATTACTGGGCTTCCCAAAAAAAAAAAAAAAAAAAAAAAAAAAAAAGCATTCGATTTGCCTTCTTGTAAATTGATGTTTTGTTGTATGTTATGTAAGGTTCTTCTCATGACTTAACGTTTGCATCAGGCGGGACTGATCTCTGCTATTTTGTAAGGTACCCAGCAGATGAACCCGTAGCTCTTAGATGAGATCAGCCCGTGCGTTCACCTATTGACGCTGCTTGTGATTCCCAAACCAACGAGCTCCAAGGGATTAAAAACTCAGATATGCATACCCTTGCTTCTTGAAATAGCTAAATTCTGTGGGTTTGGGCTTGGCGAGGGGGTTGTTGCTGTGATTTGGGTTTGGTTCCTTGTCTACTGTTTGCTTAATGTCAGAAATTGAGCTCCTTTCCAGCTTATGAGGTGTAATGACTGTAGATCCCATGCATGATAGTGAGATACTGTGATTTTTTGAAACACTCTAGGTTATGTTGGTAATACATTGAAACAAAAATTATTGACGGCCGCTTTGGTTGTTGGCCTTTTTTTAAAGGCTTATGCCTGCATCCCTCTGGCTTGAAATGTGGTACCATATTCCAAAGCGATCCTCAAAAAGTGCCCTACCAAACCTCGGAAGCCTATAAATGATAGACAGCTCATTTCCGAGCTGGGAAACAAGGGAAGGAAAGCCAGTCTGTGCTGGGGGAGCGGGAACGCACAACCACAAATCCTTCTTCATGTAAGTGGGAAATAAAACGGGCTAACTTACATGATCTTCAGTGATCATTTCTTTGAACACCTGCGTTCGTTCAGATGGCTAGGACTGTTCACAGTGTCAGTTACCGCAGCTCGTTAGGAGTCAAAATTAACAGAGGTGGTAATTTCATAAATTGCAAGTACACATTTACCGGTGCCCTGGATTGCGTGCATCTTATTCCTTATTGCTTAAACAAGCAAACTGTGACATGGACTTCCGCGGGAAAACTCCACTGCGCAGAAAGTTTTGTCATTTTCCCTTTTTATTCAGTGTATTTCTAAATGTCAAATAATTCCATGCGACTTTATTAATCTGAAGTGTTAAAAAGCTGTGGGAGTGTCGTATCTCCGAGCACGGGTGGTTTGGACGGGCTGCCTTCCTACCCTAGGAAGGAGCACGCGCTTCTGCAGCTACAGCGTCTTCGTTTTTGTTTGGGACTTGAAACGCCGTGAGAGTTCAACCCCTGCAATTCTTTTTCTGAGCCTTTTTGATCAGCAAGTAGCACTTCACACAAGGCCATTGTTAGAAATCACTTGCTGTTTGGTGGCTTAAGAAATGCGTAAGTGTATTCTGGCCCTCTAAAAGCCATCCATTACAAAAAATAATCAGACATCCTTTTTTTCTTGTACATTTGTGTCATTCTGTGAATCAGAAGCATTTTATGTACTAAGGGCAATGTGCTTTGCTTTTGGAATTCCTGAGTTGCGCTAAAACCCCAGGGCATAGTTGGTTCAGGAGACCTGAGGTGACCTGTAAATGGGAGCTGCTGTGTCCCTTTGCTGCTTAGCAAGTTGATTTTTGAAGAGAAATTGAAATACAGTGTCCAGATACAATATGATAACATTTTAATCCAAAGAGAAAAGCAGTATTTTTATACTAGCTGACCTCTCGAAAGCACATTCAGGCGTTAATTATTTCTTATTGCTTCCCCCTGAGAGGAAGACGGGCAGTTTCCTCATTTATAAGTGACAAATCTGAGACAGAAGAAAAGAATTAGGTGACTTTCCTAAACCAAAGAAATTCCTTATAGAAGCGGGACGAGAGCTGAAGGGTTCTTGTGCCGGCGTTGGCAGGCACGAAGCTTCGAATGCCGAGCTCTCGCTGCGGGCGGGAGGTGTAGGAGAAGGCGATATCTTTTTTGCAGATTGTTTTGCTTATGACAGTATGCTGTCTCGCTTGGGAACCAGCCTTCCCCTTCTTCCTGGACTTCAAATAAAGTCTGGGGTTTTCTCCTAAATCCCAATGGTTGACTGTCTCTAAACACGCAGACGGTCTCAAAAATAATGATGAGGAATCTGCTCGCTGTGCGCGTCTGTGTTATGTCCACCAGAAAGAAGTGAACGTTGTGTTTAAGCAGCTGGGCTGCCAGCTTACTGGGGTTCCCTTCTGCGGTCATCCCCAGCCGTCCTGTGGGGCTCTTCTTTTCAGTTTAAGGCAGCTTAAAATTAATTAAGAATCTTTATGGGCACCGTCTTGAAGTTGGATTGATTTTTAAAATCTAAACTACTTCAACCTCTCCGGTGGAGGAAGTGTGAATCCCTTTCCTCTTTGCTTCTCGGTGGACGCAGTAGGATGCTAACCCTCCCCTGCCTCTGCATCGCAAAGTCCTGCCTGTCCTGGGCAGCGCAGCCCCGGGGCCACGTAACGCCGAATGCTGTTGCAGGAAAAATTATCCAAAGTGCAAGGGCTTGTTTTACTGCACCGCTTTTGATGATGCTTTTGATTTGGGAATTTCAGGGGGGATGGCATTATTATCCTTTGCACAAGTCAAGGTTCAAACCTAGAGTTCTGTGTCAAGATGATGATGCCTCTAAAGAAAAAAAAAAAGACTAAATCGTGCTTCTCACGAGCTAGTAAAATACCCGGCACCAGGTTTTAGGTTAGCAGCCAGACCAGCCAACATCCACGATCTACCTTGTACAGAAGGGAGAAGAGCAGATCCTGAGGGCCTGGGGAGCTCCAGAAGTCATCTGCAGCCACACAGGGACACGGATGGGTGCTCAATGCCAGCGTGGGTCCTGCAGGATCTCCGTGTGGCTCCTGGTGCTGACCAAAGTCCTCTCCAGTGCAGTGGCTCATCCATGACCAGGGCACACGCGCCGGACCCAGCAGTCACTCTGCTCCCAGTGGTGAAGCGAGCGTTGCTCTTCATACCCGAAGGTGCAACCATATCTCCTAGGCACTGGAAGCGTGGGACCATGGGATTTAAGGCAAGTGATGCCCAGATTCCTCACGACACTCAAGTATTTCTGCTAGGCACTCCTAGGAGGTTCGTTAGGAGCCAGAGGGGATGACAGTCCCCTTCTCTGTCTTAGCACACATGGGGTAAGATTTGGCTGTAGGCAACTTAGGGCCCTTTGCAGTTTTTATATTTTAAAAAATACAATTAACCGTTCAGTTATTACAAATCCGAGTGATACAAATGTCAGGCTTTGCTTTAGGCAGGGGTGTAACCTCGCGAAACGCCGTTTGTGCGCTGCTTTCCCTGTGCTGCTGGCTGCTAGCCCTGCTGCGTGGCAGGCGCGTCCTGCGGAACGGAGGGGAAGGCTGAGGGGAACGGCACGACAGCTCTGCGAGCGACGCTGCCTTCTCGACGCTTCGTCTGCGCCTCTGCTTTGTCACCTCTTTGTACTTCTGACGGAAGAAAAATGGAAATGTTTTCCTCCTGATGGGATGCTGAGCAGAGGGCTGCTGCTAGCGTGTGTTGGTTGTGTGCGGTGCAAGCTTAACTTCTTGTATCAGTTGGGGATTTTGTGGAATTTGCTGCCATTTGACGGTGTTTCCAGATGGAAAGGAGCAACTGCCTGTTTCTGTACAGTGCAATTTTCATTTACTTTAACTAGTTTTGAGTTTGGGGATGGGGTCTGCTGCTGGGTTTCAGTAGCACAAAGACAGATGTTATTTCCACTGGACTATCTACAAGCTTTTTCTCACCCTGAAGGGCTGTTCTAGGTGTGCGGCTTTTGAACAAAGACAAATTCCATTGCAAGTGTTATAAAGTTAGTTGTGTTTCCAGTTATTTTAATGATTCCTTATTTTTCTAGCACATAGGGTAGAAACGTGTTAAAGCTAGTGGTAAAGTAATTTATGAAGGGCAGATGGAGTTCAAAAGGTTCAAATATACAAGTTCAGTTCCAGCATCATTTGGATCTTCACACCTCAGTGTCCCAATAGAGAAACTGGATACTGAGTTTTTACAGGTTTTACTGTAAAAACTGAGCCCTCCAGAACTTTGAGTAACTAATGGATTTTGCAGAAATGATTTGACTACCTTGGATGTCCATTAGCTCTTTTGCTTTTATGTCTTTGCTGGAAACCTAAATGGCTTTTTGCTTGTACTTTTTTCTACTAGTTGTATGTTTGCAAGAGATGTCTTTTGTATTGCAGTAGCCTGTAGGAAGAGAGTGATGTACTCAAAAATTGTCAGAACATTTAATCACAGGATATCCTACCTAGAATTTAAACTGTATGTTGTTAAAAAAGTTTCCATCTGTAGCGTACCAATCCCGAGCTGGCTACAGGCAATTTTAATCTTCTGACTCTTGAATTCATTCTTTTTTGTGTGGCTTTGGTGGTGTTAAAATTTAATCCTCAGCAGTTACATCGTATTAAGTCTATCTTTCTCTCCTTTCCTTGCATGTCCTGCTTTATTACTGGCAATGGACTTTGAAATATCCTGAAAAATCTGTTTTTTCTAATATGGGGGTGATTGATAAAATACCTCGCTACCAAATGGGTAGTTTAAGAAAGTTTCCCCTCATCTTTGTTGAGCTGCTCGATACTTAGCAGAGTTAATCCCCTGTAATGTACTATTCCTGCTAGAGGTGCACGTCTTTGACGTGCACCTCTCAAAAACATCTTGCTGATTTAAAAGAACTTTTCATCCAGTTTATGTTCATCGTATGCCGCTCACACTGGTTTTATCTGTATTACATCACGAACGAGAAGGAATTCTGTATGCTAATATTAAGAAGAACGTATGCCATTTTCTGTATTGCAACATGGTACAGAATCAGAAAAAAAATAAATTGATAAATCTACAGATTTTCAGGTACATGTGACAGTTCTGGAGATTTTACCCATGGAAAAACTGGCCGGCACGGCAGCAGAGGAATGATAAAACCACTTCCATTCTGGAAGGGGAGGAGGTAGGATGGGTGTGTTTCTCCACGTCGAACAACCTCTTCGGAGGAAGGTGGTGTTGAAGCTGGTGTGGTTCACCACACAAGGGTTTCATTTTGTGGTGGAAAATCTAATCTTTTCGAGACCATTTCCCTTGGGTATAAGTCTGAAGTCTGCTTTATATTGGGCGATTGGCATGAAATCCACAGCACTTAAGAGGATAAAGGCCTTTGTCTCCAAAATGTACATTTTTTTTGGAACTATAAAGGTAGTGGAACAAGAAATGGGTTTAGGTATATAATGGTAAGATCCAACCCTGTAATCCTTTCTCAAGTAAAAATATGTTATAGATCAATTTTATTGATTCATATCTTTTTTTTTCATGTGTTTTAGAAGATTCACTTAAAAAAAGGAAACCTTTCACATTTAACTAATGATTAGAAAATTAAAAAAAGATTAATTATAAGGACCTACTCCAATTAGCCAGAATGACGTCGTCTTCTGGATGCTCTGTAGGCACCATTTGATTTCTGAGAGGAGCATGGGAGGCTTTTATTTAAAAATTAAAAAAAAAAAAAAGAAGCAAAACAAATCATTTCTCTTCTCACCTTTCTCATTGACACGGTCACTTTAAAGGACGCCGCAGCCTGTTCATACATTAGGAAATTGGGTAGCTCTTCAGCTTCAACATGAACTAAACAATATTCTGGGAGCTGCTTTGATTGTTAAATAATGTGCAGTATTTGAAGCCCTTCTCTCCTTCCTTAGAATATTACAGAAAGGTGGATAATAAGTATAAGCAGAGCACGGCAACAAAAGAGGGCAGGGTTAGGAAAAGAAGAACTGGGCGAGAGAAGAGGTGATGGAGGGAGCTGCTGGGCAGGGGGAAGATGGTTCTCTGCGAGTAGATGTGTTCGGTTCTCAGTTTACAGGCAATGAGACAGCAGAGACAAAATCAAGAGGAGGAGGAGGAGGAGTTGAAAGGAATGAAAAGACGAGATCTATTCAGTAAGTAAATTAGAAATTATATCAGACAAAGAGATGAAACCAAGAGCAGATCCCTGACTAATGCGAGTTGTTCTGGCACCACTGACTTCAAATCAGTTTACGCTAGCTCGGGATCTGGACAGACTGGCTGAGCTGAGACCAGAGACTAATTTTTTTTAATCTGGACTTCCTTGCTTTGTGTACGTAAATTTGACGTTTTCTAACATCGTAAATGAATATGCAACAAACCCAGAATTGGTGTAGGTACTCACAAGGAGAGAAAAGTGATGAGAGAGATCATCGGTTTGGTGCTCGGTGATCTTTGATGTCAGAGAATGGCAGCTGTCAGTTTATCAGTTATAATGAACATTTACATGGCTACTTCTACCTTGAATGGGGTAGATATTCTGGCTGATGCATATTGACACGATTGAGGTGGGATTACATAGATTCTAATCAGTTGAGGTTCTGGCTCGATATATGCAGTTGTATTTGCTTTATTCCACCTTAATGTAGCATAATTCCTGCACCAATATTGATGATTTAAGGGAACTGTAAGTGTTTGGGAAAATGTTTGAATACTTTGATACCTATCAAATGTTAAGTACCCAAACTGCCCGGCGCAGGCAGCTGCACTCTGCTTTCCAAGAGAACTGTGGCCGCTGACATTTCAAAAATCAGGTTTACTCCTTAGAAAAAAAATGCAGTATTTCTTCTGCTTGTGTTAAGCTATGGGGAAAACAGCACCTTCTGAATCACCAGGCAGCTTCGTGTCCAGCCCTCATGCTTTACTGAGCTGGGGTCCCTTACCAGCATATATAACGAATCAAGGATTTTCTGTTTCTGAAGTGACTCATTTTGACGGTCAGTTTGTTGGCCGAACACCGACGCGCTTTCATTCAGATGTAAAATTTAGAGCAAATGATGTGCAGCATATTGCTGCGGGATGCATTTTTTGGTCTGTGTAGCGGTGTAATGCTTTGGCCATCCCTCCGCCGTTCCTGTTAAGGCACCTCCTGAAGCCAGCCTTCAGCTGCTTTTAAAATGAGCCAGCATCGCTTGGGTGTGGGTGAGGTGCAGCAATTTGGGAATTGCTCCCAGCTGGTGGAGAAATGATTTCCAAGCAAGCTGGGTGGCTCTTTAACCGCTCTTCCCAGTAGAAATGAGCTAAAATCTATAGAAATTGTTGCTTTGACAAATAAGCTAATGAGCCACTCAAGTTGCTTTATGTATTGAATGTAGTTGCTTGACAGTTATTATTATTTTCTAATTATATTAAGTTATAAATTATTAACAAGTGTTTAATTTCAGTCCAAACAGATCTTGCAAAAGGGATTTGTACAGTTATGAATTGCAGCAAAATACAAAATTGTTGAGCTTTTAGTATATGCAAACTTGAAGACCCTGGTTCTTTCTCCCTCTTTCAACAGCCAGTCATGAAACTTTCTCGACCTTTTCACCTTTAAACTTTATTTGAACTTGGAAAGAAGACTTGTGAATTGTGAAGGGGAAAAAAAAAAAAAAAAAAAAAGAACGAAAATGGGTGGGGGCTGGGGGGGAGAAGGTCTGATTATATGTTACCGTAACAGTAATACTTGCAAAATAATCCCCCTCTTGTGCATGAGTGTCTGCTACTGCAAGCTTCGGGGTAATAAGCTCACATGACGTGCCTAGAGGCTAATGCTGGCCTATGCTATTTTTTTTTTTTTTTTTGGTACATATTTAAACAAAGGCTGATTATCCAAACAAGAATTTGGACTGCATCAACTGGACCGGTTAAATTATAGTTAGTAAAACTTGGCGCTTTCGGAGCTTGGAATGTTACAATTACAGCTGGATCCTCATTTGTTAGGCAGCCTTACAAAATAATAAAAGTGGAGATTTTTATCTTTATAGGACATAGCTTAACTCTTTGAATACAGAGGACTAAGTGCCAAATATTACAGTTACTGCTTAGGCATACTATTTCGGGCCAATAAACGCGATTAAGCGGTTGTATCCATGCTCTGTAGGACCTAGGGCAAAGGGAGCTGCTTTGCCGGCACTCGATGGATGCTGCGGCCCTTGTGGTGGACGTTCATTATCCTCCAGGATTTCTCCAAGATAAGGAACAAGAACACAAAAAGCAATTTGTCGTTTGATCGCCCTTATCTTGCTGCTGTCTTTTTGACAGTATTGCTGGGGTTTTATTTGAATTTCTCTTTTTATATTTCCTGTTGCTATGAAAAAAAGCTTGTGACCGTGTAGGACCTAGATGTTCCCTGGAGTTGGTCTGATTTACACCTCTCGGATGAGCTGGGAAACTGTCTTTGATACGGTTTTCAAACCATTAGCAAGCTTTTCCCTAAGCCTCCCTGAGGCCCACAGGATTGCCTGTCCCCGTTGCCCTCCCCGTGGGGCTGCTCTGGGGCGGGTGGGTGGCAGGGGACGAGCAGGCAGGAGTTAACACTTCGTTTTATCAAACTGCTCTTGACCATTCCAGACTTGTTTCCCCTTCTCTCATCCTACAGAGAGAGATTGGCTTTGACTAATCACTTATAAAGCCAAACTTTGGCTTTCTGGTTGTGTAATATATGGCTCTGGTTGCCAATCAGAAAATGAAAGTTCTTTTCCTAAAATTAAACAGAGTCCTTATCATTAACCTAGAACAAATCAATGTCTTTGCATTAATTCCCATGGAGCATGGCCAATTTACAGCTCTCCCTGATCTGCCCTGTGGTTTTTTTTGTCTATGGGTTTATCTCAGTTTCTTTTTTAAGAAAGTGTTTATTGTTTGCATTTTCTGAAAACCTTACTGAGTAATAAGGATTGAAACTTAAGCAGTCAAGACTATCCAGAATGTTTGCCGGATCCCACCAGGTAGATAACGTTTACCAGGCTATACCAGGAATTTTATCTTTTGTCATCCTTACACAGTATAAAAGCCTAGCATTCAGGAACGCGTGAGGAAGCTCATTTCCTTTATTGTGACAGTTCTACCGTGTTTCAGTTTACTTTTGTCTCAGTAGTGACAAATAATACGGATAATATGCAATTGCTGCAATCAAGACAGCATGGGAGTTAGGAGAGCAAGGAGTAGGTATTTTTGAATGGAAGGGCATCGGTTTTCTTGCATTGAAAACTGAGAAGTTAAAGATTTTTAATCAAGATAAACTTGCAGATTCATAAGGTGCAACTTAGGCTGGGAGAAATGATACCAACTGGAAATAAGAAAGACCTAAGGAAAAATTGTGGGTTAATGTTTACTCTTTTATTACTATTTTAATCGAATGGCTTTACAACATGACCTTTTAAATTGTAGCTATTCTAAAAAGGCGTATTTGTGTGCTGCAGGCCCATGCAAGCTGTGGTGGGTGCAGCGTCTATCAGCTCCTGCCCTCTCATTGCCCTGAGCCCTGGACTGTGCCAGCTCCACGCTTAGCACGGAGCCCAACGCAAGGGCTTTATGGTCCAACACTCAACATCTGCATGGTCGTGGCTCAAGGGAGAGCTTCTCCCGCCATGCCAGGACCTTGGGCAACAGGCACTTTCCATAAAAGCCTTGACTGTTATTGGGGACCGTTGAGCCTACAGGAGGTAACACTGCAGAAGGAGAAACCAAAACCTGGATTCTGAGGGCAAGTGTTTGGCCTTTGTCTCCTTAGGAGGTAACCTGCCCTGGGTATGGGAGGCAATCAAGGGTTTCTTCTCCCAGTTGTGGGAAGGAGTCTGGTTCTTGCTCTGCGCTTCCCCAGTGATCTGCTTTTTGCTTCGTCCTTAGCCATGGCATTGCGAAGAAATAGGGATGCCCCTGACTAGTCTTTTGCATGACAGTATTTAATTTCAAACAACAGTATCTGGTTTCTGGCCAGAAGAAATCCTTTATTTATTACATCTGCTGTCCTTGCTTTTTTTCTGTATTGAACAGATTCACCTTATGCCATAGCAAGATGATTGAAACCGTGCTTTGCTGATTTAAGGGACCCAGGTTTACAACCTAGATACAAATGTCTGTAGTACCTGGAATACCCATCAAGCCAGTATCATTGGTAGTAAAGCAGAAAAGAAAAGTTAGCTGATCCGCTAGATATTGCGGATGAGATGATCACCCAGCTGTTGACAGAGGGAATCTAAAATTTTAGAACCTGTCTTCAGACAGTCTGGATATATTTTCAGCTGCCAAGAAGTAGTCGACAGGAATGATCCACGGATAAATGAGAGCAACGTGCTGTATCTGCAGGAGGCAGTTTCAGTTCAGCAGCCTGGCTTTTCAAATATTTTGTAAAAAACTAATTAAGAAACAGTCTTGGATCAGACTTGAGGTAGCCAATATTACATTCAGAAATTATTCCCTGTTTTAATTTTTCTCATCTGTGGTCTTACCTAATTCATCTTCTCTTTCTCCCGCCTCCATTGGGTAGATTTATTCCTCGATCAGCAAGGGAGTGCAGGAGAGGAAGCAGGGCAGGAGTTCGTTGCCATCGCAGAGGTCTCTCTGAACTATAATTCCCACCCTCTTTCTTCCATTGTGGATTTATTGTGAATTAATCTTCACTTTAACCTTAAAACAATTCAGATTAAATCACAGAGGAAGAAAAGAAGAAAGTTCATGGTGTACGAGTCAAAGTGAGAAGAGGTCCTCAGTAAAATTTCAGGCAGCTAAGGGCTATGCTTGGGAAAGAAAAGAGTCTTTCTCATAGTACATGAGTTGTATTCGCCATTAGGAAAAGGAGATGCCGTCCCTCGTTTTAATCTGATGTTCTGTAGCTGCTGCGGGAGACCATGAGACGATCTCCCTGTTACGGCCACTCTCAGGCTGTTTCTGCAAAGACTCTTTTAAATTGATCATGGAAGTCGAAGAATAAAACCTTTCACAAAACTGCCCATTATTTAAGAAAAAAGAAAGAAGAGATCTTGAACTATTTTGTCGATTAGGCTGTTGCTACAGGCGCCGCTACTGATGCTCCGGATGCATTATAACAAGCAGAATTACTTTCAATTTATTTAATTTTAATGAATATTATGCATTATAAAATGGTTCCCTTAAGTGTACAAAGAACCACTTCAAAAATTGCATTTTTATCTGTGGTTTGATTTCTCGGGAGTGGTTGATGCACACACAAAAATAGCTGGAGCCTTCTGAGGCTAACAGGGATGCAAATGGTTTGGGGTCTGTTTAAATCGGATTTCTCAGTACAGTCGTCGTCTGGGGTGAATGGAACAGGAGCTAAGTCTGTTGGATCTTGTGGGTTGACTGTTTGTTGTTTTAAGCTTAATTAAAGTAGCTTTCGCTTTAAAAGAATGGAGGAAAATCCAATTTAAGTGTAGGTATCTACCATAACTGTAATACAGCCTTTTCTCTCACAAATTGTGTTTGGAGTGGAGCTTTACATAGATGGCTATAGCCGAAAATAATAAGGAAATTCTATTTATGCCACAAGTTAAGAATTCCCATCACTGGCAAATCTTAATTTACTACTTCATCTGATTTCTGATGGGAAAAATCTAATTGCTTTTGTACTGGAAATAAAGTTGATTGAACTCAGAATTTTTCCAGTGGCTCAAAAGGTTATTTCCCAAGCAGTGCTCTTTTACAAACTGCAGCGTCTTTTAATTTAGCTGCTGCTTTCAGCAGATAAATGTTCAGCATTTATATACGTAGGGAAATATAGCCTCTTAATACTAATTTGTATTAGATGTATTGATAGGCGGAACATTGTTTGACTTCCAGAATTTCACATGAAATCTCTTATTATAGACACAACGGCAGTAACACCCTAGAGATGAAACTGGGTGATGTAGAGACCAGCGAAATACAATTTTGTTGGTTTTGTTTCATATTGAGCTCTGTAATTTCTTTCTAGAAGAAAACACTTGAGGGCTTTTGCTGCCTATAGGAACTGTTCAATCAGTATTAACGTGCAACTTGTCAGGAGCACATTCTTAGAAATACTTACTCTGAAGGTCCCTGGTCTTTGAATAGAAAATGTCAGCCATGAAAAACCAGGATTTATTTGTGGTTTTTAATTTTCTAAAGAATTACAGAATTTCTATTTGGTTTAGGAAGCTAAAAACAGAGAATAAAACATTCTTTGCCCTTTTATTTCACAGAATCATTTACTCGCATTTATTCCTTGCAGTAATTTCAGTCGACCTGAGTTAGTACCTGTTGGTGAGACCAGAGCTGATCACAGGCCAGCAGCTTTATCGTTCACCGCAGTTTTCCTTGACAAACCTATTTAACATGATCAGTGAAAAGGGTTTTCTTGTGAGATGTCCAACTCTTTCTGGTTTTGGCAAATTCAGAGCTATTTGGAGACTTGCGCTGCTGGAGGAGAGGTTTGCCTTTTGCAGCCATCTCAAGTCAGAAGGTTTAAAGCAAGGGTGGTATTCTTTAAACTGTAATCAGACTTTTCAACCCTCAAAGATTTATACCAAAAGCAGCATTTGAAAGCTCAGGTAAGCTTTCCTTTTACCATGGCCCCTTCACAGAATTTGTTTTCCCGTCGCTTTGGCAAATTCCATTCAGTTATTTCAACCAGTTTGAATAGATCCACCCCCAGAAACGATTGCCGTGAGTAACGGCGCTGGATTGTGTAGACATCAGCACTGAGAAATAGCACATTGCTGAAAATGAGTCAAAACTACACGAATGGCTGAGGTTGGGTTTGCTTTACACATGGTGGAATTACTTAATTGGTGGAATTACTGAATCCAAGAAACCAGTTGCTTTTGTAATTATGGTAATGTTTTTGTCTGCCAAGTTACTTTCAATGTAGCAGGTTTAAACTGATCCAATTAGTAATGAAATTGGTGTAATTAACCTAGCCATTAATTAAATGTGTGCACGCATTCTGGCTTGCAGTCAGTATTTTGGGGTTGAGGGGTTTTTTTGCATTATCCTGTTACAGAAAGCAAATTTCTCTCCATATAATCTTTATTTAAAATGTTTGCGCTGGGACTCTCTCTGCCGGGTAATGGGGGTGGAATACGATCTTGAGGATGACTTTGGGAATTCTTGGGGGGTTGGACTTTTTGTGGCCTGAGGTCCTGGTGTTCAGGAGCACTTTGGAGAGATGAGCCTCCAACAAGGGATGACTGTTGCCATCACGGTGCTGGAAGATTACCTGGCACGTGGAAGGAATCGGCTATTTGTAAGAAAGGGGACCATGGGAAACACTTCCTCATGGTGCGGCGTGTTCAGAGAGCAGCTTAGCAGCAAGAGTCACCGGTATCATTGCAAAACTGGACTTAAAACTGCTTCAGAGAAGGCCCAGAAGAAATCCTTCAGGGCAAAGGAGGCGCTCTCTGCAATCCGCAGGGATGCGGGTTAGACTCATGTGTGCAGCATTATGGAAAATTTTACTTAGCAGTTGCCTTCCCTGTAGTTGATTAATACAAGATTTCAGTGTTCCCAGTCCATTAATCTTCACGAGCCCATCTGCATACTGAAAAATATTTTTAAAAACAACATTAAAAAATTACGAGTGCTGATAATTTTGAAGATAAAAAAGAACGAAAAGAGCAACGACAAACTGTAGTTCACTTGCATTACGTGAATCCCAATCCAACGTGAGAGAGGGGCTTTGCCATTTAAAATATTTTAATTGCATAAGAGGAGAACTTTGAAAAGTGGTTGTTGTCCAAAGCACTGAACGCAGTTCCCACTGTGAAATATCCTGGCCTGCACTGTATCAAGTAATAATATCTTGCAAGTCAAAAAGGTATTGGGGAGGTGTTGGAGGCATCAGAGGAGGAGTTAATGTTGGGAAAGTTAATTATCTGAAAAGAAACTATAATGAAGGTGCGTAAGAACCGAATGCTAGGAAAGCAGGCTTTGGTATTTTAAGGAGTCTGTCTCTAAAACTGGATAGCTAGAGCTTTTCTAGCTCATTTCTTGATACAAATACGATAACAGTGATGTCCAGATGCTTGATATTTCCTGAAACTGAGTATTTTTAAGGGTTCCCTTCATCTTTTGCAACTGCAACTTAATGAACAACAAAACCCACGGTTAGTTTTATGACCCCGCATTTCTATTTATTTTGTCAAGTACTTTTCTAGTAAGGAGATACCCGGAATGCATGCCAGCTAACTTTGTGATCCCCTTCCCGTTTCTCCCAGAAGTACGAAAAGACCTTGTTGTACAAGGCAGCGTCTGCTTCAAGGGAAGGCTCTTCAGCACGATGAAACCTCGTAGGCTCTGCTCCCCGCTTCCAGTGGGGAACTGCATCGCAAGGAAGTTCGGCGCAGGCGGGGTCTGTCCGTGAACCCACCTTCTCTCGCTGTCTTGGGTGGAGATGCTGCCAGGCACCTTCCGCCAGCTCCGGCAGCCGTGGTGGGGCAGGGGCAGCCGGAACAGCTCCGATGGCTGCCACGAGGTTGGCCAGCGCGGCTCTGCTCCGAGTTCCTGTATCCCTCCCCGAGCCAAGTGTTTCCAGCCGCAACAGGAACGAGGCACCGAGGGCAAACCGAGCAGGGAAGGGCCAGAAATCTGGGAGATTCGGTTTAGCCCTTACTTAGATCAGATTTTTACCCAAAGTAGCTGCATTCTAAGTTCATTTAAAGAACTAATTTTCTGGATCCGAGTGTTTTTATAGCGAGGGGATGTGGTAAAGGAGTTGTTTATAATGGAGTTTATCTTAGGCTGAAACCGTTTGCCAGCCTAATATCAGGAGCGGTCTGAAAAAGCCTTGCAGTGGTGGTAGCTTAAGGAAGGGGACCAGGGTGGGGGAGAAAACCTAATAAAAATAGCTGAGATCATTCACCAGTTATCAAGAAACAGATACTGCAGTTTTATAACAGAGAGCACTAAAAGTATATGCACTCTTAAAAGGCAATTAAAATGTATACTCCAAAACTATAAAACATTTTCTTTTCATCTGGAACATTGAGGGCAGATTACAACACATTAATAACGTTTTGTTTAGAGTTCAGTTTCTGATGGCTTCCAAATGCAGTCTGTGTAGATTAACCAGAAGGAGTCCAGTTCTCTTTTAAGAGAGCTTGTAAAGGAAAGCAATGTGGTAAGATTGTTATGAAAAGCTAGTGTATTTAGGAAATAGCACTTAGCAGGGTCTCTCTGAATGGCTGCCAGGTCAGGAAGCTGAAGTGCAAGGCTTGGCCCTCGTTCAGGCCCCCCAGTCCCGGCTCCTTGACCACACAGTACGTCAGGAGCATGTCACGGCGAGCCAGGAGCTCCACCACGCCTCCGCTGCTTGGCACACGCATTTTCACATAACCCAGGGCTCCGGAGGGGAGGGAGGCACGCCGGGGCCAAGGGAACAGGCTGCTTTTTAAAATAGAAATGGATAAATAAAAAAAAAAGCATGGGAATGGAGCGGTGGCCGGGTCCCGTTGCCGTGGTTAGCAGCGTCGGCTCCGTGGGGCGAGGGCGGGCGTTCAGCGGGGGAGGAGAGCGGGGAGGTGGCACCCTCCTCCCGGGAAGCTCGGCCTCGGGCGAGCTGTACTTCCCGCTAAAGGAACCGAGGAGCACGAAGATGTTGTCCCAACACGATCCCTATTAAATAGGCAGAGAACCATTGTGCAAGGGGAAGGGCGGCTGCGTGGCATGGCCAAGCTGCGGGACGCGAGGCCATGGGTGGGGAGAGGTGGTGTCTCCTCCAGGCCCAGTGGGGTGGGTGCTCATCACCTCGCTTCTCTAGGCCACCTCATTTTCCTCTCCAACCCGCCTTGTGTCCGACAGGTTCTGGTGGCAGGACGCAGGAGCGGAGCTCGGGGTCGCGGGCGAGGCGTCCGCCAGGCTTCGTGCTTGCGCGGGGCGATCGAAGCCACGGAGACGCGTTGGGCTGCGGAGGGGGCGGGCGGGCGCCTGAGCTCTGCTCCTGCCCTCCAAGTGGCGTTAGTTTATCCACGGAAAGCGTTTCTTCTCCAATTCTTCTTTTTCATTAAACCATACACATTCTCGCTCTCAGCCCTAAGTATTTCCACCACGTGATAATCTTGCTGCTTTTTTTAATAACAATAATGAGGAAAAACAACCTATTTAATTAATCCTAGTAACGCATACCAAGTTTCTGTAAATCCTACCAGTTTAGGAACTTACTGTGTGGTCTCCAGTGAAGCCTCAAATTGTGTCTTGCTAGACAGGCTTCGTCCCCTTTCCCTCTCCATCGCCCTGGAGACAGCGGTCCCGGCTATCGGAGGGACTCCGGCTGAGCCACGGGTCAGTTTGGGGTTTGGGTAGGGGATCGAAATTTGGAGAAGTTGAGACCTCCCGGCAAGCCCAGCAATACCACAGACGTGCTTACGGTACCCCCGTGAATCCGCGTGGCACTTCGGTACAGGTTTAGTTTAGTTCATAATCCTGTAACTACTGGGCTATTTTATTTTTTCCCACATTTGCCTGGTGACTTTTTCATTGCTATATGGTGTTGGGAAAAGGGGAAAATGAAACGCGCTGCTGGCCTAGCACACCGTGTAGTTCTTTGGTCTCTGTTGTCCACATTTCCTCCTTTCTACCTTGCAGCCAGCTCCGTGGAAACCCACCAGGCGTTTAGAATGGTTTGGCAGCGAAGCTTTTCTTTTTCTGAAATGCTACAGCAGTATATTTTCTATTAAAAGCAAAGGGAAAATGATTCCTCTCCAATTTGCTCCTTCAAGACAGCGTTGTCCTTCGGCCGGGCTTTATTTGATGGCGTAAGTAAACACTGATCGTTTGTACAGGCTGCCATCGTGGCTCTCGAGCTGCTCTCTCGCCCTTAGGAATGGATCCCCTGGTTAGAAAAATCTGCTTTTCACAGCCATGAAGTTCACTTGAAAAATATTTTTACGGAGGCGGGGGGGGGGGATAAAATATATGGTTATGTTTAACACTTGGTACGCTAATAACCCCTGCCTTTCTTGGAAAGAGCCGTGTGTATTAGTAACACGTTATGCGTTAGCAGCTCGGACATTTGATGGGAAAAATCTAATAAATTGTCCTTACTCAGAACTGAGTAATTATATGCAAAATTAAATGTGTGTGTATGTGAAAGAGGAACTTTTAACTTGTTACTGGTTTCAGACAGTGACTCATTAAGCCATCCTAATGCCTCGGATATGCAGCAGAAGACTCTGAATGTTAACACTTGCATTCTCATCTCCATACATGAGGATTTGAACACATAATTCCCTGAGATGAGCCTATACCTCTTGATTTTTATTTCTAAATCTATGCTAAACTGGCAGATGTTAGGGAATAGCTTTTAGCATTTTTCATTTAGATTCTGATTAAAAGGTAAGGGTGGGGGGTTTTTTCTTAAAACCAGCAAAACTAATTATGCATGAGCGCAAAAATCATCATCCCTGACTAGCAGACATCTCAATCCAGGGTCAGCAGCAGATAACGTGAGATCTGTAACAACTGTTGGATCATTCAGAATGCTTCTGCGTCCCAGAATGGTGTTTCTGGTTTTCATTATCCGAAGGAACAGAGGAGAGGAGAAAGTTTAGGGAGCCGCTCCCGCCTTTGCTCCCGCGGTGGCTGCGCACACATCGGGAATGCCGCGTCGGACGCGGGTTTGCTCAGCGCTGCGGGGGATCCTCTGCTCCTGGCTTGCTGGGCTTCAGCTATCAAGCGACCATTCCCAGGGACTGAAAAGCTGAGAAATGAGAATGAGCGGGGAAAAAAGTTTTTTATAAGTTGTTCCAGGGTGACTGAATTCCTTCAGCTGGCCGTGTACTTGGAGGCCTATTAGTGGAATAACAGTTTTCCCATATTAGTTATTCATATCCTGCCCGGTTATCGGTTATTTGTCACCACACCTTCATTACTGTCAGGGAAGTTGTTCTCGCTGGCAGGATGAAAACGTATTTGGTTTCTCCGCCGTGTTCTGGTTTTGCTTCCTGAGGTTGTGCAACACCTGAAATTGCGATCCTGCAGGCAGTTAGTTCGGAACCGGGCTTGTATCGCTGTGGTTTGTCTAAAGCCCCTGACTTGAAGAAAAAAAAGGGATCTGATTTCATTAGCTGAGAGATCATAATCCAATTATTTTATTTTTAATTTCTCTTTCCTGAGCTCTTTAACAGATGCTGCTTCTTGGCCCTTTGACAGGAGCCTTTTAGCCTGCCTTATGAAAATCACAGATCGCAGCCTTCCGTGGGGGTATTTCTTGAGCTATACAGTGAACCTGAGAAGGCAGAAAAAAGGCATCATCACATTGCTGCAAGCCGCCAGCTCCTTGCAAACATTTTAAAGGTGCGGGTGTTGCTCTTGTGTAATATCAGTTCCCTGTGATTTTGTAAACAGAACCCTGAGTATCCAAACTGCGGTGTAAAGGCAAAACTAAAATTACTCATTTAAGGTCATCTGTTTTTACTGACACGCCAAAGGTTTAGAAGAAGGAGTGAGCAAGCATCATATTTCTCAAATACAAAATTTTACAGTGGGAACGTGTTATAAAACATTCTGCCAGTGTTGTTTCCCTTGGGATTTAGAGTGAGAGACATGAAGGCTGACAACTCTCTTCCTGTTGTAGGTCAGAGCTTCAAGGAACTCTGTAATCTTCCCACCAGCTTTACTCTCTCCTGGAACTCACGGTTAAAATTAGATGCTGGCTGAACTTTAGCAGTTCAATTTGAAAGATTTCAGAGGCAAAGTAAAACAACTGCAGAGGAGAGCTTTCTCACAGTGCCATTTTGAGAAGCCACTTTGTACAGAGTAACATGGTTTGGCTAACCGATGGGTCTCTTGCATAGACGTTACCATAAATCATGATTAACAGGAGAGGCGACTGGCCATCATGGAAATAATCTTTGTGTGTGCTTTGTCTTGCGACGAGGTATCTTTCTTTAGGATATTACATTACCTTTTGATTTGATTTTTTTTTTTTTCCTTGCTATTTCACCTCTTGCCCCAACGTTTGTCAGTGACAGAAGAACACGAGCAGTTTGCTGCTCCAGCAGAATGCAAAAGACCTGGGGAAAAGACAGGGTGCCGAGGCCTTACAGTACGTGATGTGAATTATGAACTGCCAAACCAAGCATTAGCCTGGAGTTCCAGCAGCACGGGAAAGCCTCAGCGTTACAGTACAGAAGGCTGAGGTGTTCTGCTTAGTCTCTGCTGCAGGGTCCTGCACCCTTCCCACTTATAACTCAGCCTGGCTTGATTACCCCTTTTATTCAGGACTCAAAACAGCTTGTAAATTTTTTTATCATTCCTTCCCAGATTGCGTGGAGGGTATTGTAGCCTTTGCTTTCCTTTGTCCACATCTGTTTTCCAAACTCATTACTTTCATGTTATTAGGCTCATTTAAAAAGTTGTGTTTATTTCCATCCCACGAGTTTATTTTTTATCTTTTGCAATAATGCAATGACTCCATCGAACAACGATTTATTTTGGAAAAATCACCGCCTACCAGTTCTTCCTGCATATTAATTGTTGCTAGCACCGGCTCCGTCAGCAGACCGGTAGCACCACCAACACCAAGGACTGTTCAGAGATGCTGTGCTGGGAATACTATTTGTAATTTCAATTACTTGTAATAATAATACAAATACTTACTGTAATTTAGATGGAAGCTCTCCTGAGAAGAGCTTTTGTCTAACTACTTGTTTGCACAGTACCTAGTGCAGCATTGGTCTAATCCTGATGGAGGCTGAGAGCTTTTCCTTAATACAAGTATTAACCTGAGCCCATTGCCAATCTAGCAGCTATCTGAGGACGCTGCCGTTCCTGAAGCCGGGTGACTATCGCTTGCGAGACCAATCATCGTCCCTATCTCGCTGATACCTTATGGTTTTGGCAGGTCTGTGTGTTATTTTTGCCACCTGTAGTTTCTCTTCCCAGTCTCATAGCAGGGTGCTTGGGGGCTGGCTGCTTACTGTTCTGCACTTGATAAAGTGTCTAAAACGTTTACTTGGACTGGGACCTTCAGGTGGCTGTGCTATGGGAATAGCAAGTAGTGATCACAAATCCCATACGGTGACGCGAGGTGGGGTTAGCGGAGTTCTCGTGTATTTAATCCAGCTGGGAATTTAAGATAAGGATACAAAAACACACCATATGCTGTTTATCATTAATTTCTCCTTTTTGTCATCACAACTATAGGCACTCCGTAGATATGAGAAAATTATTTATATGCAGTTAATCACCCTCCGAGATGCAAATCACATTTGCTGCAAAATCTACGGAAGAGCTGCCTGTTGTCTTCCTGAGAGAGATGGGAGAGAAAATAAGGGAGGAAATCCAATGTGGAGCAGCAGCTTCGCTGCCGGCCTCGGTGCCGACTCGCTGCGTAGCTGCGGGAGCTCCAGGCAGGTCTAGGTAGGCTGGATTCCGTCAGGGTTAGGGAACCGTTCGTTCCACCAAAGGTGATTTTCAGTTCTGTGATCGGTGCTTACATCGCTGGAGACATATGGCTGTTTGCGTGTAAAACGTACATCCCAAAGGCGTTCTGGAGGTATTCGCAGTAAACTTCTGACTTTATTCTCCATCGTCATGTCCTGCACAGGGGTTGGTTACACCAGCACAAAGTAGTATAAAATTGTATTTTATCAAAACTTGCACAATTTTCTCCTTATTGTCCTCAGGTGCATTTTTTGGTTTTTTATTCCAGATGAAGGCACGAGGCATTTTGACGTATAAGCATTTGCTATCCGTTAGTATGCAGTAACCTGTCTTCGAAGTGCAGGAGAAGCCTTTGGCAACTGTAAGCCATTGCTGGTTATTAATGCCAAAGCTGTAAAAATGAGAATAGGAAGTCACTGCCTGGGCTCCGAGTGTTGGTGTTGTTTACGTTCCTAATTTGATTCACATATTAACCACGGGTAACGTGCTAGCTAGATTTCAAGCATGTGTTTCTGCCATCACAGAATGTTGGTTTGTTTTTTTCTCTTATGCTTTACTCCAGATTATTCTTAGCTGGAAAACCTCTTAACAAATTCAGACAGTGGGAAAGAATTGCGGTTTGCGTTATCTTCGGGAATATATTTATTGGAATTGGGGGGGTGCTCTCCCGTGCTGGGTACGGGGGTGTGAGCGCTTTGTGGGCTTCTGTAAATCTTGGAGCACGCGTTCAGCTCTGGCTGGGGGTGAATTTCCTTCTACGTGAAGCGTTTGCCTTTTTTCTCTCTCTGGCACTCCCAGATGGAGATGGTGTTCTTGGTTGCAACTGGAATAATAATAATAGTTCCCCGTGAGTCACATCCACTGCTTCAATCCTGGGCTTTCCCGATTGCCAATAATCCCTCCTTTCTCACCCCACCCCCCTTGGTCTCAACTCCCTCATCCCCCCATTTTCTTATGTAGCCCTGTGGGCTATGGAAGGATTAATTGTACCAATAAACACGACTTTATTTTATAGTTTTATAGCATGATTAGCTATCAAATACTCTGTACTAAAATAACATTTGCTCGGCTGTTTCAAGACAAAGTTTTGTTAGGCACAGTGGGCCTTTAATCCCCGGAGGAGTTCAGCTAACTAAATATAATATTAGTTAACATATTTTACTGATGTTAAGAAAATACTTCTGTGCTACAAAAGTGATCCTGAGTCATCGTGTTCAGTTCACAGTAATGGCTGTTTTCCTCTGTCCGGAGTTGGTAAACTAGTAGGAGAATTTGGTTGATTAATTCTGCTCCTCGTATTTTTTTTTAACTGTGATAGATATCTTATATTGGAAATTCCAGTTAGTGTTACAGACAGAGCTTGAGTCTGTCATCGTGCTATTAATTAAGACGCTATAGGAAATAGTTGTTTACATAAGCTCTTTAGAGCTTGCATTTAGGAACAGCACTTCGTCCTCCTTGTGCCATTTTTCCACTGATCTAATTCCACTGCCTTGGCGGGGCTCTTCCAGATTTATTTCTGATACAATTGCCTCACTCCATGCCAAAGACGAGGACCTGTATAAAATAACGAGGAATTTTAGGGTTTATGCAGTCAAGGCAGGCTGTGATTTTTTAAGATGTTGAACTGAGATGTCAGCTCAGACAGACCCTAATGTTTTTGGGAAAATATATTCTGGACGCTGGAGAAGTAATTCTGGTTGCCAAGCTGTGTTAGACTACAGAATAAGCTCCCGAGTGGTAGCACCCTCACCACGCAGGACATTTAAGGTGAGACAAGTGTGTGTGCAGAGAGCAAGAACCACGTTTGTGGAAGGGAGAGGTGGGGTGGTCCGGCAGGGCTTTTCAATTTCTGAATCCAGTTAGAGCTTACATGTAAAACCGCGTGAGGAAGGCTGAACCAAAATCCAAGTAAAAGAGCATCAAGAAATATTCCTGTGGAATACCAGCTGGAACTCGGGGGTCTTTACCTCCTGGGAAGCATCTGCTGCCTGTTAGGAGCAGGTGGGTGTCCCCAGGACGGGTGGCCTCTGCTTCCAAAGGCCGGTCACTGGTGAGCATGGCCGTCAGATTCTTGCGTGTTAAGGACTCTGAGAGTATAACTATCCAAAAATCTTCTAAGTGACCAGATTGTTATAAAAACCATGACTCAGTGGCGCCTTTCCTTCTGTCATCATAGTGTTGACCACCCTTTATGCGATGTTACAAACTCATATGTTTTGATCTAGTATAATCCAAATGTATTTAGTCTGTATTTTATTCCGCTTTGTAAACACGTTTTTTCCATAGCTGCAAATGACTCCACAATTATTTGTTTCAATTTGTAAATTGAACAAAAGGCTTTAATAAACAATGTCCTCGGGCAGCCTCTCCTCTTCTTCTCGTGAAGAAACATGATTTCTAAACCCAGCAGCCTGTAAACTCTTTAGAAATTCAAAGGGGAAGTTTCCACCATTTTGTTCAGCTTGGCCATTTAGAAGTTCAAAGCACTTCTTGCCATGAATAAACTATGTAGTTGCATTTGTAAATAAAGTTTGGAATTACAAGTTGGTATTTCGGAGCCCCGCTGCTGGTGGCGTTGGTCTCATCCAAAACGTGGCACCGTTTGTGGCAGTAGGAACTTGGTGGTGGAGGCTGCGAGGCACTCGGTTGCTTGACTCAGTGTTCAGAAGATACACGCTGTAGCTAACCAAAATGTTTGATTTTATCCTTTGGATTTCTGCTTAGAATTGCTAAGCTGTCATTAGACAAGTATAAGCTCCATCAAGCAGCTTCTGGCCACAGATACTATAAACACCCGAGCTTCGACGTCGCAATGGAGCGGGATTGCCAGGCAGCACCGGCCAGGAGACTTGCAACTGCAGAACTGTGCTGAAAAGTAAAACTTCTTGTAGGATCCCCAAAATCCACAGCTGTTTCCCTGTATTTTAGCAGTATCTGAGACAGTCTTTAGCTTCCCTAGATCCTAAGGAATTTGAGCTGAAGAATGGCTGATTCAAAGAACGGCAAACGTTGTTTAAATCACTCTTATAAAAGTGTATTATAAACTTCCTCATGTCTGGTGATCGCACATACGCACGTCCATTCATCGAAAGGAATTAAATCTACCAAACATTGGAGTGGTTACAAAAGAAAGGGAATCTGCTGCTGATTCATCTTGTATCCAGGAGGGATAGTCCTAAGGAATTTGAACTATCAAATGGCTATATAGTTGAATAGTGATACAAGATCTTACTCGTATTTCCTGCAACTTGCCTCCCTGAAGGCTGGATACTCACTCAAAGACAGACGGTATCTTGCCCGTTTTACAGCCTCTTTTCTTGGCATCATTTTTAGTTCTCGACAGGGTGTAACTGGGCAAAGAAACGTGCCATAAATTGTAGGTAGTCTTTCTGCATAAGTTGTTGCTGTTAACTGAGAGAGAAATATTAAATGACAGGGAGTTATTTCAAATAAACTTCTAAAAAGGGAGCGCCGTCAGGCTGTGTGGCATTCGGAGCGCTCCCATCCAAGGGTGCAGAAGGGAAAAACAAACACATTTTAAAAGGGTTCGGAGTAATTTTGCAATGATATTCCAGTTAAGACTTTAAAAGGAAGACTTTGGTGCATCAAAGACATTACAAGTCGATCTGAATCTAAAGCAGTTTGGTGTTAGAGCTTGCGTTTAATTGGGGACCCACAGTGGAGAGGGGATCCCTTTATTTCAGAACAGCCGCCGAAACAGCTTTCTCTGACTTGCCCGGTTGATCCTCGTGCTTCTGACTTTGCTGGGCGTAGGGCTTTGGGAGTTAACTCTAGTTAAAAGCTGGAGGTCATCGTTTGGTCTTCTGATGATGCAAAATGGAGGCTGTATCTCCGGGAAGGTCACATATTATAAAAAGCCAACGTGAATAGATCAGAACTTGGCTGTGGTGTGTAGGAATAGCTCCCTGTTAGCAGTGATAATGCTCCAAATATTCTGCTTTTAGCTCTTGGATTCACCTTTTTATTCCCCGTCCCACAAAAATAGGACTTTATCCTATTAGCTTCCTAGATTTTTTCCTTTGCGCCTTCAAGAGTAAGAGAATGATAATTATTACTTCTTTGATATTAAATTATTAACAGCTCAACTTTTCCCATATCAGGCCTGTTGTTTGCTACTGTAGTTCCCATGGAGTTTTGCTGGGGGTGGGGGGATGTTTTTCACTGTGATCTATCATCTTTTTATCTGCTAACGCTGCGTGCCCTGCGGGGCTCTGGTTAGGAGCCGAGCGGCTCACCTGGGGACAACTGCAGAGATTTCCACCCCCCCCGGCCGCTTTCTTCTCTTCCTCTCGCCTGGAAATTCCCACCCAGCACGTAGCAGCACAATTGCTCTACAACTGTCGCATTTCTTTTCTGGCATACTAAGGTAACCGGGCTTTAAGCAAGCGGTTCATCCTTGGAGACACATGCTTAGGGATATCCATGATGGGTACGTGCTGCTCGTTAAATACCAACACTTGTCTGTACCAAACCAAAGTCCAGAACGAACCCAGACAGATGGCCAGCGTACCCACTTGCATTGGCTCTCCAGTTTGGGAACAGAGAAGGTGATCGGCTATGGTCAGTGCTGCGTGTTGCCTTCCTCTCTAGACAACAGCAATCACAGCAGTGGTCCTTTTCTCTTTTAGCGTTGAGGTTTTATTTTGTCTTCCAGCACTACGAAACGTTTAGGTACCGGTCATGACTGTAGAGCAGAAATGGAGAGAGGCAGAAGAGTCTATAAGGGGGCTGTTTGAACCGTTCTCCCTTTTGATCACTGTTGGCTGGAACAACTTCTCCTTTCAGCATGTTTTTAGGTATTTCCTGATTGGCACCACGATGCCGTTAGTCGTAACCGCTGTTGGTAAATCATGGCTCAGGTAAAGCAGCACAGATGTAATGGGAAGGGTTCTCCGCTGCCGTTAAATTTGCTGCATAAAACATCCTTCTGCCTGACAGCAGTAGTTTATTGAGTCCTTTCCAAATCACTCCTTGAGATTTCAAAATTGATTTTCAGAAGACAGGGATGGGAGTTTTCTGACAGATCACCAGCTGGTTTTCAAAACCCTAACCCCTTATTGAAAAGAAGTTTTAAATCTCTCTCTCCCCGGTACCTGTTGCAGGCACAGGGAGCTTTAACCTGTTTATATCTGCCTATCTAATCCTCGGCTTTTCTGGGAACAGGAGGGGCGGTTTGGTTTTGTTCTCTTGCATCTCATGGCGGTTTAAATTTTTTTTTTTTATCAGCCTTTACTTGAAGAGGGAACGGGTAATATATAGACTGCACGTGTGGTTCCCTGCTAGGTGATACCGTCTTTCTCACAAGTCTTGTACTCATTTTGTGCCAAATACGACAGTTGAGATTTTTGGTTTGGTTTTGGCCAGATTCTTCTCCCCTTGACTTCATTGTTAGTGCTAATAAAACCATGGGAAATGTTTTGATGGGTAGGAGACTGCAGTGACTTGAGGTTTAAGCTTTGATACTATATTGGCTGCTGAATATAAGCTTTGGTAAACCAAAGACAAAAAGCATAGCTTGTTTTAGAAAGTCATGGGCTTTTCAGAATGGCGCTTGGCAAATTTTGGTACTCACATTGTCAAGTATTTGTCCACATATCAGTTGTTTTGTGCCTATGTTTACACTCATTTTGCCTTAGGGCTTGTTTTACTAAGTTGGATAAAGTGTTTATTATGTGGGTTGCAAAGTATGTTCCTAATAGTATCCTAAACCATGGTGCCACAATGGCGAGGAGTTGTTCGCATCTCCTGTTGTGCAACAAGGAGTATGGCAGGTAGCCACAAGCCGTGGTGTTGGCTATCTTCTAGGGGGACTGGATGATTGTGGTAGGGCAGTACTTTGCTTTCCGCTCTCTGGTCTCCCTCAACCTTAACTGTTTGCTTGGTTTGGCTGGTGGCTGCTGGCAGGATCGTCGGGTAGAGAGATGTTCGTCTCTTCTAAACCCAGAGCCTCCCCTCTTCAAAAATGAGTGGCAAATCGCAGCAGCTCCGCAGAGACTGCAATCTGAGTCACGACAGTGCCAAGAGAGCCTGTCACGCTCGTTTGCTTAGCAGATTATTTGGGGGGGGGGCAGTAGGTAAAGGTGATTTCTGCAGCAAACCGGCAAATTACAGCTTGCCCTTTAACTTCTTATTTTGGGTTGACTTGAAGCTGCTCTTGTTTGTAGCCTGCTTGGAGGAGTTGTGTGGACACTTACTAAAATTTAAGATGTATTTTGGGAGCCTGTTTCCGTCTCGTGGAAGATGCGGTTCTTTTGTTGTTTCAGGGTATCTCCCACGCGTCATCTCTCGGATTGCTTTGGGTGTTCAGAACTTTTTCACTTACAGATAGCTCTAACTGTAGCTCGTTTAGCAGCTCTTACCTAATGGAGGCTAAGGAATTTATTCTAAAGTACAAGTTAGGACACAATCCTTCCAGAGCCAGAGTGCCTCCTGGAGATTCTGCTTGAAATAAATAACACTGAAAAAGTTTGCTTTCCTTAATGCAATAATATGTAGGAAGGTAGATCTTGTATTAAATTACTTTATCTGTGATAAGATGGGATTCTAATAAAGAAGGAGATTTATGTTTGCTATAGAAAGAAATATGATTGTATCTTGGTTTAAGTTATTTGCATTTCAGGTTTATTTTGCAGTAGTGTCCTTAGGCACCAGCTTTACACTGGGTTCGCATGCGCCGGGAGCTGTACAAAGCAAAGGCCGCTGCTGCTTCAGGAGCCTTGAGAGATGTTGTGGCTTCCCAGGTTGTATCGCTTCCCTCTGCAGAATAAAAGTCTGTTTCACGTAGAACCTCGTCCCTTCACTACTGGAAAGTAAAAATCCCTTTGAGAATGGAGTTAAAAGCTGTGTCGTAGGTTGTTCCCCTGATCAAAACCTAGTGGAACCCCCTAAGAAGCATCTTAGGACATCCTTTTCCCCCATAGGTTTAAAACGTACTACTTTTGCAGCTGAATTAAATACAAGCATTCATCTGACAGCAGGTACAACCGAGATCCAGGGCTGTGTAAATAATGTAGATGGAGTTGACTTGGATGAGGTGCAAATTGGGATCACGCGTCTGCTGGGGTGGAGTGATTTACATTCTCTAGTTACAGCAGTTAATTGTGGGTGCCCTGATAAGACTTGTTTACTGCCAGATCAGTTTGTCGTAGGCCTGCTGAGCATCAGGACCTGGCAATGTAAGGGTCGGTTACCTATTCTGCGTACTATTTCACATAAACGGTTTAACGCAGAAGAAATTCAAAATGCCTTCTACGTTCTGCTTGACGACTGTAGACCTGAAATTCCTATTTCAAATTCTTCCCGGCAGAGACACCCAGGGAGCAGAAGTGCTAAAGGATTAAGTCTTCTAAAAATGTGTGTTTTGAAAAAGAATTTTTAACTGTTGACACCTTTTTTGAGCCTAATGAAGGGCTGGATCTGGCAATCGGCCCCCGTCACAGCATGGTGCTGCTTATCGCCACGCCTGCACCTAGGGCCCCCACCCGTTACAGAGAATTTAAACGTTTTAAAGAAATGGCTGTGACCCTGATCAGTCCTTTTTAGAGCTGGGAAATGAAACCAAAGCTCTCTAAAGCTGGTCTCTAAAGGAGATTGCAGAGACCACAGGGTCATCCTTGTGAAGGACCCATTCTTGCCTGTTTGGCTGTCGGGGATGGTGCTGGGAGGCTCTCTGGAAAAGGCAGCGCGTTCCCCAGCTTCTATTACCTTTTTGGTGTCATTCCCACGGGGCAGAACGGGAGCAGTTCGTCTCCGCTCCCGACCCTTGACTGCACTCTTCGTTCCAGCCTGCCAAGTTTCCACTCCTTTTGTAGGCACATGCTCGTGCATGGAGATGGGAGGGAAAGGGCAGGATCCGCAGGCAGCTCGAGCACCCTTCCTTCCCCAGAAGTTTCATGCTGCTCACGCGCCTGACGAGAAGGATGAGGCCCCCGTACCGCAGCCGGGCGGGCACGTGCAGGTCGTGTGAGGCACATCCATCTCCTTCCTACGGTCCATAGCGTTTTTCTCTTCCGTCTTCCTCAAGAGCTTGTGGCTGCCACTGTGCTGTCTGCAGGGTACAAATCAACTTGAAGAAAGCTATACCTTAAAATAAGTTGTCATTAGGCACCATCATGGAAGGTGAAGGATGCTTCTAAACCCTTCCTTGCATGAAAGTGAATCTTGACTGAAGCTCCTAAACCCCATTTGTACATGGGCTGTTCCAGAAGAGAACGGTTGGTTGTACAGCGTGGCTGGTACCCAGAAGGGTCAGATTGCTGTTTTTTCCTAAATGGGAAGAAAAGGAGCATCGCAGGATGTGTTTTCCAACCCAGTCGTTCGGGGTGTTTGTATGCAGACTTCTGACAACCCTGCTTGAGAATCCATTGGTATGTCTAGGATGGAGCACGTAGCGTCACGAAACAGCCTACGGAAAACCTTAGTGATAAAGTAACATCCTATGGTTATCTTTTCTTCAGCCTAAGCTAGTTTTTGTTTTAAAGCGTCGTTGTCTAAATTGCATCTGTTCATCAGATTAAACAAATGGAATTTAAGGTAAAAATAAAATTTAAGGATTGCCCTTTGCAATTGGATGGTTGCAAATGATTGCTGCTTAGAAGTAGAATAATGCCCGTTTTGCACCCCCCAACAATAACCTACAGAAACACCCAGTGCTCTGCCCCAGCAGCTGACGGCAGCCGCGTGCCGGCCCAGCCTGGCTCTCCTGCCCTCGCCACTGCTGGGAACAAGGGAAAAGCGCCCTGTGAGCTGAGTGGCGTCTGTCCACGGAGGAGTAACTTCAGCCTCCAAATTTGTCCCTGAGACAACTTCACCGAGGAATTTCAGCCTCACTGACGAGAGGGAGGGGTAAGGAATGAGCTCGGTCACTCAAAAGAAAATTCAGCAAACTTCAAAATAATGCAGCCTGATTGCCAATATTTTGTATAGGTTGCAATATGCTAGTTAACGGCTATTTAATTAGAATGTCAATATTTCAATTCCCCAACCTTTTAGGGAAGGCAGCGTAGGGTAATTTAGCACAAATATAAAAAAGTAAAACATCCAACACACATCTGTGTAGGGTTCAGTTTTCAAGGGCAGCTTTCACTGGCCAGAAAGTTTCCAGTCCCAAATAGTGGCAGCTAAAAGATGCCGTTGCTACCTTCGCGGGTCTGGAGAAGTGCAGGGAAGTTCTGCACGTGTTTCATGGCTTCTCTGCGTGCTCCCCCAGATGGGAACATCAAAACCTATTGACACTGTGATGAGTTTTAGCCTGATTTTCTTGTTCTTATATGGAGTCCTACCATGCCAGGATTGCTAGGGTTCTGAGGAAAGGAGAAGACAGTCTATAAATGGCCCATCTAGTGTGGATATGGAGGAAGGCTTAATTAAACCCACAGCATCTCAAGTGGGCCTAAATTTGGTCTGGGTGTTCATATAATTTCCACTGAAACCAATTAGGATTGTATTCATGTGGGTGAGAGCAGAGCTGCTGACGCTACGGGGTTTCTTGAAGGCTGCAGGGTTGCCGTTTGTGTGTCTATCTCTACCCTTTCGGACTCGTATGCCTACTCTTTATTTCTGTCCTCACTTTTCCTAGAACTTGTCACTGCAGACCAAGGTTTTGCTGTAAAGGGGACAGTGAAAATGCAGAACAAAAGGGCAGTTGCTCCTGTGAAGAACTTCAAGCTTAAATAAAGATGAGACCATCAGTGGCTACGGACGCGTGCATCGACTCCAAAGGGAAGGACCTGGCCTAACGTCCTAGGCACCTGGTAATCATCTCCGATGGTCTCAGTGGGGTCACCCGCGTAGGGAAAGGTGACCGAGTGCCTAAGTACGACTTCACCGAGGCCTTAAGTTTTATTCTTTTTCACATCTCATCCTCTTTGACCCAGTTGAATCCCTGGTGGTGATGTGAATCTCCCAGTATCGAGCTGATATTAGAACTGGGTTTAATTTTTTGGATTAGTAGCAGAGGCTTCCATGGTTTTACAGTGCAGAAGTAACTGGTTATTTCCCTAAAAAATGATGAATTTGAAATCCATTAAAAGGAGATCTTTCTGTCTTGTGACAAGAGCTTAATAGCTTCTTGTATTTGTGTTTGGAAACATATTCTTTGAACTTTTGTGTAACGTTCAGCCAGTATAAGGCAAACATTCTTCTCCAGTTGCTAATAGGCTGTCTGGTATCTGTAATTCAGTTATTTAGCTATAAAATTAACTGTATATATTTGTAAGTTTTTAATTAAGATGTGTTTCTACTCGGAGCTTTTCAGAGCTTACTCAGATGAGCATCAAACACTACATAGTTTTGGTCTTTACTTTCTGCCTATTAGCTTCTCCTTCTCTGCTTATAAATTTCTGATGACAGACATAAACATTTACCTCCGTAGGCATTACTTAACTCTGAGATCACTTTGTTCTGTAAATACAAATAAATAAAAAGCCCTTTAATGGGCGCAGGGGAAGCCAGCAGTGAAGCGGTTAAAGGTTTTTGCCGGCAGACTGGCCAGCAGGAGCTGGCGGTGTGGAGCAAGGGGGACGCCAGCCTGTCTCTAAACTTTTTGGCCCTCCCTGAGTGCAGAGATGAAGGAAGAGCCCTCTATAAATCACTGGAGATTAGAGACCCTGTTCTTGCCGACTCTGCAGGGTTGCACTGCTTAATGTCAAAGCCTCACGTATTACTTTAACAGCACTCCTTTTCTTTATTAAATCCACTTTGAAATAAAAAAATGATGATCTTTCCAGTGAGGGGGAGAAGGCCTAAAAGGATTTAGAAAGTATCTGTTATGTTACATTACGGAGACTAATAACTGCACAGGGAGTAGGTAACGTTTTTGCACCATTTCAGAAAGTGAAATGAATAGACTTTACAGAGTTTTCCTCCTTCAAAATATTTATTGCTGTTGATTTTGACTAACTTTTGTGGGCTTCTTAGTAGAGGTGGACCGAGCGCTCGCGCTCACGGGGATTGCCTTCCAGGTTTGCAAAATGAAATTTGCATCTCCATTTTTTCACGTTCTGCAGCATCTGGTTTGAGATTAATTTTTTTTTTTTTTTTTTTAAACTTTGGTTTTATTCTGGCTGAATTTTATTCCATCTTTATCTCCATCTGAGTATGATGAAGACATATTTTAAACAGCTGCATCTGTGTCAAATGTCAGTGTTTGCTCATAGCCTCGCTGTCTTGAGGACGTACAGAGGCTTCTAGGCACCGCGTATTTATCTACCATTATGCCCTGATTTTCTTCTGATTGTAAAAGTCACATTAAGCAGGATTTTTTTTTTTAATGTGCAAAGTTAACGTGATTGTTTATACGTAAAAGGCTGTCGTTTGTCCACGTGTACTTAGTTACCTCGTTGAATACGTTGCATCCCAGCTAACAAATATTTGAAGCCAACGGCACTGCACGTATGTATTTTTTCTGCACATAAGTGTTTCAGATCCTCCAGGTCATTTAGTATCCATTAGGACACTAAAGCTTCTTACTGTTTTCTCATTAATAGTCAAGTCTGTTACCACGACAAAAACAATTTCTGAGAGACGGGATTCTTGGAGAAACATCCCTGATGAAAGTCCTGGAAATCCTAACAACAAATGTTGTCAAGTTAGATTTCAGTGAAGCATTTCTTTTTAACTGTGCAGCATTATGCCCCAGGAATGCAGTTTTTCTTTTAGTCTCATGACTTTAAACACAACATTGGCATGAACCCCATTGAGAATAACAGATTTATAAGCTTTTGTTGATGGATCCCGTTCAAATGCAGTAGAATGGAAGGTGAAAATATTTTTAGTCTTTAAACGTATTAAAAATAAACTGTGATTATTTTAATTCTGTACATTTGAAGTCATTTGCTGCTTTGCAACCGTACTCAGAGTGTTTTTCTACCCGTTCACAGTTCATTTATGGTACAGTTTTGAAGTTTGGAAATAGTTCACACCTATAAAATGTGGGTTTGCATTTGCCAGGGAAAATGAATATTGTTTTGCAATGTATCTTATCCAAAAGTTGACAAGTAACAGCTTTTTTGCTAGTTTATTCTGACAAACAGCTTGAAGGTATCACCTTTGTAGGCGGCTGCCGCAATGAATTGCAGATATTCATTTATAGCTGTTTGTACTCTGTGTGTTCTTTCATGTGTTCAGGAATATTGCCCAGTTCGAAAGTATGAGCTCTTAAAATAACTAGAAATGGGGGTGGGGTCAAGATCCTGTATAAACACAGCAAATTTCTGGGACGGGATCTGTGCACATTTAAGAATACAGCCTCGGCGATTAACGTTTCACAAGTGTACTTTTGAGCTGAGAAAAGAGCGGAGCAGAAGGTTATCATAAGACCGTAAGCAGTGGTCCCGAAGCCGACTTTCAGACCAGCAGTTAGTGTTTTATTAGGAGAGAACAACTCTATAAAAGGAACAGGAGATTCAATCATAATATAGTGGGGTGACATGAAGGCAGCTGACAGCATGGCTTCAAAACCCATTTAAGATCCAAGAAAAGTTGCCACAAGTAATGTGCTGCAGCTGGGGAGATCGTTTCGGAAAAAGCAGAACCTGCCATAGCCCTGCGGATTTGCGTTCTGGAGCAGACCCGTCGCCTCGCACGGAAAGGCTGGGCTGGGCGTTTGTTACCACACACAGTCAAAACTGGGAAAGATCGCTCGCCGTGTGTTTTTTGTGTGTTTTTCCTTCTCTTTTCTGAAAGTGGTTTGGGGAGAAGTGGGAAGCAATGACCGGTTTGGTGGTTCGGGTTGGAAAGGGAGTGAATAAAGCGTTCGCTATGAAGTGCTGGAGCGTGTCCTTCTGGAGGGTGTCTGCTGGTGGAAGCAAAGGCTTCCAAGAAAGGCCATTTTGAAAAGGGAAAGTGCTCTGATTAGGGAGTTTTTAACGGTCCGCGAAGAAGTGAAATGCAGTTTAAAAGAAAAAAAAAAAAAAATCCTATTGTCTTCCCCTTAATTCTTCCTGATATCTGGCAGTTTAATAAGTCGCCGTTCTTTACGCAAAACAGCAGTCGGCTTTGCTTGGTGGAACATCAGCGTTGCTGACTCTGTCTTTCTGCTCTCTTCCTTCGATGCCCGTGACTGTGAGCCAAGTCCCGAGAGGTGCAAAGCACTTACAAATCCAAGGCAAAGACTGGAATATTTAAAAACTGTAAACTTTGATGTGCCAAAGCTGCTTTGGTTTGTGACTGCTTAAACCCAAGTAATTGGTGAATTGGAGTCATTTGGAAATAGGATCCTGTAGTGTCTCTGGCTTAAAGAATGTATTTTTAAAAGCCTTGCTACTTCGTTAGCTGAGATAGACTGTTAAATTTGCATTCTTTAAACAAGTTTGGGAGAAACTTTATGCCTGTTGTCATGTAAGGAAAGCCTTTGGCAGTCTGTATACATCGCTGTAATTGGGAGGTGATTGACGGCTGCCTGGATGGACTTCCAGCGAGCAGCAGTATCAGCCAGGGTGGTGCCGCTGTTTAGAGAAAAGATTGGCCAAACTCATCTGCAATCAAAAGCCAAGTTAATTTGTGTTTTGGCTGAAAGTAGGGTGTCATTTATGGATGAAAAGGTCGTCTTTTCCCTGGTAGAAGGTAATGCTAATTTAGGAATAATAAACACCGTTTGTTCTTTTACTACTTCTTATAAAGGTTGCTGTCGTATAAAAATACACTGCATGGGAAGGGGCATAAAGAGGAGAAGCACGATTAAAACAAGTATCACTGTTTTTTCAGAGTAATTACAAGGAATTTCTACATGTTTGAGGACAACAGAAATCCTGTGTAAAGAAAATCTCACAATTAACATGTAGGTTTGCATTGCTTCGTGATGGGGGGAAGAAGTAGCCAGTACTGTAAAAATCCCTCAAACAAGCAAATCTTTCATTTTTAATTTATCTGTACTAGAAGCAGAATCAAAATAGTTACAGTAAGTGTTTGGAATTCCTTTTGTTATTAAAAAATTCCATGCCGATTGTGTTTTTTGAAGAAACCAGAAGCATAGGTAGAATTAGGAAATCCAGGCTACCACTGTCAGCCTCAGTGTTGCATTAAATTGACTTTAAAGTGGGCACCTGGTGCCACCGACATGGGTACGTGAAAAACAGGCTCCGGCGTGGAGAAAGGTATCGTCCTTCTTTCGGAAGCTTCCTGCTGTCTGTGCCATCCTCTGAACTCTCTCCTGGTAATTTTGCAAGGTTTGGTCATATTGAACACAGACTACAATTGCAAGGATGACTTGATGAAAAACCATATCTGTCTGTGTTCTTGCTCCTTCTGCCACTTGATTGCTTGAGTTTCCCTCCTTTTGAAGAGCCGTAGTCTTGGTGCTGCATCCCATGCAAAAGAGATTGAACGGGAATGAATGATTTAAGAAGCCAATTTTTGCGTGCATGAAAGGTCGGGGTTTATTTGCCGTTGTTGTCTCTCCCCCCCCGTACTTATGACTGGCCAAGGTAACATCAAATACAACGTGCTGCTTTGGCTCCTAGGGAATACAGCACTGCAAGGAGGTTGGGGTTCTTAGCAAAGCAAGTATCTATCATCCTGAAGACAAGATGGCTTAAAGATTACGTACTAATTTCACACTTCCCATGGCATGGCATTACCGGTGGAGAAAATGATGGAGAATAAGCTGAACACTCATTTGCCCATAAACCTTCCGGGGGGGTGATGTCCTAAAAAGCCACTGAAATTGGATATCTGGAAAATGAACTCGTTTTTAAGTGGGTCACAACATCTGTGATTATCTTGTTGGGATTACTAGCGTGATCGTGCTGTGGTATCATCGTCTGCTTCCCGTGGACTTCGCCCCTCTGTGCCGAGGTTGGCAGTGAGTGCATGCAGATGGTCTGTGGCTTGAGGAGCCCTGGTGGGCCTGGCCAGCACATACACAGCGTGCCTTCTTGGGTGGGTGGAAGGAGTATGTCAGGATGGTCTAGAAATGCTGGGTACGTCATCCCTGGTTTAAAACCGCCGACTTTGATTCTAAATTAGGGACAAATTTTGACCTGTTGTCTTCCACCTATTAAAATAATACCATGCTCTTCTATGCTTCTGTCTCCCTGCTTTCTAGGAGATAATTTAGATATTCCCAAGCCCTGAAAATGATTTAGAAAATAGCAGGAAATTTATTTTAGAAACTACCTGGAGCTTTGAGTCAAATGGTGTAGTGGCCATGGACTGACCTTCTCTCTTCACCAAGTCCTGCTGAAGCGGGGTCCAGTGTATTCGGGTAAGAAATAGAATATTTTCTCTGTGAGCAATACAGGTTGTAGGCCTAGTGGTGAAGTTTAAAACAAGCTCATAATCAGAAGCCCCCCAGATAAGTATGTCACAGAATCATAGAATCACAGAATGGCAAGGGTTGGAAGGAGATCACCCAGTCCAACCCCCCTGCTCAAGCAGATTCTCCTAGAGCATGTTACACAGGACAGCGTCCAGGCGGGGGTTGAGTATCTCCAGAGAAGGAGAATCCACAGCCCCCCTGGGCAGCCTGGGCCAGGGCTCCGTCACCCTCAAAGTCAAGAAGTTCTTCCTCATATTCAACTGAAACCTCTTATGTTTTAGTTTGTGCCCATTGCCCCTCATCCTGTTGCTGGACACCACTGCAAAGAGTCTGGCTCCATCCTCGTGACTTCCACCCTTAAGATATTTGTATGTATTGATGAGGTCTCCTCTCAGTCTTCTCTTCTCCAGGCTGAACAAGCCCAACTCTCTCAGCTTTCCTCGTAGGGGAGATGCTCCAGTCCCTTTATCATCCTAGTTGCTCTCTTCTGGACTCTTTCTAGGAGTTCCTCGTCTTTCTTGAACTGGGGAGCCCAGAACTGGACCCAGTGCTCCAGGTGGGGTCTCACCAGGGCAGAGTAGAGGGGGAGGAGAACCTCCCTCGCCCTGCTGGCCACGCTCCTCTTAATGCACCCCAGGATGCCATTGGCCTTCTTGGCCACCAGGGCACCCTGCTGGCTCATGGTCAGCTTGTCATCCACCAGGAGTCCCAGGTCCCTCTCGGCAGAGGTGCTTCCCAGCAGGTCAGCCCCCAGCCTGTACTGGTGCATGGTACATGTCCACATTTCTTTGGAAGGCTTAATGGTGTCAGCCTGCTTCATGGTGATGACATTTATTTCAGACTCTTGCATTGTTCTAACTTAGCACTATCCTGTGTTCTCAAACAGGAGGCAATTACCTTTACTCACCCCTCTCTTTCCGCAGGGTTTGTCCCGTCCGTGTTGGCAAGGCTTCTGAGCCTCCGCTGGTGAGCACTGGTGCTTTGAAGACCTACAAAGGGGTTGCTCTGTAGCAGGCTGTGTGTTTTATTGAGGTACCTTGATTTATCAGCCAAAGGACATACGCTTTTTTAGGTCATTTAGATCCTTCTTTCACCCCGTCGTCAGAGCTGAATCTCCTTCTTCCTCTTGAAATCCCTTCGTGAATATGTCTTTGGGACAAACTACAAAGGATTTTAGCCTCTTAGCAATTCTTCCTACACAGCCTTCTAAACACGGTGCCTCGCTCTAGTCCTCGATGCCCTTTAGGCTATGCATGTAGTGACTTAATCCTTGGAAGATGTGGGAGTCCTCAAAACTATGTGCCGGGATTTGGGGTGGAATCTCAATTTCCTTCCTTTCAGATAGAGTGCCATGAGAAAAGGCTGTGGTGGTTGCGGGAGCCATCTGTTAGAAATGAGCTGTGATAACCGGGACCCGGAGCGACCATCGCACCCCCCAGCCAACCTCCGGGCTTTTGAGCAGAGAGCTGGAGTTTGCTCGCTTTTCCCTTGCCTCTGCCAGGAGATGAGGCGGGATAGGGACGAGATTAGTCCTGACTCCAGAAGCCTGTGAAATCAGGGTTTTTTCACTCCCTAATGGTAATAGCAGTTTTATGACAAAGAATCCTCTTTGCTGAGGCAACCTGCAGAAGAGCCTGTGCTCCCGGAATGGTTATCTTGAAAGGATTTAGAAATACAATTGACTGAAACTTGAAAAATGTGAAACACTCGCTCAGAAAAAAAAGCCGCCTTCTGTTAGATTAGTTCCATAGAAAGCGGGGGGGGGGGGGGGGGGGAGGAAAGGGACAAAAGCCAAAAACGGATATCACACATTCTTCTTCTGCTTAACGCTCCGAGTGGAGGTTGGCCCGCCATCAGTGGAGCCCTCGGCTCCTTGTTGGGGCAGCAGGCAAATCGTTAGAATTTGGAAAAATCAGCCCTGGTTGTAACCAAGGTTGTTTTTCTCGGCGGCAGCGGTTTGGGTCCCGGGCTCCCAAAGGTTATTTCCTGCCGCGCAGTCAACTGGCCAAACAACATTGTTCCTGGGGAGTGCCAACCCCAAACAACTTCGTGCCCCCAAGCGATTGTTTACCTTACAGAGTTTTTACTTTATTTTTCTTCTCATGCTGCTTTGTTTCTGCTCAGGCTCTCACAAAAGGTAAAATAGGAAACGGTAAAATACAAAGAAGTAGAGGGCAAAGCAATGCAAAGAAAAGATTGATGCTGGTTCAAACTGGGGGGGGAATGTGACGTACACAAGGGTCTCTGAAACCTGAAAAGGTTCCCGTTTCATATAATTTGGCTTTGAATATCATCAGCTCATTTTCCTGTCTAAAACAGCATGTAGGAAGCTGCAGAGAACTGAAATATATCATGAGATTTATGAAGGAATGGCCTGAAGAGCTTTCATACGGAGTTTATAAATGTCATCCACCTCTAAATACACAGCGGACTCGCACGGTAACCCAGGAGGAGAGAGGTCTTGGCCTGAAGCGTGACAAAGCCATTCTTGATCCCACCGACAGGGACCGGGGACAACTGAGAGAAGGATGGAACGTGACAAGGAGATGGAAGGAGAGGCCAAGGACAGGTTACCAGAGGAGTGGGCCTGAATCCAAATACCCCAGATGCAAAATCCCTCCGTTTTGGTAAACTTGGATTAGCATTTAAGAACAAACAGAAGAACGCAGCTGGCCTTCTAGCTCTATCATTGATTAAATAATATCTGAAAGTCTTTGAAGTCTGGAGAAGTTTGGGGAGCTCAGGCTTGCAGTTTATCTGGAAGGGCTGAAGTATTCCTTCCTGGTTTTCTGTTCTAGCACCTCTGCAAGGGGGCTTTCTAATGAGCTAAACATACAGAAAGGTGTAGGGAGAAACTTGGGATTCACGTAGGGAGAAGATCTATTCAGAGGAAACCTGCGGTAGTCGTACTTGCGGCGGTTTTTAGATGCTGTATCCAGAGCCGCCTGTCCCGCGCGGCTCCCAGCTCCCCCATTCCGCGCACAGCTTCGCTGTTGGCATCGCTCACAGCTTCCCACTCAGGATGTTGTGAGAGATAATTTCTCCCGACTAGAAAATTACCTCTCTGAGCCTGATTAGTATATAAACACAGGGTTTTTTCAATACTGGGGGGAGGGAGGGAGACATAAAATCTGGATTTTTAGGCTATTATTGTTGTGCGTAATTAAAAATTCACAGATGCGGGGAAATAAATGAGATCGAGAGGTCAGAAGGCAGATGTAGGATGCAGAAGACTGGAATTTTATTTGTGATTCTTCCACTATTTCTCATAGTTGAATTCACTCTTCCCTCTTATGAACTGAGAACTGTTTCCACAAAGTGTTTAAAAATGGCCACACAGTAAGTGTGAGCAATTCTGGGTGGTTATGAATGCCTGAAGGCCAGGATTCCATCCCATATGGCTTTCAGCACCTGAGAAAAGGTGCTTGAATTGATCTCATCTTCCCCCCTGACTTTTTACGAAACTTAGAGGCACTGTCGATAACTTAGCCGCCAGTTACGTGCCTGGAGCAAGGCAGGACGAGCCCGAGCTTCAGTTACCGAAATACCGCGATGCTGAAGGTTCCATCTGGCTTTGCACGCTGGGCTGTCTCACTGGCATCGTTGGTTGTTCTTCAGCTAGACTCAGGAAGCCTGCAGCTGCTTAAATCTCTTGCTCTCTTGATTCCACATAGCCAACAAATAGAAAAACTCGCGTTGCAAAATCATTCATTTGAAACTGTATCGAGGATGAGAACTGTTCTCAAGCATTGTGTTCTATTCACCGTCATCCTCAAACCCTGAGGAGATGGCAGTGAAGCTCCTGCCCTGTAGTTGTTTTACATAATAATGATCTTTCTTTGTGATAAACTATCATGAAATCATTCCATTTGAAGGGCAATGTTTAATTTCTCAGAGAGGGCTCTTTTTGCCAGGATTGCAAATTTTTAGCCCAGTCATAGAATCATAGAATCACCTCGGTTGGAAAAGATCTTTAAGATCATCGAGTCCAACCATTAACCTAGCGCTGCCATCCCACCACTAAACCAGGTCCTGAGAGGTGTTTTGAATGCCCTTAGCGCTCCCTCTCAGTGATTAAAGTCTTCCTTTACCTCACCGGTATTGCTCTCCATGGATTAGCTTACATGCAGTAGGTTTTGTGACTGTCACGATCTAATGTGTTTGCCTGTGCCGTATCTGCCGTGAGGCAACCAGCTCGAGGAGCGCCGGACCGCAGTTTGAAGGTTTTGGCATGGATGCGAAGGAGGAATTGCAAGCCCAAATCTCCGATGAGCTGCGTGCATAGGAAGTGGGAATTTGGCTTGGCACCGGGCGCGGGACTGTGAAATCATGTGCGATGGTTACCGACCCCGCGTCACCTCCCGGCAGCCAGTTCTCTCTAGGTAGCCGAGCGGGTCTAAGTTACAGCTTTACTGACTGGCTTCAGAGCCAAATCAAAAGCCTTTTTACGCAAGTACTGGGAGTTTTGCTGGGGTAAATTCTCCAGCTCTTCAGTGATGAGTGGGAGCTTTGCTGGCTCTGCTGTACTTCGGACGGTGAAATCCTGGGTGTCTTGAAATCACTGGTGAAACCACCGCTGACTACGGTGGAGACAGGACTCCCTCCTCTGATTGAATGATTTAGGGCCATGTTGAGAATTTGGCCCGGGATCTTAAGTCAAGTTTAAAAATGCTTAAGTCCTTACAAAAAAAAAAAAAAAAAAAGCTTTATTTCCTTGTCTGTTGTCAGCCGTGGACATTTCTTTTTTAGATAAGTTGATGGTGGTGTGTAATTCCAGTGTCCAAAAAGCCGCTTTCCTCCAGTAGCTAAGCTGGTTTCCGCTTTTGGAGCATTTGGTTACAACTCAGTAAAGGAGATCAACAACTTCTGGCTTAAATATTGGGCAATTACATTTCAGAGCAATTGTAACAGCTTTATAAACATGACCATCCGAAATACCTCGAGGGAGATGCTCCCTACAGCACCGCGTTAGCTAGATACCTGTATTCGCCATTTGTATGAAGCTCTAGAAATGTTGCCTGTCTTCCCCTGGTGAACACTTACGTGCCTTTGCATATATTTGCGTGCATCAGACAAGTTCCAGAAGGAAAACACTTATGGATAATGTTGCTAGTTCACTCCATGTCAACCCAGGCTTGCTGGGTGAGCTGGGACAAGTCACCTGCCTCCTGCTGCCTCAGTTTCCCTCTCTACAAAATGAGGTGGTGGTGGTGGGACTCTTTTTCTTAAGAGCTTCGGGATCTATGGATAAAAGCTGCTATGAAGGCCCTGGAAATTATCATCACCGTCAGATAATGTTATGTTTAATAGCCAACTGTTTGTACCGTTCAGAAACTACAATAGCATCCCCGTATTTTGCAGTGGCTGCTGAAATCTTTACGGCTAAGCAGAGCAGGATGCTATAAACCAGCTGGGTACCCCAGATGACTCCATGAGGATGCTGTATAGAGACATCTTCCTTATCAGTAAAAAAAAAAAAAGTAGTTAAAAAAAGAGTTATCTAAAGCCAGCACTTTTGGAAGCAATCTGAAACAGTTCAACATTGAAGTAGATGTGATTTTTTTTTTTTTAATGGAAGTAATAACCCACTTGTAGATAAGTATTTCGGGTAAGTTTAGTCTGTATTTGCTTCAGGTAGACTTGTATAGTGAGCTCTGTACCCCAAGCTCATGAAAATGGTTTATTTTGACTGGTTAGCTTAATAGAGTTTACTAAAACTCTTTCCTTACTGGTCTTAGTGTTTCAGCCCTCCCCTTCCTCCAAGGCAGACTGCAGGAAAGCCGGGTACAACGTGCCAAGCCCTGCCCTCTCTTTCACTGGAGAGGCGTTGAGCCCCACAGAATTCGAGCTCATTTGTCATGTTCTGGTGCTGCATCTTCCCCGGCTGCTTTCCGTTCCCTGCTTTACTTCCACGTCTTTCTTCACGTGCGTTCTCCTCCTCGGCGTTCCTTAACGCGCCCCCGGGTATCATTTCCTTAGGTTTGCAGAAGGTCTCCTGCCACTTTTCCAGCAGCACGCTGTCTGTTCATTCGGATCCCATCTTAAAACTAACATCTTCCAGGAAATCCTTCCTCCTTCCCTGTCACTAGTAATCTCTCCCACATCCTCCTTTATCATTTCTTCGGTGTCCCGTTCTCTGTTTTTCTGTCTGAGTTTCTGCAAGGCAGGGAGCGAGTCTGTTCAGATTGTGCTCTACCATATATACTTTAAATACATGCTATGAAACATTCCTCATGTTAGAACCTTGAACAAGAAACTATTGAGCCTTTACCAATATTCACCACTACACCTCTGGTGCTTTATAACATCCTAATTCAAAGGGTACAGGAGGTGAAGAGGCTCACTCAGCATCAGCTTATCTGCCCAGTGTAGATCATGGGTAAAACCCTGGGTCCTGCAGAGCAGTGCGGTCCTATGGCTACTCCTCTACATAATGATAAATATTATGAAAAAAGCAGCTGCTACTGTTTAGGAAATGAACTAGAAAGTTTGATTGTATAATTTTCAGCTGTGAGACGTGGTTAATAGATGAGCCAAATTTGTATTTGGCTTTGGGAATGTTATATCCAACTGTAGGTGTGTGTATATGTATATTGTGTATCTGCTTTTACCTATTCGCATATCTACAGCGTGTCTACGTGCACGTGCTGTGCATTAGAATACTGAAGCAACGTGACCAGGTTTTTATTTTGCGTGAGCGTGCTATGAAGTAAGAACCCACTTGCGTTATGCTACGGTATAAGTGGTAATAAAATGACTGGATTTCAGGCCCGCAGCTAAATGGTTGGTTACACATAAACATGCACACGTATTTGAGAGCAAAGGAGAGATATGCAGGAGATAAAAGAGAACAAATGGACAACTTATAATTACATGCATTTTAGTTCATCTGGTATCCAGATGATCATCCTTGGTTTTGACGGTTTTGACAAATCAGTTTATTAGAACTGTACATGTAACCCAGGACGGCGCAGTAGGCAAGGGAACATTTGATTTTTTTTTTATTTTTTTTTTGTATTATATTCAGTCATTTCATTATTGGAGGTAAATACTGCTTGTACTTAGGAACACAACAGCTGGTCTCATATGAGAAGGCAATCCACAGATTAACTTGCCAAATGTATTACCAGTTCATTTCACTAGACTGAGAACCTAAGGGTATTTTAATAGTTTTGACCTTGATCAGACAAGAAAAAAAAAAAAATGCCCTCATTCTCAAGTTGAACCTGCGACTTAAACGCTGATCTGGTCTCCTGCAGCGCAAAGTGTGCCCCGGCCACTCCCGCAGCCTCCTGGCCAAGCAGGCTGAGAGCTGAGCGCTTTATAAAATGAACGGGTCAAATTCTGTGTTAAAAAGTGTGGTTGTGGTTCTCAGGTTTGCTAAGGAGCGATGCTTTGATTGCTTCTGTTGCTGGGTTCAGAGCAGCTCGCGTAGAGCAGCCACGTAAGGGTTGGTACTGTGCAAATTTGCATTTCAGCAAGGAGGAGTTTTTAATCACATGTTTGCATGTCTGATTTGGCTTTAATGTAGGGTTTTATATTAAAAAAAATTGGTTTTATTCAAATTGAAAGGCCAGATGTATGCAACCTCTTCACCGTACCCCAGAGCCGTTCCTCCTGCCTTTTGCAGACCTTGCTCTCTGCAGGCTGGTGGCCAAATTTTGTACATGGTGCTGCACACCCTGGGTGCAGAGTGCGTTATAAAGAGCAGCTTCAGAGAGAGGGGTGTACCCGGTGCCGTGCAGAGGAGCTTTGGTGGAAATGAAATTGCGGCAGCTCTTCCAAGGAGAGACTTTTTTTTAACGGACTTTTCCCTGTAGCATTTGTTGTTCCATGGGAGTCTTCCTCCAGGGAAGGCAGGGTGCTGGACCTTACAACCTTCAAGGCTGGTGGGACCATGTCCCGGCACTCTCGGCCGTTGCTCTCTCCAAGCAGCCTCTCCTGACGGGTTTCTCTGTCACCTCCCCAAGGACTTCTCGCACCCAACCCTGCCCAGTGTTGAAAATTGGGTAAGATCAGGCTTATTCAGTAGAGTAAACTTGCTTGTTGGAGCTCATCCAGGTGCAGTCCCTTGAATTGAGGTCTCAGTGTCTGCACGTATACGTGGGCCTGACTATCTGCTTTCCTTCAGGAAGAGTTACGAGTGCTAAGGATTTAAGGGTGGGACTTCTGAAGGCTCTTGACATTGGCCTAATTCAGTTTCTTTTGAAGTCGAGGCAGCTTTACTGTTGATTTCACTGGAAGCAAAGCACGGCAGACGCCGAGTGCTTTCCAAGCTCCTGGCGCAGAGAAAAAAGGGGATGAGCTTCCCTGTCCCGTTCGGAGCTGCGTGCTCTCATCCGAGGGGCCACCTGGTAAAACCACTTCTCCGTTCCCACTTTCAAGTCTTTCCTTTCCTCTGCTTTCTCCTCCCTTGCTTCCTTCTGCGTGCAGTGCCACGACCTTGGATGAGTGCAGGCAGATGAAGTGACGATATCTGGAAGACACCAGCCAGTCCTGACAGTGGCGGAAGCCTTAACGTGGATTTTGTGTCTAACTTCTCTGCCTCATTTCTTAATCAGATTTTTTTCAGAGTCTCGCGGTCACTTATCATTAATTCTCCGTAAGAACTCTTAGAAAGAATCTAGTTTTGAGGCGCGGGATGGTCAAAACCGCTGTTAACGCTTTTTCCATAAAACCTACATCTTATTTCACAGTCCTATGACTGCTTTTAAAAATAGCTTCTCCCTACATCTCCAAAATCCCTTCCTCTGCTCCGTGATCTTTGAAGTGAGATAAACCAGACAAATACCAGGATTTTTTTTTTTTTTTTTTTTACTTTTTTTATAACATTTACCAGATTAGCAAATAGGGATTTACTTTGCGCTTCCCTTCTACTGTGCTGTTTCTGTAAGAGATAAGTAAAACTCTGTGTTATATACAGCTCCCTGGTCTGCTCCGCGTTGCGTCAGGCTATCGGTTCCTGCAAGGCAAGAATAGATCCTTGAACTTGAATCTCTGCAACAAAACTCCTCCCACTTGATCTCTAAACCTATTTGTAATTGCCAGATCTACAAATTACATCTTCAGATGACAATACCCATATAAACACGTATGTATAATCTCATTTAACATAACTAAGACGTTTATGTCTGTGGCGCGGTGCGTGACTCTGCCACGCAGGCTAGATTCTGCCGTCATTGATTCTATAAGTAGTCCTTCTTGTACTTAAAGTTCAATCAATTATAATCAGATGAAAGCACAGTTTAAAGGTGCAACTTTTAGGTTCTTTCACTTAAACCTTATTCTGGTTGCTCAGCTCTATTTCTCCGGTGCTATAGATCTGCTTTCAACCTATTCAGGAATCACTGTTCACGACTTTGGCCTGATCCTCTAGTTCGAGTATGGATGAAATGTGCACTGGGAATTGAGGATGGATGGTTGGGACAGAGGGGCTTGTATGGTTCCTTAAGAAATTCAATGTTGCGATACTTTGCTGTTGGATTCAGTAAAAACATGTTTTATTATGGGTTTTTTGGAAAAAAATAGGAAAAGAATAATTAGACTACGCAGAAAATCCTAGGTTTCCATTTAGTACCACTTCAGGTACAAATGGAGGGTCTTTATGCCATTATTTCCTTGGGTTTAGAATAATTCAGAATCTAATTTTACTGAACTTTTAGGCTTCATTTGATAATAAGAAGGCAAGAGGAGTTCCCTTAGCGCTTTATTCTCCAACTGTGTTTACTTTTTCATAGTACCACAGATTTGTATTTCTTAAGAATTTCAGGGTGATTTAAGCATCCATTAATGTCCACTTCAACATGTTTTTACTAGTTTTGACATGTAATTTCCTGAACACACTGACACTTCCCACCCTCGTACTCTTAAGGCAAATGTTGTTCCACCAACACCAATTTTCTTACTTGTTCGCTAAATTTTCCTCTTTGATTCTGCTAGTTGGCAATGAAAAAAAAGTTGAGTTCCCATTATCAGCTCAGATCAATAAATCTGAAGGGGGAAAAAGAGGAAACCTCAACTCAGGGGTGTCCCAGTCAGCAAACATTTACTGATAAAGAAAACACTCGTATATCTGACACGTCATCAGCTCCCAGTGTTTGCTTATGCCCCAAGTGCTTGTCGCTACAAGAAGAAACTTAACTGCTACCGGAGCTGGGTTTCCACGGTCCCTCCGAGAGCTGCTGTTAGAGCTGTGGTTGTGAAGCACCAGGTGAGGTACGCTGGAGACCGCTGTTTTCAAGGAATCTTCCTCAAAAGATGGGTGACTTCAAGGGACGCTTTCAGAAACCCACCAAAATTGCACTCAGTTGATGGTGGGAATGAGAGCACACTGGGGTTTTTTCCTGAAGGGTTGTATGAACTTTGCTGTCGTGGTGGATGAGATACAGAAACATTGCCTTATAGTTGCTGTGGCTTATCAGGTTTTGGCTTTGATACCGCAGCTGGATTTCTGTTTATTGCTGTCATTGGAATTGCTAATTTAAAAAAAATAATCTGAAGATAAAATTATACCGATAAGAGCAGGGAATAACATAGGCGAAGAATTAACCTCATATGGAGGGAGTCATGCAGTAATGCTTTTTGGTTGTGCTGTGTCCTGGTTATATTTCAGATAGGCTCTTAGTCTCATGAGCTGGAAAATCTTGAAACAAATACAGCAGGTTCAGTTGTGGTATCTCCACCGAGGAACATTATCCACACGAGAAGTCCTAAGGGGATGCACGAAGCTTCTTGAATGCTTTGGGCCTGGATTTAAACGTACTTGCACTGCAAGTATCTGGAAAGAAATGAAAACTTTGTTTATTTTGCAGTGTGTTTCTTTAATTATTCAGGAGACCTCTGGCAACTACCTGGTGTATCTTCTCTTTGTCTTGCTGCTGTAGCATTTGATTTGAAATGTGATCATCGGTTGTTGGAGTGACACCTATGCAGATTCAGTCCTTTTCCCACAGGGATGTCCATTCTGTATGACCATGCAGTGTCACACGAGTATGGTTCCTCCTTCTTGTTAACACCTTGAAGACCGTGGTAAATGTGTAGGTTGGTGTCTGCATGGAGGGGTTCTTTGCAACAGAGTTTAAACCCATCCCAGTATCTCTTGAGACTGAACGATGTTTAATGCTGTTATTTAGAGAGAGCCTGAGCATGCCATAGACAACTTTACAAATAATGTTATACCCTAAGTAGGGACTTGAGCTATAAATCTATTCTATACAACGTGAAGAAGCAGTTAGACCAGGCAGATGGCTTAAGTGCCACGATAGGAAATACGAGGTTTGCAAACAGCTCTTTGAAATGAAGACTAGCACAGCTATGAATCTTAGCAGAGTTGCTCTGGAGCGTTTACCTACCTCAGTTTCCCTCATTTTAATTAGATTTTGTAGTATACAGTATATTAGAGCTTCACAGTACAAATTGGGCAAAAGCCGAGATCTTCCCTCAGAAGACTGGAGACCTTCCATACACTGATATCCCTAATGTTTGCTCATTATTTTTGCAGGCAAATAGAGATTTAGCTTTGTTTATCTGTGGGATTAGTTGTTGGGATTGGCTTTGAAGCTCTCAGGATTATATGATGATGCTTGTGCACAACACTTTAGGAAATCTTTGCATTCCTGCAAGTATTATAAACAGTGCTCATCTGTGTGGTAAAAATAGTTAAATGGGAACCGTGCAGCCAGAGCACCCTGAGGTCCCTGTAGCTCCATTGGGGACTGCAGCAGGGTAAAACAAACTGTGCTCCCTACCTGGAGGTGTGGGATCTCACTACAAGAAAGACGTTGCCTTGCTGGAACAGGTCCAGAGGAGAGCAACCAAGCTGGGGAGGGGTCTGGAACACAAGTCATACGAGGAGCGGCTGAGGGAACTGGGGTTGTTTAGTCTGGAGCAGAGGAGGCTGAGGGGAGACCTGATCGCCCTCTACAACTGCCTGAGAGGAGGGGGGAGCAAGGTGGGGGTCGGCCTCTTCTCCCTGGTAACAGATGATAGGACGAGGGGGAATGGCTTGAAGCTGCGCCAGGCCAGGTTTAGGCTGGACATTAGGAAAAACTTCTTCACCGAGAGTGTTGTCAGGCTCTGGAAGGGACTGCCCAGGGAGGTGTTTGAGTCCTCATCCCTGGAGGGATTTAAAAGAAGGATCGATGAGGTGCTTAGGGACATGGTTTAGTGGTGGGATGGCAGTGCTAGGTTAACGGTTGGACTCGACGATCTTAAAGGTCTTTTCCAACCGAGGTGATTCTATGATTCTATGATCAGCATATGATCGGCCGCTTTGTTCCGTGTCGGTTCAGCCCCTGGGTTCCCCCCGGCGCAGCAGCGGGGATGCCCGGCACCTAGGCGGGGGGACCGCGTTGTCTGTATTGCCCCACAGGCGTGAGGGCGAGACCACCAACACGTTCCTTGTAGGCCACGGTAGTCAGAGACGGTAACTGCTTCCAATGATGACGAACTGGGCTGGGTTTAAGCTCGTGATTTAGAGCTGAAAGCCTCTGCATCCCCTTCTCATGAGCCCTCAGGTACTCGGGGCACACCTCGTTAGCTTGATGGGCAAGAGAGGGTTTTGATTCTCAGTGTTTGCCGAATGTCTGCCCTTTTTGTCTGCTTCACTTTCACCAAGGCTTCCCTCTGATAAATCTCCCATCTCATTTGAGATTAGGCTGTTAATTGAAAAAGGGGTCATTTCAATCTTTAAAGTCTTGTTTCACGCTGGGCCCCTGGACGGTGTTGAAACCAGTTAAAGATCTTTCTAATCTGGCCTCCAGGTGAGGGCTCTTGCCTGGGGATGTGCTTTGCTGCCTCTCCAGCACTGGGACCACGTAAGGAGCCAGATGGGGAGGTGCTGGGAGCTTTTCTGGCCGGCTGGATGTGATGCACGGGACATCGCGGCCCGGGCGTTTGTCAGTGGGCTGCATTGGGCAGAGGCTCTCTTGCTCTCGGTTCAACTGAGTTTTTACCATTGGATGCAAATACGCTCGCTGTAAATTAAAATAAATGCTCACGTCCTGTCTGAATTTCTATTCCTGACGATATAATTTCTATTCCTGATGTACTCCAAGGAAGGACCCTTTCCTGGAGGCCTGAGCGTCTTCCTGAGCACGACTTGGCGACGCTCTGAATGAAGCTCCCAAAGTTGAGCAGCCCTTAACGCACTGAAACCGGAGCGAGTTGTACTCCCTAAGCTCAAACTCGGGGCTGGAACCTAAAATGATTTTGAGGATATTGAGAGCTGCACGCTTAAAGCACCTGTTCTGGAAGTTAATACAGCAATAAGAAAATGTAAAGCAGGAATCGGGATATCTATTTGATAATGCAAAACCGCCTGTGTGCTCTTTAATATTTGAAGGGAGGGGGAGCATAAGTTCAGCAATTTATTAACCAATAACATCCTAATGGGTTCTTTATTTTTTTATTATTCTTATCATCTTCATTTTTGCATTTTAGTGTTTATTCCTTTTTCCTTATTTGGGTTACAGCATCTCATTTTTTTCTGTCCTTTCCTCTAGGAATAATGAAAACCAAAAATACCACGCAGTAATGAGAAACAATAGCGTACAGAGATTAACGTCACAAACCCATCCCTGACCTCAATAACATTTCACAACATTTAGTTTTCATTACAGTGAAATGTTACTGCATACTTTTTACATGAACTTCTGAAGAAAAATATATGATAGGGCTTTCCAAAAATACACATATGTTGGGAAATAAGACTTTTAAATCAAGAGTTTTACACATACGCTGATCCTATTTGACGAATCGGGTATATGGTATTAATTACCCCGAACACACAGCAAACCGTCTTAAACATTTAGAAAACAAAGATTTTCTGCTTTGCTGATCCCAACACGTGTCACACGTTCTTCAAAAGGTGCATTCTGACTTTTGGTGCTATTTGCTATCTTTGGATGATGAAAGAACATTCAATTTTTAAATTGTATTTGTAAAAAGTATTGCTTGGCATAGACTTTAGGAAAGAACATTTAGAACAGGTTGATCTGTAACACCACAAGCAGTCTGTTTTCTATCAATGATTCCTAGCCAGCTTATTAAACAGATTTATACAATGAAAGAATCTAATAACAAAAACATTCACCTCCTTTATTACTTGGCATTATTTATGGCTCTTACTTTTTTTTAGCTACCTTTTTATATATCGGAATCTGCCAACATTGTATTTATAAAGTTTATGTACTAGCAGCATTTGTTGGGCAGGGATTTGGGTTATTTTATGTTTCTTTCCTCCTCTACACTTATTATTACTAAATCTATATACAAATGCTTATAAAGAGTTAAAAAAGACCAAAAAAAAACCCCAAAACCCAACTCTGGAGAAATGGAACGTTTAAAGAAGTTAAATCATTCTGGAGAAATGTAATTTTTATTGTACTTACATTTTAGATAGTCTCTCAATAATAATAAAAAATAATGGGGCTTATGACAGAGCCTATCCCAAGGCTTCCTGTGTTCTCCAAAATCTTTGGGGTTGAATCATGGAGCCGGAAGTGTTTACACGCTGCGCAATCAAAAGTTCCTCCTATGACTATCAATTCAGATCTCTAAATATCTATAATTACTATCCAAAGAACAACTGTGTCTCCAAGAGCTCCTTCCTTCCTTTCCTCCTTCCTTCCCTCTGCCTGTCTCAAGGCGACTGGGCCACAATGGCGCGTTTGTCGTCGTGCGATGGAGTTAATGGGAGCCTTTCAGCTCTCCCCGCGCGGCTCCGAGTGCCAACTCTTGGCTTGTCCGTTGAGCCAGGGTTGGGCCTGGCACGGAGATAGCCATGCAACGAAAATACAGTCTCCCTTTCCTATAGATTGTTTTTTCCTGGCAAGCCAGATCTGCAGCTTCGAAAGTGGCCGGGGGCCCTCTTTCAATGGGCTTGGGGACGTAACAACCTGGCACTAAAACTTCTTCCTTTCTGGAAGGCTGCTGCTTGCTTTGCTGCTCCTGGGTGCACACGAGACAGTCCTCTTGCTGAAGTTAGAAATGCCTCAAGATGCCTTTTCTGTGTTCAGAGAGAGAAATAACGATCATATTTGAAACAGGGACCGGGGGTCTTCTGGCCGCGTCGGCCCCCGAGCTGCGAGCACATCGGGATGCCGATGGTTTGTCCAGCCTGCGGCACCCTTGGTGAAAGGGAAATGGTTAAACCCTTGGAGATCCATGCAGCCAGCACGGGGAGCTGCTGGCTTCCCCATGCAAACAATAGCAGTAAACTGTTAAAATAAATAAAAAGTGAGATGTAGAAACAGGGGAAGTTTTGTATTGAATTCTCGTGCTTGGAAATTGCAGTTATTGGAGGCGCCCAATTATCCGTGCTTCCCACCGCCCGGGCGCCAGTCTCCCCCCGCTCCCACCTGAAGCTCCGGTGGTTTATAAATGATCAGTCCAGGAACGGACGCTCTGATACGGGCGCTCTGTTTGCTTTTCTCTCACCCTCCCAGAAACGTTCCTCCTGAATGCCCATGCTCTGGCTATTTCAGAAGAAAACCTTTATTTTTTTTTTCCGCTGAGGTTAACCAAGCCTCCTTCTGTTTTGCTGTGCTCAGCAGTTCAGGCCAAAGTTTACAAGAAAGGTAATTACAGTCTTACTTTTAATTGTAATTAACTATGAGTAAAGAATCAAAATAATCCAGCTCCTCTTTTGCTGAACCAAAGCATTATATATAATGTGACAAAGAAAATGGCTTGCCCTTCAGCCATTAATTTTAGCAGCTCTGTTATTCCTAAATTACATAAACCTCTGGTGTCAGAGGGTAAAGAATATGAATCAGCTCAGCTATTTCACTGGAATACGTTGCCTGTGGTGGTGTCAGAATTTGCAATGCTTTTGAAGCACTTCAGATTATGATAAATTAGAAACCCGTAATTAAGAAAAGGGGGAACTCCAAATAAAGAGGTCACGAGTGAAAAATGGTGGTAATGAATTACAAGCGTCTCTGGGTTCGTAAGATCCATACCTAAGCGTAGTCTTTCGAAGGGAGTCTTCACCTTTTGTTGCCAAAGACGTTGGAGAAGCACGAGCGTGGCGAGGAAGCTGAGCACGGCGCTGGTTTAGGCGGCAACGCCGCTGTACAGAGACGTTCTTTGCCTGGCAGTGGTAGGAGAGACACACACGTATGCATAGGTGGATGCACATTCAACATAAGAGGAAGATGAGAAACACTTAAACTCTCGCGTTCCTAACTGCGTTCATTGATTATGACCCAGAATCAAATTTGGAACGTTTGCCCCTAATTGTGACAGATGCTGCACTTTCTGAACCCTTTATTTAACTGGAGTTGAGCTGGTTCCTCACCTGCCATGTGCCTGCCCTGTGCTTGCGTAGGCGGCAACGGCCGGTCCCAAAGCAGCCGAGGAAGTATGAGGATCAGCAGCACCGCTGGCGACAAAGAAAGAAGTTAAACCAATTCTTGAAAGCGCAGCGAAATGTCAGATAGCCACGCTTAAAGCCCCTACCCAGGCGGATTTTACTGGTGCTGCTGGCACTTACCGAGCCAGAAATCCAAGCTGACACGGACCTTGGCAGCGTTATTAGGGTGATCTTCATTTAAAGATGAACTATTCCTGAACAATTTCTCCACTGTGTCTGACACAACCAGGCTTTTCTTCAACACTAGACATGCACGTCTTCTTGCTCCAACTATTTTTTTCTTGAACAAACATATGTATTGTAGCCAATGCAAGGAAAATCCCACTCACTATTTATGTTTGGGTTCACTATGTCCCATTAACAATATCCCAGTGTACTCATGGCAGTATAGCATCTTGATCCAGATCCAGCGCTGTTTTCCTGGATTCCCCTTTGGAGACTTAAGTGCCACAAAGCAATTGGTCTTATTTAATGACCTTCCATCCCAGAGGCTCTATTTTTTGGGCACTGAAATAGTTTCCTGTCCCTTTTCACAATTTTTTGCTAAGTAGAGAGCACCTCTTACTGTGCATCCGAACTACAAATATTTATCAGGACTAACAGAGCTTGCAACATCCGACACTTCATTGCACTTAAGGATTTTATCTGCTGTCCCATGGCTCTTCTATACCTGTAGGAGGTCTCATTTTGGCGATGCTACTGGCCACCATGCGAAGAATTACTATATGTGCGCTATTTGAATATACTTGACACAGCAGGTAGCTCTCAAAGGGCAAAAGCTTTCCGTAGGGAAGAGGACCCTGCCGCTGGGGTGCTTCCCTCGAGGCTGCTCTCCTTCCTTCCAATATATAGACGCAGATACAGAAACAAACACATTTGGGTATGGTATATATTTGGTATATATCGTGCAAGTGTGTGCATATCGGGGTTAAACGTCCATGACTGATTTGTTGAGTGATTCCTGTAAGTAATAATGTGGAAAAATAACAGAATAGTGACTGTTCGTCCCACCAACAGGCTTCAAGGTGGCAGAAGCCGAAGCCGTAGCCCTGCCCTCTCCCCGCGGTCCCGTCCTGTCCCCTCGGGCAGCACCGCTACTTGGCCCAGTGTAATCCCTGCGAAAACAAACCGGAGGTTTGGCTGAAGAGGTGTTGGAAAACAGCAGAACGGGAGGGAAAACGGCGCTTGATAAAAGCATTAAATTAAAAAGATGTACCCGAGCATAAAGGCTAACCGATTGGAATTACCTGCTTTCTTTTTAATATATTCTGATATTTTAGATCGCTGGAGAGCCCACAGCAAATACTTCAGAGAAGTAGGGTGAAGAAATCTCTTGCCCCGGCGCTACGTTCAGACTCGGCTGACATTTGGCAGCCGAAGCCCTGACTGGCAAGCTAAAGCCTTCTCGCCGGCTGGCGTCAGATTCCTTGTGGTTACTCTTTGTTTTTGTGGACGCAGAGATTTAGGTGTCTGCAGTCCCTTGAAAACCAGCAAGATGTCTGCTAGCTGGCTGGTTTCGATTCATCCCGACACCGCGAAACCCGCCCCTTCGTTTCACCTCTTTGTCAGCAGCAGAAGAGCTCGGATGCTCTGCAAAAGATTCGATGACACGGTCAAAATGTTTTCACTTGAATGCAACCCGGGGGTGACCCCACAATAAAGGCGATGGGAAGGAGCCACGCAAAGATCAGACGCCCGTAAAGCTGGCAGTTAACCTCTCCGGCCTGACTTTAAGGCGCGCTCTGCCCAAGAATTTGTAGCTGTATTTTAGCACCTAATGCTACGAGATCTGTAACTAAAGCCTTTCTTGGTTAACGTTTCCCAATTTCTCTCTCACAGATTTTTTTTCTTCTTTTCCTTTTTGTTTTCCCCTTCTTTTCCTTTCTTTTTTCTTTCTATTCCTTTTTTTTTTGTTGTTGTTTTTTTTTTGTTCGTATAAAGGACAGTTAGGTATATCCTTCTTTGGTATAAATAAGTACAGCCTTTGTACCAATTAAAAGAATACAACGTTACAGACTATCATTGCAAAACATTTATTTTAGTATATGTTAATGCAGATTTATTTTGGGATGGAGCCTGACGGTTTTCGTTAGCTTAGCTTTGGAAAGCTGGATTTAAAAGCTCCCCTCGGCTCAGTAGTTTTTCTGTCCTGTCGATGTTAGCCATTGATTTATCCAAAAAGTCGTATTGTTTACAACGGAGATGTTAAATCATAAAACAACTTTCATTGTATCCTGTGCTCAGATAGGCAAAAACACTTCCTAACTGTTAAACCAGCTGGGCTAATCTTGAACGACTTTGGTTCAGTGGCCAAATCGACTTCTTTGTGCTGTTATAACGCAGCATTAGATTAGTTACTGTCTCTGAAATTGCTGTCAGTCGGGCTCTGTTTATGAAGGCTCATGGTATTTTTCATAAATCATTTTATTTTTCTTTTGCTGTTTAAAGGATAAGAGTACTGTAGCTTTGCAATTGTTTTATGAGGCAGTAATCTTGTTCCTATGAGGATAAACCGTGAGGCCAAAGGGATGCTTATCTCTGGAGAAGCCAGTTATTGCCGAGGAAATCACTACAAAACATCAATTATCACCGCTGCAGCGCAGGTTTGAGCCCTTTGAAATACCAAAGACGAGATTTTGTGTCAAAAATAGCCCATACGATGGGGCCCATGAAACCGAAATGCAGGATTGGCAGGATTCTTTTACAGCTCGTAGCCAGTCTTCTGAACTCTGTTTGCTTGAAAACCCAAGGCCAGAATCCTCGAATGCGCGGGCGTGCGGAGGAGCGGCGCGGGTGGGGGGCCGCAGCCTGCGCTCAGCTCCGCGCGCGCCGCAACGGCAAGGCTTCGGCAAAGCGCCGCGCTTACGCCAACAGGGGCGACCCGTGCTCATAAAACCACCTGGAGAATTCCTGGTTTGCTCTTAGCTCCTTCGTTGCATTTTTAATTCAGGCTGCGCTCCTGGAAGATTTTCCAGCTGCGCTCCAGGATGACCCAGCGCGGTACGCGGAGATGCGGCACCTTGGGAGCTCGTTGCCTTTAGCTACTTATTAGGTTAAAAACATTTTTAGGCTTTTCTGCATTTAAAAGCAGTTGGAGGAAGGCAGCTCGCAGCAACGATCACGGTGCTAAGCCCAAGTGTTGCAAAACGTGAGCCGTCCTGGGCGCGCTTCCCACGAAGGTCCGTGTCGCACCCTGGCTTGAAAGTCACGTCGCGCCTAACCGGCAAAGCGTTAACCATCCTGCGTTGAGGCACTCTGTCCTTAAGAGGTTTATTCAATTAACAGTTTAAACTTTCATTATATTTTGCCATTTGGGGAAGAGGATTCTTACGCATTTAATAGTTTTATGCATTTACCCATTAGTCCTTTAAGTGGGCTCGCTTGGACGAGCTCTGCCATTTTCCCAGCGGTGGGGCGGGGGCGCGGGGAGCCGGGGCGGGCAGAGCAGACAGTGATACATGACACGTGTCGTGGCCGTTTGTATCTCCCTGACCTCCTCAATCCATCTCCCTGAAGGTTGCCATGCGTTAATCCTGCGGCAGCTGCTGGTGCAGCCGCTTCAAGGTACCGGGGCAGGTAGCCGAGGGTTCAGGTGGAGCCTCTGTGCGTGCCGGGCTGCAGAAGAGCCCAGATTGCCAGTATGTTTTCATCAAACCAGAAACTTAGAGGAAAATGACATATGTTCTTTAACCTAAGGACTGCTGATCACTTTAAATACTTTAAATTAATCCAGCTTCATTTGTTAAAACTAGCATCATCTGCTTAACGACTAAGGGTACGCTGTTTTATGCTTAAAAACAGGCAGCACAACAAATCTTTCAAATCTTACCCTGGTGCTTTACGCAAGATTGTCTCAAAATCATTTTACAGCAATGCTGATATTATCTGTTACTCCTTATCCATCTGCCTTTTAAACTTCCTAATGCACAGCGGTACGCAGGTTTCGTTTCCTTAGGTTGCAGATATTTCTGGCCCAGCTCCATCCGCATGGAAAGCTGGGCAGGTCACAGGATTTATCTGCATCCAGTCTGCTTTACAGGGAGCTGAGCTGCAGGCAGGAGGAGCCCGCTCCTTTGCTTAATTTGCAGGTAAATTCAAGCACTGGATGCACAGATTCTTACCAGTATCGGAGGCTTCTGTAAGCCACTTTTTCAGGTCTATTCAGCTTCTGATAATGGCTGAGAATTAAATGTTTGCTGCCTTAGAAAAGAGTTTTTAAAAAGTAAAAAAAAATGTTCGGAAATGCAATAATAAATTGCGTAGTTATTTCTTGTAGAAACCCCACGGAACGGTAACTCCTGCTGGAGGCCGTTATTTCAGACCCCGAGGAAGGACAGAACTATGGCTTGTTTTATTTCTGGCATTTTGTACTGAAATAATCAGCGTATCACATCATGAAAATAATTACTGCAAGGCCTCAGACCTTTGAATGGCTCTGTCCTCTTGCAAACAACCCTTAAATCTATGGCCACCAGAGAAAAGGCATTCCTGGTGCAGTGCCCTTAGAAATCCCTTCCATTTGGGTTTAATAGAACCGGAGTCTATTCCCGTAGGGACTGTTGCCACCCTTTATTTGCCGTTTATCTCTGGTATTGAGGCTGAAGTCGGAGGGAAAAAAACCAAATTTGCTAAAATATGCTGATCAGTTTTCATACTATATACAGGCGGTGAATAATTCTTTTTGCCCCAGTTTTATAGGTGCTGTTTGTTTATAAATTCTCCAGTAAGGTCAATGTCGACAGAGGTGTCGGAGAGATTCAGCTGCCTTTAAAATTAATGACGAATCTAGCAAAAATCACTCGCGTAGAGGATTTCCGCATACTCTCCTTGCTTCTACCGCCTTCTCCTAGTAAGAAATGGTATAATTATTATACCCGTGTTAAATTGAGCAGATTTAATTGATGTAATTTATGGGAACGTGAGTATTTGATGAAATGCCGTCGATCTCCTGTGCAAGAAGGAGCCAGCTGACGGGAAGGAGACGTTAAGTCAGCGTTTCTGTATCAACGGGCTTGAAAGGATCTCCTGGGTAGTTTCAGAAATAAACCCAGCTGAATCGTACCCCGCCTGCTCAGGTGGCTTCCTACCGAGTGAGACGGGCGCGGGCTTTCCTTTCAAATCTTGCGATGAAGCTACGCAAGGCGCGATGTTTGAGGCGCAATTGAGCCCGTCAGAAAGACGTGGTTCTGCGGCTTTTGGTGGGGAATCTTGTGGAAATGCTGAATATCGATTATCTGTAGGTCCGGTAACTTTTCCTTATTTTGTTTGCCGGTCGGCTTACTGTAAAGAACGATGCATGAAAACCCTTGAAGTGCTATATTACTGGAGCACGCAGCTGTTTTCTTATTTCTTATTATTATTCCTATTATTCTCTCTTATATTGCCGTTGGTTCCCAACCTGTTTTCTTAGAGCATTGCATTCTGGCAGGTTGAGCTTTTCCGACCGTGTAATACACCCTGACCGTGGCGGCTACAAAACGAGCGCCGTCAGGGTGTGCGGGGATGCTTGGCCATCTCCAGGCTCCCGCCTACGTTCAGCAAACGGAGCCGCTCGCCGGAGCCGCTCCCCGGCAAACAGCGGTCGTGTCTCAGGCATTGCTTTGCAGCAGGCTCCTCTCCTGCGGATGTATTATTTTCAGCCAAATCTGACCACCTGCACGTTTGTGCTGGTGTTAGCATTTTCATCTCCCATTATTCAAATCCAGCTGGCTTTCCTTTGAAGTTTGTTCCCTCATGTTAAATGTTAACTATAATTTCTCTTGGCCGAAGCAGCAGATAGTGCATTCTTTCCTGTCTGTGTGATAATGGCCACAAGTGTGCTGGCTGCCTTCGGCCCGACCCACCGCTGCAGCTCGTTTTTCTCTTCCAGGAGGAATCTCGACGCTCAGCTTTGCCACAGGGAGCGGGTTTATCCTGCAAAAAGCTCCGGGCTGAGCCTAACCCTGAGGACTGGCTTTACAGATTGGGTATCTCGTGTGTCCAAACCTCTCTTCCAAGACTGGCATGTACTTAGGGTAGAGAAAAATTACCCCAAAAAAATCACATCTTGGGGTAGATTTTGAACCGAGTTCAAGGGGTTTTTTTTGATTCATGCAGGCTAATGTTTTGCTTTTTCCAGCTGTACTAGCATTTTTCTAAACATATTTCAGTGCTTATCCTTGCATTAAGCACAATAGCAATGGAGGGGGAGACTTGTGACCATTTGAACTTGAAATCCCCAGAGAGCTTTTTATTCTAATAAAACAGCAAAATATTGGATACATGACACCCCTTACATCAAACTCTATCATATTAAGGAAACCTTAGAACTCTGGTCTGCAGTCTGGCCTGATACATTACAATTCATCTGGGATCAGTATAAGAAATAATTACATCTATTTATTTATTCCACTGTCAGAATGTTGACACTAGTTTTTCATATTGTCCCTGTCATGAAGAATCATAATTAAATAACATGTCAAACGTATTGATCATACATTTATAAATTTGTTTGATATATCATAGAGGCCTTTTGTTATTAGGAGATATCACAAGATTAAAATTAAAGTTTGCCAAGCCATCTGCCTCATTCTACATAGGACTTTTTCCTCCTAATTAACCGCAAAATTCTGATGGCTTGTCATTCCGATATTACATAAAGTAATCTCTTCCTTTCTATTTCAAGTCCAGTATACCATTTCCCTTCGACCAAATTCTGGCTAGATACGTACAATCATATTAGGCTATGAAATTGCATATGTTGTATTTTCTGTTGTATTTTTTTCCATTTTTCTGCCCTAATTCCTCTACTTAAGAGGCACTGTCTTATCCCAGAGAAGATCAGCTGGAGACGGCCTCCCATTTTTGTCCTCTTTCTGCACAAAACAGAGAGCGGGAGCCTTGACCACCGTCATTCCTTCCCCTCTCGTCGTAGCTGCCTGCGGACCCGACCCAGGTACGTGGGTCGATGCCAGTCGGTGTCAGTGGCCGTGAACACGTGGGCATCTGTCGCAGCTCCAGCTCCTCAACACGCTCACGCCTTTGGGAAAACCAGATCTTTAGGAAGGTGACAGGGACAAAAAAAAAAAACCATCAGTAAGTGACAAGTCTAAAGGGTACTGTTTCTGCCAGAGCAAATACAATTTGCAAAGAATCATATTCTCTGTGCATCCCACGTGCTACTTCAAAGGATAAAAAGATGTAACTAAATAGGCATTTGTTGTCCCTTTTTGATGTGTTTTCTCCTGTTTTCTGTAAGAACATAAGCTAGGAAGGTTTTACTCAGATTTGGTGGCAGAACGCATGCATTAAGATTAAGTTTCTTTTTAAAATTTGCATTCTTTGCTTTGTCTGTTTCCTAAATGGGGCAAGAGGGTTTCTTAGTATGTCTTAGTATTAAAATCTAAAGTAACAGACCTTCATTCTAATGAGCTTTGTGAATCTGACCTAAAAAGTGTCGCCTGGAGTCTTTGAAATGAGTTTCCTACAACTTCCTCTGATCTGATTGTGTGTTTTAGGGGAGGTTAAATGGGTTAAGATTCTTAGCTGTCCTAAAGCCATTGGAGTGATTTCTTATTAATCTTTTTCACCCCCTAAGACATCATCTACAGATCTAGGCGGATTTAGTACATAAGATAACATAGTCAGCCCTGCCATAACTATCCACACAGCTTCTGAAAGGAGGAAAGGGTGACAAGAATACGCAGAAACCCTTCCAAAGGTTCACGTTAACAATACCTTCCAGTCTTCCCCTCACCCGTATTCAGCTCTCACTTGTTGCATAAGACAAGTTTTATCGTCATAGGATAATATCTCTGTAACTTGTGATCCCAATTACAAAGAAGTTTGTTGTGCTCCGTGTCCTATGGCAAAACTTGTGAGCGTAAGACGGGGTCTTCAATTAGCCCTATCGCCGCCCATAACCAAGAACTTCTTGTTCCTGCAGCAGGGGTGCTCGGCGGCCGTGCCAGCGGCTCCTCCTCCCTGCCTGCTCCCAAACAGCTTTTCCTACGAGTCTCCTCTTTGCGGCACCCTTGGTAAGGCTGCTGGGGTCAGGCCAGAGGGGGCTGTGCTGGCAGCGAAACTTTCCAGAGCTTTAATTCAGGGAGAGAAATTCCCTTTCTGCCAAGTAAATAACAAAAAAAGGTAAAAATCCAGAGGCAGTCGCATCCATCTGAGTGATCGATGCTTCTGTCCTGGGCATCCTTTGGCGTAACGGGACAGTTCAGGGCCTTTGCTTCTGGTGGGAAGGTCATACAGTAGCGTTGCAACGCTTTTACAATAAAGATGCTTTTTTTGGAAGAAAAAAAAAATCCATTTATCTTTTGACATCAACCATACATTCCTTTTTACCCTATTTGAGCGCTACATCTGCGTGGCTGCGACGGTGTTTCCAGTTCCACCCTCTTCTGCTGGAGCTTATTTGCTTGTAATCATTTGCTGTGCAATAAAATGTGAGCGAGGTCTGTGGCCAGAGGATTTTTATATGGCTGCCAGGGCATAACAGCGTTTGGGAACCGTAGGTGTTGTACAAACAGTGGTAATATAATTTCAGGGATCAGCTGCCATTTAATCAACGTCAGGAGATTGTCAATTCCTTCCGTGATTTATGGTTGTGAAAATACAGAATGATTTGTAAAATAACAAGAAGCTAACTTGAACTGCATCTCCCCGCCCCCCCCACCCCTGGCCGGAGTATTTTGAAAACACAGCAAACTGAAACATGAAACTATTTTGGAAGAATTTTCTCAGGATTTTGAAGTGCTTGCCTTAGCGTTGAGCTCCCTGTTGACATAAGTGTTCCTCAGTACTTTGCAGGTGCTACTGTAGTCTCATGGAGCTCTCAGGAACCCATTACAGTCTTTTGGCCGCAAAAAAAAAAAAGAAAAACACTTAAAAATAGCGAGTGCCTTCTTCAAAGCTGGAGCGCCCTGATAAGTCACCTAAGTGTATGGTTTTTCATGTGTTTTAACGCTTTCTGAAATGTAAGAGCCCGTCCCCACAAACCCTGTGGGGCCAGCAGTCCCCGCAGTCGCCGTCTCACCGGGGTAATCGCTCTGGCCTGGCTTCGATAATATACTTAAGCATATGCTTAACTTCTTCCACGCTAAGGAAAGCATTTAAGCGCGCTTCTTAAATCTCAGTGCCTCTAAATCAAGCATATCTTTAAAGTGCTCTTCTCAACTGGCCGAATGGCCGGCAGCAAATCTTTCAAGGAAGGGGCGCTAAGGGCCAAATAGAAATAAAATATCTCATTCCTGAGCCAGGCGCTCCTGAGCGCTGCGGAATCTTTCCTAGCTCAGCTTCAGGTTCACCTGGGCTGTATCATTTAGACTTTCTGCGCCGCTTTGCCCGTTTCCAAACTGGGACTCGTGGTTGTGTTTTCTTACCGCGCTGCAGATATTCTAGGTCTCTGTATTTCTAAAAGGGATTCGGGTTGCCAGGCCATCAGCAAACCTGACGCTTAGCTGCGTGCGTTACCCTATCTGGGCGATGCAGCGGCAATAGGAGCGCTTCTCAAAGGAGGTAATAGCTGTCACTCTTCCTCTTTAACGATATTTAAACCAGAAATTATTGAATTATACACGCACATGAAAAGCCGTTAGACCTGTTTATGGCAGAAAATGGAAAAACTCGCCCTTTTCTAGCAGTTGGGAAGCACAAATTATGACGGGCCTTGCCCTCCGCCTAGTAAAGGCACCCCACTTCCACAATTCCCCTTCATGTACTTTTGACACCAGCAAGCCAGGGATTTTTGTCTGCATGGAGACCAGCTTCGGAGTCTGTAGAGATGTTTCAGGCAGAAGCTGGGAGAGCTCAGGAATGTGTGCTTTATTAAAAAAAAAAAAAAAAAAAAAAATACACTGGAGGCAGTTTAGGTATTTAGCCCCTGCAGCATTTTTTGTATCTCTTAATTACTTATAATCTGATTTTTCTTTCTAATTGAGGCTCCCAGCATCTGTCTAGCGACCAATACTCTTAACTACTAATTTACGTTGCGGTTGGCACCTGACCTTACATGACACATGTAAGACTCTTAGCCAGATAATCCTGGCTTCTTCTTGAGACTTATGTCGCCATGGAGGGGTCAGTGGTGTGAGACAGCACAGCTTGAGGTGCGAAGTGCCGCCGCGGCTCACACACTTTACCTAGCTGAGTCTGGGAATCCCTTAACAGGCTGATCCGGGCTTTTCCCCAGCCGGTCCTCCCGCCTTGGTCCTGGGCAGGCATTTCTCTGCCTGTCGCTTCCAGGCCTTAAAGCAGCATGGCTGCGTTGGTTCATTTGCAGCCATCAGTAGACACATTTCACACTGAATTCCACCCTGTGGGGCCGTGTCTAATTGGACAAATTTGAGCAGCAGGCAGAAAAGCCACCGCAGCATGGAGCAAGTGATATATGGGCACGGGCAAAGGGTTGCGATCTTAAAGACACAGCTCTTCCGCTCGCCCGCCTGCGCCTGCCAGACCCCCAGATTTTGAAGCAGGACTGCCCCGACGAGCGAGGTTTAACATCCGACAGCATCGCCTGGGTGCTAGGGGCTTTTGTGGAGCGGGCACGGTTCTCCCCGTGCATTCGTCCTGCCAACAACGCGCGCGCCGGAGGAGCAGGGGAGCGTTCGCAACTTTGCAGCGGGGCACGGGAACGTTTAGTCCAGCCTGAACCCCTGAAATTAAAGGCTCGCTCGGCTTTAAATGGCACAGCTGCGATCCACATTAGAGTTTCTTTCGGGGAATTTCCTGCGGTATTGCAGCAGGCAAGGTGAAGCGGGGAGGCACTGTTATTAGCAAAAAGAAAGGGGGGGGGGGGGGGGAAAGAATTTCAGAACCTTGGCAATAAAAGTGAGTTGAAGGGTTGTTTCTGGTCATAGATGTTTCTTTTCCATTTTATGTTGCTTAAGCATAATAAATGTCAGATGGCTCGAGTAGCATGTTTTATTAAAATAAGTGAATTTGGAGTTCATGAAGGAGCGCTGCGTCGATAGCGCTGCACACAGGATGGCTTTGTTTGCGCAGGGAGCAGGTCGGGGGGTCCAGCCCCCCTCTCGCCCCCGTTTGCAGGGACCAGTTTTAGAAGGGAGAAATAGCCTGAAATCCTGTTTCCGCGCGGTTGCTCTGGTTTCGGTGTCTCCGCTGAGATCACAGACAGAAGTGCCATCTAATGGGAACTGCAAAAAGCCTTTCAGAATGCAAAATTGAAGAATATTATGGGGTTTGGTTGGTTGGTATTTTGGACGCTTTTGTTAAGTGGATTGAGACTCTCACTCAGCTTTCATTAATTGCGGAAGGGCCACCAGATGATGATGATGATGATGATGATGATTTTCCGTTGTCCCTTCTCTGCTGCTCTGGTCGTGTGATGGAGCTCAGCAAAATGGTCCCTGTGAGAAATCCAGCTCCCGAGCGTCTTGGTTTGAAGTTCTTCAAAGCAATTTAGAAAATATCAGCCCCCCCCCCCCAGCGCAGTTGTTTCTTAGAATGCATTTATATTTGTGCACGCGTTTATATTAGTGATGTTTGGACCTCTTACGGGTGCCTCACTTGGGTTTTGGGGTTTTTTTAACATCTCTGAGAAATGTAGCTGCATATTCTGATTTTTCACAGATACCGGTAGCTTTGAAAAAGATCTTATTAAGCGCTAAAGCAAAGTGTTGTAACGGCTGCCCAAAGGACGGCTTTGGTGACAAGTGCTTACGTTTTGCATCAGTCAGACCATTGGGTCGTGAGTCCGAACTTGGACCGAAAATCCTCTGCCTGGCTCTGAGAGCCCGGGGAGCTTGCTGGGTACTAGAAGCCACTCCAGAGAGAAAGCCTAGGCAAAAGAAAAAGAAGTGGCTTGGTGGCTTTGGAAGGATCTGGCCAGAGTTTTATGCTAACGCTATAATATATTGATGCTTGGTGATTTAAAGGCATCTGAGCCTTTGGTTCTTCACGCAAGCCGAGCGATCCGGCAGCAGCACGGTGTTGAGCAGCGTGTCCGAGGGAGGCTTCTCTGCTCTGCTGCCACCTCCCTTGCTGCCCCAAAATGCCAAATTGCGTGGATGCCATGGAAAGGTCTCTGCCAAATGTCATGGAAGTGATGGCTTCAACTGGTAGAAACATTAATTATTGTTTTTTCTCTGCGATTGATGTCTGTTTATATTTAATGTAGTCACTAGATGAAAATGAAAGTCTTTGGTTAATCAGATACAGTTTTAGAAACCAAATCTAAGTCATTCATGTGGATAGGGTTGAATTTCCTCCTCTCCTTGCAACCTGTTCCTTCAATCCCGTAGCTTAGATCTGAGGGTTTGCTTTACTTAACTTTTTCCAAATTGAAATAAAAAGCAGCTTACTTTAACGTATATCATGGGAGCGCTGTGGATATTTCCCCCTTCGGATTACTCAAAACAAGCCCTAGGCCCAGCAGCACTGAAAACTTCTGTGAAGCTGAAAGTGCAAGATTTAATGCCTTGTAACTTTAATCTGTCTCGATAATAAATTATTTATGCAAAATGTGTCAAAAACGCAGATGTTGCAAAGCCGTACAGCTCGCCGCCGCGGTGGGTGAAGGCAGGGGAAGTCGTGCCGATGCCCACCGGTGTCCCGGGCGGGTGGCAGAGGCATCAGCTGCGATTCAGGCTCCCCTTCCTGGTCACATTCCTGCTTTTCCTACGGGACCGGTGCTGTTTCCCATCACAGCTGATGGGAGCCTTCCAGTGGAAGCCCCCTCAATCCCTTAGAAATACCATGACACCTATAAATACTAGAATGGCTTTAAAACCACATTAAGCGTTCGGCCAACAGCTACCAGGGTATGAACAAGAAGGTTGGAAAAAACGAGGCTAATAAATATATTCAAGGGCCAGTTTTCATGCTGATAGGGAGAGGCATGGGAGCGGGCGGGGAGGGAGAGTCCTGGAGCCTGGTGCAGGGAGCCCAGTCCCACCCCAACTCCATCACCTGCCTTGCTCTGCTGTCCTACGGGAGAGATGGGACTTCTTCTGCCCTCTCCACCTCATTTCCCACCTTCTGTGAAACAGGAGGTGCATCTCACCTCCCCAGCAGGACAAGCGATGGGGGTGCCAGCCCACGTGAGCCCAAGCCCGAACTCCTCTGAGCTGCGTGCATCCATCAGCAGGGGCGCGAGCAGCTTGCACAGGGACTTGTAAATATGAATCGTTGCTTAAGTGCCAAAATTATAATTAAAAAGGTTTTCTCTTTTGGCTTTTGTCTACATACTTTCCTAACATTGTCATTTGGCAAAGCCGGGGTGTCTCTCACAATGTAATTGCCGCAAGAACATTTCCTTGAAAGAGCAGCAACACCCCGCCTCCTCCTAACACTTGCATGTGGAAAGCACCGACTGTTTTATAGGCATTAGTGAATTATGCTTTTCAGTGCAAGGAGGTATTAACTGTATGTACAGCTGAGACAGCTGTAAAACAGCTTCTGAGATGAAGTGACCTGCCTGAGGCTGCACGGCGGATGCTGTAGCAGAGGCAGGAGTGGAGCTTGTGCCTCTTCCAGAGAGAAAATACGGAGGCTTTTACAAGATAGGCTGTGTGCCTATCTTGTGTATTTTTCTTCCCTTCCTCCTCTGCAGGGGTCTGTGCATAAGAAGGGACCCAGGGCAGCGATGCTGCAGGCTGTGTGTTCACACCGAGCTGCGTTCCCGCAGCACAGCCGACGGCAGCACCGTTGTCGTCGTCTCTCTGCCCGGTTTTCGGTGGGAAGCCGGGGATGCAGGGACGCCAGGCCCGCTCCTCTCATTGGTACTGCTGGCAGCTCTCAAGCATGTAGGTTTTTAAAAAGCCGAATGTCTCTCCAGCCACCCAGTTAAGGAATGCCAGGTAATCCCTTTATGTAGTTACCGGCGTTTCCCTGCTGGAGCATCATAACCTGCACGGAGAAATACAGGCGCCTCCCTGTTAGGGACCGAACGGCAAGAAATACCCCGGGGTTCATTTTCTCAAAAAGCAGTCGTGGTAAAACTAGAATTAGTAAATAAATAAATAAACAGAAGAGCTCTTTAAAATCGGTTGCAGAACATACTTTCTATTTTTGCAAAAAGAACTTTGAAGATCTGGAAATTTTCCAACTGTTTCAAAATGAAAGCTTAAATTTACAATGATAGCTTTTGAGGGGGTTGTGTAGTATTTTTTTAATCTGTAGTACCAAGAAAATTAATATTCTAGAGAGGTGTTACATTTGAGGGAAGATTAGTGCATGGGCAATTGGGACTTTTTGCCCCCTTCAGAGCGGTGAAGCCAAAGTTTGGGGTAGTACAGGCTCAGGTCTTCAGCTGGCCTAAATTAGCACAGCTCCGTTCCGGCTCCAGCTGTAGGCACATATTACTGTTCCATTGCAGCAGATCTCATTTATGACATGTTTTTAAAGCAGATCTGTGAAATGATCCAGCTTTAAAAAAACAACACTAATAAGGGTGTAGTTACACGAGCATCTTATCCCGCAGCAAAGCCCGTTTAAGAGGCTCCCAGCCCTTCCCTGACCCTGCCTTCTCCTTCCAACCCCACGGTTCGTTTCCCCTCAGCTCTGCTGCTACAAGTTTTTGGTGTTTGTGGGTTTGGGTTGGGTTTTTTTTTTCCCTGTTCTTGCATTGTTTCAGTGATCGAGTAGAGCACGTTGCCTTAGCACGTGTATGAGCAGAACTGAGCCCGCCGTGCGCCGTCGCAGGGGATGGCGGGGGGGACAAGGGGAAGGGCTGGGGTGCACGCAGCAGCAATCTCCCAACCTGGCTTTGGTGCCAGAGCGGATGCTCCTGCAGCCGCCACTAAGCCCAAGTGGCTTTGCAGGGGGGTTTATTCATTTTTTTGCAGAAGACCCAGCCAGGCAAACAGCTGAGTGGGCGCTCCTGGCGCTGCCTGGGGTGGTGGGTAGGGCTTGCACCCCCCCGAGTGATGCTGGCCGAGACTTTGGCACCTGCAGCCAGCAAGGGACCCAGTCGACTCCTGGACCGCTGCTGAATTGGGGCCGTAGCTATTAGGTTGTTAAGTAAATCGCGCTGATTTTTTTTTTGTTCCCAACAGCAGCTTGGTTTTAGCGGAGCGGCGCTCGTGTGAGTGCTGGAATAGATGAGAATGAGTCGAGATTTCAAGGAATCTCAGAATAGTTCACAGTACCAGGAAACTCAGTCTGCTGGGATTCCGTGCTACGTAGCAATGAGATCAAATGCTTTCCTAACTTATTTACTTTAAATGTATCTTGAATATTAGTAATGATGGAGTAAACAGGCAGATCTTTAAAAAGCGTGGTGCCTGGCGAATGTCTGACACGATATTTAATGAACGCAGGAAGGGTTTTTATCCAACTGCTTTCGGTCTGTGAAATGTGTTTTCTCCTTGTTTTGGCTGGGTGGATCTTGTGGCTCATCTATTTAAAAATAATTAAGTGAACAGTTGCAGGAACAACATGGTATCTTAGACCTGCACATGGTACAGATTAGGTGGAAACACCGAGCTTTCCTTTGTATGTGGTGTGGTTATCAGTACCCTCCCAACAACGCGTGCAGATAGCATTCCACATCCTTTCTAAATGAGCTGAAAAACACCATGGCACCTAACGAAACCTCCTCAGGGCTGCAGTTGGGCGTTCGATGGGGAAGCAGCGGGGCCTTGGAGGTTCACTGTGGCTGCTTGGGCGATACGGGGAGCTCCTATCCCTTGGGTGAGTCCCACGTCTGCCGTGCACGGTGCTGGCAGCGATGCCCCAGCGTGGGTTTGCTTGACTGCTGCTTTCTGGGACCAAGATGTATTACTCACCCCTCTTATTCCTTTATACATTACGCAGAGTGGAAACAAAAATCAGATACAAACACAGAGTCCATCAGTCATTACTAACCTAGAAGATAGACCCCGACAGTAAATCTTCCTTTTTCTTCTTCTTTCTGGTCTTTACACACAGCAGTACATGTGCCGTAGTAACACAAGAAGAATTAGGTTGCTCGGATGCATGCCAGAGTGTAAAAACAACTGCCTGTACGGTCGTCGTGCCTTGGCCGGCGTACCTGTCTGCTGCACCCCGGCACGTGGGCGAGAGCGGCCGCCCCTCTCTTGGGATCACAGGGTGCTTGCTGAAGCGGTCTGGATGCGCCCAAAGGGACAGTGAAGCAAAGTGCAGCAATTGTGGTTTAGCTGAGTCAGGAATAAAATGTTTGACCACCTGCCCAGGTGGAGGCGGTGCCCAGAATTGACCCCCTAAGTACAGATTGATTCGGGTGGCTTTGCCATTTGGATTTCTTTTAGTAATAATTTTTGCAGCAGTGCCAATGTGATCGTGGTGGTAAGAGGTGCTTGTTTACATTCGGTGCTTATTAGTGTCATTTCTTTTTTGATTAACCTTTTGTGTACCACGGCTGTTGGCTGCAATCTGGAGGGGGTTTTGGATTTGAGAATTTATGATAAAGGCACTCTGACACAAGGAATTTGAGCTCATGGGATTATGGTGGGCATACATAGGTTATTGCAGGAGCATGCGCTGGTTTTCCTTCTTCTGGTAATTCTGTCGATACCAGTTACATGATTCATAAGACATAGAATTCATATTAGAACATTAGCAAATGCAAACGTGTAGCCACATTCTCATCATTTAGCCTGATTTTAATCCTTTGGATAAAGGACTTCATTTTTATCAACTCACAGGCATGGAAGTGACAAGCCCGTTTATAACTATCAGTGATACAGAGCAGCAGCTCCAAAAAAGCCATGGGATTTTGGAATCGGCACTGAGAAACTTTTCCATAAATGTCAGGATTATATTTGAATATTTAACCCTTACCCAGGCAATTTGAGGACTGGAAACCATATGTGCTTTTCATAATGGGAGCCAAGATGACCCTACATAAAGATAAATATAACTACATAAAAGCATTCAGGAAGGATGGTGTTGTGGTTAAGAGCTGGGCAAGGACTGGAGAGCTTGAAGGTCTAATCCCAGCTCAGCCACAGGCTTCTTGGGTGATCCCGGGCATGTAACTTAATCTCTGCGTGTTTCAGTTTTTCCGTTTGTGAACAAGCGATAATAATACTGCCCCGCAGCCGTGCCTGGGGGATAAGCGCATTGCTGCTTGGGAGGTGTGGGCTTGGAGATGGTGCTGGTGACCACCAGGATAAGTCGCAGCCAAGTGCTCTGCTGAGGGTATGTGCTCCACCGCTGTCGGTGGCATCCACGGTTTCACCTCTGCTTCTCTAAAGGCTGGTTGAATAAACCCCTGCCTTAAATTAGGCAGTGTGCCCAACCAGGGTAGCACACCTGAAGCCTCGTCTGGGAAGTCACATCATTGGCAAATGTTCCTTCTCTGAGTATGATTTAAATTCAAAAACAACAAGGGGAAAAAATGAGAAAAGAAGAGGGAAGCCTGCAGTAGATGAGACCATATGGTTTTGTTTGAGTGCTACCTAAGTAACTTGTGTTTATTGGTTATAGACTGGTGTTTTCTTTATAAAGTCGCTGGCCAGGTAGCTGTTGCTGTGCTCATGACTTGGCATTCACGTCTGCCCTTTGTGAGCCTGCTCAAGAGGTAGAAATCCCCGTCCTCTCGCGCTTCTCTGAAAAGATGGGATATTTCAAAGTAACCATCAAGACGGAGACTTTTCTTAACTGGCCACTGCGAATTTCCACTTGTAGCCTGTGGCTCCCATGGGGATATCATTTCACCACCGCAGGAGCCGAGGCGATCGAGCTGGTGGCACCCGGGATAAGCAGCCCGTACGACTGTCGGCGTGAGGACGAGTCACGTTCATGAGAGAACATCCCCGCTCAGGTGCCGTCCCTGCTCTGGAAAGCAGGTAAAAGCCTGCCGAAGGCTGAGCAGCTGGCCCCGGGCTCGTGCGCAGGCTGGGCTGCGTAAGGTGCGGGGGAGCGTAATCGCCCATCGTTTGGAAGGAAGAGATTTGATGTAATTATACCCTTCAGCCATTGCCACACTTTCCTCTTTCATCTTCAGGCAGGTCCACACGTTCAGATGTGAAGCTGGAAATGAAACACATCTGGATATCCAAAAATGACAACAGACTTTTATTTGCTATTTTTGGTATACAACAAAAGCTTTGTATCTTGCTAATTGAACATATGGGCTCTCGGTTGCTTTTTTCCCCAGCTAAACTCCACTTTTCCATGTGTCATCATACGGTTCCAACATTTGATCTGTCGAGTCCATCTTGGCCATGTGTTTGTTGTAATCTGCTACACATGTAGGCTTGTTTTCGTGTGCATCCTGACCTCCAGTGAGAGCTGCAGTTGTTTCCATCATGGATAGTGTTGAGGAGTTACACATCCTTTTTATCAGTGTATTTGGCCACCGGCAGCTCCTCGCAGCGCGGATCGGGGATCCTGCCAAGCCTCTGAAAGCTCAGTGTTTAGGGTAGCCGTATCTGTTTGTATTGTGATACCAGATGCTGTGTTTTTTCCAGTAGAAGGGAAAACTTCCCAAAAATAGAAAATAGCCACATAAGTAAAATCCAGCATCTCGGCGAGGGAACCTGAGGGGCAGCTCATTAGAGTTGGAGCGTCAGGAAGGGATGGAGGTGGGTGGCTGGTCGATGGTCACCGGATGGACCTGGGCGCACAGGAGGGTCGGCATTGCGGCAGCCAACACGGAAAAGCAGCGATCGCTTGCGCGGAAGGCAGCGTGCTCCTTGGGGTCTGCAGGATAAAAAGAGAAAAGCGCCGTAGCTGGAGTGGAGGGCTGAGCCCTTCAAAGCCGGCTGTGCCATAAATACCCACTGGGAACTTGGCCCCACTGTACGGACATTCGTGAGACTCGACTCATTACGGATACAGGACCTCTTGATTAGCATGAAAGATTCGTCATCAGAAATTTTTTTGTGCCTGTGGGGGATCCACTTACTTATTTCCAACTACAGCTCTAAATTGTTCCCATGCTTCATCATGGTTTGATTAGCTAAAAACTTAGAGTAACTGTTTGAGGCACTTACCATAACTAAAAAACAGGTGACAATGATCAGACCGTAGGGTCCGGAGCAGGGTCTGCGGATGCTTTGGGGCAGGGAGCCTGGATGTGGGTGGGGGCAACCCCATTACAGGCTCCTGGGTGCTGAAAATCGGCATTACCTGCGCGCTTTCAAAGGGCTGAGCACCGCTGCGTCTTGTTCCCCAGGATGAATGACAAATTAAAGCAAAAATCAAAAGGGGTGACTGTGCATTTAATGGCCCTCGCACATGTGCATGAGTAGCCCCAGCCTGTGCGACCACGTCACGTTATGGCTGTGCTCGTAGTCACCTTTCTTGCAGGAAATATTGGGCCAATTTCATCACATTTGGTTTATGTTTATCAACACAGCACTTAAGCAATGGGGGTTTGGTTGCAATAAGGGAAGGAGCCCGTTGCTGTCTGGCCCCGAGGTGAGGGAATGAGAAGCCATATGCGGTGCGGCCCGGCCGGAGGCTTCCCTCTCTCCGTGTCGCAACGCACCCGCCTGACGGCGGCGAAAATCAAATATTTGTGCTTGAAGGCAGAGCTGAGGCGAATTTCCCCCACGAATATGCCATCTCTCACCAGTTGAAAAATATTAAGACCTGTATCGTGCTATTACTCTGTTCAGTTCTTGACGTACGCTGCCCAGTAATTTTGTCTTGAACTCCCCTTTTCTTCAGAGCCGAAAGTGTAACATTAAACAAATCTGAGATTGCGTTCGAGGACTTCCCAACCAACTGAAGAATGAACTCTGAAGCAGTCGCTGTATTTGACAAAACGGACTTACAATTATTATTCATAAATGCACATGTTATGGCTGCAGTTGTTTCACTTCTTTCTTTTACAACCCTATAAATTGTATACAGAACATAAAGGCTTTACTTCTTAAATAAATGTTTTGCAGCCGCCATAAATTATCTTTCTTGCATTCATAATGAAAAAAAAATCAGTGTTTGATGTTTTATATCCTCTTGCCTAAAATTTAAAATATGGTAGTTGGAGCCAGATTTTATCTCATTTGAAAATAAAAGAAGGTTCATTTCCTACTAATTTTTTTCAGTCTTCGGTTTGGAGTTCCCATGAAATGTGCCCAATCTGCAAAGCAGCGTTACAATAAACTCTGCTTTATCGGAGGGTTTGTGTTTGAGTTGCACCAGCATTAATAGTCATCATCATGAAATGAGTTATGAACGTAACCTGAATCTCTTTTACTTTTTTTCGAACCCCTAACGTTGGTTCTGTTTCATCTTTCTACGCACCCCAAATCACTGGCTGGATATCGGGTTGTTGAACTTTTCTCTCCGCCAAAACTTGGAGGACCCTGCCCCAGCGTTGCTGTCCTGGAAGCAGGCCTTGCTAAACTCCCAGCTCACTGGTTTGCAAAGCAAACTTCAGCCTTGTACTATTTACCTTGGCAAGTGCCCGACCAGATTGATGATCTGTAAAGTGGATTTGTTATTTGGCTGTTTGCTTTGGCAGCTCTTGAAAGCAGTTTGCTGATTACAGTCCCAGATGTCATTGCATACATTACTGTTCACTATAAGTTTCTTTTAAAGTTTTAATTTCAGCCACAAATACTATTAAGCTTTTTGCACCTTTCTGTCTTTAACTCATGGATATTAAATATCAAGAGCAGACAGCCTTGTTTTCCTTAAATTTTCTTATTATCTTTGTCAGCCTCCTCCAGGCATCTCCGTCGTGCCGGCAGCCAGGAGAGGTGCTGCTGGCTTTCCCCCGGTTCGGTGCCGTGCCTACCCCGTGGCACAGGCGGCTGCAAGTTGGTCACATGCACAGTTTTGTAACTGTAGATCACCTGGAAAATTGACATAGCATCTTTATAGATTACCAGGTTTAACGTGACCGAGTACTTGAGTCAGTAGAGTTGAGAGCATCAGGAGTAACGTTAAGTAAAATCGCCCCGTGCCCCGTTCGTGTTAGCGTAGACACCAAAGGAACATGCATCTTCGGGGGTGGTTTTTCTGGGTTATGTCCATCTCCTCTAACTGTTATCTTGGGTTTTAAAGGTTCGCAGTTTGGCAAATCGATAGGCTCAAAATCAATTTGTTTCTGACACGGGGTAATCCCGAGTTTGGCTCCGGTGCCAGCAGTGCCTCTGTGCTCTGCTCCCGAGCGCTCCGCTCCCAGCCCCGTGCACGCGGCCGTTAGGGTTCGGGTCAAGGAATACCAGGATATTTTATTTCCATGGTGCCTCAAAGTACGTTTGCCCTTCTAAAATTCCGTACCGGCACATAAAAAGCTCAGCTGGGCATTTGCTGCTCCCCTCCAGCCAGCGCTGTAGAGCGGGTGCCTGGCATGGTCCAGCATGGACCAGCGATGGCTGGGTCCTGGGTTCAAGCAGGCAAACTGTCCGTTGTGGACAGGAGCTTTTTTTTTTTTCTCGATGGGGGTACTTTCAGCTTTGAAATACTTAAGTTGAAGAAGTTAATTCATTTTAAGTAAGTTTACTTTTCAAGGGGAGGATATCAGTGTAGTATTTTTGGCCACCGCTTGAAAATTCCTCTAACCCTTTACTATAATAAGCAAATTGAGCAGATTAAAGACACATTACACTGCCAAATGGGTTTTCTACCCAGGGTGACATATATTTTTTCTGTGGAAAAGGTTGTGGGGGTTTTTGTGAGCTGCTATGCTTTTTTTAGCACTTCCTGTTTTATTGTGTTTGAAGTGTCTTTGTGGTGACCTGTTGGGGTAAGATTCTTCCATATGGAAGTGTTTCTTCAACTTTTAATCATTTTCGTTTTTTTAAAAAAAAAAAAAAAAGATTTTAAATCCCATTTGCAGATGTCTCTGGTTTTGTTCGCAGAGAGCTAATCCAACTCACTACAGTGTTGTAGAAATGTGAGTCAGGATGAGTTGTTTATACGCAACGCGAAGATGACATCCCCGTATTTTCACTCTTAATTAAGTCGGATACTTCGTTAAAATCTGTTTAAAATATCTGTAGGAAAGCACTTGTTTGGGTTTTAATTCGGTTTTCTCTTCAGAAAATGATAATCCTTTAAAGATTTTGGGCGAAACCCTGCCCTCACTGAACGTGAAGCAAAACTCACGTGGGTTTTGGTGGAACTGGGATTTCACCAGTAGACCCCGGCTCAGTTGTAGGCATCTCTGAAGTCAAGTAATATCAGGATAACAAGCAATTTTGTCTTTCGCCTGTTCCTGGAGAAAATCTTGCTGGGATTTTACATAGGGTCAAAAAAAGTTACAAGTTTATTTTTAAGTCTACGAGACAAAATTCTTCATTAATGTACAACAGAATGCATTTTCCCTGCCCTCATATTGGACTTGCTGGGTCGTAACTGAGACCAGAATTTGGACCACTGTATTTGCATTATAGCTGCATCCTGTTTCCTATTAGTTTTGACACTAACATCTGAATTTCAGATTTCTTCTTGTTTAGGTTTAACCGCTCAATCAGTACATACAACAGACATCTCGGGACCTCTCTGTAGTCGTCTGGCTTGCACAGGGCGCAAGGGCAGAACTTGGCATCTGCGCCACAGCGCTGGAGCAGCCCCTGCGTTCGAGCTGGTAGAGCACGGCGTGTCATTGCACAGCTGGGGTTGTCGACCAGGCATCTCTAGGCTTTCCCTCTGCATCATATCCTCAGCGTTTTAACCATAAGAAAACTGCCTTTGACAGTATTTTTGAGCCCACATGTGAATACCACATGTTGAGGTCTCATGTCTGCAGTTTCACTCCTAATTAAGTGTAGATGTAAGTACTGGGTATCTTATAAGGTCTTTGGCTCTCTGCAATTCACCACAAGCATCTAATTTCCACTTCCTTTGTCTTGGACCTATTATTTATACGAGGAGGGTAGGTGGACTTGGTGGTTACAAGGCTGTTGGCTTATCATGTTGCTGTAGCTGTCATCCTGTCGAAGGTCCTGCCGGAATTTGCACTACGGGCTCTTGCAGGTTTATTACGGGTAAAATCCCTTCCCGTGCTGAAGGCTAGCCCAAGGTCTCTACACCACTTCAGTCTTACTAAGCCCTGAAAATGGGTCTTAAATGGTATCTTGGCCTCGCGCCTGTTCTCAGCATGAAGGTGAATTTTATTCTTTATGAACAGTGAGATTTCCAGTTCAGCGTAGGCCGTTTGTCTTCACTGCCATGAGTATTAGGATGGGTTCTCTAAACCTGCCTAAAACTTTTGGTGCTACAGCCCGCGGAAGCTAAGGTCTCCCAGGCTTTCTGACCTAACAACGGGGTGATTGAAGAACAGCGGCTTTTTGATGTAGATGGGCACAGCATTCATCTGGTTTGGATTTTCAAGGTGTTCCAAAGTCATACTGTTAGCTCCGGGGGGCCTTTTGTGAGCAGTGATATGCACTGACTCGCTACTGAGACCTCAGAGCTTTCCCAGATATTTATTTTTGGAAAACTGAGGTCAAGTAGCTATATTGTCTCATGCCTGTTATACAGGTGGAGAAATGAAGGGATAAGATGGACAAATGACTTTAGTGGGCTGGTCAGAGTGGTATCAAGAAGACTTGGACATAAAGCTGGAAAGTTATTTTACTATTTCCATTAGCTCTGGTTTCAGTGGTGTACAGAGTGCATTGGAAGCAATCTCAGTGAGGAAAATCCTTGCAGCCTTGTTTGCGTGGACGTGAAGATCGTGATGATGTAGCCTCTTCAGGTGATGTTTTCCCTTGTCCCACCTGACAAACTGACATGTTTAGATATGGGCGTGGATTTGGGACTGGCTTTCAAAGTGGATTGAGTGATGCACTTGAAGGTCTTCATCACCCGCGGGCCTTCTTTCCGTTGCGCCCCGGCAGAGCTTCAGGGGCGCTGGGGAAAAGGTGCCTTCAGCTCAGTGGCAACTCTCCAGCTTAAATATTTCACCAAAACACCTCCAACATATCCCACTTCCTCAGTAGTTTCCGAACGGTGTCCAACTAGATGAAAATTAGCCAGTGCCTTAGTTTGTAGAGCTACAAAGGTCATATGTCTGGGAGAAACAAGGTGCTAAGATGCTAATTCTCCTCCTTGGAATGGGAAGGCAGTTCTCTGCTCGATTAAGCAGAAAATGCAGGTGGTCTTAAACGTCTCTATTTTCACCTCCTGTTTTGAACACAGTTAAACAAAATCTGCTGTGACTGCAGGGAGGATAACGGGCTTCCAACACAGTCCCAAATCCTGCCCCACGAGCAGTTATGAAGTAAACGGCTTGGGGAGCGAGCAGAGGTCCTGGGCTGGTCCCTGCCCCATCTGTCCCCAGCGCAGGACATGAGGGGGGCTCGTCCCCAACTTCTGTTCTCACACTGCACCTCCTACGCTTCTCCTCTTGGAATCTTGTTTTCCACTTTTTGGAGATTTGTGAAACATATGCTTTGGAGGGTTCCCAATTTTTTTCACTGCAAGAAAAGAATTACGCTTTGCATTGTAAAAAGCCTCACGAAAAAGTACGCTCCTTCTTTAGAACGGACTTGCCTGGCACAACTCAGCAATCCGCATTTCTCATCACTTCGCATGTACTTTTATAGGGTATAAAAATGGTGTTATGATCCGTGTTCCCAAACCCTGCCTCAGCTAGCAAGAACATCAATAAACAGGGCTTGATAGACACCAGAGCTGCACCACCGTTTCCCTCGGCGCTTTGAACATGCCCTAACATACCTTTTGAATTTATTCTCCATATATGAAACTACTCGTGCCTCTGTTGACCTTTTAATGTATCAAAGGTAATACTCGTGTGCTTAGGAAAAGTTACTTCTCCCAGGATACTTTTCCAATCTGGTCACTTACTGTACTTAGAAATGATTTCTTTACTTCATCTTATGTCCCTTTTTTTTTTTTTCTTTCCTTAATGTAAATTAATTGCAGGTAAGGAGGTCAGTGTACCTGGAACTGGCAAAAGATTTTACTTCCTTTTTCCCCCTTTCCTTTTTCTTCTCTCTCTGTAAAATTATTATTGTTATTCCTTCAGTTCACAACTGAGACGACGGGTTGATGTTTGAACAGTTACGCGCTCCGTTCCAGGAAAGTCTGTTTTTGTTCCAAGGCTTCCAGCGCAGCGGCTCCTTCCACCTTGACCTTTCAGCAGAGCACTAAAGCATTTGGCAAGGTTTTTGTCACATTTTTTGCTGCTGTCCAGGGTTTTTGAGAGATTCCCCTTGGACAGCTTCCACCCTTGAGCTTGCCCACTGTAGGGAATACTTCTACAAGTATTTATGCAGCCACATCGCCAGACCCGATGCACCCCTCTCATACCTTCGTTTTCTGGTACCTGACAACCGCTCACCCACCTCCTTGGATTTGCTTTTTGTGGTTTTAAAGCAAGTTTTTCCCCCATTGCTTTGTGCCAAGCGTGCTCCTAGGTGGCTTTGGGCTGATGGGGAGATCATCAGGACACCGGGCTGGAACAGCGGTTGCTCCGATGGGCTCGCAGGTCACCGCTCGGGAGGCAGCTCAGGGGGCTGTCAGACAGCAATCCTCTGCACATCCTCTGGTTTGACTCCTAATTTTAGAGTGGGAAAGGTGTAGGATCAGCTCCTACCTGAGTTATAGGGTGCTCCCTAATAATCAGATTTCTTTCTGTGTTAAATTCCCCAGAAACTTGTGATTAGCCCCACTTCTGAGAGTTCGCAGCGGCTTAATTCTACTGTAAAACTGTCAGCAGTGATTTTCTTTTTTTAAGACTGATTTTGGTTCTTGTACAGAACTGCTTCTTGCTAAATTCCTTCTCAACCAAACACACTTGTCATTTCTCAGGCATTAAAGACAATAAACTCCATCTTTGGATTTTTACACGCTGAACTTAGCTTATAATGATAGATCCTTGTTTATAACACACTGAAGATTTTTGTTAGCTTTCTGGCATCAAAATTAGAATCCTCTCATTTGATGCATAGTTATTAGTAGCAGGTTTATCCTTTTAAATACGTACAAGCTATGATTTCCATGGAATATTTATTGTCCACAAGAATGGCAGTCTGCAGCTCTTAGAATCTGTCTTGCCTTGGTTATAATCATCAAATTGTTCACGGGAGGGTTTAGGTGTTGCAACCCACAAGGTCACGGTACCGGGTTTTAGATGCCGGGGTCCCTGGGGAGGGATGGGCTTTCCTCCCCTGGCCGGGGGGGCTGCACTAACGGGGCAGCTCCGTCTCTGGGTGTGAGCGGTCCCACGTTTGCTGGGATGCTTAAGCCAGTCGGTGCTATAAAGTGCATTTAGAGGGGGCTATAAAGTGTGAGCAGAGACGAGTGGCTGAATCGGGCCCTCCTGGGGAAGCAGGCAGGGAGAAACACCCACTTCGATCATCCCAGATGTGTTGGGAAGGGGCATGGGTGCTGGGAAAACGGGGGCGGTTCTTCCTGGGAAATCTGCCAGAGAGGGACAGGGCCTGTGGGGTTGGGCAGGGATTCGGGGCATCACGATTTGGACTTCCAGAGACCCAAGTTTCTCCTTCATCACTCGCTGTGTACCTGGTCCCATTGGGCATTTGGTGGCTTCTGGTTTGATGGTTAATCTCAAATTACATTACAGGCTGCATTGCTTCATAAATCACAGCAAAGCATGTCCGTGCCGTCACTGCTCCAAAATGGGGTCTATTGAAGGAAGAAAAAGGCAGATTGACTATAAAAATCCAGTTCTTGTGCTTCCAAGTTAGAGCACGCTGTGTTTCATAAATTAACGGCACAACACGAATTATCAGACTTTCCTCTCACCCTTGATTTTTTTTTTTTGGCATTTCTTTGGGCTGATGCACCCACTTTCTGTCTTTTTCTGCTTTTGTGGGAGATCCACTGATCCCCGTGGTACAGGTGCCAGGGTCCGGCTGACGCAGCGAGGGCAGAAGCCTGCAGGGGATGGGGGATCTGGCGTGGTCCCTTCGGTCAGCATCTCCACGGCTGTACATGGGCCTTGTTCGTCTGAAGTCAGGGAGTTTCACAGAGCATCTGGCAGCAGGCTTTAACCTGTGCACAAACATTCATCTACCATTCATTGAAAAACCTGTACGTAGCAGGCTTTCTCGTAGGCAGTGATCTGATGGGAGAAGACAGAGAAATTCCAAGATAAGGACATTAGTAAGAAAAATCTTAGTTTTGATTTGTCCCCATAAGAATAATGCCCTATAGGCGCACCCTTCCAGTCCCCTTTTGTGATTTCTTTAACAGGAGGTCAGAGAGCCCTTGTCAAGTGAAAAAATGGTGGCGTTAAGGCAGTAGAAGTCCGTGTATGACTTTTTTTTAAGCAGTTCTTGCTTATTCCTGAAAGCTTTGCTTTTAGGCATAAACGGTGAGCCATCTCTGCCTAACTCCTCTTTGCATTTGGAGTTGTTACTGCAAATTGTCAAGTGCAAACGTGAGGCGTGCGGAAGGGTAAATCTCCTGCCCTTTGAGTAAAGTCTTTTCCGAGGATGAGAGTGAGATGAGTTAAATGACCGAAAGCCTTAGGCTAGGACATGCCAGCTGCAGTCATTTTTTCACTCCATCATCTCACCTTGCAATGTCGCTCTGCCTTATCCAGCCACCAGATGTCTGACGGATAATATAAGTGACAAGGGCAAAACCTCCTCAATGTATGCAGGGGAAAACTTCAGACAGCGAGGACGGGTCTGCTGGCTCCAGACCAGCTGGGTCCTGCCTGGCCTTTCCAAAGCCTGCCTGGCTGGAGCGAAATCCCTCCCTTGGCCAGGGTTTGGTAGGAGATCAGACCTTGGTACTGCAAGTCACCAAGTGCTCTGGCCCCGCTCCAGAAGCACACTTAAGCACACACTTAACTTCCAGCATATATATATATACACTACCATTGAAGTGACTGTGGCTGTTTGCATGCTTAAAATTAAGTATATGCTTAAGCTGGCTTGGGACCAGGGATTTCAGTGCTTTGTAGGTCCGGGCCTTGCTGGAGCTTCCATAGCTAGCTCGTGCAACTTGGCACATGCTTTTAATGCATCCAGAATCGGGCCAAAAGAATTTTATCTTCCTGGACTTGGAAAGCTTACAAGGAAACAAGTTTAAGGGTTTTAGAATTTTTATTATTTTCTAAGCATAAAATTTCACATTTCTCTGTAGTCCTTAAAGAAACACATTTTCCTAGTGTTCTTGGAGGGATCTAGAGACTTGGAGTGAGCAATTTCCAAAACGCCCAGAGCTGATGGAGAGGCGTCTGGGGTGTGCTGAGGGCCAGGGCAGGACTCGGCGGCTCCAGAGGTCCCCTCCAGTCGTGCGTATTCCTGCCTTCTAGGAGGATGTGGGTGTCCTCAGACAGAGGATTTCTTTCCGGGCAGCCCTGGCACAGACTTGCTCAGTGACCTTGGGTGAGCTACTTAAACCTTGATGTTCCAGCTCTTCCCTGGTGTAAGCAATAAAACTCTTGATATCAGAGCTGATAATTCCTTTTGCCTCAGCTAAGGATTTGGCCCTCTAGGTGTGTTTTACAATTTCTCCTCCATTCGCTGATCTTGGTTGCTCAATTAATAAGCAGCAAGACTTAAGTTTCCAAACCAGTTCCTGATGTTAATGGTGCTCCATCCTTACAGCAGCCGCTCAGCTGCCCCGAACACAAACGTTTCCATCGCTCTGGTTTAATAACTCAATCCATCTCGTGCTGTTTGTGACATGCATTGAAATACTTGTAGGGAAGTTGTGATTACAGCAGGCTGCGCACATAGTATTGGATACAACTCTAATAAATGGAATGCTAACGCGGTGAGGTTTGCTACAGAAGGCGTCAGGAGGAGGTCATCACGCCGCCGTTATTCCCGAAGGAAAGGCCGGTTGCAGCAGAGGTGTATGGCAAGGAGTTGCATTACCGACATGGAAACCCCTACCAGAATTGACTCAAATAGCCGAATTTCTACGAAGCAGTTGCAAACTGCAGATGCCTCCTGCTTACGAATGCTGCGGGCGGCTTCGCAGCTCTGGGCGGGCAGGCGGGGGCCGGAGCCGGGGTGCTGCCGTGCCCGTGCTGGGCAGCGACTGGCAGGAGAACAGAAATCACCCCCCGAGCTCCTCCCAAACACCCAGCGAGCACCTGGTATTTGCAAGTGAGATTCATTTCTCCTGTGTACTTATTAGACAGTAGCTTGGAGCTGACACGTACATTATCTCATGGTGAGGTAAGACAAATAAATTACAAGTTAGAGGCCCCGAGTGGGATTAGTGATGCACCTTAGGAAAATATTTTGGTTTCTGTTTATATGTTGGCTGGGTTGTGAAATGTTTCATCTGGAAAAGGTGATATGAGACCAGAGAAATATTTGCTCTTATAATGCAAAAAATATTTCAGTTTCATTCTTAACTGGTTGCTAGTGATATAAACCAAATTTCACATTTCCGGAGCTTCGATGACTGCTCAGCCACTTCCCTACAGATTCTTTTCTGCAAACTTTCTCCTAGCCGGTAAGAAACCGCCCCTCTATCTCCCATTATTTGTGGACATTTCTCTGCGTGCGTATTACTTCACAGAATCCCAGAATCCCAGAGTGGCAGGGTTGGAAGGGACCTCGGGAGCTCACCCAGTCCAACCCCCCTGCTAAAGCAGGTTCACCTAGAGGTTGTTGCACAGGACATCGTCCAGGCGGGGGTTGAAGATCGCCAGAGAAGGAGACTCCACAGCCCCCCTGGGCAGCCTGGGCCAGGGCTCGGGCACCCTCAAAGTCAAGAAGTTCTTCCTCATATTCAATGAAGAAAAAATTCCCCAAAGCCCAGCAGAAGCCTCTGTCTCTGGTAGACTCGGTTGGATGGGTGAGGGGACGTCCGGGTTGCTGGGGCAGGGCTTCGGGCAGCGTGCTGGGCCACGTCCATGCCCATGCAGGCAGGGTCCATCCCGGCAGGTCCGCGATGGAGAAGCCTCCGCCCCTCCTTTGCGGCGGGTGTACGATACGGCGTCCCCTGCAATTCAGCTGCGGAGGAACCGAACCCGCAATGAACTCGGCCTCTCCAAGCATTACACTCTCCGTTTCTATTGCACAAGAAAGAGCCTCCTATTACAATTTGAGTGATATATTAGTACATAGCACAGTTCCAATGTTTTTTCAACACTAAGATTTTTTTAATTCAAATGAAACAATCGGAATTAAATTCCTTGGCTCAGGCAGTTACCACTAATTCTCAAGCAATATGACAAATCCACACTTGTGTCTCAGTGTAACATAAGATCTTAGTTATCCAGAAAACCCCAATGAGTTGTCAGATCTTTCCTTACTTGTGGGTAAATATGAGCCTTTTATAATCCATTATGTGTTCTTTGTACGTGTGTGTGTGTGTATATATATATCTCTGTGCATTTGTACATGCCATGAGATTGATAATAAGCAAGATAAATCTTGCTGTTTTCTTAAGGGAAGGAATAGGTTACTCAGGTCCCTCCCGCGGAATTGGCATATCAAAGCTCATGGACGTGAGCTCACTAAGGCAGGGTATGCCTGCGAACCTCCTCCAAAGAGGGCAGAAATGACTTGGCAAATAAACGAGTAAGCAAATAAGCATCGTTATGTCGTGTCACAGAAATACCAGATGTATCCTTCCTCTGTCTTGCACAGCTTTTTTTTCCCAGTGAGGCCAATACAAAGACTTCAAGCATCGTAAAGTCACAGCTTTTATTCAGAGGAGACGTGAAACAAAACAAAGACTCGTCTAACAAAGCCTCCACTGAGATTTAATGGAATTCGTTGTGTGTTTAAATTTCCTAGGCATTGTTGAAAATCTCAATAATAATCTTATTGTAAGCTTAACTAAGTCGTAGATCTTCAGAGAGTGGGAAACTTTGCTCCGAGAAAAAAAAAGTTACTGGATTTTCTAATTTTAACCAGGACTGAGAATTATGAGTATGCGAATACCACAAGAAAACATTTCCAACCTTGCAAAAACTAAAAAGTGCTGAAGATCTTTTGCGAATCCTTTTTTAATGAAATTTCCAGACCTAGAGGTTGAAAGAACATCAGGTGAAGTTTCTCTGTGCAGGACGGTACCTGGTAACACGCACCCAGCCCAGCTGCCCCGCGTTGCGCAGAGCTCTCGCTTCTTCGGGATACTCTACCTTATGTCAGGATTAAACATAAAGAAATGTTAATCTCCAAGGGGGCTCGGGGCTGATCATAGCATTCCTGATTTTTTCCAGACGTTCTGATCCTGCAAAGCTGTAAAGAGTTAAAATGTGCAAGAACCTTGCTGTTCAAGGGGGAAAAAAAAAAAACATTTCTTCTTGGAAATTAATTTTATTATGAGGGGGTGTTTTGGTTTTAAAATCATAATAGCATCCAGTTATACTGTAGTTTCCGTCTCTTTTTGCTTTTAGACCGCTAAATAAATTGCATCCAGTATTGCAAAAAGGAGCACGCATCCACTTATAGTACTTTTTGGTGCACTGTATTGCTGAGGTTGTAGCTGAGCTGCACCTTCCCCGTTGGTGCCTACAGCCCACGGTGGCAGCCGCCTGTGCCCCCAGCTTGCCCCCAGCACCTTGTTCTTTTAAGCAAGATGACAAAGTCCTGCGCTCCTGGTACTGCAAAACTGTGGCATAAATTCCCCCCGATGGCATCAAATGCAGATTTTTTGCATTTTATCTGTTAAGTCCTGCTTTGGATGGATGTCACATCCTGCCTCCAGTTTTTAAACCACCCTGTCTCTCTCCCGTGTCCTTTTGCTAACCTCCGCGCCTCTGGGGAAGCCAGGAGCTCAGCCAGGGCTGCAGAAGCCCTCGGCAATGCTCGGGGGGCTCTGGGGGGCTTCCAGCAGCTTTTGCCAGCCCGGGGCTCAACGTCGGCGCTGCGGTGACGCTCGGGTCCCTCGTTTGGTGGCCAGGTGTATTACCAGCGGGCCGGTGTGAAACCGCAGTTCGGATGGCATAGGAGAGAGTCGCAGGGAGCATTCGAGGCAAAGGCAGAGTTTAATAAATATACTTAATCATTTATGTTTTGACCTTAACCCAGACTCGTACTCAGACACAGAAAGCGGGGAGCTGGAAACGCACTTTGTCAAGGCTCCTTTGGCTGCTGCAGTGGTAAAACAGGGCAGCCTTGCTCTGAGGAAAGGCAGATCCTTCAGAAAGGAGAGTAAAAGGTCAGAACTAATCCAAAAGGACAAGCAGTGTATGTCTGTGTGTATATTGGGTTTCACATATGAAATCCAGTCATGATAAATCTGATGGCTTTAGAAACATCTACTTTGATTAATGAAAACATAGTTCCCATAGACCATGGGTTTCATACTTCAAAGTTCTCCTGGATTTAGGACCTTAGGTTTTGCTTATTCATATAGCATGCAGGAAACTATTTTTAAATGAATAAGGGAGTTCTTTAAAAAAAAAAAAAGGCAACTGTTTCAACATCGGTGGTACAGATAGACTGGATAATAAGGAGCAAAATTAACAAACAGCAGACATTTTATAATGCATTTTACAATAATGTTTACATTCTTTCCTCTATATTTGTTTTTCCTTGAGAAGATTTATGTATTTATAAAAATATCTCGCTGCTCCAGCTCTGAAAATTGCAGCCTTGCTCACATTTGAAAGCCTTCGCAATGGCTGTGATCGCTGGCTGCGTTCCTAATCATCCAAAATGCTTCTCCTGAGCCCGTGGTTAACCCCTTGTGCTGGACCCGAGGAGACAGCATTTGTCGGGGCGGTGAGGAGGAGGAGGAGGGTGAGATCCGCCAGGGCAGGTTTAGTTTGGACATCAGGAAAAACTTCTTCACCAGAAGGGCTGTCACGCTCTGGAAGGGGCTGCCCAGGGAGGTGGTCGAGTCCCCATCCCTGGGGGGATTTAAAAGAAGGGCAGATGAGGTGCTTAGGGCCAGGGTTTAGTGGTGGGATGGCAGGGTTAGGTTAAAGGTTGGACTTGATGATCTTAAAGGGCTTTCCCAACCAAAGTGATTCTATGATTCTATGATTCTATTCTATGAGATGATCTCTAAGGACCTGCCGAGCTTGCGCCGCGGCACCGCTATGATCCTGAACGTTGCCATCCGTTGCCTTGGCCGGTGTCCAGCCGCGAACACGGGCAACGGCTGAGCAACCTCCTGCCCGACCATCCGCCTTCGTCTCCGCAAAGCTGCTGGGCACGGGGGGCTCCCAGGGCCACCCCACTGCCAGGCCTGCTCCTCCCGGCAGCTGCGGGTTTGCTTAAAACTCATTTAGAAATAACGGCAAAGGAATAAACAGTATTTTTGTTTACAAGTCTGTAGTGCGCTGAGGAGGGACGCAGGAACCTCTCAGCCTCGCTTAGCCAAAAGTTCAAAGGGATTTGAAAGTGTTCGTTGCCTGTGGGACTGGGCACCCCGACTGAAGTCTCCATTAATTAAATGCACTCACAGGATACAGAGCTGGTGAGTAATGTCCTGTTTATAGCAGAACTGTGAGCGATTCTGGAAAAAAAGAAAATCCGTGGAAGGAAAGATGACAGGGAAAGAGAGTTCCTCGCAAAGCCCGTCGCTCCTGCCGCCGTTTCCAGAGGCAATAATTAACGCTCGCCCCTCGATTTAACAGCCGTGCGCGGAGGCGAGCTGTTGCAAAGCCTGCCGCGCGTAAGGCGCCGTGCGCGTGCCGGGGCAGAGCGGGAAGGCAGCGTGCGAGCTGGGCACGGGAGGGGATCAGCAGCGCCTGCTGCCGAGCACGGGCACGCGTTCAAAAGTCGGATATGGGGCAGGTCGGGGAGATTCCGCCTCCTCCACACTTAAATAAGGCATTTGCACGAGTCCCCCTTCAAGTACGGAGAGCTGCTGCTTTGTGGCGTTCCCCCCGGAGTAACAAAGTTATGGCATGGAAGGGAATTGGCAAACCCTGTAGGAAAGTTCAACCATTAATATTTAAACAGGGTATGTTACAATTTGACTCACTACTTTGGGCAAGGAATTTCCATGCACTGGTTCCTCACACGCCCATGGGTTTCTCGCTCCCGGCCGAGGCTTTTCTGGGCAGCGCTGTCATGCTCACGCTGCGGTTACCGGTGTGTCCTGTGCCCAGCGGATCGGGGCTCCCTTCAAAGTCCGCTCCTCCTTCTGAAGGGGCCAGAAAAGGCCGGGGCTTGGTGATGGGCAGCCCCTCATCTCCCTCCGAGACCTTCTCGGTTGTGCCCCAGGGTCTGCCGCTCCCGGGGGGTCAAACCCCCATCCCTTTCACTGGGAGGATGCATCTTTTATCGGTTAAAATTGGCAGGTCATTTCCTCTCCTATTTACTCTGTTATTTTTGCTCACACGTATGTTGCAATATGCAAGGTGAGGCTCAAAACTGTCAAGCTCCTTAATAGAACCATTACTGTATTTTTGGAGAACATACTCTTTTTGATTTACTGTTCCTTAGAAGACAGGAAATGGAGCTACTTGATTTCATATTTTAAACAAAGCCGTCCAGAGGTTTAATGAAAAAAATTTCCCCTGGCTTTCGAATTAAAGGGCTATGGTGAAAGATTTAGCTTAGCTATTTTGACTTAGAAAAATAACACACTAGAAGCATTAAAATATTTTGTAAGAATACTTTTTACTACTAGATTTTTCAGAGAAGAAAATAAGCTTCTCTGGTTTTCTTGGTCTTGGTTGGTAGGGCTAACTGTGAAATGAAAGGACGTTTCCAAAGTTCGGGGCTTTTTTTTCTTTCTGTAAAATTTATTTTCCTTTTATATTAAAAGCCTTGAAACAATTGCAATGCAAAAGACAAATCCTGCGCTTCTAAGCAAGGTAATTTGGTATGAGTAATAAGAGAGGCCTTTGCCATTAATAAAATGCGAGAAACGTTAAGCAGAAAGAGGGGGGCCTGATCCTGCTCCGTCCGCCGGTGGCACGAGTGAAGGGCGGTGCTCGTCAGGAGGCAAATGTCAGTGGAAGGGCAGAAGCGGGAGATGGGTATCAGGAGAAAATTAAAGTTTTAATAGGAAAATCCTGCGTGGGGAGCAGAATTAGCTTGGAGTGTTTGGGGCAGTGTAAAGCAAAACGCGCTGGAATTGCAAAACAAAGCCCTCTCAACCGAGATGTGCGAGCCAAGGTTTCTGCTTTGTTCCATTTGGTTTGATCTGAGGTTGTTTTCTATTTGTAGTGCCGTGGGTCTGGAACGGTGCTTGGGCATCGTACAAAGGAGGCTGATGGTCTTAATTTCCACTCGGTTTCATCTTCAGTAAATAAGGGAAGGAGTAAATGTTCCGCTAGCTTGAAAGCACCATGCGATAGCATGAAATATTGACACAGTTTTAAGTCAATGGGATCTTTTTTGGTGATTTAATGAGGTTTCACCAGGACTTCACTAGTAATTGCTTGACTAAACTAATACCTGATTTGCTTCTTTCTGGAGCCGTTCCTAAATGCATTGCTCCTTTTTGGTGGAAGCTCTTCCACCACCAAAGCTGTGTCGGGTCTGGGGGACAGGAGGAAGGCTGGGCTTCACACGTCAAGGCCTGATACCGGTGGCTGTCAGGAGGATTTCAGCAGTTTGTCAGGAAAGGCACGGGGCGAACTCTGCCTTCTCTCAGCACTCCGGTCATCCCTTGAATCAGCAGGAGCTTCCTCAGCCGCGCTGGTTCTGCAGTTGCGTTCTGGCTGCGGGTTTGGGGGATTTTGAGAGCAGGACACTCCACTGAGGTTTATTTGTAAACTTCCCTCTGGCCGACGATGGGGAATGTGATATGTTATCAACGGAGATGCTAGGATTGGAGAGGGGGGAGCAAGGCGGCCAGAAAGAGATTACGATTTAATCAATAGCAAAGATATGGTTGGCTGCTGTCGGGGTAAGTTTAACGCCGCTAGCTCGTGTGCTGCTGGTAAGATGTACGTAGGTGCCTGGCGAGCCACCAGCCCATCTGCCATCTCATGCGCTTTGCAGAATCATAGAATCATAGAATCGTTTAGGTTGGAAAAGCCCTTTAAGATCATCAAGTCCAACCGTTCCCGTACCCCTGCCATCCCACCGCTAAACCCTGTCCATAAGCTCCTCATCTACTCGTCTTTTAAATCCCTCCAGGGATGGGGACCCGACCACCTCCCTGGGCAGCCCATTCCAGAGCCTGACAGCCCTTTCTGTGAAGAAATTTTTCCTGACTTCTAGCCTAAACCTGCCCTGGTGCAACTTCAGACCATTTCCCCTCGTCCTATCTTCCATTACCAGGGAGAAGAGAAGAATTCTCCAAGGCATAAAAATACCCAGGACTTAATTCTGCCTTGAAAAAAATTCTTTTACTTTGATACATGTGCTGTCTGTGGATGCCACGGTAAGAAGAACAGGAAGGTCCGTGACAATCGATCTCGTTTTTCCTGAAACAGTTTTGTTTTGCATCAGAGAGGGACAGAGCCAGGGCTTTATGGTAGGAAAGGACCTGCCCGTTCAAGCAAGGTCCCATTTTCTACCCCCACGCCCTGAGTGACCTCGGTCGCACATCTGCGTGTTCAGCTTTAGGTGAAACCCGTTTTATCTGTGTGTATATTGAAAAAAAAAAAAAGGAGGGATTTGCGGACTCCACTGCGACACAGAGCAGACGCCGGCGCGCAGACCTCCTCTGCCCCCGCCGCCCACGGGCCAGGCCATCACCCGCGGGGGACGCTGGTGGCTGGTGAATCACAGCCGGAGGCCTGGACGTGAATCATGTTGCCAGATGTGCACTCCTGACACGGAGAAGGAGTGAAAAGGGAGGAAAGATAAAACTAGAGCTTCACCAGCCTTACGGTTTTTTACAAGCAAACTTTCTGTGCAGTTAATCCCTCGAACCTGCGTTTGCATTAACACTTGCAACCTCACACGTTGCTGCTAAGAAGTTTTGGCAGCTCTTGGCCCTGATTGCAGGGGTAACGCTGCACTTGTCTCCTTTGCTCTCCCTCAAGTATCTCAGGAGCCGGAGACGAGCGCTCTCCGAAGTTTCTCCCCGTACACGTATGCAGGCATCTTGGCAGAGCTTCAAAAGCCATTTGCCTTATTATTCATATGTCTGCTTATAGGAGCAGAAATGCTCCCATTTCTCACTTTCAGAATAAGGGCAGGCACTAGTGAAGAAGACATTTCTCATCAGCGTCTCTGGCACAACCCTGTGAACCCGTGGGACCTCACCATCTCCCCGCTGCCACCCTGGCGGTTTGGGATGCAGATTTAAAAGCCCCCCCCCCCCCCCTTCCCCAGTAGCTCTCCAGGTACATGAGCAGCCCTGTCAAAACCCACTGAAATCGGTGGGGTCTTGGAGTGTATGCGGAGTGGGGGCCTCAGGGTGGCATGAAACTGCAGAAGGATGACTTGGAAAAGGAAGCTTCCAAAAAAGCCCAAATTTTGCTTTGCCTCCTGCAGTTAGGATAGCTGACACTATGGAAATGTTGCAGAGACCTAAACCTCATCAAAACCGCTTCGCCTCCTCCCTGCATTTTCTCAACAAGCTTCAAGAGCCCTTGCTTTAAAACAAATTAGTAGACTGGAGCAACCTTATAAATCCAAAGACCCATTAAAAGTTGAAATATTTGGTCATTCCTCCTCTCAGTTTAAACTGGGATTCATCCAGAGTTCAAGTGCATGTATGACATAAGAGCCACGGTCCCGTTTTGTAGAGGTCCATTTTAGCGTTGATGGTTTTCTAGTGCCAGGAATCTACCCTGCAGCCAGGCAAAGAGATAAATCAAAGTTGTGCGCGCCGATGAAATTCAGGAGCCAGAAGTCACCATTGCAGCCCATATAAATCCCTGAATGCCAGCCCTGGTGCTTTTGTCCATGCCATTAGAGTTCAAAATTATCTGCCCCTCTTTGCTGATGTATGGATTAACCGGCTGCCCGAGTGTTTACTAACGGTTATCACCCGGTACTTTGGACGTTATCAGAGGAAGGGACGCCTGCCGCGGGGCTTGGTCTCTCACCCTTTCTATTACCACCTGTCAGTGGCAGGGGGTGTGCTGTGAAGCTGTACAGTCACAGACTACAAGTGTAGATAGTTTCTGACGGCTGATCAAAGGGGAAAACCAAAGGCCTGATAACAAGGACGTGTTTCATGTACTTTTAACTTTGAGAAACATTGGCATTTGCATTTTTTCCCCTCGGTCAGCTTGCAGAAAGCAGGCACAATAAATGCTGCATATTCGGTTACCTAATAGGTGAGTAAATAGTGTGTGCTTGAAGCAACAAAGCAGAACTGTAATCTCGTTCCAAGTGGGAATGATTTAAGTACGCCTTTGCAGAAGACTTGCTGTATAATAAAGCAGAATCATTTTAATTTGGACTTTGAAGCGATCTTGAATTCAGAGTCTAATCTTTGCGTTCAGCAGAACGTCGTACCCCGTTGTGAATGAGGTAGTAACTGCAGGTTAAGGAATTATTTTAAGTATCCTTTGTAGGTATGTGGGCTCCGGCACAAAAGCCAGCATCTTCAGCCAAGCCCTGCTGATGAGTCTCTGTTAGCTCGCGTTTGACCTAAAATTTCACAGTGCGGGCGCAGGGAATAGCGCCGCCAGCCCGGGCTGGAAGAAGGGCTGGCTCTTCCTTCAGCAGCCGTACTTCAGACCCGCGGCAGAACGCACCCCATCCTTTCCCCATCAGGCTGCCTCACTGTTGCACTTTTCTGTTCCAGAGCAAGAAAGGGATATTGGCTAAAATTTGCGCCCCTTAGCTAAGATGAAATGGCTGTTTCCATTGCCCAAGACAGGAAGGGGGTAGAGCGCTCAACAGCAGCCCAGTGAAAGGCAAATCAACCTCCAAAATAATTTCTAGTTGTCTAACTTGTACTCAACAACATACATGCAGTTTTTAACATCACAGTTCCCGATTCTGTTGTCATTTCCATCAGTGCCGTTACGCTGGTTTCCTGACTCTCACTAATGTGAGACCGGAATGGGGTCTGTATTTTTGGTTTAACCTTTTTGCTTACAGCTGCTTGGTCAGAGCTGTTCGGTGCTTAGGGCTCTGCTTGCTCCTGCTGTACTATTAACGCCAACGTCTTAACCAATGTGCTAAAATGAGCTTTTCAGGAACTCCAAATGCAAGGGCTTCTTTCTTTCCAATGCGATAAATAATACGTATGGAAGTAGTTTGGTCCCAGGGTCTCCCAAACATCTCCCGTTTGTTTGTTGAAGGTGCCTTCGACCGGAGCGTGACCTTGCTGGAGGTGTGTGGGAGCTGGCCCGAGAACTTTGGTCTCCGTCACATGTCTTCCATGGAGCACACCGAGGAGGGCCTCCGGGAGCGCCTGGCCGATGCGATGTGCGAGTCTCCCAGCAGGGACATAGTGGGATCAGGAACAGGTACAAAGAAGAGGTGTGATCAGAGATCACGTACATCTCACCCAATGGTGATTTTTTTTTTTTTTTTTTTTTTTTTTTTAAAGTTTTGCTTTTCCTTTTCTCTGTACGCTACCTCTCTGATTAATTAACTTTTATGGGGATCTCAGTGGGAGATAAGTCACTTATAAAAAAAAAAATATTGGTAGATCACATAAATGTAGTCTGAGAAGCCCAAAGTAACTTGAAATAAAATACCGGTGCTTAGCGTATAGCTGTGACAAGGGCTCTCCTCCCTCCCCTGCTAGCCCAGGAGCATCTGAGTCTCTGTGCAGATCACTGCCCTTGCCCACCCTGCTCCAAACAGTGTCATAATCACGCACATCCTCATTCTGTGTCCTGAATAGAGCCACTGCGAAGCGCTGGTTCTGTAATCCAAATTAATCCATCTTCATCAGTGTCCATTATATTGATAAATTATATCATCTGTTTAAGTAAATGGAATGGCACGTCAGAGATTATGCTGCTCAGAAGGGGCCCAGTGGTAGGAGATGCTCAGAAATGTTTAAGCGCAGTTATTGCGGTTTTATTGTCTCAATTAATTTTGACTTGTTTTAAAAAACGCCCTCTAGTAAAAGGACCGGGCCCATCTTTGATCCATGCACCATTTGTGTTGTGACCAGCAGCTAATAGTGATGGTGGCTTCTAACATCAGCTGCCAGCTCACTTGTCACCCTTCTGGCAACTTGCCTGGGAAGGAAAAAAAAAGAGGACAAGCTCTAGCAGAAACGCGTGGTTGTGCCAACCCATGGACGCTACAGGAAGGCTGTGCAGAGCAGAAGCTGCCTCTTCCCTTTGCTCTTGCCCTCACCTATTGCTGAGGGCCTCGTGCTGCTCTGAGCTCTCCGGGCTCTGCACTGCTCCATCTGGAGAAGCCTCGGGGGCTCTCCCATCAGGGCTCGTCCCCCCTGCTTTGCAGGTTGGGTCGTTACTGAGCGTGCAGCCCATGGCAGGTCACCAAACCGCTGCCACCTCCCACGGTCTGGAGGAGGCAGCCACAAAGAAGCAGAATTTAAGCCCCTGTGTATAGGTACAAAGAGCAATAACCAAGCTGTTGAGTGGTGCAGAAGCACCCTTCGTAGCCCAACATGTCACCTTTCGAACTGTCTTTCCTCTGATTTCCAGCTTGAAAAAGATGGAGTCAAGGGACAGTTTAAGATTTGGTTTTAACAGGAAGAGTTGGTTGGACACCAGGTATGGGTCTCAGTTACAGATCTGGTGCAAATTCTCACCAGCTTGTAGCCTTGGATGAGGCACTCAACATGCCCGTGACTCCAGTGCCCTATCACTGCAGCGAGGATGGAGATGCCTCACATTGCTGGTGCGGAGTTTAATCAGCTCATGTCTGCAAAGGGCAGTGAAGGTGGAAAAACAGGATGTGTGAAAATGGACAAAGGCACGTATTTCATCACTTATTGACCCGTACGGTGATCAGAGTGAACCTTGGGATGGTATCCAGTTCCGATAACAGGTCAGCTCCCCTCAGGCTGTGTACGTTAGGGGAATACCTTCTCTGAAAGCTGAAGCCATCTAGACGTGCCAAGTTAGGGTGACTGACTGCCCCGGAGACTTGACATTACATTATATTGTAAACCCAAGACCTTTGTCAGAGACAGCAGTCTGTATTTTCCTTCCATTTTCACCAAACCCAGCTGATCGCAGTGTGTGCCAACTTCTCAAGCACAAGATTAGGCTCACGGTACCGCAGGTGTAAAGACAGAAAGGAACTGTTTATAGAGGTGCCATCACTGAGCTAAAATTCAGCCAAAGAGATTTCTCCCTGCTTTTACTCCAGACACATAAATCTTCATAACGAGTGTAAGATAGGTGCCATCGCAATGTAAGCGGCAGTAGTGAGTAACACAAGCATTGACCCAACTCACCCCATCCCGTACCCTCCTCTCGCTGTCATTCCGCTCTGTGTTTTCCTGCCTGTTGTGGGATTCTCTCTATCACTAACACACTTTATTCTCAGGATCTGGGCATGTGGTGACTCAGTGCAGCAGAGAAAACCCGGTGATAAGGCTGTGAACTCCCGTGCCCTTTCCACTTCCATCCCCTAACAGCTCTTGAGCTGTTCTTCTTACCAGATGGCCATAAAAAGTCCTCTCCTGCTCAGATGATACCTGGAAAACTGCACTTGCCTAGGGAGTTGACCAGCGCCGACTACACCACGCGTGGCTGCGCTCACGGCAGGCTGCCAGCCGTTCGGCAGGCTGCGGAGCACGGGGAAGTGCCAGCATCTGTCTGCTGGTTAATAAATGGGGGAAGACAAGTTTGGAGGTACATTACCCTTGCTTCAAAGAAGAGGTGTCTTTGTTGGCTCGTAACAAGTAGGATGGTTTTCACTTCCCCTGAAAACACTTATGTCTTAACAAAACGAGGCTGAACCAAATTATCTTTGAAAAACATGAAGTTTTCTGGCCTGGCTCTTGCTTGCTTGGATTCTCTTCTGCCCACTAGCCTCAGGGAAATGATAGCAAAGAGTTCGGCAGAGAAGGGCGCTGTAAATTCGCTTGGTGGTAGTTGATTTTTGTATCGGTACTGGTTCCAAAGATAGTGTTTATATTTCTGCATTGGACTCAAAATTATGGAAGTTCTAAACCTCCCCCTAATAATCCTAAAATGACTTACTTTAACCTATGCACGCCTTTATTTTGTGCATGCCTTTAACCCCTGTTTGTGCTCCTTGGATTCTCTTCAGTCCTTAAATATGTTTTGCAGAGGTTTAATGAAACTTGCAAAGTCTTATTCGAGCTGAAACATGAATTAATGAAAAATTCTACCTCTGAACGTGAAGATACGTGCCTGTGCAGCGCTCGGGTCCACTGTGTGGACACAGGCAAAACGGGCGATAGGGTGGACAGGGAGACTTTATCAAGTGCTCAACTGGTCCTGACATGCACTTAACGGCAAGAGATAAATAGATTCTTTTAATGCCTTAACTGTTAGGACATAGCTGACACGTAGATTTATATAGTAATCAGGGCTGATACGCTGTGGTAGTGCCGAGGAAACGCGTGCTCATGGTACGCAGGCGGCGTTGGGGAGTAGATACCCGCAGCATCTGTGTTTCTGACCTACCCCGTTGCGTCGCAAAGCAGGGTGAGCAGCGCCTCGCGGGTTCGGTGGTCCTGGCTATTGGCAAAGGCAGAAATGAGCCAAAGATCGGTTAGACAGGGAACATCGAACTGGAGGATACTAAAAACGTGGGGAGTAATCTGGCATTTGCAAGGAGGGGGAATTAGGTGGCCTGATGGGTCTTTCCCACCTCTGACTCCGACTCATTGCCAAGGGCTGTCGGACAGTGGGTGGGAGAAGAACCAGGTCTGGAAAATGACCCCCCCAAAAATCTACTTTCCTTGTGACCTAAATGATAACTCCAGTCATCCAGCTAGTTGACTTGATTGGGAAACCAGCTTTTCTCCTTGTTATCCAATTATCCAGACGACCCATGTCTATCTTAAGTGGAGTCTGCTGTACATAAGCTGTCAGCCTAGATAGACATTTAATTCCAAAGAAGGCGTAAATTGGCAAAGATGCAGAAAGATGTTTTTGCTGTTTCAGTTTCTGTCAAACTCTCACTGAATAAAAAAAAAAATGAAGGTCTACTCAAAAAACGTTAGTGGTCAGTGACCTCTTCTGCTTCAAAGCTTTGTTTTCCAGCAGCTACAATATTTACATTTGCAGTATAGTTTCTGAGTATGTGCTGGAGCTTCACATTGCATTCTCAAAAAAAAAAAAAAAAAAGAAGAAAAGCTAGTATTGTGATTTATGAAACTGTGCTTCCAAGAGACAAATACCTCTGACGATGTTCCACTCAAACTGGACATGCAGGAATCGCCAGCTTGGGCTGGAAATCTTTCTCTCCAAAAATACTGTAATTGGTGAATCCTCTGATTTATGGATTCCTTCAATAAGTACATTTCTTAAGCTTTCAAATGCATTTTGATCATTTCTAGGCATAATATTGAAAATGAAGCTATAATAGGGGACCGAGCCTTTACAGTCTGAGCGACAGGATGGTTTCTGAAATTTATCTGTGGAAGACGATTTCCCTGGCTGGCCCCTGTTCCTGTGCCACGGGCGTGAAGTGTGCTGAAGCCCAGGAGACAGCTCCCCTTGTGCTCTCTGCCCGTTCCCTCCGGGCTGACGATGGCGTCTGCAGCCGTGCTGCTGATGTGGGTTCTTCCGACAGAGGTATAGCATGGTCTGTGTACACCCCAGGGACCCAAATTCATGAGGCCCCCAGTCACGTCCACTTAAGATACAGGCTGGCCTGAAGAAAAACCAGTGGATTTGTCAATCAGTGCCAGAAAGGAGTCACTGACTGCAGGCCAGCAGCAGCGAGCATAAAACGGTGCAGCTCTGCCTCTGCAGCACCGGGAGGAAAGGTATTCCCAACCCTGGGGGGTTCGTCCCAGCTTCTCCTCCTGTCTTTGACCTGGCTGAAAGGTTTAGCTCTATGTTAAATCTCGGTGCAGCTTCAGGCTCGACTTTCATGTGATTTACCAAATCAAAGCCCATTCTCTACTTTTTCTCGGGTTTATTACTATAAAGCACGTAGCACAGTGGCAGAAGGGTAAATTTATTCTTTAGGAGACTAACACAACAGACAGGTTTTCAAGGGAGAATCATCAATATTGAAAATAAACAAGTATTCATCACTGCCCAGGTTATTTTGTCAGGATAGGCAATACTGCAAACTTCCTTCCATGATAAATGTGCTGCTGGAGTCCAGGCTGTGGGGATGCAGGACGGGGCTTACTGTGTTTGCAGTGCGCAATTCCAGTCTGTGCCAGTCTGCTACGTCTTTTCTGCTACCATTTGTTTGGCTGCCTGAATGTTGGACTTATACGCCTATCTAATTTATTTTGACACAGCATACCCAAATCCACATTGCTGCAGCGTTTTGCAAGTGGTGGAACTGTTCTGTGGACATACAAGAGGAGAATTGCTTTTTGTGGGCATGTATCAGGGGTTTTTTTAATTCATCGTGAAATCCAGTACCCTATGATGGCTCAGTTTACACTGCAGTTTGTGGAGCAAAATAACTTTTTTCTCTATCTATCCTGTCTCAGGAGTACATATGAACTTGCAGTAAGAGCCTATATTAACGAGCATCTCCTAAATTTTGCATCTCAGAACCAGCACTGTAGGTCTGAACAGGGAAGGATGCGAGTATGGCACCATCGCGGTCAATACAACCCGCAAGGTTTGAAGAATTTAAAGCAAGGTGTTTAAAGCCCATTATAAAGTTTCAGTTAAAAAAAAAAAAAAAAAAAAAAAGAAGTATGGCTCATTTTCTTCCAAAACTCCTGCAAAACTCCGGGTCTGTCAACTAGCACCTGCGGAAAGCACAGCGGTGAGGTGCAAATGCCGCAGAGCGCCCTGCACCTCGCCCTTGGAAGAAACCATCTGGATTCCTTCCAAAGTTCGTGAACAAACTCATAATGCGATGAAGGAAGCTCATATGTTGAAGCAAACTCTTTAACGTGATTAATGGGCTGTAAGTAAGTGGAGCTAATTAGACATGCTGTTAGGGAATAGCCCATACGAAACCCAGGATCGGCGCTCAGGGCGGTTGGGATCCTGGTCCCTAGCCGAAGCCGTGTGGTTACACCAACCTGAGCCAAACTGGGGTCCTGACACCCTTGAGCTTTGCAGGAGAACGTTTTTGAAATCTTCCTGTGAAATTTGTGGTTTGGCGAAGTGAAGGCACGCGCTTTCTGGCGTGCCTTGCTGAGGCGGGAGCCGCTGCCCTCGAATCCCCTGCAAGGAGCATCCTTGCTGGGGTTTTACCAAAAAAGAAAATGCCTGTGGTCATGTGTTGAGTGATGAGCAGCCACCTGGGCATAGATGGCACCTGTACATTTAGTTTCAGGAATAGGATTAGCCCTGCATAGAGTCAGCTTCAATCGGTACCTTTCCATCCCTTCCTTCCTTCCTTCCTTCTTTCCTTCCTCTTGCTTTGAATTTTTCCAAGACAATTTGTCCCTTCCCTTTCCTCAGTTGGTCTTAATCCTAACTTGGGCATGGGATACAGGAACCCAGGAACACACGACAATTGATTTTCCCTCTGAAGAGCATTTCTGCAAAGAGATTTCTGCATAGGTTCAATGCAAAATCAGCTTGGGCAGCAAACACACTGGCATATCACATAACACGGATGCTAAAAGCAGCCTTTGAACTTTCAGAATATTCATCCCAGGGTCAGAGATTAAATTACCCCCCTCAAATAAGTCTTAAGAGCTCAACGCAGTTCTTCCTACAAGAGGTTTATTTGCATGAGACTCTTTTAAAAGAAATGAAAGTTCAGGGCTCTTTAGGAGCCACCATTTTTGAAGTGCAGGGTGTAAGAGCAGCAGCATTTGCACTGCACACATTTTAACATGATTTTATTAGTTATTTCTCACATGCAACATATGCAACAAGAGCGCAGTTGCCCCGTGCAGGACATCAAGCACTTCAGCATGGGCTTCTCATTCACCGCTGCCCAAGCCATCGTCCCTGGAGCAGCCCCGTCCTCCAGCCCTGCCAGGGCCAACAAGGGCAGTTCTTACATCCCAACCATTGCCCAGGTCTCCAAATCCAGCTTGCCACCAGCCCCAGGAGTGTTTAGCGGGATTTCTTCCAGGTCGTACATTATTTAAGGGGGCGGGAGGGATGGATGCTGATACCACAAATGGTTCTGGGGTGAGTTCAGGTTCATTGCTGTTTGTAGAAGAAGTCTGCTGGTATTTCTAAAAGCAGCACTCGTACCACGAGACGACTCTGACTTTCTGCCTTTTGATAACAAGTTGATCAACTGCATTTACTTCTTATCGATTGTGGTGTGGGGAGATTCCTTTTCTTTTTCTTACTATTAAATCAAGGCATTTTTTAAGAAATATTTTATTTTTGATACAGACACAGCCGGTGAAGTAGCAGTAAAAAACATCCCCACAAAGAGGCACATGGCTTTGAGATGTTTTGGTATGTAACGTAACTGTATTGTTATCAGGTCTTAACTTTTGCACAAAGAATATTTCTCCGTGTTCTAAAAGCAAACCGTCTGTCAGCTTTCAAAGGGTTCTGTGCATAACGCAGTCGTAGGGGAACAAAACAAAAAACATGGAAGTGTCTCAAATCATTTCACAAATAACATTGTTCTTTTTCTCTCCTTAAACGAACAAGAGTTTCTTTGATTTTTATTTTTTTCCAAGTCAAATTTAGGATTCTGCTGTTCAGAGCAGAGAGGTCACAAGGCCCTAATGTATTTAGCATTGACTGCCCTCTCTTGTAGTGCGTCTATTAGTCAGTAATTTGATTTGTACCTATTCATTTGCAGTCCCTGCAGGAGCTCTGAGCTGGCCCCAAGTATAATTGGTGCTGTCTCTATTTTTACATCATTAGATTAGCCCCGACTCCTGGCCACTTGTTGTCTGCGCTTGTCTGTCCATTTATACAACCTAATGTAACACAAAATTCATTACTGATCACATTACTTTCAACTCTGAAGCCAGCTTTGTGATAAACATTTTGTTAACCCTTTCCTGACGGCACACAGACCTGGGGGATAAATGCACTTTCCCTTTGCAGAAAAATCAATATCATAATAAAACAAAGTGCAGTCACATTTCTAGATTTGTCATTCCTCCTGGAGAAAGAAATGGGGAGAAACATATATGAGATGACTAAATGATGTTTGCATCCAGGCATCTCGCGCTGCCGTATACGGAATGAGCTCAGCCGTGTCCTTTCTCCTAGGATATAAAGAAGTGACACAAGATAGGGCCAGCACTCAATTTAAAACTTAATTTCTTACTCATTGTTCTGCAAGTGTTCTAGCTCTTCTGCGCAGGCCGTAATCGGGTTACGACATTATGGGAACTGGACATTTTTCTTCCAGTGCTTTGTCTCAGAGTAGTTAACAGAGAAACAATTCCCTCTCTCCTTAGAGCCCTGCTATTGCCTTGGGGTTTTGTTTAGTTTGCTTTGGTTTGTGGTTTTTCTTCCTAATGATTAAGCAAATTAATTTTCCTGCTGCAATCCTCCAGCATTTCACAGGAAAATGTCCTGTCCAGCTTGGCTTTGCTTACATCTGACTGTTTCAACGCGTACCTACTAAAGCATGAAGCTCTTTGCATCACTGAGGCTTCTGCTATTGATTTTGGGGGGAACCGGAGGGAAGCCGTGGTAGGTATTCGTTTAGGCCTGATTCTGCAAAGGGCTGAGCATCCTTACAGCTCTGCAGCATCGTGCCCGTGAGGTGCTGCTTGCTATTCAAAAAAATGTATTTTGGTGCATGCAAAAGCTGTTGATTTTTAACAGTTTTCTAAATTCATTTTCTGTTTGTACAACTTGGCTTCGAAATCTGTTATTTTGGGTTTTCTAAATATTTAGAAACGTTTCTCAGTGTTTATTAAATCTTCCCTTTAAAAGTCTGAGTTCTGAAGCCTGCCCCACACCAAGCGGTCCCGCACTGAGCAGGGTGCAGGAGACAAGGAGACTACAGGATTTTTCCATCTCTAGTTTCTATAATTGCCTCGTTATTCCTTTTAGGAGTCTCTGCATGGTATTTTTATGTAGGATACGGCTTATGGCAGGCATATCTCTTAGTAAGCATAACAGCCCTTGTCTCCCAGCATTTGAACCAGGACTAGTATTTTTACAGCTGTTTTGTGAGCCAAAACTTGTTGCAGCTGCTGAGGTGGTGGCAGAATAAAGACAAGACAGTTCTTTCTCCCTTCCCCAAGCCCAGCAGCCCCCGAGAGCCTTTCAGTATTTTGCTGATTTTCACAGGAGCGATCGTAGGTGTGCGCAGCGCCGGCTGGTGCTTGCTCCTAAAGCCTGGCTTGGCTGGGGGAAGGTACAAGTCCCCGCTCAGCTCCGCTGCTGTCTTTGTACCCCTCGGTCTCTGCTCCAGCTTTGCCATCTGAGCACTGGGGAGGCCAGTGCACCCCGAAATCCCCGTACGGCTTCACGTGACTCCTGTGACCCTCACGTTAAGGACAAGCAGCAGCTCGGGTCAGACGGTGTGTGGCCAGCCGGACCACGTGCCACCACCCCGCTCCCACCCGGGGGTCCCGCTGTTGGGGTTTGTTAGGCTGACACGCTGCTCCCGTCTCTGCTTGCACTGTATTGCAGAGCTCCGGCGCATCTTGCATTAAGTCTTTGAAAGTTTGAGCCTTTCATTATCTTAAAATGACACGTGGCCAATTTGCTGGCTCACCTTCCTGCCCGTGCCGAGCATTAACATTGCGCCGGTGCCAAGGGCATCTCCCATTCCCTGGACTGTGAAAGGACGATGGCCCAAGTCATTGCAAAGCTCTCATAAACGATGAGTGGCCCTCACCAGGGGAGATGGGAGAAGGGGCTGTAGAATGGAAACCTACTTATGCAATAACTTGTTAAGCAGTCGAACTGCTAAATGAATGCTTCTTACTAGAGAGATATGATGAAGTCTGAGTCACCAAACAGCAAAATATGCATTAATGCAGCAAAACCCCCAGCGATAAATGGAAGGTCAAAAGCTAAAACAATTAAAATATCCCAGTGTGAGCCAACCCTCTGGCCCTGCAGCTTTCAGTCCCCTCTCCCACCACAGGATCTGCTTCAGCATCAGGAGGGACAAGTCCTTCGATGGACTCCCAAAGCGCCAGCTCCAAGGGCCCTCTCCAACCCGTTGGGATGCCGTATCATTCCCTATCATCATACTGTAGCCTGCAGTCCTGCCATCACCTCTCATCACCCCCACACGTTTCTCTAACAGAATATCAGACAAATAGTAACCTGATTTTTCCGATAATCTAGCCTTGCTATCCACGGTGGAGTCTAAGAATATCAGGGCTTGGGGCCGCATCCTTGCTTAGCAGCGATGTTGTTAGCTATCAGATGCTGGTAGCATGCCTAGTGGAGATGGCTGGGCAGAAAGCAGGAAGGGGGGAGAGAGGGCAGGGAAAAAGGATCTCCATGCTTGCTGGGGATGGAGACTCCCTGGCGCATATCCCATGGGACCAGGTCTGGTGGGTGCCCCAGGAGAAAGCAGCGTTGGGTCCCCGGCAATGCTGGGAAGGGTTGGTTCTCCTTGAGATACGTATCGTAATTTGTGGTATGAAAAGATTAGCTTTCCTTCCATTCCTAGCCTGCTGTCTCCCCACCATGGATAATATATAAAACAGTAGACTTTTATTCATTAACATTTATGGGAGAATGTTAATATTAAACTGTAAGTGAAAAGCCCTATCTTATTGAATTCTTCTGCTGTGTTATTGGGAGCCTAATTACATTTTGCATTTAAATAAAAACCAGATGACGTTCAGGACGGTCAGGCAAGCATTCTGTAAGTGAGAATTTATCTTGCGATCTGGGTAAACAATGTCTCATCATTTAACAGTTATTATAAATAATGGGTTTTTAAGCACTTTGCTGGGAGTTCATATTGGCTCCACATGGGTTGCACTAAGGGAGAGAGAATTTCAGTGACATCTTCCAGGCATCCGGTGAGGAGGAATCATATCCTGAGCTCACTTCTCAAGCTGCAGCAGTTTTCATCCTCCTCTGTTTATTATTGCTCAATATTGTGTGCACAATCAGCTGACAAAAAAAAAAAAAAAACCCTAAGAGTAAGAAAAATGACAAATCAGTTGGAAGCATTTTGCAAACGGAGAGCCCATCCATGCTGCTGCCCCACCAGAAGCGGAGGGTGTCCAGGACTCCTGCGGAGGTTCATGCACGTGGTTGATGCCTCCAAAGGCATGTTCTTTCTGTAAAAACGGTGCCGTGGAAAAGTTGTTTGCTCACAAGGAATGAAAAAGATGTTGAGGCAAAATGTAAAGGCAAAAAGTTAATAGCCTGGCTGCTTTTTTCTCTTTCTGCTGGTGCCCTCTTAAATTACATCGTCGGTAATTACATGCTTGGGAATGCGCGAGCTAATGTAGAAAAAGAGTAGAACTTCTAAAAAGTGTAAATAGCTTTTCCCCCACTTCTGTTGTTTATATTCTGCCCTTCATTCCTGTCACCTCTGCCGAGGCGGCGGTGCTTTTGCCGCTGGCCAGCTTTTAGCCTTCGCTCCGTGTTCCTCAGACACGAGCATGAACCTCTGAGATTTCTCCAAGCACCTTCCCCACAGGCTGTCCCGCATCCCGGGGAGGAAGGAATTTGTTTTCCATGCAGAAAGAAAGAAGTGGTAAGAGGATGGGGTTTTTTAAGCAACCATTCGCTGTTGGGAAAAGATACAGAATTTGGGAATGCCTGGTGCCGGCTGGTGGCGTGTCACCTCCGGACACGCCAGGAAGCCACCCACCCTCTAAAATGGCTGTTCCGGGACATAAACTGTTTACTGCCTTTTTCTGTGAGAGGCATTTTATCCCATTTTCCAAGAAGACTCCCGCAGCTAAAATACCATCCCTTTATTTATTTATTTGTTTGTGGCATTTATTTGTTACTTGCTTGGTCAGTGACTTTCTCAGTATCTGCCCAAGACATGAACTCTGTGTTTACATCAAAAGCTGATGGTGTTGTGAAAGACAAAGGGTCAGTATCACTTCTCCGACTGTTTCCAAAGACATTTTTCCAGGAAGGCCGCAGGCAGGAAGGTGCAGGCAGCGTCGGGAGCCAGGACCTGCCCCGTTCCCTCCGCTCCGGCTCGGTGGCACGGCATGGGAGCGAGGAGCCGCGGGTGGCTGGGGATGGCGAGCACATGCAGACCCCTGGTCGAGGTGGGCAGGATGGAGATGGTGGCTGTTCCCAATGCAGATAGCAGCCTGCCAGGGGACGCAGAAGCAGTGCCACGGGCTGTGCTGCGGGGGGATGTTGCTACGCTGGTTTTCTCCTAAGGCAGAGCACAGCAATCCCACGGACGGCATCTCCCACCTATTCCCACACGCCATGCTGAGCAGCTATTCCCATTGGGCACTCCGTCGCTGAGGCCAGGTTGTCCGGTGGAAATGACGCTTGGAGGCATTAATCAAAAGACAAATTAGCCTAGCAGCCTTCCTCCCGCATCTGCAGCCACGGAGGCAGCAGTGGGAGGATGAATTGTACGGGCACAGATCCCGAACCTGAAATCTGGGCATGCTTTCTTGCCTTCGCTCAGGGCTGCTTTTATCCCCACCCTTTAAAAAAAAAAAAAAAAACCTTTATATCGTGCCAGTACTGTGTTGTCTCATTGGTTTATCTTTTGGAAACGTGGCTGGTCACCCATCAAAATGCGAGCAAAAAGTCTGAAAAATAGCACAACGCGAAGAGCAGGTAGTGATAGCAACTCCACTGCCAGATGCCCAAGTGCAAGGCAGAATCTGCACAGCCTGAGATGATTTAAATTGCCTTTTATGTGGGATGCAGCCAGAGGAATGCCTTGGTTTGCCATTAGGTCTTTTGGATTTCACACAAGCGTTATCCTCTGCCACGTGCTTGTCCGCAGGCTGCAGCTCATTCACACGTTTGACAGTGCTTGTGAGAGCGTAACTAAAGAGGCAGGGTATATCAGGATCAATACTTGGGATCGGTTTTAAAATATGACTTTTAACAAGTTAGAACATCCAGGTGACTTTTTTCCAGCTGCCTTCTGGTTTCATGAGAACGAATGCAAACTGCTGTGCTGAACAACTCCATTAGCAGAGGGCCCAATTAAGCTTTGGATGTCATTTTTATCAAGGCTCTTCCATATTTATGTCTAATATCAGAATTTGGAGCTATATAAATAAGACAGAGTGTATTAAGAGCCTCAAGCAATCCCATAAGGGAGCGAGCCCACAAGGTTGGTCTGTTGTTTTTCCAGGCTCGGTTAATGCTCAATCTAGGTAGACGTGATTTTAAGAGTAGTACTGCGAGCTTTGAGTGCTTTGTAAAATTAAGTCTGTGTTTCACAAATGGGTCTTCTTGAAGCAGCGATGTCAACAGAATCTTTAAAATAATTGACTAAATATACCAAATAAGTTGTGTTTGGAACTAGGATTGTTTGGATGGGTTCGGAGTTTCTCAGCAACACTAACACCAGCACTGGGCAAATGAAAAGAGGAGACCTCTGCTCCTTGGCTTTCCACCTGAGCTTTTCAGATCTGAGAGCCTTGAACCATTTAGATGAGCAGAAAAGCCTGAGTCTGCAGTGACATCATTTCATGAGCTTCAGCAAAACTCTTCTGATTTGGACCAGCTGAGCATCTGCTCCCCCCAAACTTTTAACTTTTCCTTTGAATTGAACCCAAATTCCAGTCCGGTCTAGCTTCCTCCTCAGCATCAATCTGCACCGCGGAGACAGCCCAGAGCCTCTCAGTAGCTTTCCTCACTGGCCCGAAAGGCCACTTTGTGTCAGAAGTACTAGAAGTTGTGCCAGAATTACTTTGCTTTGTAATATTATACTCCTAGAATGAACCCAGCAATACGCTTGTGTCAGAAGCGCCTAACGCACATGTGCGGGATGCACGGGGAGGCACACTGCGAGCACAGCAGTTGCCCTCCACCGGGGTTGCCTCTCTCCCTCGCCGAGGGTGATTAAGGAGGCCCAATAACTGAGGAAGCATCACAAGAGGGGGGAAAAAAGAAGTCTTAGATGTGAAGGAAACTGCTGAGGTTTGGAGGATCGGGCACGTCTGAAGTTCAGCATATCGGCGAGGGGCTGCCCAGACCCTGAAGTCATTGCTGGATTTGTATTTCTGACCTTCAGGCAACTTCCCTTTGCCCAGCTTTTTTGCTGGGACTGTTCGGCCGAGCCCAGGGCTCGGGAGGGACCCCCAGCACTCCCCGAGGGCTCCCAGTCATCACGCTCCTGCGCGGTGGCTTTGCTGCAGCCACCTTTGGGACAGGACCCCCCGACCCCGAGACCTCGAGTGGCTCCAGCTCTGGTGGGAAGGGGGATGCTTAGATCCACGCGTTGGGTCCAGACCTGCTCTGGATAGAAGCGTGGTGGTTTCAGGAACAGGAGCATCGCCTCCAAATCCTCAGAAGCAGGATCCAAAGAGTCCGGAGGGCGTAGGGGACAGAGCTGGTAGGTGTCGTGAACACGCCAACTACATGCTTTTGCATTTTCATCGCGTCTGTATTTTCCTTTGTGGAGTCGGAGGCTGACAGAGGGGTCACTGTTGAGCAATCCGAGGCACTCCCATAACCCTGGGAATGAGAGACCAAACCCAGGAATTTTAATACAGTGTTTTCTCTGCAAATGCTTTTGGTCTGATATACACAGATGTGCTGCTTGCGTAACTGAAGATACAAGATAATTCTGCCTAAATACATTAAAAAAACTTGCAAACAAACTGGCTTGCAGAGGGAAGCGTGTATTACATATATGTTATGTTATAGGATTTACAGGAGCAACATATTGAAACTTTCAAGATGGGGTAGGAGGGAATTCCTTTAAAGCCAAACAACCGTATCTGCGTGTTCGTTTTAAAAACTCCTCGAGAAATCTTGCACAAGGAGTCCTCGGCTTCCATGGTGTGAATGCTACAGGAAGTGTTTTTCTATAAAGATTTGACTGTTCAAGCTTTTGAAATTTCACGTACTGACTAAAATGGGTAACTCATCCTTCTGAAGTGCCATTTATGGAGGAAAACATCCTAAACCTCTTTACAAAAATATACAACTCTAGGAAACTTGAGATTATTTTTTAAAAGCACTGCAGTCACTGTGAAAGTGCCTATCGTGAAGAATATTCTCTCTCTAAATGCTAGTCCTTTATCTGGTGCACTTTTAACCTTCCGTAAAATGCTCAGAGTCAAGTCTGGCAAGATGCCGAAGTCTTGGGTCTCCTACTCCAATGGACTCGAGTCATACGGAGCTTTTTGGGTTCTCTTTTTTTAAAGGAAAAACCAAGCTGCTTGCTGCTTTTTTTTTTTTTTTTTTTGGTAGACAAAATTCTTTAGAAGTTCATGCATGAAAATGTTTTGTCCGTATCTCAACAATCTCTTCATGCCTGGAGTAAACCCAGACATTTATGTAAGTTCAGATGTCCTCCCCATTTCGTAAGTGTTAGTTGTTTGGCATCTTCGCATTGAAATAAGGCCCTAGAAGTGAAATTTGCGGTCTCGGAGGGGCTCTGATGTTCACAAGGCTCAGTCTTCATTCCCCTGGTTATCTCCTGCCTCCCGTACCCCCTCATCTCCTTGCTAGATCCTGCCACCTTTTTTCCAAGATGCCAGGTTTCATCTCCAAGTGCATGGCATTAATGAACTCTATGTGGATTCAGCATTGGAGTTATTGTAAGATAGTTTGACAGTAACTAATATTTTACATAGGCCACTGAATTCTGATTTCAGAGAAGTTGTTCAGGCAGTGTTTGCCGGTCTTTTTGACTTTGCAAATTTAATGTAGGTGCTTTAGTGGTGTCTCAACATCTTTCAGGTTGCAGCAGGATGAAATGGTTTTAATACGGGGATTGATTTTCAGTGTTCAGATGCCGTAGTGTTACATTTCCCCTTTTGAATGGAGTTTAAAATCTCTTTTTTCAAACTGCTGGTTTAAAAAAAAAAAAAAAAAGAAAGAAACATTTCTTAGGAGCAGGTCTGTCACGGCCACCCGAAGCATCGCAGGACATCAGTCCCAGCAGCCTCCTGCGCTGGTTGCCGGAGCGCGGGGGAAACGGGCACCAGTTAATGGCTCCTGCAGGAATGGGGCACGAGGCTTGGGGCAGAGAGCAGGTTTAATTGACTTTTAAACATTATCATAATCATATGAACTTGTAAACATTACAGTCATATATAAAGCTGGGAACCAACATGCTGTCCATGCTCCCTTTGGAAAGGAGTGATATAAAAATAACATTTGCCCGGAAATCTCTTTTCAGCCATCTCAAATTAAAAAGAGCTGGGAAAATTAAGAGCTTTAATGAGTACTTGGTGCTTTCGTTTCACTACAATTTAATATTAACAATTTTTGCTTATCCCAGTACCCAAAAGCGCAGGTTCCCCCCGGGGGTGCAGTGCCCCCCCTGCCCTCGCCGCTGGCGGGTCCCTGCGCGGGGCCACGGCCGCCGGCGGGGCTGGAGCCAGCAACGCAGGTCCTCGCCTCGGAGCAGCCGCCGAGGGTGGTGGAGATGGATTATAATTAGAGCTCCCTCGTTAGCATAATTGCATTTCATAAAAAAAAAAAAAAAAAAAAAGGAATACCCAAGAAAAACCTACAACCGCAGCAGCGGTCATGGACTTTCCAAGCCTCTGTGTTAGGGGCGGTATTGCTGCATCCCGGTTCGGTTTACGACTTCGCATCGGCTTTTGAGCCCTTTTCCGCCTTGGGCTGCGCCGTGCCCGTCCCAGGCAGCGGCACCGGCTCCCGTGGGGACCGGTTGTGATGTTCGTAGTAAATGTTCCTGCAGAAATAGAGCCAAAAGTGTCCAGCTGAGTTTGGGATGTTGTCTAAACACTGGAAGATGGAGAGCTTACGTGTAAAAGTGCGTCTGGGCGTACGGGGGAGCGGAAGCCGCGCGTCAGGGGCCGGTGCGAGCTCCTCCATGGGAGCACGTCCCGCTCCCTTCGGCGGCAATCAGTGAAATAAAAATGTTTAACTAATCCATTCACCGGGGAGCGTTGTGTAAATTACAAACAGTTTAAGAGATCCTCGAGACTTCCATTGTGTTAATACAAATTGCCTTTTAGTGTTTGCTTTATATAGGATCCTTTTGAATGAGAATCCAGATGGCAGAAGCTACATAATTATTATTCATTACAGTTAATAAGTAACACTCAGAAGCCCCAGTCAGCTCTGCAAGTCCCCCACGATAGGCATTGTGCAAATGTAAGGGTAAAAAAAAAATAGTCCTTGCCGCAGAATATTTTCGGATTTCGGTTAAAGACAAGGAGGTGTGAAGGGCCCTTAGGTTCGCCTGCCCCGGAGCACAGACCGGGCTGTCGTTTTGAGAGCTCAGTCTGCAGGGAGCCTTCTCACTTCTCCTCCGAACGAAGGACACGATCTTTGATTTTGAAACGAAGCTCTAATTTTGGCCTTTTAGCTGTTCATTCAAAAACTGCTCGTGGCGGGGGAGAGGGGGTTTTAGTAAGCAGCACCCCATTTCTCCTCCCCGCCGTGGGCAAGCGCCCGTCTTGCATCCGGATCGCGGGGAAGGGGCAGAGCAAGTTCCCGTGCTCGCAGCCCCCGTGGCGCACGGCGGAGCCCGGAAAGTTCCCCAAAACAATCGCCGTGAATGACAGAAATGAAATCAAGGAGATGCAAGCCCTGCTGGCCATTACCCCGCTTCCTGCATTCCTACTTGTTAATTGTCTAATTCCTAACGAGTCTTCAGGCGTCTGATGGACTTTCTGATGTGTGCTCACGCCAATGCTTCCTCCCCTCCCTGGCCTCATCCCTCGCCAGAGACCTTGTTCCTTTAAAAATGCCATCCTTAAAAATCAGAAATACTCAGCCCGGCAAAAGGAAAAGGGAACTTGACATTAGTTGAGCTTGAAAGGCTCGGTGCTGTGAAAAGTGACTGACGTGTGAAAAGAGGCTACAATTAGTTCTTTCCCCGAGCACTCTCCCATTCAGTCCAGGGTCACTCCTTCAGCGAGCTGCGGCTTTGAGGGTAATGTGTTGTGACAGTTTGAGATGATGAAGAATAATTCTTGTATTCAGAGTTGCTGCCGCTTCCCCGCTGCCCCGACACATCAGGCTGCTGTCATTGTATCATTTATCCCGGCCGCGGCTCCGCCGGGCTGTGCGGGAGCCAGGGCAGCCCTCGCTAGGTAAGAGGAAAGGGTCAGCTCTTCCAGCAAATGATTTTGGAGGATATTTTGAAACTCTGCTTACCAGGGGAAAGCAAACAGAGAGAAAGGGAAAACCATTAGAAGAAATAATGCACTGGAGATGAGATTTTTGAGTAGACATAAAGGAGATGCCACGGCTTCAAGTGGACCACTACAGAGAGAGCTCAAATAAGAAAGGCAGCATAATTTATGAGTGTTCCGGGCAAAAGAGGGCTATATAGATTTTTTTTCAGGCATTGAATTAATGTGCCCTATAAAATGGTTTCACATTTAAGCTTGGCGGGGCTTTAGACCTTTGTAGATTTGCTGGGGTCCTTTGACAGTTCCTGGAGCTTTCTGGAATCAAGGGTGCAGCCACCTCGCTGGACAGGGGACGGCACTGCTCTCCTGGACATGGGGACCCCGGGCTGTCCCCAGAGCAGCTCCTCCTCCTCCTCTTCCTCCTCCTCCTCCTCCTCCTCTTCCTCCTCCTCCTCCTCCTCTTCCTCCTCCTCCTCCTCTTCCTCCTCCTCCTCCTCCTCCTCCTCTCCACCTTGGCAGCCAGCTCAGGGACAGCGGACAGCAGCTTGGGCAGCAGAACAAGGGACGGGTCCATCAGGCTGCAGCGTGGTGTTTGGGAATATTAGCAGAAAGAAACGTTTCACGGGAGGTTTTGTTTTCCATTTCTCACGCAGTGCCGCAGGAAGGCTGCGCTGGTGCCGGTCTGCGGGCGGGCCAAGCTGGAGGTGATGCCAAGCAGAGAGCGGCCAGCGTTTGCTTTGCACAAAGCACCTTCAGGGCCCCGTTGCTCTCCAAGCAGCATCAATGTTTCCAAAGCCCCCGAGTGTGCCGGATGCTGCAGGGCCACGGGAGGGGGGCGGCCACCCCCCATCTGGGCTGGGGACCCCAACCAGCCGCTCGCCGTGCCGCCTTCCCCCCGCTCCAGACCACCGCTCCTCCCCACGCCGGCAGCGGCGAGGGTTTTCACTGCCGACACCTTCACCACATCAGAAAGTGCGTGTGCTCTGGAAATCCCTATTATTCCAGGACCCTGGGTGATGCCAGCGGTGCCCATTACTGTTACTGTCAAAATCACAGGCAAGGCTGCTCCCGGCTCCCCTGAAGTGACTTTCTCCTCATGGCTTCAGCAGATGTTCCTGCTCCTTTGCCTTTTTTTTCCCGTCATCTTTTTTTTTTTTTTTTTTTTTTTTTTTTAGGGCAGTCAGGACGCTGTGAGTTGTATTCTCCGGGGACATGGGCAGGTTTTAGTATTTACGTTTCCAGTATTAGCATTTATTTGTATTTGTGTTTGTTTTTCACGGGCTTTTGAAAACCTCAGGGAGCCATTTATGGGGCCAAAATAATGCAAGTGCTGGTCTTCTCACAGTATTTCATTTCCTTGATGGTGGAAACGCTACGAGAAGAGCAGGTCTCATGTTATTTTGACCCCATAAATAGCTCCCAGAGGCCCCTTTCTTCCTTCTCCCACCCACTCCCCCCCAAATCAAATATTTAGGTTTCTGCAAAGCCTGACTTCTCAACCCTGGTTATCTTGCTTCAGCAGAAGCAAATTGCAGTTATTACAAAATAGCCAGAGAGTCTATAAGGCCGAATGGGTTTTATATGATGCACAATTTGTTGGCAACTGTACAAGTTCATTAAAGTGTATCATAAGAGGTTGTTTTACTGGTACATTTAAGGAAGTTAATACATCTCGACAGTATATGCATGGGGGAATGCAGATACAATAACCCTCAGACATGCTGGGGCCAAGTCCATTCCTGGCGTAACTCCACCGAAGCAAACGAAATCACTCGCCGGGCAGCCGCGTCCTGCTCTGCCGACGGTGCCGAGCCTTCATCCCGCGCGGCCACCACCGCCGCTCCGGGCTCTCCTGCCGCTCGCCCCCGTCTTTTTGCAGGAGGATCCTGGTTTTGCCTCGTATTTTGTGTTTTTCAGCAAGCGTGTTCCCAGCAGTGAGGACGTCAGTGGTCTGACCGGTTATGTGACGCGTCTTAGTTAAGGCTGGGAAGTATTTCACCTCCTTTCAGCCGTGCCGCAGGGCTCGGCCGCTCCGTCCCGGGGCGGTGGGAGGGCAGCGCTGCCTCCCTGCAGGGAACTGCCTCATCTGGTACCAGCAGTCCCACCGCACCGTTGTGGCTCCTTCTGCACTCGTTGGGTCTATCCAGGCGTCGGATCTATCGGAAATTGTCCCCTAGCTTTTTACCCCGTAACAGGAAGGGTGTCCCCACGTCATGGAGCCGTTCCCAGTCTTGTCTGAGCTTCCCACGGGAATGGCATCAACGTTCCTGTGCACATGCTTCTGCCATGCCCTGGGCTGCTGGAAGGTCTGGGAGGAAAGATAATAGTTTGCACTAGACTTTTTTTTTTTTTTTTTTCCTTAATTATATTTTTTATCAATTAAAGAGCTGGGAGAAAATGGACTAATTTGGGGGGGATGTAGGAAAACGTGCTGACTGTGGCCTTAGAGGTCATATGTGCGGCGCAGGTAGCCCCTGGTGAGCGTGTAATGGCTAATTGCACATCTTGCATGACCCAGCCATGCACGAGAGCCGGGCTGGGCAAGGGCAAGAGCCCAATTTCCTGAGCACAGCAGTGCTTTCTGCCGCAGCGGTCAGGAGTTTTACAATGCTTTCTTAGGTATCAAAATACATTGCTCGTCTGCCTCGCTGTGTGTAATTAGTTCCAGAGCAAGTGGGACTCATTTGCCGAGGTGAATGTGTGCATTTCCCATCTGCGGCACTTCGGATGGCAGCTCGGATGCGGGAGCTCCCCCGGTTTTTAGCCTGACCCCCTCCAAACCCAAAGCGGGCTCTGTGCAGGCTATAGGGCTGGAAAACTTCCCCTCTGGTTCCTCTTGAGCCTTTGCATCTCTCTTACCCTCTGTTTTGTCCCTCGCCGTTGCTAATTGAAGGGGTTCCCATGCCCGACAGCAGCAAGGGGAGCTCGTGGCCGCTGCGCTCGGAGGGGCGGCGAGGCGGGAGCGCGGCGATGCCCAGCTGGGGCCACGCGGCACAGCCAGACGGGACCCCAGCCTCCCCAGCCAGGCCCTGCACCCACCGCTCGGCCTCCCTGGATTTTTGTCCATGCTTTTTCCCTGGCTGGCATCAGCCTCTGCAGTGCCACCCCCTGGCAGTCCCCCGCAGAGGTGACAAGCGCTGCCGGCTGCGGAAATCCCCCAACCCCCAGAAAGCCACCCTGCAAGCCCGAATTCCCCCAAATCCCATCCCGGCAGGGTGTGCGGTCCCACACCAGGCACCGAAGGGCAGGCGGAACTCGGCGTGGCCAAGGACGGGCAGGAGCTGGCAGGGGCCGGTGCTCGGCCCCAGGGGACAGAAACGGCTGCGCAGGAGCCACGGGGCTGCGGGGAAACACGGGAAGCCAGTGCTCCCTCACTCTTCCCCTCGCCCTTCTTTTGCCACAGTTACTGAAAACACAACATTTGCCGGCAAATCAATTATGGCTTAAAAAGAGAGAGAGAGAGAAGTAACCTCGCGAGGAGTTCAGTTCAGCCCCCACGGGTGTCTGGGGGACCCCCAGCCTGCCTCGCGAGGAGTTCAGCAGCCCCACGGGTGTTTGGGGGACCCCCAGCCTGCCTCGCGAGGAGTTCAGCAGCCCCACGGGTGTTTGGGGGAGCCCCAGCCTGCCTCGCGAGGAGTTCAGCAGCCCCACGGGTGTTGGGGGAGCCCGCTGCCTAGAGGAGTCAGCAGCCCCAGGTGTTGGGACCCCCTGCCTCGCAAGGAGTTCAGCAGCCCCACGGGTGTTTGGGGGAGCCCCAGCCTGCCTCGCGAGGAGTTCAGCAGCCCCACGGGTGTCTGGGGGACCCCCAGCCTGCCTCGCAAGGAGTTCAGCAGCCCCACGGGTGTTTGGGGGAGCCCCAGCCTGCCTCGCAGGAGTTCAGCAGCCCCACGGGTGTCTGGGGGACCCCAGCCTGCCTCGTGAGGAGTTCAGCAGCCCCACGGGTGTCTGGGGGACCCCCAGCCTGCCTCGCGAGGAGTTCAGCAGCCCCACGGGTGTCTGGGGGACCCCCAGCCTGCCTCGCGAGGAGTTCAGCAGCCCCACGGGTGTCTGGGGGACCCCCAGCCTGCCTCGCGAGGAGTTCAGCAGCCCCACGGGTGTTTGGGGGAGCCCCAGCCTGCCCTGCGCACACAATGGCTGCCCAGCGCCCCGGAGCTCTGACGGGGAACGTTTAACCGAAGCCAGCTGTGTGCAGAGGCAGATAAAAGCCCCAAATCAGACAGGATAAGCACAGTATTAGTGTGGGATACGCCACTCATTTCTGATTTAAATGACTTGTTTTTACTTCCTGAACTCCTGGGAGAGTAAGGATGTCAGGAAAATGAAGAGGTTTAGACATGGACATTCCTTCACCAAATACTGGCAAGAAATGGTCATTAATGCAGCTGAGGTCATTACCATCGCTGCTTACAGGGTGACCGGTTTCCTGCTGATTTGTTTTTCATGTATCCTGGGCAGATTATCTCCACTGCGAGTTACCTTCACGATCAAGGATTAAATCCCCAAGCCCTCCTTTCCTAGGTGTCGTCCCAGCTGTTGTTCCTGCAGCGCCCAGGGAGCAAACGGGAGCCGGGCAGCGTCCAGGGATGCTGGGGCAGGATGCGTTTTGTCGTAGTGAAGAACTGGCTTTCTGCTTTTGCTGTGCACTTTGGGTATAGACGTGTCCTCCTCGCGGAGTCCCGCTGCAGCAAAAGGACTGACGTGGTGTTGGCAAAAATACCCCAGCGGGAGACAGAGGTGTGCAAACGCAGAGGTGCAGTAATATTCAGCAGAGAGCAAAGCAGGCACCGCTCTCCAGCTCCTGTGTCTGTGGCTCGTTTCCATCCCCATCCAAGCAAAACCCCTGCTGCAGGGGCAGGGGAAGCTGCCTGTCTCCTCCAGGGGTTTGCCCTCTGTGCCTTACACCCACGACACCGGGCAGGCAGCAAACAAGAGGGTTTTTTCCTCTTTCCCCTTCGGCAGCAGAGGAATTTGCCCGAAGCTCCGCTCCCATCCCCACCCGGCCTGCACAGAAGCAGCCGACAGAAGTCAGGCTCAGGGCCGCGCGTTGCAACTCGCCAGAATATTTCTTGCAGCCTGTCACCGCGTGTCTGGGAGAGGATTCCTGCCGTGTCCGTGGGGCTCTGCCTAATCTCACCGCTGCATGCCACCGCTGAGTGCTGGCCGGGCGCTGCTGCCCAGCGGCGCTGCTGCACGCTGCCACTGGGTTCAAGTGGCTTCGCAGAGAGGCCACAGTTAGAAGCGATGCTCTGCATGCACAAAAACCCTCGTGTTTGGAGATTAGGGAGCAATAAAGGCTTTGGGAGGTCAGCAAGGGGAGATGTCTGGATGCGTGTGACCAGGGGAGGGAGAGCCATGGCCAGGCCTGCTTTCTCTTTTGCTTTGAGGCACAGCTCAGGCACGTAGGAAAGGAGATATTTTCTCTTTCGCTCGAAAAATAAGAGTTATTTATGTCCGTTTGTGCAGGATAAAAGGTTGTGGAAAGTCCCTGGTGTTCCCAAGGTGGAGAATCACAGTGGTTATGCACCGCTGGTACACCCCTCCAGGAACCAGTGCTCCCCCTTACCTGCTCTCTCAGCAGCACTGCTGCAGAGGAAAGGTATTTTGTCATCTGCCACCGTACCCTTCACACCCTTCTCAGTTCAGCCGTGAGCATCCCCATTACCAAATCCTGATATGTCACAAGCCAGCAGCCCCCTCCCAGGAAAGGGGCCGCTTTGCCGGGTGGCATTTAACATCTCCGTCCAGCTCTGCTTCGGCTCGGCTGAGCCGTGAGCCTGGCAGAGAAGTCAAACCAGGGGCTGGGATGCCTCTGGAGTGGTTCATCAAATCACCCCGCAAAAGATGGATGACGAACAAACGCAGCGTTAGAGCAATGCTACAATAAACAGATTTGTCAATAAAGCAGCCGCCGCACGGCACTCCGGGTTTCTCTGAAACGCTAACCAGGACCTGCTCTCTCTTCCCGTTGCAGAGCTTCAGCGAGAGGGAAGCATAGAGACGCTGAGTAACAGCTCCGGTTCCACCAGCGGCAGTATCCCACGCAACTTCGATGGCTACAGATCGCCCCTCCCGACTAACGAAAACCAGCCCCTCAGCCTTTTCCCCACGGGATTCCCTTAACTTAGCCGAACATCCAAGGAGGGATTCGGACAGGGTAACGAGCCGCCTCCCCACCTCAGCAGCCCCGATGTGTCTGTCACCTGCCAGTTGGCCTCTGCGCTGGATGGTTCTCGTTACCCTGATAAATATTGACGGCTCTTAAACCTTCCTGAAACATGCTCACAAAATCTTGACTTGGTGTTCCTGTGCAATATGAAGAGACTCCATCTTCAATCCCGATAGCTCTGCGGCTTCTTTTTTCGCTGTGTTCAGGAAGAGGTTAGTTGAGGAGAAATACTTCTAAGCCATTTTGGGTCAAGCACATGGTTTCACAACCGTTCTCTGCTTTTTCTTGTTGAGAGACGAAGGGAATCTCCGTAACTCAGAGGAGCTCTCGCCGTTTGCAAAAGTGCCGAGCGTTAACGAATGAACTGGAGAGAGTGGAAACTGGAGAACTTTCTGTGGACAGGGTTGATAATGTTATTCCTTCCTTGTTGCGTCTCCTTGCTGCCCTCCTTCCCCACTGATGCTCATCAATGCCAGGAGTATTACAAATGGAAATGTTTCTTTTTGTTCTTTGGAAGAATTCTCTCTATCGCTCCGGTTTTCTTCTAGTCATGTATTTTAGAAACATACTTAATTGACTAACTGCAGTCACAAATTTCTCATATTTGGTTATAAAACTTGTTCATTGGAACTCGGATATCTGTCCAGAAATGCATGTGTCATTGAATAAATCTAAGTTAAACAAGAAACTGCTTAAATGGCAATGTTCATGGAGTGTTTCTGGGCTGGCTGTGGGCTTCGTATGCCTTCCTGGACCAGACTCTGTGCATATTTACTAACTTGAGGGCTTTAATTAAAGCCATCAGTGGATGTTATGCAGCCAGTCGAGCTTGTTTTTGCATCCCTGCCTTCTTGCCCCCAAGTGCAAGGGCAGGATTTTTAAAAAACGGGAGATGTGGGCGGTGTTCCTCGCACCCGCGTAGCACCTCTGAAAATTGGCACCCATCTCCGTTGGGGTGTCTGACCCCAGCTCCAGCTCCTTGCGTCGGTTGGGGTCCCGCTGATTTTGGTGGGATCAAGGACCAGGCGGGCTGGAAGCGGAGGCACCCACCTCCATCTGTTGTGTTACGGGATCCCATAGAAGAGGCTCTGGGGAACCCGTGTGACAGCCCGAGCCCATGCACCGTACCCAGCACGCACAGGCAGAACCAGCAGCACATAACTCTGCTGATAAAAGTGTCATGGGCTCACACAGAGTAACCACATGAATTCCTACATCTCGGCCAACTTGTGTCGAGAAGAGTGAGACGGGACTGTCAGCTTATGAAATTTCCTTCCCACTCCTTGTTTTTCATAGAAGCCGTTTTGAGTCATGGCAATGAGAGGAAACTGTCTAAACCCACAAATCTTTTCGCGCTCTTAGAGCTTAAACCAGCCACACTGAGTGATGCAGAACCGACCACCCTCTTCCTACTCCATCCCCAAACACCAAACACCAAATGCAGTCTTGGGCTTGTTTTTCTTTGTTTTTTAACTGTAATGCTGCGACTCAGATCTCAGAAGCCTTTTTTTTTCCCCCCTCTCTCTTCAGGCTTGGAAACCACTAATAAAAACCGAGAGTCTGCAGCAATAATTTCAGTTTCTTGCTTGGTTTTCAGGCAGCCCTTTCTCAAGTGAAAAAAAAGTTCCTTGGGATGAAATCAGAGGAGAGTTCGCCCGTACGTAAGTACTCACAGCTCCAGCCTGCTGGCTATATCTGCCGTAATGTTATGTTTCTTTTATGTCTGTAAAATAATGGCTTGAAGTAAGGGGCTGAGGGTAGGGCTGGCACTGCAGAAAAATGGGACCGCAGGGTCAAGTCAGTCCACACCAGTCGGGATTTTTAACACAGTTCAAGCCAAGGTCAGCTCCAAAAGTTCAAACAAAATCCAGATAAACACAGGCAGAAGGGATTGCATTGTCACCATGATGCTTGTTTCCTATCAGGCTTTCCAAGGAGCGGCCGTTAAGGGACAAAGTTCTTGCAGAGGAAGGAAGACCGCTCTTCTCCCTCCCGCTCGGACCACTTGGTCGCTCCTTCCTTCTGAACACACAAAGTAGGATAGCGCATAAGGCAGAGTGGTGTCATTGGAAATGTATTTGGTGTTGGCAAGCATTAAATCACTTTTTATAAGTGCTGCAATACGGCCATGTGGAAATTCCCAGTCTGCAAGAAGCTCCTTTGAATCAGGATGTTTTGTTTAAAGGCGGGGGGGGGGGGGGACACCAATCCTACAAACTGGGGCTGTACCAAAATATTTTCAGTCTGGTTCATTGAAAAGAATGTCCTAAATTCCCCGCTGTTGATAGCCCCGTAGCCAAACTGTTAAGAAAGCCTAGAGCTTACAAAAAAAAAAAAAAAAGAAAAAGAAAAAGCAGCCCTGCAATGAGGTGGCTAATTTAACTTTCATTTGATACTTCCACAGATGACCCAGCAGAATAACCATCGAGTTCCAGCTCTTCAGTGAGCCAGTGAATGCTGGATATGTTGCAACGATAACTCTGGATTCAAGCGTCCCTGCGCGCCTGCTCCCACCCGTGGCCCCCGCCTTCAGCACGCACACAAAAGCCCCCCGGTTTCAACTGGGTGCCTCGTGCTTTCCTGCACCACTGCCTTCTTTCCACCCTAACCTCATCGGCGATACCGTTTTCAGGCACCAGGAGAGAATATTGCTGCTCCTTGGTGACGTCTAGGAGCTGCTCCTAAGGGAGGTTTGCCTCTGACTTGAATGCAGCCAGGTTTTCAATCTAGGGACCTGATCCAAAACTCCACTTAAAGCAAAAAGCCAGCCAGAGGCTCGTGGTCTTCGCAGGATTTCGGGTGGGCGTAATCCAGGTGAGTTTCTGAAATGCCAGATTTTCAAACACAGGAGCTGGCAGGCAGTCGCAGGCAGCCCGGCAAGAATGTTGTGCCATGATATAAACCACTGGCTCAGAAAGAGCCCAAAAGACGTGCTGGACTTGCAGGTTTTTAAACTCTTTCCAGTAGTAGTAAGCAGCAGCCTCCTGCTGAGTTCAAAAGGCAAAACGTCTCATTTAAAGCGGGGCGGACTGTATATCACTCGGTGCATAAAGTAGAGCTCTTCTATTAAAAGTTGAGTTCAGATTTCATGAATTAACATGAAATACTGCTTTCTTATCCTATCCTGGTTTCTGTAATAAAGACACGCATGTAGCATGCTTAAATCATGGGAGGGGAATGTTTGCTGTTTGAAAAGAAGTGGAAAGTCAAAGGTTCTCCAAATGTGACAGCTTGAAGTTCAAATGAAATCAAACCTCAGAACCGGTCCAGGGCCTGGGCACAACCAGCGGCGCTGGCGTTTCCCAGTGCTTTGCCGAGCGCGCGGGGCTCGGGCTTCGTTTGCTTTGCCAGCGAAGCTCAGCCCAGCGAGCCCCGATGGAAGGTGGTGCTCTGCCCAAGCAGTGCCCCTCAGCCCCATCCTGCTGCCCGTCCCCACGAGGGGACAGCTTCTGGTTGTCCTGTGTTAGCCAGCCTAGGAACAAAGTTCGCTGGCAACAAGGCTGGGAGGAGGCAGGCCAGCGAGGAGAACTGACAGAGGGCAAAATACCACCAAGATCTCCGTCCTCCTCCTTCGACAGGCTGGAGAGTTGGGCGGAGAGGAACCTGATGAAATTCAACAAGGGCAAGTGCCGAGTGCTGCACCTGGGGAGGTCAAACCCCATGCACCAGTACAGGCTGGGGGCTGATCTGCTGGGAAGCAGATCTGCCAAGGGGGACCTGGCAGTCCTGGTAGACGACAAGCTCACCATGAGCCAGCAGGGTGCCCTTGTTGCCAAGAAGGCCAGTGGCACCCTGGGGTGCATTAAGAGGAGCGTGGCCAGCAGGGCGAGGGAGGTTCTCCTCCCCCTCTACTCTGCCCTGGTGAGACCCCAGCTGGAGCACTGGGTCCAGTTCTGGGCTCCCCAGTTCAAGAAAGATGAGGAACTCCTAGAAAGAGTCCAGAGGAGGGCAACTAGGATGATAAAGGGACTCGAACATCTCCCCTATGAGGAAAGGCTGAGGGAGTTGGGCTTGTTCAGCCTGAAGAAGAGAAGACTGAGAGGAGACCTCATTAACACATACAAATATCTTAAGGGCAGAAATCACGAGGATGGAACCAGTCTCTTCCCAGTGGTGTCCAGCGCCAGGACAAGGGGCAATGGGTACAAACTGAAGCAGAAGAGGTTTCAGTTGAACATGAGGAGGAACTTCTTTACTCTGAGGGTGACAGAGCACTGGAACAGGCTGCCCAGGGGGGTTGTGGAGTCTCCTTCTCTGGAGATATTCAACCCCCGCCTGGATGAAGTCCTGTGTAACATGCTCTAGGAGAACCTGCTTGAGCAGGGGGGTTGGACTGGGTGATCTCCCGAGGTCCCTTCCAACCCTTGCCATTCTGTGTCTGTGTCTGTGACAGAGAACCCAGGGGTTTGCTGCAAAGTGCAGCTGTGAAACCCCTGAACATGGCCCCCCTCCTCTCTGACCCTCTGAGCATGGGGGTAAACACACGGTGCTTTCACCAGGGCTTCCTTAGTCACCTTTTGAGGATCCAAACTGCATCCGCGCCGCGTCTCTGCGTTTATTTTCTCGTTTCTTTGCTCTGGCTTGTTGCTGTGCAGGGTAGGAAAGTTTGCGCCATTTCCTGTTGTCTTTCCCTTATGCTCCTGAGATATTGTAAAAATGTTCGGTATCCTCCAGTAGGTTGTAATCACTTCACCCTAATGTTTCACAGCTGCTAAGTGTAACTTTAAACCCAACCATTTGAGTGCTTACAATTAGCGAGTCGATGGAGCTGAGATCGGGTCTTTGTGATTGCAAAAAGAGAAAATGAAACTCCCCCCCCCCCCGAGTTTTAATTGGATAAAATGGGAACAAAAGCTGTGGAGATGAGGGGGGTTTTAATGCCATAAATTATTAGTAGCTTATGTGCTAGGAAAAAATAATTGAATCCACTGCTTGGCCTGTCTCGCAGATGGAAAAGGCACCAGGACAAGCATGTGTCTGCAGCGGCAGCGCCTCTGTCCTGGTAACTGCACGAACCCCCTCTCGGTGCTCCCTGCTCTCCGTCTGTAGGAGCAGAGCTGATGGGAACGGAATTAGCTGGAGACAAGAGGCTTCAGCTGTGCCCCCACCTCCTCCCGCCCCACTCACTCCCGCTTGGCTACAAAACCATTTGGCTGCCCCAGTGCTGGCTGGGTCTTCATGCCTGGCTCTTGCCTTCCTGGGTGCTTCCAGCCCCGGGCGTACAGAAGGCATCGGGGGGTGAGGGTGCTGCATTCCTGCAGTGCTGGCGGGGGGAATGTCTGCATGGCTCAGCCAGAAAAAGCCACGGACTGGGCAAAGCAGCGCATGGCTGGTGAGTCCGGCTGTGGGGGCAAATGAAGGAGCTGAAGATGAAGGTTGGGCTGGGATCTCCGGAGAGGAGGGCTGGCTCGCTCCCTGCGCCGTGCTGTGCTGCCTGAGCCCTGTGGGGTGCAGGCAGGGCCCTGCCGTGCTGGCAGAGGTGGCTGCCACATCCCCAAGCGGCTTCACAGCCAAAGCGAGGGGCAAGGCAGCCAGTGCCTGTGTGGGGGGTCTTGTGTTGTGCAAAGCTGTTTGTAAACATGTTGTAAGCCTTTCATAAAACAGCACAGGTGCCATTTAATGCCATGCTGTTCCTTAATGTTAACTGAATACCATTGTAAACTCAGGCTGGTACCAGAGAGTCCCCTCAGCCCAAGAGGATAAAGTCTCCTTTGCCTGGTCTTACTGGGTTTGTTCCCACTCAGTGCTCCTGTCTCCTGCATGTGTTGGGAGCAAGTTTCATTTATACCAGAAAATGGCTTGACCCTGGTGAAAGTGAAGGGCAGGTTGTAGGGGGGGATACAAGCCACCAACTCCGGAGCCAGACAGTGGATGCGGTGTAGTCGGTGCCTCCCCCGTCCCACATAGTGCCCGGCCGCACCCTCCTTCCCGTAACGCCGTCTCCAAGCGGGGTCAGCACTGGGGCTGGCATTTCCCGCTGCAGGATACGGCCCGGGGGATGTGCCATGTGTCCCCCAAGCCTTTGGGCATTGATATTGTCCCATCAATTGCCACCCTGTCCCTCACTGGGCTCGGACGTAATTTGAAGCTGTGCACCGGTCAGTGAGTTCCCAGGCTGAAGTTTTGCCTTTCTTGGGAAATTCTGCTGCAGGAAATTACGCTTAAACACTGATAGCCATGATCAGGCAGATCGCAGGCATGGGCGTCATCCGAGTGGGCCAAGGTAAGCTGCCTGCGTATGGCCCACGTGTGCCAGGGACCCAGGCTGTTCCTCCAGCTGCAGAGCTGCCTCCCTGCCCTGCCCCACGCTGGGGAGCGTCCTGTGCCTGCGGCAAAGGCCCCGTGAGCCGAGTCCTGCTGGGTCCTGGCTATTTCTGGGAACTACAGGTGCTCAGCAATTCCTAGTGTGCACCCAGCGCCTTGCAGGATCCAGCTCCCTCAAAGGTGGCGGCTCCATCCCCGATGGGTTCATCTCCCAGCAGTTCTGGCTGGGGCAACCACAGAGGAGGTGACCGCTGGCCTCGCTGGCTTGCAGGCTTCCCTGTCCCCTCTGCCACCTCTTCCCCATTCCCATGGCCTTCATCGCATCCCCAGGGACAGGCACGGTGCAGCAGGGATGCTGCTCCCTGGCAGCCCTCCCCGGGAAGCACTCCTGCCACCTGACCATAAATACTAATTAATAGCAAAGCCCTGGTCTAGATCAAGGAGGAGGCTCTGAATTTTCTTGGGAACTTCTCTGCCTGAAAGGTATCTTAAATATTCTCTAGCGCTCAGCCTACCAGTAGGTCAATTATACGGTGAGCAGTCATACGAAGTTAATTTCTAATTTAATACAATGTTAAAAGGTTGTCAGGTTAAAATCTAATCTATAAACAAGACATGAAATGTCTCTTTAAAACGAGTGTCATGAACTGGTCCTGGCTCAAACCACAGACTGCTGCTTCTTTTATAGGATGTAATTACTTCCCAGTGAGTATTTACAATATTATTATAGGACTGTAATAAAAGGCCGGTGCCAGCCGTGCCCATGTGGCGGCCCGGTGCCAGCTGGGTGCTAATCCCCCCCCCTCCAGCCCCTTCTCCGGGGAGGTGAGAGATGCTGGCTCGTGGGGCTCCGCTTCCACACGGCGCCGTGGGAAGCAAGATGGGGGAAGAACCGATCGTGTTTTCACTTAAATACACCTCGAGGTTAGGGGGACAAGGACCCCCCTGATGTGTTTTGCAGGGAGCTCAGGTGTCTCTGCATCCCCCGGCGAGGCAAGCATGCCAGCACGGCAGCATGGCATTTCACCGGCCCCTGCGATGTGCTGGGCCTGACAGTCCCAGGGGGAAACGATGGACAAGCGCGTTCATTTTTGAGCAGCCTGGGGAAAGGACTTTGGCAAGGTTTGGCTGCGGGCTGAAGGTTATGAGCCACGTTCAGACCAGCGGCTTCATTCAAGCAGAAAACCAGAGGCAGCACCTGCAGCCTGGGGTAAAGAGCCAGCCCCATGCCCTCCCTCCCTGCCCTCCTCACACCCTCTCCAGGACGTGGGCAGGGGAGGCTGGGCGTTGCAGCCGCCTCTCGAGGTACGTTGAATTTTGCTCCTTTTGCTGTTGAAAGGAGAAAGTCCAGCCGTCATGTGGGAGTGATGCCATTGTCCCACCCGGGTGGCTGGCTGGACCATGAGACTCCTGGTAGTTCACGGTGGCTGTGGGAGCTGGGCAGGATCAGGGCTGCCCTTGCTAGGTTCAACCAGAAAACACCGTGCGTCACCCCGCCGTAGGTCATGCAATTGGCTTTGAAATCACGTGGGTTTATTTTCCAGGAGGAATCTCACCAGCTCCAAAGGTTTGGATCAGAGGTGGTCATGTCTGAGCTCGCCTCTATGCCCATGAGGCCCCGCAAGGTGGGGTTTTTCTAAAGAACACCAAGATTTTGATGGGAGCAGGTGACCCCCACAGCGAGGGCCGCAGGGAAACACAGGGTAATGTAATCCCGATGCTAAAACGGAGGGAGGTGGTGATGTGCTGGTCCGACCCGGCCCGTGAGGCCGCAAGGGATGCGTGGGCTCTTTGCTGCAGCCCCTCCGCTGGCCAGGACTCCTTCCCTTCCCTGGGTTTTCTGGTAAATTCTGCTGCAGTTTGTAATTGAGAAAAGCTGCTGCTGAACATCTGCGCAGGCACTGACCGCTCCGAGCCGGCTGCCCGGGTTGTTAGTGCTTGCGCTGCCGGCGCTTTGATGTGCGCGTGATTCACGGGCTTGGCCGGGGCCGCCCCGCAGATGCTGCCTCGGTGGTGCGGGACGGCACGCCGCGAGGTGGGACGGCACCCGCCGCATCTGTGCAAACAGCAGCCCCCGCTCGAAACACCCCGTGCCTCCTCGCCGGAGCTGGGGAGGCGACCTCTCCTGCTTCCATCTGCAGAGGAAGGTACCCAGAGGCATCCAGGGAGGTCGGCTCGGGCGCTTCCCTCCATCCCACCGGCACATGAAGGGTGGGAAGGATGGCGATGCCCAGGCGCCGGCCAGCACAGCCCCCCACCTCGCCGGTGCGAAGGAGAAGCAGCCGAGCGGAGGGAGCAGAGGAGCCCTGGACTGGGGGCTGGCAGCACCAGGCGGGCAGAGCCGCAGGGCCGGGGCTTTGCTCGGCAGGCACGGAGCGGCCCGGGGAGCGCAATCTGTGGCCTTAATCCCGCCATGTCCTGTGCACTCTCAAATCCCCTTCACTTCAATGAGCGCTTGTAGTGTCAGGCCTGCGCCGGGCGAGACGGCGCGCGGGGACGGCGGGGAGGATTTGCTCAAGAGGCACTGTTTTTAAGGTGAGATTTGAAGGATGGAAGACAGATGGCAACTGGAGAGGACAAACAGATCAAGTGAAGGGTTTGTTTTCAGCGTGGAGGGGAAAACACAGGAGGGAATTACTGCTGGCTACAAAATGGGGGCTATTAATACCTGCAGCGTCTCAAGCTTTGCACTTAGCCCGGCGAGCCGGGATCCTCACGGGGCGCCCACGGCGGGGGCAGACACCGGCCCCTTTGCGATGCAGGAGTGTGGTTTTTTTTCTGCTGAGATGAATTGATCCCAGCATAGCGCTGAGTGTACCCAGACAAAGCCGGGAGAGGGGTTATTAGCCGGCCGGCGGCCCTGCCATTGTCCCCACTATCTTTTCTTCCCTTTCAGCCTCCCTCCCCGTGGCCCAGGTCTCAAAGACCATGTGTCAAGAGATTAGTGACCTGCGCGAAGGGCAATTGCTTGCTTTGTGCCGGCAGCCCGGCGTCGGGGCTGTTATTTACTTGTTATTTGGTGCTGCCTCCGTTGAGGTATCCATGGAAAACAGGCCTGGAGAGCAATCCGCCGGCGCTGCGAGCGAGCGAGTTGCTGGGAGAGGAGGCACTTCAGGGTGGCAGGTTTTGGCGTGCTCGCTGCGCACCCGCACTGAGACCCCTGGATTCCCCAGGGTGGTCGGTGCCCAGCACCTACAGAGATGCCAGGAAAAAGCTGGGCAGCGAGAGAATGAAACGCAGCGCAGCGGTGCCCAGGCACCTCTCCAGGCACGGTGCTGGAGCTGGGGCCATGATGGGACATTACCCCACAGCAGTTTGAGTTTGCAGGCTTGTTTTAAGAATGAAAAGATGGGAAGAGTCTGTCCTGTCTGCAGATCCCTGCTCCACTTCTCTGTGCCTCTGGCAGAGAGCAGCCCAGAGGAGCGCTGGGGTTTTGAGGCAAAGTGAATAAAACCGATGAGAGTTGGCCCTTCCGTGCAGTGCTGGGTGTCTGTCAGGTTTGTTCATGGTGTAACACCCACGAAAGGTGCCATAAGAAAGCATTACTCCTGCCCATGACCGTGATTTATTCTGGCTGGTTTTATTTTCTCAGCAGCAAAATGCACTCTCCTATAAACACAAGACAGTGATTTTCTGCAATCCTAAAAGTCAAATCTAGACCAAAACCACAACTCATGATGAGGGAACAGCGGCGTCAGATCCCACTTTAGCTGTGCTATCAAACAAGTTCCCAGATCCCCTCTGAAGCAGAGGCCAAGACATGAGCCCCCATCAGCGCTGTGCACCCAGGGGTGTTTCACTGCTCTCTCCCCTCCTTTGATGCTGTAACTTCTGCCAAACTCTGGACCCCAGAGAGGAAGGGGCCAGGGCTGGGTGACCCCCGTGGGGCTGGGGGCTGCCTGGCACCTTCCCCATTCCAGGGGCAACCCAGGGAGGGATTGCATCCACTGGGCAGAATTTAAAAATAAAAGGAAGGAGGGACAGAAAGCGGGGCGGCAGGACCCAGCCCGGGGCATCCCCTGCCCTCGGGGTCTCCTTCAGGGTTTTGCTGCTCGGGCACAGGTGGGGTTCCTGTCTGGAGGGGAATTTGGGGGGGGGCAGCGGCCCCACCCGGGCGCGGAGACCTCCGGGATTTTTTCCTTTCACCAAAGCGCCGCGGCCGCCCCCATCCCCTCCCCAGAACTGGCGTTTTTCCCGGTTTTCCCCCTGTTTCGCCGGGACTCCGGTGCAGAGCCGGGAGCTGCCGGGGGACGGGCTGGCCCCGTCCCGGCCGCTGCGGGCCCGGTGCGGCTCAGCCCGCGGGGCGGTCCCGGGTCCCCGCTTCGAACCCCGGCAGCGGTGTTGTCCCAACTCTCGCCCTTCGCTGAGCTCCGTTATTTCGGAGCGGAACCGGCCACGAAGCGCAGCCCTGACGCTCAACTCCCGGGACCGGCTTCGCTCGGGGAACCGGGGAACCCGGTTACCGGTAACCGCCGACAGAGCCCGAGACCGGGGGGGGGGGGGCCGGCACCGACCTCCAGGGTCCCGGCATGGGGCGCCCCGACGGAGCGGGGACTCTGGGCTCCATCTCCCCTCGGGGCCGAGCCGGCGCGTGGCCTCGCCCCCGGCCCCATCCCATGCCCGCGCTGGGGCGGCGGTAATGCCATTAGCCCGGGGATTACGCGCCCGCGCCGGGATGTGACACACTTTCTCAAATGGAAGTTTTTTAAACAGAGGGATTTGCATGATCCCCCCCCCCCCCCCGCCCCCGTCCCCGGCTCCATCCCCGTCCCCGCCCGCCCCCCGCGGTGCCAGCTCGGGTTTCAGGGCCGCGCCCCCCGTCCCCCCGGCCCCGGCCGGGGCCCCCTTTTGGGGGTCGGTGCGGGCGAGGCGCCGGGCCCCACGGGGGAGCCGGGCAGCCTCGGGGGTGGGGGCCGGGGGGGGCCGGTCCCCGCGCCGCGCAAGGAGGGCGCCGTAATTAAAAAAAAAAAAAAAAAAAAAATCAAGCGGCGGGGCTGAGCGGGCTCCGGGATCAAAGCGGCGCGGAGGTAACGAGGGCGGGGTGCGGGCGGGGCGCGGACGATGCGCCCCCCCCTCCCCCCGCCATGCGCGGGGTGCGGAGGGGCCGCCCGGCTGGGCCGGGGTCACTCGCCGCCCGCCCTGACAAAGAGGCTGGAAAATGTGTTTATAAGTTGTTCAAACTCTGGATAAACTTCAGCGGCGTTTGTGTCTGCGTCTCCCCGCCTGTTGTTATTTTCCAGAAATCTGGATTACTGGAAATATTTTCTTTAAAGCTGGAGAGAAATCTAAACAGTCTGAGGGCAGGGGGAGCTCGGGGGGGCGGCCCGGGGGCTGCCGCGCTGGCGGGGCTCCTCGGGTTTCCCCTCGCCGGGCCGCGCACGGACGGGGCGCGCAGCTCCGCGGCCGCGCAACGGGAGGAGGGAGAGCGGCGGCGGCGGGGCTGGTGTCGGGTCGAGCATCTCTGTCGGTCGCTGTCGATAAAAGCGCATCGGGCGGGCCCCGGCGCCCGGCACATCCCGGGCCGCTGCCGCCCCTCCCCGGCGGGCACCGGAGCACCGGAGGGGGGGGAAGGCGTTTTCCCGGGATCTCCCGGGGGGGTAAGGGGATTCCCACCCCGCCGAGGGGCACGAGGGGAGATGCGGCGGCCCGGGGAAGGGAGGCGGAGGAGACCTGTCCCGGCCGCGGGTGGGTGAGAACAAACGAGGGCAGTTTCGTTACACGTGGGTTTATTTTTCTCTCCAGGTGGAGGGGGAGAAGCGGAGCCGCGGAAGATGTCGGGGCTGCGGGGCCGCCCCTCGCCCCCTCCCCGCCTGCTCCACGGCCGGGCCCAGCTGCGGGGGGCGAAATAGGGGTGTGTGAGCGGGGGCGGAACGGGGACCCCGGGGCTGGAGGGGGCCGCCGTGCCCGGAGGGAGCCCGGCATCCGTCGGGCCTCTCCTGCGGGAGCGAAGGGCTCCTGCCCGCCCGGGGCGGCGGGAGCTGCCCACCCCGCACCTGCGGCTTCGCTCCGAACTGCGGGGCCGGCGGTCTCTGCCGTCCCCAGGTCTGTCCGTCCAGCTGCTCCCGGGGTAGCAGCGAGGAGCCCAGCCGGGCGGCACCGTCCCCCCTCCCGCCGCGGCACGGCCCTTTCCCACCCCCGCTCGGGAAGGTGCGAGCGGCCCCTCCGGGCCGCCGTCCCCCAGCGGGGGCCCCCGGGCGGGGGGGCCCCCCGGGGCGCGGGGCCGCCGCAGCCCGGTGGAGCCGGGAGGAGGGGAAGGCGGAGGCCCGGCTGCTTGTGAGAATTGTTATTTTTCATCAATCACCCGCAATTTGTGTAAGTGCCCCGGACAGGACACCAGCCGTCCTGCTGGCTGGGGTCACGGAGACAACACAGCGATGGAGAAGAGCAAATTGCATTTGCTCACCAGCTCACAGATCCAAATTACGGCCCTCGCATGGCGCGGGGAAGGGAGCGAAAGGTCCATGTGACATGAGGGAAATATGAAGGACTTTGACAGGTCTTAAACGGCCTGGCGCCAAGGCCTAAGTCTACCGGCTAAAAATAGAAAAGGGATGATGAGTGGAGATGGGCAGAGATGAAAGGGGAAGAGCGAGCGGGGCCGCGCTGCGGGGCGGGTGGGGCCCGGGGGTGGCCGGGACGGGCCGGTTCCCCCGGCCTGGCCCGGGACGGATCCCCGGGGCCGCCGCCGCCCCAGCCCGTTCGCCAGCGGAGCGCCGGACCCGCAGGCGGCCAGGGCGGCTCCCGGGAGCCGGGCACGGTGGCCCCGAGGGCTGCGGCGCCCTGGGGCGGGCGGGGAAACCCTCCCCGAGAAGGGGACGGTGGTGCGGGGACACCTCTCGTCCCCGACCCCCGGCACAGGACTTTCGGGGCGGGAGAAAAAAAAAAAACAACTGGCCGGGGCCGCCGGCTTGCCTATCCCTGCCCGCTGCGCGGCCACCGACGGGGAGGACCGGGCAACTCCGGGATTCGCCCGGCCGCGGGCATGAGCGGCCCGGCCCGCCCAGGGCAGCGGGAGCCCCGGTCCCCGTTAGCCCCCGACCCCCGTTAGCCCCACCGGCGGGCGCCGCTACAGAGGCTCGGGGAGACGGAGCCGCTCTGGATCGGTTTTATTCCGCAGGCGAGGGCGTTTGCCGCGTTACAGCGGTGCGGGGGGCGCGGCCGGGGGTCCCGGGCCCCGGGCCGGAGCAGAGGCGACCTTTCCTCGCGGGGACACGGCTGCCTCCGGGCCCCGACGGAGCGGCGGGCGAGGTGCCTGCGGGAGAGCCGCCCCCGGCTTGGGGCGATGCTTCCCCGGGACAGAGAGAGGCTCCGGGTTTGCTTTGTGAGGGGGAATTAAAAAAAAAAAAAAATCAAAAAAAAAAATAAAAGCAAGCTCCATTTTGCGAAAGCTGCCGTCAGCAGTTTTCCGCGGCGGCGGGGAAGCAAAGTCCAAATCGGGTCTAAATTTCAGTCCCCGCTCCCCGTTCAATGGTCAGCGGGACCCCCCCCGACCCGCCGCCCCGGGCACCCCCGGGGGGACGCGCTGTGCCCGCCCCGTCGGGCGCGGCAGCGGGGCCGGGCCGCGCCGGCAGAGGTGAACCTGCCGGGGGACACGGGCAGGTCCTGAACGGCCCCGGGAAGAGCCCGGGGGTGGGTTCGGGCTCGCGGCCGGGGGCACGGCGGGGGGGGGGCGGGGGGGGGGGCGGGGGCGGCGGGGGCGCGGAGGGGGCCGGCCCCCCACCCCCCCGTCCCGCCTGGCCGCAGCGCAGGCGGCGGGGGCAGGAGCCTTGGAAGGATGGCAGGGCGCTTTTTGAAGATTTGGGGGTAAATATGAAGTGACAAGAGACGGGTCTTTATTGTGAGGGCTCAGCCGCCTGGCGCCAGGGCCCTCTTCAGCCACCGCGGCCCTCAGTTAATCAGCGCAGATCTCCAAACCGACCTCTCCGCGGGGACACCCACCGCGCCCGCCGCCCCCCCCGGGCCCCGGCGCGGCGGGACCGGCCCTAATCCCTCTGCAAACACCCCCGGCGTGTCCCCCTCCGCCTTGGGCCCCCCCGGCCCCCGGCCGACGCGCCCCGCGGCGGGGTCTGCGCCTCCGCCGTGGGCGCGGTGCGGCTGCCGGGACCCCCCTCACACCCCCGGCCGGGGCGGCTGCCGGCAGGGCGGGGGGCGACGGCAGGGAGCGACTCACCCGCGCTGGAGGTCGCCACTCGGGGCCTCGCCGCCGCCCGCAGCTCTCCGCCGCGCCGCGCTCCTGGCGGCCGCCCCGTCGGCGCTGCGCGGCGCTGCGCGGCGGGGCGCGGAGCGGAGCGGCGGGCGGGGCGCGCCCCACCTCGATCCGCTCTCCGGGCTCTGCCGTGAGGCGGCAGCCGCCGGGCTCCCCCGGCCGCTCCACCCCCCCGGCCCGCCGCCCCCGCGGGGCCTGGCGGGGGCCCCTCGCCGCCGCCCCCCCGCCCCCGAGGCTCCGGGCCGGGCGGCCCCGGCGCCGCTCCCCGCTCCGCCGAGGTGGCTCCGCGCTGTCCCCACACCGGCGGCGGCCGCTCCCCGGCCGCGGCGCAGCCGAGGCTGACCCGGTATGCGGAAAGGAGCCGGGGGTGGGATTTCGAGCACTTTTCTCTGTCATTGGTTAATATTTTATTCTGTTGACATGTTTTCTTACTGCCGATGCTTCCGACACCTTCTTCTTTTTTTTTCCCCCTTTTTTTTTTTTTTTTTTTTTTTTTTTTTTTCCCTTCTTCCCTTCCTCCCTCCCTCCGCGACCCTCCCGCCCCCCCCGCGCTCCGGAGCTTGGCCGGAGCTGTCAAAACCACGCCTATGCAGATCCACAATTGGTCTGAAACGCGTAAAATCAGCAATCAAGGGGGCTTGGCTCATTAGCGGGCGGATCAGAGCAGGAAGGACATGTGAGATAGTCACAGTTTTACAGAGATCAGGACAAGATCTAACCGTTTCCACTCCGGCTCCTTTAGCCATGAGCAGCCCTCGCCCCAGCGCCGTCCGCGGAGCGCGCAGCCGGGCCGGCCCCGCCGGGGCGCAGCCAGGGCCCGCGGGGGTGTGAGGGGCAGCGCGGCCGCCCCTGCCCCGCCGCGCCCCGCGCCGCTCCGCGCAGCCCCGCGCCGGCTTTTGTTTCTATTTTAGTGTTGGGAAGGACTTTACCGGGAGGGCTCTCTCCCTCGCTCGCTCTCCCTCGCTGCAACAACAACAACAAAAAACACGGACCTACAGTCTCCCCTCCGCAGACCGGGAGTCCCAGGAGCCGGGAACTGCTTCTCTCTCTCTCTTTTTTTTTTTTTTTTTTTTTCCTTCTTCTTGTTTTTTTTTTTTTCCAGCTCTAGTTCCGCTGTTTTTCGGCTTTTTTTGTGTGATTTTTTTTTTTTTTTTTTTTTTTTTTTTGCGCGTGTGTTGTTGATTTTCCTTCCTCTTCCAGAGACTCGAACGAGTTCGCTGGGCAGGAGAGAAAAAAAAAACCAAAAACAAAACCAACCAAACAAAACCAAAAAGCCGCGCACACACATTTTTGTAAAGGGAATCCCTCTTTTTCTCCTGGATTTGTGGATGCACCGATGAGAGATCCAGCCTTCCCAGGGACTGCCATGGCTTACCACCCTTTCCACGCACCCCGGCCGGCCGACTTCCCTATGTCCGCTTTCCTCGCAGCCGCCCAGCCTTCCTTTTTCCCCGCTCTGGCTCTGCCTCCGGCGGCGCTGGCAAAGCCCATGCCGGACCCCGGGCTGGCCGGGGCGGCCGAGGCCGGGCTGCACGTCTCGGCCCTGGGACACCACCACCAGGCCGCCCATCTGCGCTCGCTCAAGAGCCTGGAGCCCGAGGAGGAGGTCGAAGACGACCCCAAAGTAACTCTGGAAGCCAAAGAGCTTTGGGACCAGTTTCACAAGCTGGGCACCGAGATGGTCATCACCAAGTCCGGGAGGTAAGCGCCGGCCCCGCGCAGCCCCGCGCAGCACCTGCGCGGCCGCGCAGCGCCCTGGCCCCCTCCGTTTCACCCCGCTTCCCCCGCTCCTCGCCAAATCCGCCCCTGTGAATTAACGCGGGAAGTTTCGATCCCTGGAGTTTTTCGGCGGTGGTCCCCCCACCCCCCGAGCTTCCCCCCCCCCCCCCAATTATTATTTTTCCGAGCGCGATCCCAGATTAAATTTGTGCGCGCTAATTGAGCGCCCCTAACCCCCCGCTCCATTTGTTAACGCCGCTCCGCTCCTTCCCCCCCACCCCCCCGCCAAACTTCCCCCGAGCCGGGGTCGTCCCCGGCCCTGCCCGTGTCCCCGGCCCCGGGGAGGGCAGCGCCGGGGCTGCCCGGGCGGCTCTGGGCCGGCGGGGAGATGGGGTGGAATCCGGGATGCGGCTTCGCCCCGTGTTTCCCGGGAGGGGATTTTCGCGCTTGTCCCCCCTTGCTTTCAGCCCGCGGCGGGTGCAGCAGAGCGCGGCGGGACGCGGGGAGGGCTGGACGCCCCCGGCCAAGCTCGGTCCGGAGCCGGCGGTGTCGGAGCGGCAGCCGGGGCCGCGGCCGTCGGGGGCGGGCGCAGCCCTGTACCGCTCTGGCTCTCTCCGCAGGAGGATGTTCCCCCCGTTCAAGGTGCGGGTGAGCGGCCTGGACAAGAAGGCCAAGTACATTTTGCTGATGGATATAGTGGCGGCCGACGACTGCCGGTACAAGTTCCACAACTCCCGCTGGATGGTGGCCGGCAAGGCCGACCCGGAGATGCCCAAGCGCATGTACATCCACCCCGACAGCCCGGCCACGGGGGAGCAGTGGATGGCCAAACCTGTTGCCTTTCATAAGCTCAAGCTCACCAACAACATCTCGGATAAGCACGGATTTGTAAGTGCGGCTGCGGGGCAGAGCGGAGCCCTCAGCCCCCACCCCCCCACCCCGAGCAGGGACCCCCGGAGGGGGAGCGGGGTTTGCCCGGTGCCGGGGCTGCCCGGTCCTGCTCTGCCCGGGAGGGAGCCGCGGGGTTTGATCGGCTTCTCCCCCGGCAGCCCGGGGCCGGGCTGGGCGGCGGGGCCTTGCCGGGCCCTGCGGCGGCCGGCCGCCCCGCAGCCCCCCCCGGCCGGGCCGGGCCCCGGGGGCAGCTCCCCGCCGTGCGGGGCCGGGGGGAGCGGTGCTGGAGGCGGTGGCACCTGCGCTGGGTGCGCACCGGCGGCTCCCAAAGGCTCCCAAACGCCCCTGTGCCTTTCCCTATTGATCATATCTGCAGCACCTTCCGGAGGTTAAAAAAAAAAAAAACAACCAAACCAAACAACCAAAAAAAACCCACCCCAAAATAAAGACATAAAACCAACCCAAACGCCAAAAAAAAAGAGAGGGACGGAAAGAAAGAAAGGAAGGAAGAAACCGAAGCGTGTTGGCAATTTGGAGAGATCCGCAGAAAGCAGGGTCAAAACACGAGGGGAGCGTGATCCTGCGGGCATGCGGGGCGGGGGGGGGAAGTGGGGAGGGTGCACAGCGCACGGGCTCTCTTCAGCCTCCGGACACGAGTTTGGGGCGATAAAGGGAAAGTTCATCACCCGGCGGCCGTGATTCGGTAATTAGCGGGGACCCCGGGGCGCGGCGCTCAGGTGGGGAGAGCGGCTCAGCAGCTCCCGGGTAACTTTTCTCTCTTTATTTTTATTATTTTTTATTTTAAGGCAGGAAACAGCATCTTTGTTAAATAATAGATTGCGAGGTTATTTATAGGCGGCAAGGTAAATCGATAGAGTGAGTCTAAAAAAAAATAGCATTTTTTTGATACAGGGGAAAAACTAGTTTGATTCAGTGTTTTTTAACGGTTCGCCTCCTTCAATTAAAGATTTCTGGTATCTGTCGTTGTCCAAAATCCGGACTGTGTTAAATCTGGCAGATGAGGTTTTAGCCAGTGCCCATCTGGTCAGAGAGGGATGATTATTTTTTTTTTAAAGGAATGCAGATTTGCACGCCTGAATGAGACTTTTTGCACCATTTTCATGATAAATCCCGGCTAGAGATATCAATATAATAGCGATCCGACAGTTCATCAGCAGGTGATTATTGCTGGGGTTAAAAAAGGGGGGGATTTTTTTTTATTGCCTTCTAAAACGAAATGAAGTGATAATTATTTAGCCATTTGGCCGACGTTATTTGACAATAATTACTCAAGCTTTCGCCGTTCCCCTCCCAATTCCGGGCACTGAATACTGCATTTCAGCCCGACCACAGCAGGTTGGGGAATTATTTAATCGCAAGCGGGCAGGAAAACGTTGCCGGTGCAGGCAGCGAGGGGCAGGGGGGTCGGAGCGGCCCCCGGGGCGCGGCTCGGGGGGTTCCACCGCTTCCGAAAATCCTTAGACAAATCGCGGTGAATTCGGTTTTTTTTTTAAAAAAAGAAAAAATAATAAAAGAAAAAGAAAAAAGACGAGAGGGTAGAGAATGGCTTTAAGTGTTGGCGAGGCTTTCAGACACCTGGTTGGGAGAAAAAGAAAAAAAAAAAAAAAGTCTGTTCCTTCTGCAGCGTTGCTCCGAGACATAAATTTAACGTGGCTCATGGTGAAACGCTCCTTTCACGTCGCAGGCGCTGGCCGGGGCTGGCACGGGTTTCTGCCGCCACCGACACAAATCGCGAGGCTTCTTAACGTTATTTTTCTGTGGTGGTGAGGTAGAATATTTTTTTGGTTTGTTTTTTTTTTTAAAAAAAGGACGGAAATGTGAAAAGCAGTGAGAAATGTGTCGAAAACTCACCTCGCATTTGCAGGGTTGTAATAAACCGGGGGGATCCCTTTTGCTGCTTTATTGCCGCGCTTAACACCCGCAAAGATGCTGCTGTGCCTGCCTTCCCCTGACCTCCTTACTTGGGGCAGATTGTGCAAGGGCATAAACAAAAAGAGAAATCTCCCTCTCTGACATCCGCCGGCATTCCTTCCTCACCGAGAATTTGTACATTTTTTTTTTTGGTCGCTGTTTTCGGGAGAAAAGGGGTTGGTTTTTTTTAGGGAGATAGCTTGGCGCGCGCGTAGCGGGGGCCGTGAGGCTGACGGCAGCCGGGGGCTGTGCTCTCTCGCCCACCCAGACCATCCTGAACTCCATGCACAAGTACCAGCCCCGGTTCCACATAGTCCGGGCCAACGACATCCTCAAGCTGCCCTACAGCACCTTCCGCACCTACGTGTTCCCCGAGACCGACTTCATCGCCGTCACTCCCCCCTGCCCTCCCACCCCCCCGCGCCCCCCCCCCCCCCCCTTTTGGGTTTTTTTGGGGGGGCCAAAAGGGGAACGACGTTCCTGCCTCCCCTCCTACCGTACTGCTGAACAGGAGAAAGGTTAAACCCCAAGCCCTCAGAGCAGGAGGCACCCTCCGTTCTACTACTATAATTATCGCTAATACTAACGCTATTGCTAATGCTGTTGTTATTATTTCTATTATTACTATTGCTAATTTCCTCCTGGGTTTGGTCGCACCTTTTCAGGGCCATGGGAGGCTTTGCTGCAGGCCCAGCCTCACCGAGACCGTGCCCTGGGCTCGGGAGGAGCCAAAAAAATAGAGCCAGATAAGCTAATTTTAGTTGCTTTCGTGATTTAGCAAGTGTCGCCCTGTGAGCAGCGGAGCCGGCAGAGCTAGTGGAGAGCCTCTGCTGGCCCCCTCCAAGGGTGGTGTGTGCGTGGTGGGTGTGTGTTTTAACCCAAAAGCTGACCCCCACCTCCACCCCTGGCTGCTGACGCTAATTGACAGCGCTGTCTAAGGGTCCTGGTGGGCTTGTTGCCCTCGTAAAGTTTACGGCGAAGAGTCACAATCGATTAAAGAGCGCTTTGTCCGCTCGCCCGCCGCGGGCTGTGCGGGGTGGCCGCGGTCGGGGGGCTCCGTCGGGCGGGGGATGCTGCGGGGCGGGCGGGCGGGGGTCGCAGCCGGGCCGGGGCTGCGTTCCAGCGGCCCTCCCGGGGCCGTGGCTGGAGCCCTGCATTACCGAGCAACCTCATGTCGCCGGCCCCAGAAGCCGGTGGCGGGGAGGGACGAGAATAGCTTTTAACCAGCGCCGCGCGGCTCCGTCGCCATCTTCTCTCCGGGGGGCCGTGAAAAATAACTTCCTATCATTAAGGCTCTATTAATAATTCAAGCCTAAACCTCAGCATCATTTTTAATAAAGCATGCGGTGTGTTAAAGCGGGGCCGCGGCGCGTTGCGCAGCGCAGCCCGGGCTCCCCGACGGCGGGGGGGGGTGGGGGGCAGGGGCCTCACGCCGCCTCCTTTCTCCATCTCCCCCCCTTTCCTTCCCCCCCCTTCCCCCCCCCCCTCCCCCCGCAGATCACCCAGCTGAAAATCGATAACAACCCCTTCGCCAAGGGCTTTCGGGACACGGGCAATGGCCGGCGGGAGAAGAGGTAAGGGGCGTCCCCCGCGTCCCCCCGCTCCGCGCCCGCGGGGGGCCGGGCGGTGCCCGACGCTGCCTCTCGCCCCTAGGAAGCAGCTCTCGCTGCCGGCCCTGCGGATGTACGAGGAGCCCTGCAAGCCCGACCGCGACGGCGGCGAGTCGGACGCCTCCTCCTGCGAGCCCTCGGCCGTGCGCGACGCCCTCCACTCCCCCGTGGGCGCCCTCCCCAGCCCCCTGCGCCTCAAGGGGGCAGAGGTAAAGGGGAGACCCCCGGCTCGGCTCCCCCGGCTGCCCGCACCCCGGCGTCGGGGGGGGAGGCGCGGTGCCCGAATTCCCCCGACCGTCGGGTTTTGCCCCGCGGGGCCGGTTTCTTCGGGGCGGAGAGGCAAATCAGCAAGGGGGGGGGGAAAAAAAAAAAAAGCAACAACAACAGCAAAAAACAAAAGCAAAATAAGATGGGGATGGGCACAAAAGAGCCCAAGCTCATCCTTTCACAGGGCAAGAACAGAGCAAACACGGGTGGCATTCATGGTTTTGTAACGTGCTCCTGTCCAGACGTTAGCGTAAAGGAGAAGGAATGGCGAGGCAGCCCCTGGCTGGTGCGTGCCCTGCTCTTCATGGCTAGCTGACACCCCCTGGGGAAAAAAAAAAATAGAATTAGTACATTCAAAAGGGGAAAAAAATGTTGTGACTCCAGGGCTTCAAGCTAGTAAATGAAAATAAACTAGCAGTTCCCAGGTTGCAGTTTTTAGATGCTGGGTTTTGTCTTGCCGCACTATCAATCTGCTCTTTAAACTTTCCACCAGCCCCATTCCCTGCAAACCTTCATCAAAATTGCAGCCCCCCCCCCCCCCCCCGCCCCAAGCTGGTGGGAGGGTTTATTACACCCCTCTCCTCTTTCAAAGGCTTCCCCGAATATTCACCCCAGCCTGCAGAGCTTCACCTAACCCGCACCAAAATGTTTTTTTCGTTTAGTGGGAGCCAGTCAGGCAGAGACTCTGCTCCCCTTGCCATCCCCTCGCTTCTCATCCCCCTTTCTCCTCTGAGAGCTCAATGTTTTGTTTTTTTTTAAATTAAAGCCCCTTTTAGGAAAGTCTGTACCACACCTCTTGCCTTAAAACTGCCTCTTTAACCTGCCTCAACCTGCACATTTGGAAAAAACCCACGGCGCTGTTGATCAGCTCCATGTAATTAAATATATACAGGACCATTTCCCCCAGCACTGTCCACCCACCCGCGCTCTCTTCATCCCCCGCTCCGCAGCCCGCTTTGAGTTTGCAGCTAACCAGAGAGCGATGCCGTAATAGATTTTGGTCCTTCATCAAACATGTTTTTCCTGTTTGGCAGAGCAACAGGACTGCTGTTGTTAATCCCCTTTCCCCAGAGTGACCGCAGCACGAGGGCCCGTTTCTGCCCCCCAAGCGAGTTTCTCCCATTAATAACGGTCGGGACTTTGGCACCGCAATCTCTCCCCGACGCCAAGGCTCCTACAAGTGACCCGCTCCTCGCCTTCCCCCGGGTGCTTCTGCTCTGACCCTCTGTCCCTCCATCCCCTTGCAGAGGAGAAGCCAGGGGCTGACAGCGATGGGGAGGTGGAGAAGCCGCCCGAGGAGCGGCCAGTGGCAGCAGCCAGCCCCGGCGGGGAGGACGCGACGCCCCGCGGCAGCCCCCGGTGCCCGGAGGAGCGGAGCAAGGAGAGGCGCAGCCCGGAGAAGGTCAAGGATGGTGCATCCTCCCGGGAGGGTCCCGGCGAGGGCCTGTTCGGCGCACGGGGCCTGGAGAAGGACAAGGTGGAAGGACGGAGGAAAGAGCCGGACCCGGGCAAGAAGGATGCGGAGGGCGGTGGGCTGGGCAAGGAGGCCTTCGCCCCACTGATGGTGCACACGGACAGCCCCCCACACCTGAGGCCGGGCACCTGCAGAGCCTGGCGCTCTCGGCCTGCATGGGCAGCAGTTCTTCAGCCCCCTGGGTGCCGGGCAGCCCCTCTTCATCCACCCGGGACAGTTTGCCATGGCTCCTGGCGCCTTCTCTGCTATGGGCATGGGACACTTGCTGGCCTCGGTCACCGGTGGGGGCAGCCTGGAGAATGGAGCCCTCTCCTCCGCCCCTGGCGCGGCAGGGACAGCCACCCCTTTCCCTTTCCCCCCCAGCACATGCTGGCCTCTCAGGTAAGCCCCTGCGCCCACCCCGTGTCCCCAGCCCCATCTCTGCTGTCCGGCCGGGCCCTAGGCCCTCCTTTCCATGTCCTTCCCCACAGCTGCCTGAATGAGCAGAGCGCTTCAGGGGCATGGGTCAGGCCCAGCCGGCATCACCCCCCGTGTGGGGACATGCGGGGTGGCCCTAGTGCAGGCCAGGAGCTGTTGGTGCCCCCAGCCTCCCCCGTCCCCCCTGCAGTCCATGGGGACAAGGGGGTGACACTCCCCCCGGCCCCTGACATGCTGCCTGGTGCGGGGGACATTATGAAGGCTGGCCTCAGGGCTGATTTGAGGAGGAACCTTCATTTTTTTTGCAGCTGATATGGTTTCCCCACATGCAGGGGCAGAGTCAGGAGCTATGGCCCTGTGTGACCCAGCTGTCCCCATCCAGCAGCCCCCCCGTTTCCCTGCCAGCCCTGAAATGGTTCCCACAACGCCCGCGCTGGTGTTGCCTTTGCCAGCTCCTATGATGAAACGCATGAAGATATCTTTGAACTCCCCTAATTTATCGATCCTACTTAACAATGTGTTTTAATGTGGTTAAAGGTCTGTGATGCTGCACAGATGGGGACACACAGCACGCGGAGAGGCGCAGGGGCAGGGACGGGGCAGGTCCTGGAGAGGGGTTTGTGCTTGGTGGCACCAGCCCGGGTCGGTGAGGGGTGGATGGGGCTCCCCAGCTGTACCCCCTCCCTCAGCCCATCCCGCAGGGACATCCCCACGCTGTGTTTACACCAGGGTGTCTGGCTTTGCCTCAGCTTTCTCAGGGGAACACTGTCTCCGGGGCAGGCAGGAGGGGGGATGCAGCAGAGCATCAGCAGGGCTCTCACCCCGCTCTCTCTCTCTCCGCAGGGAATCCCGATGCCCACCTTCGGCGGACTCTTCCCCTACCCATACACCTACATGGCGGCAGCCGCAGCGGCCGCCTCGGCCATGCCGGCCACCAGCGCAGCAGCTGCCGGCCCGCTCTCCCGCAACCCCTTCCTGGGCAGCAGCCGCCCCCGCCTGCGCTTCAGCCCCTACCAGCTCCCGTCACCCAACCTGCTGACCACCGGCCTGCCCGCCAGCCTCAACCCCGGCTCCGAGGGCCCAAGGCCGGCCGGGAACCCCCCCTCCCCGAGGTGCCCCTGCACAAGGGAGGCAGCCAGCGCCCCACCGCCTCCCCCAAGGGCTCCCTGAAGGAGTCTCTCAACGAACTGCAAAACATCCAGAGACTGGTGAGCGGGCTGGAGAGCCAGCGGGAGCTGTCACCCGGCAGGGAGTCCCCCAAGTGACCGACGGGGTGGGCAGTGAGCCCTCCCGGCGGGGTGGAGAAGCACTGGTATTTTGTACAGCACAGTATAAATATTTATTGCGGAGCGAGGGGTGGGAGCAGACGGGAAACACGGGGCGCTGGAGCAGAGGGATGGAGCCCCACCGGCCAAGTGGACCCACCGCCCCAGAGCCAGGAACGAGAGGTGGGAGCGCAGGGCTCGCCTGCCCCTCCAGCTGTGGGGTCGGGAGCGGCTCCCCTGGCTCCAGTGCGGCCGCCGAGCCCCCTGGCCCCTCCGCTCCCCGCTCTGGGCATGGGGCAGCTCTGGGGGGGGCAACGAGCTGGCATGGAGGCACCCGATGGATGGGGCGGCCCCGACCCCCAGCCCCAGCCCTAGCTCCGGGGAGGTGAGCAGGGCTGAAACTTCACCTGTGCAAGGGGAGAGGGGGGAGGAAAAATTAATTAACAAAAAAAAGAAATAAGAAATGAAACATGGGAAATGAATCGCCTCAGCAGCCGCCACCGCGCAGAGCTGGTACAGCGGGGGGAGCCCCGCGGGTACCCGGGCAGATATTTATGAAATAAATGGTAATTTGTGTAAATAAGCTATAAGGATCCCAGAATATGCAAATTGGTATTAATTTATTCAGAGTTGTACATTGGTGTGTACATAATATTTAGAGTTTAACTCATCGCATTTAAGTTTTTTTGGTTTTTGGTTTTTTTTTTTCATTTTACATGAACATATATATTGTAAATGAAAACTATTTAGCTCTTTGTGATTGAAGGAGATACCAGTTTCTTTAACTGTGTTTTAAAATATTGTTTATCCCGCCTGTTCTCTAGGACAACCATGTGCCACCGGTAAAACAATTTTTGGAGTCATTGAAACTAAGAGTTCAATTCTCTAACGGACTTTTGCAAGGAAAAAAAAAGAATCCAAATCGTAACTAAAATATCGCTACAGTGCGGGGTATAGAGAATGCAGGAATAAACCTCAGGTTTTTATTTTTCACTCCAGAACAAAAAAAAAGAAAGTATAATAAATTTAAATATCACAGGACTGTGCTCTATATTTGTTTTAAAATAAAAAGATACATGATTTGCAACGTGCTGGTTACTCGGGTATCTGTCTGTTCGGTTTTGATGAATTCTCACATCTTTCAATAAAAAAACTACTCGGAGAAGTCCTGCCGGCTCCCGCTGTTTCATTCCCCCCCGCCTTCCCGCGGCCGCACAGCCCCATCGGCCCCGCGGCTCCTCCGCGGGTGCGCAGCGCTGCGCGGGCGGCCCGGCCCACGCCGGGGCTCGGTTTCCCGGCGGTGGAAGGGGCCGCGCATCTCCGGCGGCTTCCCCGGCCCCAGAAGCCGCCCCGCCGCGGGATGGGGGGGGCGGAGGGGTCTGCGCACCTGCGCAGGGTGGGGCGCAGAGGCCTCCGCAGGCGCGCTGGTGGGTGCGCCCCGGGACCCCCCGGGTGCGGAGGGGAGGATGCGGCGCCGGGCCCCTCGAGTCTGCCCGTACCGTCCTCGGGGCGCAGCGGGCCGGGCCGGGAGTGCGCGCCGGTGCCGCCGCGGGAGGGCAGGGCCCGGGCACGCCGGTGCCGTCCCGCCACGCCGCGGGGAAACGCACCGGTACCGGAGGGGGCGGGGGGGGGGGGGGGGGCGGGGGCGCGTCCCCCTCGGGCGCCGAGGCTCAGCCCGGGCGCAGGGCGCCCTCTGCTGGTGCCGTCGCGCACCCGCCGCCGCCCGGCCCCGACGGGGCGGATCGTGCGCGGCCGCGGCTCCTCCCCGGTCTCCCCCGAACCCCCCGGCCCAGCACTCGGGGGGCCGCAGGCAGGGGGCGCGGATCCAAATCCCCCCTTCCCCGTGGCGGCAGCCTCTGAGGGAAGACGGGCCCCGCTTCCCCGACGGCGGGAGAGGAGCTGCCGTGCCTCACCAGGAGGAGTGAGGCCGTCTCCACTGGCGGGGGGGGGGGGCCGGCAGGGTGAGAACCGATTAAACAGGCAGAGGGAAATGTAGTTACTAAAATCAGGCTTGCAGGATTATTTCCCAATAAACATCCCTCAGGATGAGTAACAATTTAATGGGCTCTATTTTTAGTGGGCGGGGGGGGGTACGGCATGTGCTGGTGTGGGGGCTCCCCCAGGCCTTTCCACCGCCCTTCCAACCATGCTGGGTTTGGGCTGAGGTGGCTGGAGTGAGCACAGCGGGGAGATGGTGACGGTGCTGCCAAATGCAGCCAGCGCTGGGGGGAGCCTCTTGCCGGGTTCCTGCCACCCTGGTGGGTTGGGGACAACCACGCCGTCCAGCCTGGGGGGGGGAGAGAGAAGGGTTAAATGTCATATCCTCCTCAGGGGCTGAGCACTGGTGCTGGTGGGGCACCCCAACCCGCTCGCTGAGCACTGGTGCTGGTGGGGCACCCCAACCCGCTCGCTGAGCACGAAGCCATTCTTCACTGGAGAGGGGAAAATGTTCCCTGCAGAGGGTGGGTTCATGACAGCGACCTTGGGGGACAGTGCCCGAAGGCAGGGAGCAGGGCAGCCGTGGGGGGTGGGTGAGGGCAGGGGGGCATTTCAGCAGGAGCCCAGCTACTCCAGGCCTGCCGTGGCCAAACCCAGGCTCTGAGAAACCCTACTCAAACAGCTCGACGAGCAGCTACCGATCAGTCATGCAACGCACCGGGATTATTTTCCTCGGCTGTAAAAAGATGCTGGGAGGCTCCATGGGTGCACACCCAGCTCAGCCCCCCCATGGCCCTGCTGCTCTGCACCCCACAATGCACCCACCAAAACCTAGCTCAGCTGCACCGGGTGCTGTGGTCACTGTCAAGTCATGAAAATAAAGCGCTGGGCACTCCGGTGGCCTCCGTCTGGCAGAAGGTGCTGGTGTTTAACCAGCTGCTAACGCCGGCGCTGCCTCACCAAGGCGGTGAGACCACCAAACACCGAGGATTTCACTGGGGTTTATGGTGGCTTTTGAATTTCTTCAGCTAAATGCACAAGGTGCTTGGCTTGACACTAAAACCAGCATTCCTGCCCCGTGGGTTTCATGGGCCCCGTGGACAAAGCCTGGCTCACTTGGCCGCCGGGCCGCTGTGCAGCACGGTAGCGCTGCTGGAACGGCTCCACGGGCGAGCGTTTGTAAACAGGAACACGGGCGCGCGCCAGAGCATCTCACGGCCCCGCAGAGGGGAACCCTCCCAGCCCCACGGAGGGGAACCCTCCCAGCCCCACGGAAGGGAACCCTCCCAGCCCCACGGAGGGGAACCCTCCCAGCCCCACGGAGGGGAACCCTCCCAGCCCCACGGAAGGGAACCCTCCCAGCCCCACGGAAGGGAACCCTGCCAGCCCCACGGAGGGGAACCCTGCCCAGCCCCACGGAGGGGAACCCTCCCAGCCCCACGGAAGGGAACCCTCCCAGCCCCACGGAGGGGAACCCTCCCAGCCCCACGGAAGGGAACCCTCCCAGCCCCACGGAGGGGAACCCTCCCAGCCCCATGGAGGGGAACACTGCCAACCCCACGGAGGTGAACCCTCCCAGCCCCGTGGAGGGGAACCCTGCCAGCCCCATGGAGGGGAACCCTCCCAGCCCCACGGAGGGGAACACTGCCACAACTCCCGTCCCACACAGGCCCAGCGGTGGCTTCAGAGGAGAAGCCAGCCCTCACTGGGGCTGCAGGGCTGTGCTGCTGGCCCTGTGCCCACCCAGAGCCCCTCGGGTCACTGGTGCGTGGCAGAATCCCAGAATGGCAAGGGTTGGAAGGGACCGCGGGAGATCACCCAGTCCAACCCCCCTGCTCAAGCAGGTTCTCCTGGAGCATGTTACACAGGACTTCATCCAGGCGGGGGTTGAATATCTCCAGAGAAGGAGACTCCACAGCCCCCCTGGGCAGCCTGTTCCAGTGCTCCGTCACCCTCAGGTGAAGGGGCAAGGGAAGTGGTGGCACCACGCTGGGGGTGGTCAGTCCCCAACTACTCTGCTGGGGAGGGTGGGGAAATACTTTTTGTCACTGCTGTGCGGGGTTTATAAGAGGTGACCACTGCACACCCCCAGGGGGCCGCAACCCCCGAGAACGATGCCACAAAGCAGGGCAGGCTGCGGTGCTGGGGTCTTGCCCTGCACCGGGGGCTCCCCCAGCCCCCCCGGGGTGTGTGTGTGTGTCCCAGGGCCCGTGGGTGCCACACATGCAGGTTCAGTCCCCCTTTGAGCATTACAAGGCGCGTTTGCCAGGCCCTGGCTGTGCGATCGCGGGGCGCGGCCGTCGGGGAAGGGGAGCCCCGGCCGGCGGCAGCGGGGGGGGCGGCTCTTTCCGGGGGCGCCGCCTGCCGCCGCGCTGCTCCGCGCCCGGGACAAAGCGGAGCGGGCCGAGCCCCCGCCTGAGGCTCCCAATTAGGGCCCCGCCGGCGCTGCCCCCCGCGGCGCGCAGGGCGGGGGGGGGGGGGGGGGGCGCGGCACGGCCCCGGGCCCCAATTACCGGCGGGGCCGCCGCTCTGTCTGCCGCCCCCGATCGCGGATGAACAGACAAGGGGGGGCCGGGGCCTCCGGGAGAGCTGCCCCCCCCCCCCGAGGCTGGGCATCCCTTAGCGCTGCGCGCCCGCGGAGCCGAGCGCAGGGCCCTTACGCGATCCGCCGCACCTGCGCGCCTGGGGCGGGATGCGCAACCGCGGTGGCGGCTCCGCGCCTGCGGCCGGAGGTGATTTACGGGGCCGCGCGTTCCTTTCGTGCCGGGTCGGGGGTCGGGTGGGCGAGTGGCCGCGGGGCTTCTGTGGCCCAGCCTGCCCTCCCGCCCTCTTCGCCGGGCTGGGGGCTGAGTCCCGACGGGGTGGGCGCGGAGCCCTGCTCCCCCCCCCCCTCTGCTCCGGGGTTTTTACCCCGGCACCCCCGGGCCTCTGTCCGGGTCCTTCCTCCGGGCAGCGGCGTCCCCCTCGGTCGGCTCCGGCCCGTTAACCCCGCGGGGGCACGGGCCGCCGGGGCGGGGAGGTCTTGGGGTGCGGGAAGGACGGGGCAGCCGGCCCGGCTGTTCCCTGCCACAGGGTTCCCAGAGCCGCTTTCATCTGTGCGGGTGTTGGGGGGGGGGGGTGGTGTTTAAAAAAACGGGAAAAAAAAAAAAAACGCTTTATTTTGTGCAAACCGGTTCTTAGCCGCGGCACCGTTTGCTCCGGCTCCAGGGCAGGGCGGGAGAGGGGAAGGGGGGGGCTGCCGGGCTGTTCCTGCTGTTTACAGCGGCGGGGGACGGCGAGGGGGAGCCGGGCCCTTTCCCGAGGGCGGGCCGCAGGCTCCCGGGGCCGCCCGGCTGCCCCCTCCACCGCCAGGGAGGGCCCAGGAGAACCCGCACGGCGCCGCTTTGCTCTGGGGTGGCAGGGAAAGAAAAAAAAAAAACCCTTAAACTGGTGGTTTTTTTCCTTCCCTGGGATGTGCCCCGGTTCCGCCCGGGCCGTGTCCGCCGCTGCCCCAAGCTCAGCCGCCAGGTGGCGCCAACGCGCCGCGGGGGCGGCCCCGGGGGGGCGGGGCTCTGTGGGGGGGGCCCGGGGCTTCGGGGGTTCCCCCGGAGGGGTTTCCTTGGCGGGACTCCGAGGGGGGGTCCCGGGGCTCCGAGGGGTTCCCCCGGAGGCGTGCCCGTGGCGGGACTCCGAGGGGAGGTCCTGGGGTTCCCCCGGAGGGGTGTTCGTGGCAGGACTCCGAGAGGGGGTCCCGGGGCTCCGAGGGGTTCCCCCGGAGTCGTGCCCGTGGCGGGACTCCGAGGGGAGGTCCTGGGGTTCCCCCGGAGGGGTGCCCGTGGGGGGCTCCGAGGGGGGGGTCCCGGGGCTTCGGGGGTTCCCCCCCGGGGGGGGGTGGCTACGCAGCAGCCCCTACCGGCGGCACCGCCGGTGATCCCGGGGGCTTGGCTTCCCACAGGCCGCAGAGGTGGGGGGGCCTGCGGTAGTAGCGCCCCCCCCCCCGCACCCTCCCGTGGTGCCCAGCCTCCAGTCTCTCTGTCCCTTGCCACTGCAGCCTGGCCCGGCCACCCGCACCGCCATGGTGCACCTTACTGCGGGCTGTTGTGTGGGTGTACATTCATTTTTTTTGTTTTCTATGTGTGTGTCCTGTGAGCAGGTGTCCCATGGACCAGCGAGGGCATGTTGCAGTCCCCCAGCTTTGTGGGTTCTGCCAAAGATGTACGTGTTACACCAGTAGATCCCCTCAGAAAGCAGTGAACGCTTGGTCCGAGGCACCTAAGCACGAAGAAGCAGCCAGGAGCGGTGATGGTCTGTCTTCTGCACGATGCATTTTATATCGCCTGAAGTATTAGCAGATGAAATCATGCGAGAAAGGCTGCTTCTTTCCCTTGCCGACTTGGCATCGCTGTAACCGGTGACATAAGCACAGGTACATCTGTCCTTCGCCTCCCATTGATTTCTGTAAAAGGTCCTTGCCTTCAGCCTTGGGCCTGGCATGCTCAGTAATTCTTTGGAAATAAGATCTAATTAAAATGAGACAGCGCTGTCAAGGGACTACCTAATTGTCTTTGCAAAATGACCTTGTGGAGATCTTGGCTCGGTTCCTAGCAGAAAGGTGTTGTCAGTGCAAAATCCTGTGCAGTTGGGGGGAATCAGTTAAAGACTTTTGGGAAATAATTCCCCAGGCTGGGAAATAATGAGCTGGTGGAGACATTGCGATGCCACCGTCCCTGCTCTGCTCCAGCTCCAGAGCTGTCCTCCCCACCCGGGCCATCTCAGGGCTTGGGGGCACCCCCAAAGCGGCTTTAAAAGAGACAAATCACATGCAACAGGGTTCAGCCAAGGTAAACACCAACAGGTATCCCCAGCTTTCCCTCTACTCCCTTAAGTCCTAAATATGTGTGCTTTCTCCCCATGTCAGCGTGAAGAGAAGGTGCTTTGGGTGTTAAAAGTGTTGGAAGTGTCCCACATCCCCAACTGATGGGTACGGCCGTGCAGCCGGCCCCAAGCTCACCCCATCTGCACCCGCTCCCCCCAGCTCATGCCGGAGGTCCCCACTGGCCACCCACTGGTGCTCAGTGCTGCGAGGGGAGCGTGTTACCAGCTCATGCAGACCCCTTGTTTCTGCAGAGCCCCTCAGCCTGGTTTTTTTTGTGGACAAGACCTCTGCTGGTCTCCCAGGTCTCCCAGACAGCCGGAGAGCCAGCCTCCACGAGAGGGAGCATTTGCAGGGATTTTTATTCCAGCTGGTCTGTTCTTTTTTCCCCAGTTGTTTTCGGGCAGAGATGCATCCCTCCAAGTCTGGACCAGCTGCAGGTCAACAGACCGAGCAGCCAGAGTCCTTTGCCTTCATGAAGTGCCCATTTTCCTAGCATGGGGGGAGAACTGTGCAGAAATCTCAGCTTTCCTGAGAAAATTGTTGTGCTGTCGTACTGCCACGTGCTGCGGTTTGGTGACATGAGGGGAGATCCTGTGCTTTCCGATGGTGGTGTCCTTGTCTGTGTGCCCCACCATGGGAATGGGAGGCTGTTTTCCTCCTTTTGGCCCATTTATTGAAGAGAGGAAGAAGTCTGTCATACTGGGATGACTGGTGAGTGTTGTGACTGGTGTTGGTCAAGTGTGGGCCAGGGCACGAGGCTGACCTAGCTGCGAGAGAGGGACTGAGCGAGACCCCCACCGTGGGCAGCAGTGATGGGGAGCCCTGGAAGGTGGCTTCATTGCTGGGCCAGGTCCCTTGGATGGGGATGGTTGGAGGGACCCTGACCCTGGGATGTGGCTCCTTGTGGCAAAAACCGTGGCTTTTGTAGCTCTTGCACTCACCCTGTGACCTGGGATGGTTAGCTGGGACCCTATTTCAGATGGGGGGGGTCCCACTGCCCCCCACCTTGCTGGTCACCTCTGCAGGGTCCAACCACTTTGAGACCCCACTTTGAGGCCTGTGATGCCTCCAGAAAGGGAAAGGACTGTTTATAATTTCTCAAGTGACTGCTACAAATCCAAGGCCAGAGCTGACACTTCTGGGGCGCAGGATCAGGCCCCAGCACGCTGGTGGCTGCCTGTGCTGTGGGTGGTTTGATGAAAGATGCACAACTGGCCTGAGCCCTTGGAGAGGACCTGGGTCCTGCCTCCCCCCGCCCTCCCCACATGTCTCTGGAGCCTTCGAGCGCTCAGACCACTCTATCTGCAAATTGCAGAGCAGATTATCAGCGAGTGTGTCTGAGATTAGAGACCCGTATTTATGTCTGCTTCCCCCAGAGCCGGGGAGGCCGGAGCTGAATTTGGTGCAGACTTTTTGGCACCACGGTGCTGATTACTGGGGTAACCTTTTCCTTTGCTGGGAGCATCGCAAGGAGGGCTCAGACGTTTTTCAATTAAGGAAAACAAAAAAAAAAATATAAGAAGAGAAAAGGGAACACACAACAACAACACTTTCCTCCATCAGGGTGGTGGGAGGGAAGTCAGGCATGTCTCTGAGATGGCACCGGTTTGTGCAAGCTGTGACCCATGAGGCAGGGACTGAGTTACTGGGGGGGGGTTCGACACCACGTGCTTCTTCAGCCGCCCTTTGGTGATGTAAATTCTTGATCCAAAGCCCAGTGAGAAGCCCAGAGACGGGAGGTTTGCAGCTGTGGGACACAAAAAAAGCCCTTGGGCTGCTTCTGCTGTGCTGTCCCGGCTGCGTGTGCCCTGCAGAGCATGCATGGGTGCAACACTTGCTTTTGCTGGGTTGCAGAGCCTGGCGCTGCAGGGGGAGGGCATCCTCATCAAACTGGAGTGAGTGTGTTTGTTTTTTTTTTCTGAGGGCTCTGGTTAGGAGAAATGGCAAAGATTTCTCTCTGCATACTGTGTTCACCTAGGCAAAATGCACACCCAGCTTCTTTGAACAAACCCCAGGGTTTGGAGGGGGCACAGCCGAGCAGCAGGTTTGCCGGGCCAGCCCAGCGCTGCGGTCGGCAGGAGCGGATAGCCCTGGCCAGCCAGAATGGCTTAACAGGCTTAGTGTGGTGTTGTTCTTACAAACAATCATGTGAATTAGTACAAATCTCATTAGATCCGTGCTTCTCCCGGCCTCCTGTGTTCCTAATGCCAGGAGCAGCCCCTTGCAGGGGTCCCACGTGGTTTCTGGGCGAAGAAACTCTTTCCAATGAGCTCTGAGCTGCTGCTGTGGGTGCTCAGCCCTCGCAGCTGCGTCCCTGCAGAGCCATGGCATTTTGGGTTTGCTTTTCTCAGAACAGTTTCCACTAAGCTTAATGGGCGGGAGAGCAGAAATCTAATAGGTAAAAAGCCATTCAAGGTCCTTGGCTATTTTAAACCTGATTTAAAGCTTTGGTTCCTCTGTTAGCGCAGTGATTCAGCTGATGTTGCCCAGGGGTGCTCCTCATGTCTCCCCTTGTTAAGCAACGGGCACGCGGCAATGTGCTCCACTCCTGCTCAGCACCAGCCCCGTGGGGCTGTGACTCTGCTCTCCGTCGGCTCCGTGAGGAACGGGGCTGTCTTGGCAGGGTTCACAGAATCCCAGAATGGCAAGGGTTGGAAGGGACCTCGGGAGATCACCCAGTCCAACCCCCCTGCTCAAGCATGTTCTCCTAGAGCATGTTACACAGGACTTCATCCAGGCGGGCTTTGAATATCTCCAGAGAAGGAGACTCCACAGCCCCCCTGGGCAGCCTGTTCAACTGAAACCTCTTATGTTTCAGTTTGTACCCATTGCCCCTTGTCCTGGCACTGGACACCACTCCAAGAGGCTCTGTCCTCGTGACTTCCATCCTTAAGATATTTGTATGTATTGATGATGTCCCCTCTCAGCCTTCTCTTCTCCAGGCTGAACAAGCCCAACTCTCTCAGCCTTTCCTCATAGGGGAGATGTTCGAGTCCCTTTATCATCCTAGTTGCTCTCCTCTGGACTCTTTCTAGGAGTTCCTCATCTTTCTTGAACTGGGGAGCCCAGAACTGGACCCAGTGCTCCAGGTGGGGTCTCACCAGGGCAGAGTAGAGGGGGAGGAGAACCTCCCTCGCCCTGCTGGCCACGCTCCTCTTAATGCACCCCAGGGTGCCATTGGCCTTCTTGGCAGCAAGGGCACCCTGCTGGCTCATGGTGAGCTGTTCCCCGGGGCCCCTTCCCTTGTTAATTTCATTATGTTCCTCTCAGCCCAACTCTCCAGCCTGTCCAGGTCCCGCTGTTAAGAGCTTAATTAAGAGCTTAGCAGCAGAGGTGGTCAGTGCCCAGAAAACATGGGAACGGCAGGTTTAGCCTGGAGTGCTTTAGAGAAGGAAATGTTTTTTCTCCTGTCAGTGCCATGCCATGCACGCCTGCTGAATGCCACCAGCTCCCAGGCAGCACCTCCGTGTCTCCCATTTCTCTTCCCAAATCGCTCCGAGAAGCGATGCAGGAGCCGCCTGTGTTCCAGAACTGCAGCTGCTCCTGGGGTGAAGCACCTTGGCGGGCACTTCAGGGCCTGGGTTGGGCTCCTGGGAGTCAGGGCAGGGAACGCCATGGGAGCTTTAATGACAAAAAATGGTTTTTACATCTCTGCTGAAAGTCTGTTGCTGTTTCACCTCTCAGCAGAGGAGGGATGCAAGCAGCAAAGGACTGGGGCAGGCAGCAGAGCTTGGGAAAGTTGCTCCTTGGGGACTCGGGCTCTGGCAGAGCCGTGCAGGATAAGCGAGCATGAGAAAAGCAGGCTTAGTCCTCCAGTCACCCATTAGATGCGTTTCCGGCTGCTTTTCATCTCACTCCGAGTTTAAAAGCCATCTTATTCCAGCACCGATGCTGCCGCCAGCCCAGGCACAGCTTCAAAGCAGGGCTGTCCGGGTCAGCCCGGAGGGAGAGGCGCAGGCAGGAGAGGGAGGGCTGTGTCCCACTGCTGCTCCCGTGGGAGCCACATCCCTGGGCGCTGGGAGGGTCTGGCCTCCAGCAACCCCCACATACGCTGGGAGTCTGCCCCCACAATGGGTCTGTGGCTTCCCAGGAAAGCACGGTGGTACAGGGCTGCCCACGGGGACATGGTTACGGCACGTCGCTTGTCCTGCTGTCCGTAGCCCTGGAGACTGGCTGCAGACACTGCTGGGGATGCTCTTTCTCCAGACCCTTTTTGTCCCACTAGCACAAGGCAGTGGGGAGTGGGGTCACCTTTAAGCCAGGGGCCGGTGACCTCTCAGAGTTTTGCATCCCCTTTTTACATTCCCATTTACCTAAATTTCTTCCTCTTCCCCCCTGTAGCTCCCTGTGGTGTGGCTGGGGACAAGCACCAGGAGTGGTCAGTGACACCCGCTGTCGTGTACCCAATTCTGGGGGGACACCAGGGATCTTGTGGCACTACAAGAGCGTGCTTGAGGGGTTAGGCCTTTAGACCATCTGGAGATGAGAGGACAGCGAGTAACGCAGTGCCCAGCAGAGCAGTGGCAGTGTCGGCCATCAGGTTGGTGGTTATACCCATCATGGCTTGGGTGATGCTGGTGGGTCCCCACTATGACAGAGGGACCATTGCCCGACATGCTGGAGCTCTCCTGCAGTCTGAATGAAGGTTGGGAATGGGGTCTGCTCCATCCTGGGCCATGCCCAAATGATTTTGCCCCAGCAGTACTGCTCTGGGCAGGAGCTTGAGGATCTGAACCTTGTGTTTTGGGCTGGAGGCAAGACCTGAATGCAGCTGATGGTGATTTCCATGGATTTACTGGCAAGACTCTTGGAGTCAGCAGTCGTATTTGCTTTTCCTTTTTGGCTCTTCCTCCAGTGAGAAATACCAGGTATGCAGCACACTGTGGTACAAGCAGTGTCTGCCCTCTGGTAACAAGCTCCCAGACACCTTTCTGGGCATCATGGGGCATCTTCACTGCCCTGAAAGGAGCAGCCCGGGCAGCGCAGGGGCTGAGGTGGAAACCCAGGCTGCTGAAGGATGGATGTACTTTTTCTTTTCCTTCCCCTGACACTTAGAAGATGAGCAGTGAACCTCCCCAGATGGAAATGTGCTGCCCAGACTCTTTTCTTCTTGGCCTTTATTTGTTTGCTGAGTGCCCGGATGAGATTCTCTGGTTTTTCCAAGAGCTCTTGCTTCAGCAAATCTGTCGGGAGAAGTGCACTTACTGCTCGGTGACAAAACACGTTCTTGAGATGGAAAAAGCTCTTTTCAAGGAAAACATGACATTTCAATGGAAAAGTAACTTTGCATGCTGTTTCTAATTTTAAAGCTCTGCCTTGGAATGCTCCCATGGACTTTGAAATCAGAGCTGGCTCTTATGCTTTCCAGGCTTTATCCACCTTTCCCATATAATTTCAAATTGCTCCCTCTGTTAACGAGACAGTATTCATTCTGCCTTGGTGGATTTTGCGTAGATCACTTCCAAAGCACAGTTTCCCTTATCCCATCCCTTTTTTCTGCTTTTTTTTTTTTTTTTTTTTTTTATTATTTTCCCTGGCTCTAGGCTATAAATACCTTTAGGCCAGACTCTGGGAACTGCACAAAGCCCCGTACCTGGCTGATGCCTCCCGAACGGATGAATGAATGAATGAATGTGCTTCCTGGTATTGCTCCGCACTAAGATTAACTCACACAGCCACATGCTGCAAATTAATGCATCTGCTCATTCACAAAGCATTTTGTCTCTATTAAACGTGCTAGTATTAATTTCACCCTGTTAATCCGACCTGTGTCATGAGGAAGAAATGCTGATGGGTTTTCCCCCTGTATTTTGCATAGTCCCGGTCTGGCCTCGCTGTGCTTAACTTTCTTAAAGCAGAGGAGCAAAACTGGGTGCGAGTCAAGTGCTGCAGCTGGCCAGAGCCAGCAGAGGGGAGGCGAGAGCAGAGATTCTGCTTTTCCCCACTGTGCAATAAATTTCAGGAGAGGGGAGAAATGGCTACTGGCTTATTTTTATTATTATTTCCCCAAATAAGAGTGATCCGGTCAAGCTCATAACGGTGGTGTCCATAGCAATCGATCCAGTAGCAAACCAGTGGTGTCAGATGAGGCAGAGGCTGGAGGGTTTTTCCCCATCCCTCGTCCCCCCAGTTCGGGGGTCAGCTGCAGGGCTGCAACCCCCAGTGTCTTCCCAGCCGTGGCCCTGGAACCCCCGCTGCCACCGCTGCTCCTCATCTCTCTTGGTGGGTGAGCAGGGCAGACACGGCATTAAACCATCGCATTGGCGGCCGAACCTTCCCGGCCCATGGCCGCATCCTTCCCATCCCCCATGGGGACCACTGACCCAGGCACCCCTCGCCTTGGCTGAGCCTCTGCCAGCGAGGTCCTGCGCTCGGGGGGAGCGGGGGAATATTTACACTGGCAGATGGTATCGTGGTGCTGCTCGGGCTGTCCTTTGCGGTGAAGCACAAACAGGTTCGTTTAAACAAGGTCACCCCTTTAGCAGGTTTAAGTGGGTTTCACTGTAAAATGAATTTATTTCAACAAAACCTTTTTTTATAAATTAAACGAGCACCACTCTGTATATAATTTCTATAAACAATCTTCTCTAATGTTTACCTAACCTGGGCATGCAGAAACTCTTGCACGTTAAATATTAGATGAAAAGGGGCTATGAAAGCTTTAAATAATTTTTTATTTTATTTTTTTTTAAGCAAGAAAGCCAGCGTTCCATGGGAAAAGAATTTGCTGCTTTTGAGCTGGGGCTTTCCTGGCCCAAGGTGAAGGGAGGGAGGCAGCCCCTCACGTTGCTGCGGCTTCGTGTTGGGGTTTTTTATTTCCAGGGCGGTGGCCTTGGGCAGGGCTGTAGCGCGGGGCTTGCTGGGTGCACGGTGCTGTGGTGCCAGCACCCATCCATGCACACCCCTGTGTAGTCAGAGGTTGGTGGAGCGGTGGCTTATCTCCTCCTGTGTCACATTTGTGGGGTCCTGTGAAGCCCAGGCTCTCATTAATTTGTGAATTAATGGTAATTAATTAATTAATTAAAGGTCTGCAGCCCAGCCCCGCTCCAGGCACTGGTCTGGGAGAGCTGAGAACTGGCTGTGATTTGAAGCGCTGTGGTGTTTCGGGCTGTGCTGGGTCATTTGCTGAGCAATTTGGATGCTTTCCCTTGACCCCCCCTGATCACAGAGCACCACTGGAAAAGACGGACACGACTTCAGTGAGGACAAACTGTCCGACTCGTAAAAGACAGCCGTGGTGAGTCAGAGCTCTTCTGCCTGTGACAAGGCTAAAGTTTGCCTGATCGGGAACACGTCAGGTTTGGGTGAATTTGTGCTGTTTGCCTCCAGAAGGCAGGAAGGGGTGAGTGGGTCGGATCCGTTCCTGCAGAAAGTCCCAGCCTGGAGAAAACCTTCCAGCTTTGCTCCTTGAGGGGAGATCACTCCAATGCCTCTGCTCCTTCTTGGGCTGGGTTCTTGGACTTGTAGGAAAGAGCCTTAATCTTAGGCAAAGTCCCTGCTGCAGCTGACTTCTCCACGAGAAACCACTGAACCAAGTCCCAGGTCCCACATGACAAGAAGGAGAGCCTGCTTTGCAATGAAGTATATAGCTTAATTGGATCAGAGGGAGGCCGACAAAAAATATTTCTGCCGAATAATTCAGTATTTAGAGATGCCCTCATAGCACATGTCCCACTCAGCTGTTCAGATCCTTATCAAGAGCCTGCTAAGCCGATGATTTCATCATGAGTTAAACTATTCAGTAATATAGAGGCTCCTTCAGGGATGCCAGAGTATCGATCCAGCAAGCTGCACCATGGGGCTGTTTGCGGATCAATCAGCCGTGGTGGCTTCTTTGGAGACCTGATGCCATCAGGGGAGCACACACCCCAAAAGCAGCCCCTCTGCTCCCCTGGCACTCAAGAGCCACTGACCCCCCCAACTGGGATGCCCATGGCTCCATAGCATTTCCTACTGCCTGTTGGTAAAGGTTTCCAAAAAAGTTTTTTGGGACTATTTAGATGGTTTCCCACAGTCTGCTCTGGCAGGTGACAAATAACCTGAAATGCTCACGGGGGACGGGTGCCGTTGTTCAGAGGATTAATGGGAGCAGCAAAGCAACGCACTGCGACGCACTACAGCCTGCAGGGGAGAGAAGCGACGTGGGACGTCACAGGGGAGAGAAGCGACGTGGGACGTCACGGGGAGGGGACGTGGGACTCACGGGGGAGGAAGCGACGTGGGACGTCACGGGGGAGAGAAGCGACGTGGGACGTCACGGGGGAGAGAAGCGACGTGGGACGTCACGGGGGAGAGAAGCGACGTGGGACGTCACAGGGGAGAGAAGCGATGTGGGATGTCACAGGGGAGAGAAGTGACGTGGGATGTCACAGAATCACAGAATTGCAAGGGTTGGAAGGGACCTCGGGAGATCACCCAGTCCAACCCCCCTGCTAAAGCAGGTTCTCCTAGAGCATGTTACACAGGACTTCATCCAGGCGGGGGTTGAATATCTCCAGAGAAGGAGACTCCACAGCCCCCCTGGGCAGCCTGTTCCAGTGCTCTGTCACCCTCAGAATAAAGAAGTTCCTCCTCATGTTCAACTGAAACCTCTTATGTTTCAGTTTGTACCCATTGCCCCTTGTCCTGGCGCTGGACACCACTGGGAAGAGACTGGTTCCATCCTCGTGATTTCTGCCCTTAAGATATTTGTATGTGTTAATGAGGTCTCCTCTCAGTCTTCTCTTCTTCAGGCTGAACAAGCCCAACTCCCTCAGCCTTTCCTCATAGGGGAGATGTTCGAGTCCCTTTATCATCCTAGTTGCTCTCCTCTGGACTCTTTCTAGGAGTTCCTCATCTTTCTTGAACTGGGGAGCCCAGAACTGCACACAGTGCTCCAGCTGGGGTCTCACCAGGGCAGAGTAGAGGGGGAGGAGAACCTCCCTCGCCCTGCTGGCCACGCTCCTCTTAATGCACCCCAGGGTGCCACTGGCCTTCTTGGCAGCAAGGGCAACCTGCTGGCTCATGGTGAGCTTGTTGTCCACCAGGACTGCCAGGTCTCCCTTGGCAGATCTGCTTCCCAGCAGGTCAGCCCCCAGCCTGTACTGGTGCATGGGGTTTGACCTCCCCAGGTGCAGCACTTGGCACTTGCCCTTGTTGAATTTCATTATGTTCCTCTCAGCCCAACTCTCCAGCCTGTCCAGGTCCTGCTGAATGGCAGCGTAGCCCTCTGGCGTATCAGCCACTCCTCCCAGTTTTGTGTCATCAGCGAACTTGCTGAGGGTACACTCTGTCCCCTTGTCCGGGTCATTGATGTCACAGGGGACAGAAGCGACATGGGACGTCACAGGGGAGAGAAACGGTACAAAGCAGGACATGTGAGCCATGCGGCGGGCGAGACCCTGTCCACCGGGGATGGGGTGGGACCCCCCAGCCCCCAGCCAGCGCTGGGACTCAGCCGGGCTCACAGTGACTTTTGTCACTGTCTTCAGTGCAAATGCATAGAAAGCCCTTCTCCTGTGCCCAGGGAGGGCCTGCAACGAGCTCATGTGGTTCTTCAGGGCTTTGTGGATACCGGGATTGCGGGATCTGTCTAAAATGCGCATTAAAAATCAGCTTATCTTCCAAATAAACACTCAGAAATTCCAGTATTTCCAGAATGTGCTTGAAAGCACATTTATTCTTTTTGCTTTTGGTGTTTCCCTGCCACTTTTCAGCATTATTTTTAATGACACTTTGTTAACAGAGATCGCTTTTGGTGGATAACACAGTATTTATGGAGAAACCAACAGCTAAATCTGGTTATCATTGATGCTGCTTATAAAATATACATAGCAATCAAGATACTGACCATGGCAGTAAATTGAAAATATATTGAAAACATAAAGCATTTTTTCAATTTCTTAGTAATACAAAAAATATTCGGGCATTTTTTTCCCCCTTGTTAAAAAGAAAGATATAGAAGCTGTTGTAAGGAAATCTGCAGCAGTGTTGGTCCAAACGCCGGCGTGGTGCGGAGGGCGAGCGGCGTGCTGGGGTTTGTGGGCTTTCAGATAGGAAACAGCCTGCTCTGGACACGCTACGGCAGTGCCTGGGGCACGTTCCCATCTGCCGAAGGGCTCCAAGGGGGAGCCCAGCCCGACGCCAATGCTGACTCAGCATTAACGCCCACCGCCCTGGCCCGAAGGGGTCCTGGGAGCAGGTTTAGGGGCTACTGGAGGATTGGTTGCTTTGCAGTGGTAGCATTAAAATATGTGACTTTCCCCAGTGCTGGGACAGGTCAGCCCTCCTGTCCCCCACGGCACAGCACAATTCGGGCACATTGTTGGAGGGTTAACCCCAGCAACTGCTGGCTAAGTGTAAAAATACTAATAAGGCTGCTGTGGGTCGCCCTAAAATGGGAATTTACGGTGGTAGTCAAAGCTAATGTTTTGGATCAACGCAACATCCTTTCTCAGAATGAAAAAGTCAATTAAACGGACCGTCATACGGAGGGTATGTAACCAAATCAATCATATTTATTGCATTTAATCAAAAGTTGATTCAGTTAAATTTATTCCATATGATACCCTTGCGCTTCGCGTGATGCACACCTAGCCGAGGTTGATGGTGCGGCTCGGCAAGCTCTGCGCTGCTCACCGGAGGGAGGGCTCAACCCCTGTGTCATTGCACATTAATAAATATGGGGTATTAATTTGTGTATGATGCTCTGAGCAACGCATGGGGGTGTGTGTGTCTATGTGTACCCAGGGAAATGATCACAGGGGCTTTACTGTGGATAGATAATATGTGTTGAGTAACCAATATCATTCCTGCTCTCTCTGCACTGCCCTGTTTGCTTGCTGCTGGCTGCACCTAGAGGGCGAGATGTGCTGCTGCCGTACAACGCGCCCAACAGCCGCCCGGCATATGCTGGCATCATCCAGCGTGGCCTTGCAGGTAGGTGTGATGGGGCAAAACCTGCCAGAAACCCCAGGTGGGGCCAGAGCAGGGCTGAGGGATGCGGCACAGGCACGCCGGTTTATGCTGTGCCGATATCCAGGCTATAGGAACAGCAGCAGACGCTGCCACCCTTCCCAAGCCAGTGCACGGCCCCGGCAGAGCCCGTGGTCCCACGCCAGCCCTGCCCCTGCCCTGGCATGGCCTGGGCTGCTTTCAGCTCCACCGCTACTTGAGTCCACCCGTCCTGAGCAAAGATGTCCATGTCATTGGGAAGGCTCTTGCCAGCATCCCAGAGGAGCAGGTCCTTGGGAGCCAGGGGTGCTCGCACCTCCCCTGCCTGCCTGCACCCGCTGGGTGCTGCTTGTCCCCATCCTGGAAGGAGGACTCGATCACACAAACCTTCCTTCTCCTCCTGGATGTTAAATATTAGAATTCTTCCTAGCTGCATATATAATTCCCTACATTAATCTTCCCTTAAAACATGTTCCTTCCACAAAGCCCCTCTGTATTGATCCAACAAAGACAATTATATATTAATGGGGGGAGGGAGAAACAGCTGAAATATTTGAGATTGGCCCTTCAGCTGGATTTATTATGTGTCTGAACTATAGTGTCTGCCTATTTTTTATTCTAAGCCTCTATGACAGGGGTCATGTCTTCCTCCATATACTGTACAGCGCTGTGCACTCCGATGGGGCTATATTAAATACCCGGGATGATTAATCACGCTGTGTAAATAACACACTCCTGTTGTGTTTGGAGGCGTGCGTGTGGGTGTGCGTCAGCGGTGCCTCTATACCGCACCGCGACGGAGCCCCGGCCCCAGCAACAGGTACTGCTGCCCCTCGCACAGGGCAGTTGTAGGGCCCCGAGCACCGCGCTCTGATGCCAAGGTGCTCCTTGGTCTGTGCAGAGGGTTGGTCTGGAGATGCCCATGGTCCTTTCCAACCCAGATTTCTTCTGGTTTTTTCCCAGACCAGTTGGTTGCAGCGAGCTTTCCGAGCGGGATGCATCCAAAGGCGATGCAGCACATGAGCCCAGGGGCTTTTCTGGTACCCTGCCTCTGCAGGGGACCCATCGCCCTCCGCCTCGGGGCGCAGAGCCTCAGGCTGCCAGGGCACAGCGTGGATGCCCTTTAGGAGAGGGATCATCTACTGTCTCCATCCGTACCCCAAAATAAGGAGGTAAAGTTGGCAAGCTGAGAGCGTCTGCGAGCCCAACTGTGTAGGGAATGAGAAAATAATGAATTACCAGGATCGACTGTTTGTAAATGTGCGTGAGATTAATGAGCAAAGCCTTCTCCATAACACAGAAGGTATGAAATCAATCCTGTGCTCCGAGAATAATGAGGGAATCAATAGGATTACGAGGTTAAGGCTGGAGTAAACCTGAATGACAGCTGCAAAATAAATTTTATTTGGAGGACGTGGCTGGGGTTAAATGAAATGTAATAAATAATGTAAAGCATTTAAGGGGTGGGGAAATGGTCCAGAGATGTAAGGAAGAACAGAAGGCCCCACAGTTGCTAGGTCTGTCCAGTTTATATCCACGGTGTGTTTTCGCAGGGGTGTGATGAGCGTGACATACACCGTGCCTGCGGCTGGGCTGGTTGCACTGTGGGGTTGTGCCCTCTCCCCACGCTGTCCGGGACAGGGACAGGAGCGGGATGGTGGCGGTGATGCCGCTGGGACCTTGGCCTGCAGCAGCAGCACCAAAATGGGACGGTGATGTGCACACGTGAACGGTGTAACGCAGCCTGGGATGCGTTCGAGGTGCGTCGTGTATGAGCCACAGGTTTGTGCGTCCCTTTCTCCCTGTGCTTCTCTCCCGATGTCCAGTTAAAAATAAATCTGACATTGCTACCATCCCATTTTCCCATTGGCCACAGACCTCCTGGAGACCTGCTGCAGGGTGTGGAGACCTCCCTCTGCAAGGCCCACAGCTGCGCCTGGGGTTCATAGGCACCCCCACAGACACATCCCCCGTGCTTGCGGGGATGTGGACCCTCTGGGGCTGTTCCACCTTTGAGCCCGTGGTAGTCAGGTCCCGCTCTGCCCTGTGCTCCTCCAGGCACGGGGCAATGGGGAGCCGTGGGGCTGCGGCTGGAGGGGTTTCATGTCCTGTTGACCTCGGGTTTGGGGATAAAAGCTGTGCAGGTGGGTGTAAGGCTGGGATTTCAGGGGCTCAGCACTTTCTCCTGTGTGGCTTTAGGGGGACGGTTGTGGCATTGCTCAGCATCCAGCCTGCTGCTCTCTTGAGAGCTCAGCGACTTTCCATGCCTCGGTAAAAATTGAGCTGTTCTGAAAGGCTGGCCACAGCGGTGGGTGCCCAACCAGTCTGGACCCTGATGCTGTACCAGTTGCACTGATTTTTTCTAACATGATTAACTCCTGGTTCCACTCCTCCCTGCTACAAGTTCTCAAGGGCGGAGATCTGGAATTCCCGGGACGTGCTCAATGCTTTAGAGGCAGAGCCCAGCCCAGAGAGATGTCAGCTGCTTCTGCCCCTGAGGAAACACATTTCCCACTCCGAGGAGCAGCTCCGAGCAGGGATGGGACAGCAGAGATTTTGCTCTTGAATCTCCTTGTAAAAAACCCTCCTGCTTCCTTCTGGAGCCAGTCCCAAGGGAGTTCATGGGGCACCGCTTGCCCCGGATGCTTTTCCATCAGGTTACCCTGTGCCGCGAGGGCTTGTCCTCCCGGAGCGGACCGTGCGTGTGCGGCTCAGCCCTGCTAATAACGGCTGCGTGTGTTTTTCCAGTCATTAAGCGTATGACTAACAGAGCTGTCCTGGCTGCATAATGCACGCTGACAACAAGGAGCCTCAGGGGAGGGAAACAGAAATAGAGGGATATGAAGAAAATGGCTTAAATTTATCCCTCAGCCAGTAGATGTGTTTTCCCCATAGGTGTTACATCCCTGCCGTGCTGGGGCGGGAGGCTGGGGAGGCACGGGTTGCCTTCTGCCGCCCTTCCCATTGGAGCTGCCTGGGCCCTGTGTGTCCGTCTGTCCATCCCAGGCCATTCAATGCAGCACAGTGGCACCCTGTGTGTCCGTCTGTCCATCCCAGGCCATTCAATGCAGCACAGTGGCGCCCTGTGCTGTGATCTGCCCCCGTGCAGGGGAAGCCCCTGTGCACCCTGACCCCACCATGTGCTCGCTTTGGCTCTGGTGTCACCAGCATGGGCTGTTAATGGCAACGCCGGCTGTCAGGAGTTTATCCCACTGCTGAGGAAGGGTTTGCAAACCTCTGCACGCACAGGCAGGTCCCTGCTTCCCGTGCATCGCTGCATGCCCCTGCACATGCGTGCCTCTGCTGCCCGTGCATAGCTGCGTGCCCCTGCATTGCTGCGTGCCCCTGCACAAACATGCCTCTGCTGCCCGTGCATAGCTGCGTGCCCCTGCATTGCTGCGTGCCCCTGCACAGCGTGCCTCTGCTGCCCGTGCATCGCTGGTGCCCCTGCATCGCTGGTGCCCCTGCACCCCGTGCCTCCTGCTGCCCCTGCATCGCTGCGTGCCCCTGCATCGCTGTGTGCCCCTGCACAACAAGCCCTTTAAGTTTCCTTTTAATAGCTCCTGTAAATCTTATTTTATGCTAAAGCTAAAGACACATTTATTATTGTCATAAAGGAGGAAGAACTGGCGAGTCCCCGGCTGGCCCCAGACCGGGTGACTCGGGAAAAGCGGAGGCAGCGGGTCGAGAGACACGGTTATCCCTTGCATTTGGCACATTTGGGGACACATCAGTGACACCAGATGAAAACCTCTGGCTGCTTGTGGGGTGCAGTCCCCCATGCCCAGCGTGGGCTTGAGGAGCCAAGGGGCCCTGGGTGCAGGACGTGGAGCTGTGGGTCAGGGCTCGGGGACCAGGCTGGGGGTGCACGTGTCGAAGCGCCTGGGTGCTGGTTTTGCTCCAGCACCTTCTGTGCCATAGGAAGCCATGCAGGATGCTTTTTTTTTAAAAAAAAATGTTTTTATTTTATATTTTTAAACCATTGCACAGGCAATCTCTATCCCAAATCCCAGCCCAGAGGTCAGTGGAGAATTGGCCCTGCACCTGCAACCCGAAACCAGCTCTGCCTGGCTGGCGAGCCCCATGCTGCGCCGCTAATTGAAGGGTTCGGGGGGGTGGCTTTTCTTTTCTATTTTATTTTGAGGCGCTGTTTTGAAGACCACGGCCAAGAATGGGAATTTCATACGGTAAACAGAAAAGCTGTTCTGAAGTTATTTATTGGTTCTGTTTTCCAGCACGTGGACTAGTATTGATTTATTTTGCAATGTCTCTAGAGGCTTCTTCAAGGTTAAAATGTAGACATCGCATGTTAGGCTGGACTAAATACTGGCAGGAAAACGCATTTGGCTCTTTTAATTGGAAAAACACACTCCTTTTATCACCCCGAGGCCAAGACTCTACCACAGCAGCGCAGTGCAGCACACGGAGAGCAGGAGAACGTATACAAGCGCGAGATGCTCTGGTTCACGCCTGCGTGGGGGATTCAGTGGGAGCATGGAGGCCCCCACAACCGCAGCCGGCTTGGGGTCCTGCTGAGCCCTGGGGGACGGTGGGGGCCAGCAGCTGTCCTGGGTGGGAGGTTGGGTGTGAGCATCCTGCTGGACAAACCTGCGCTGGGTTTAGGAGCTGTCATGGCCAAGCTTGGTGCCAGCTCCATTTTTGCTGCTGTGAGCTCATGCCAATCGCCTTTGGGGGGGACCAGGCCCCCACCACCCAGTGGGGACGGTTCGGTGCTGGTCCCCAGCGGCTGATGGCAGGGGTTCATCCCAGGCAGAGATGCTGTGCGCTGAGAGCAGGAGACACCCACACGTGCCCACCTCAGGCCTCACTATCCACTGTTATCAGTCCACACAGTTGCAATGATCATTCAACTGGAGAAAGTGATGGGAAGGGAATTATTCATTGCTAGGAAACACTTGATAACCCCTTGCATCCTCAAAGCGCTTTCCAGCCCCCGTGCTGCTCCTGTGCTGCTTGTGCCCCTTTCCTTGGCAAGCGAAGGAACTCACCCCAGGCCATCGAAGGAGGCGGTGTCAGAGATGGGGTGGCTGCTGCCACTATGGGTCCCCCTTCTCCGTTGCTCCGGAGCTGGCAGAGAGCACATGCGGCCGGGGTGGAGGTGGGGAGCTCTGCTGGGAAGGTACAAGCTGAGGTTTAGAAATCATGATGTGTGAATTGAAATGGGAAGCAACGGATCTCGGGAATCACCGCAACTGCTACAAGGTGTTCCTGAAGCTGTCAGCAAGCCATCTGCCCGCTCACCCTAGGTAAACACCGCACCGCGGCCGCCATGGCCAGCCCTCCTTGGAAAGCCATAAAGCAGAGGGGTCCCATAGGGTGAACCCCACCGGGGTGGCAGCGTGGGCCTGGGTGGGAACAGGAGCAGAAGAGCTCTGGTGCGTACACGCATGGAGGGAGCTGTGCCGCCTCGCTCGTGCTGGGGCTCTGGAGTGAAGCCCTGGCTGCAGTGCTCGCTCCTCGTAACTCATCCCAGGGACACCCGTGGTGGGGAGGCAGCGGGCGACCGCGCGAGGGCCGCCGGCCCCAGCGTGCAATTTATGGCTCCAGGGGAAAAATAGCAGCCGGTTTGGGAGCAGAGCAGTGTGCAGGAGGAGCACGCCTGGGGTCAGGCTGCTGCCCGGTTTCTCTCACTCGGAGCTCGTTATTCAAGAGTTGACTCTGCCCGTCACTCCCCTGCGTACGCCGCAGCCACCCCAGCTGCACGGTGGGTGCAGTGAGGAAGGCAAGGAGCACGCGTGTGGCAGGACACAGCTTGGGGCACCAGGGTGGAAAGCCTGCCATGCTCCAGTCCCACTGCACATCACAGCTCCTGGCACAACTTGGGCAGTGGGGATGTCACCTGCCCCCACAAAGGGGACGTCTGGGTCCCCAATACACTTCAACATCAGGCACCTGCATGCACCAGTGCTCACGGTGACCCAGCTTGGAGGCCATGAACTGGCTGTGATTACAAAGAGTCGGGTGACCTGGGGTGGCATGGGCGGCTACTGAGTCAGTACGGCCCCAGAAATGTGCCCAATGGGTCGGGACTGCAGCATTGCTGCCACCCCAAGGGCAGGGGCAGGGCCCATGGTTGGGACAGACCTGGCATCGGAGGGCCTGGGGGGCCACTCATGCCTCCCCACGGGGCTGGGGTGCAGCCCCGGTCTGGTGTCCCCAGCCCTGCACCTACGGCTTGCTCGGAACTGTTAATCACACCATGCCTCAGTTTCCCCACTGTGCAGGGGACAGCAGTGGCCCTGTCCCTGTGTGCCTGGGGCAGCGCACTGAGCTGTGATGAGTCCTGGGGCTGAGTGAGCTGGAGAAAAGAAAATCTGGGAAAGAACGAGTGTTTTTGCAAAACTGGGCAAATGGGTGCCAAGGTCCATCTGTGCCTGGTGCAGCCATGCAGGGAGGAGTGCAGAGGGTCACAACTTTGGGGCTGAGCCCCCTCACTGAGGACGCTGGGGTCTGCGCTAGCCCAAGGCTCCCTGCAGTGCCAGCCAGTCCTCCCGTTCACTCACAATTCAAAATAAATACAGGGAGTGAACATGACCTTGAGTGTATAGTCTAAAGCTTTTAAAACTCTCCTCTAATTCTTTTAACTTCCCGCACATCTATCCTCTGCACCAGCCTCCTCATTTCTCTTTCTCTACAGTAAACTTATACCCTTTCTAAAGTGCCCAGAGAAGACGCCGTAGATGAAATGTTGCTTTAGCTTGATTTCCTATTCCTAACATATGCTTTAATTAATGTCATTTGCTTTGATTTGCTGCCAGCATGCCAGTGCAGCACTTCCTTCATTTCCCAACCTTTACCATAACCTTGTGGGAATGAGTATCAGGTGTTCCCAGTTGATTTCATCTGTTAAGGGCATTTATCTTGAGCTCTGTGGCTTTTCTGTGCTGTGTTGGTGGTACCAGCACAGAGGCAAAACCACAGTGTCCTCCTTTGCTGGAAGCGGTGAGTGTGTGAGGTACATGGGGAAGGATGCTTGTACACAGAGCATTGACCAACATTTCTTATCCTTGTTTTTTCCACTTTCTAGGGCTGAAGGTTCAACCCAGAGCAGTGAGGAAAATGGCAAAGCTTGGGAGAGGAGGGATGGGACCCCCGGCTCCTGGCTTCTCTGCATCAGGATCAGAGAGGTGTCCCTGCTGCCAGCCTGGGCGCATGCTCGGTTCATGGAGGTGGAGCAATGTTGGGGTCTGGGGCAGAGCCCCCTTTGCCCCCTCCTGGAGCTGGCTCCCAGCTAAGTGCAGGGAATGGCAGGGGCAGAAGCCCCTGGTCTCCCTCTGTAGCAGTGGTTGTGCTGAAGCTTGGTGGTGCAAACCTCTGTCCTGCTGCCCTGAGCAACAGGGCTCTGTGGGCAAGAGCAGCATCTCCTGCTGTCCCCACTGCTCCTGCTTATCCCCAAATTTCATCCTATTGATTTATGACAGGTGCAGATTGAGCAAGGAGCCCCTTTTCCATCCCTCTCGCTGTTCCCACTGCATGGTAAGATGCGTGTGCCCACGTCATTCGACATGGCTGCGGGTATGTGATGCCCTCCCTCCAGCTGGAGCTGCCCCAGCCTTGCTGTCCCGCCAGGTCAGTGCCCTGAGCTGCTTGAGTGAGAAGGAAAACTGCTAATTTTTGGCTATCTTTTTTCCTTCTATTCTCCTGATAGAGCCAGCTTGGTCTCCTGTCCCAGGGGAACCCCAGGCAGAAAAGCATCATTAAGCTCCCCATGGCTTTCTGAAACTGGTGTGCTTGAGAGCAGCTCCCTGCACAGTGGAGCCCGGGGGAATATTTAGCAATTGTCGATTCTGGCCCCAAACTACTGGCACTTGCATACAGGCAGGCCTGAAATGGCCCCTTTCCCAGACAGCTCCTTAAGCAAGGTTTTCCTGTCTCTTTATTTAATGAATCTCAGCCATCCTTTCTCTCCTTGCTGGAGCCAGGGGCAGATGCAGGAGAGGGAGCATGCTCTGCTCCAGCACTTGATCTCTTCCCTCTCTCCAGTTTTTCCTCCTACCTGCAGCATTTGGGGTTCCACAGCAAGCCATGTCCCATGAGGAGGAAATTCCCAGCTTCTGGGCTCTATCCCAGTTGGCTATTGTTTCCCTTCCCATTTGCTCCTGTTGAGAAGTGCCCCCAGGAACAGGAAGGAGCATGATGCCTTTTTGCAGCTCTTCCCCTCGTGCTACAGGGGCAAAGCCACCCCGAAGGCTAAGCCCTGCTTTCACAGCAATCCCGCTCGCAGGGCGAGGAGGAAAATGCCCAAAATGGAGAACGGCATTTGTCCCAGGCCTGGCCCTGCCCCACTGCAGCCTGAGGAATGTGTTTCATCGCGGCGTCCCGGGAGCAGGGCAGAGGCGTGGGAGGGATGTAACTGAGCAGGGAGCGAGCCGCCACGTCCCGGAGGCCGGCTGGCGATGCAGGGTGGCTTCCTGGTGAGCGGAGTTACTGGGAACAAAACCCAGCTGAGGGTTTGCCTCTTCATGGGAGATGCTTGGGGGAAAATCCCATCCCAGTGTGTCCTGACGGCAGAGGGATGCGGTGGTGAATTTTGATGGGCTTTGCTGACCTGCTTCCTAGGAAGGACCTTTTATTCCCCCTTCCCTCCCTCCCCACCGCCAGCTCTGCAGCCTCCCAGGGCTGGGGCTGGCCCTGCAGCGTCTTCCCCCTCATCTGTGGGGCAGAAACCCGAGGCCATCACTGCCCTGGGACGCAAAACCCCTCCCTGAGGTGGCCCCTTCCCTCCGCAGCCTCCTGCTCCCCAGACCCCCGAGCAGCTCCCTTCCTCCCCACTCTCATCTGCCTCTCACCTCGCTGCCTTCCCTCCCGCCTGGCTGCCTCCTTGCTGGCAGCTCTGTGTCCGGCTGCATGTTTGTGTCTCTCTGCTCTGGCCCATGAGCCCCAATGCTGGAGGCTGCCTGCCTGCCTGTGCTGCTCGCCGCTCCCCTCCACCCTTTCAAATTGCACCAGCCTTCTTGCACCCCTTGAATCTGCTCTGAGTGATTTAGCAAGGCCCCAGGACAGGACTGACCCCCCCAGGAGCATGACACACAGCTATTGTAGGCATCTGGCAAGTGTTTAAATCCCCATTTGCTCCTGGCTTAGTGTTTCCCATGAGCTCAGAAGAGTGGGTGTCCCCTTGCCCATAGGTATGGTGCTGAGCCCTGCTTTGACCCGCTGCCGTGGTGCCGCAGGAGGAGGTTTGCCTCTGGGCAGCACCATGGTGGAAGGGGACTGGCCAAAAAGAGCTGCGGGCTCTGGCAGGGAGCGGGGGCTTGCGTGCGCTGGCCTGGGAGGTGGTGGCTTTGCTGATGGCTGAGATGATGCTTTTTGGCTAAATAGCAACTGGGACACTAAGGTAAACAGTGGGAATGTGGGCTTCAGCCTCCATCCCAAAGCACGGCGGTGCTCACCAGGCACTACTGGCACATGCTGGCGTGTTGCTGTGCTGCCTTGCTCAGGCTGTTGTTTGGTGGGGTCTGTCCAAGAGGCTTACACCCCTTGGGGTGTAAATGTGGCTGTTTGACCCAACCAGCCCCGGCTGCTGTGGCAGAGCAGTGTGCTGTGCCACATCAGGGGCTGTACCCAGCTCTGGGGCAGTGCTGGCAGCTGGCTGTCTTCATCCCTCCTGCTGGGAATTTGTCATCCGGACCATCGTTTTCCTCTTCACCCTGGAGAACAGCGGTTTCCCATAGCAGTAACCTCCTCCTCATCTCCAGCACAAATTAAATAATAATCACTTTGGGCAGGACTTGCCCCAAGCCCCTCATCCTCTGCACATTGACGGGTGGATGATGCCAAATATGCCGCACAGGGCCACGACATGTTGCTCTGAGAGTGCGCTGGTCTGGTTTTGCAATACCTTAAGGCAGTTTCTTGCTCCCATGCAAGGCTTCAGACAAGCCTCTCCTCTTTTCTTCCTGCCTGGTGAGAAGTGACTTGCGGTGTTGTCACTCGGTGGATTTATGTGAGTCTTGGTTTTGCTCGTAGCCCGTGTGCTCCAGAGCAGCTTACCCAGGAGGTTCCCTGCATCCTCCTCCCACTCCACCAAGCTCCCCGCAGGACGCTGAGCTGCCCTGGGGCTGCTCACCCCTCTCCACGCGTACATCAGGCTACCACCCCATCGCCTAGGTGCCGTATCTCCAGAGCCATCCTCCGGGCCTTGGCCAAGGTTACCCAGCGATGCCGGTGACCACGGCACTTCTAACCGGGGACTTGTGCAACCAGAGGCACTGACCCGCTGACCTGCCGTAAATGGCGGTGGAGGCGGCTGCCGCGTGCGGAGCGGTGATGGCGGGGCCTGTGCGGGCCCTGTCCCGGCAGCACCATTTTGGCTTGGTGCAGGAAGCAGAGCGGAGCTGCGGCCGCTGTGGTGCTTGTAGCCAGGCTGCATAAAAATCACAGCGTGCTGAGCGCTGGGCATTGTTCTGCTTTTATTTTTTAAACCATTATTTCCATTTCGGTGTGGCCCCTGATTGCCTGCTCCCATGCTCCAGCACGCTGTAGCTTCAGGGCTCTTTTCATTGAAAAACAAAAAAGTAATTGCAAAGCAGATGGAGCAATTTTATATATATAGATATATATATTGAAGTTAAATCGGACTTTTGGCTAGGAAAGACTGTTGGGGACTGTCTCAGCCTGACGTTCACCAGGGCAGCGATCTCTGGGCTACTTGTTCTTACACAGAGTGTTGCCGAGCTCACAGTAAAGTCTCTTCCGTGCAAAATGTGCAATGGACTTGAAATGTTGTTTTTATTTTTTTTTCCTTCGGTGCTACTTTAAAAAATAGAAAGGTGGCGTATTCAAAAATAAAAATCCAGAGCATTTAGACAAAATTAGTGTTAGTTTTAAAAATTAAAACGATTCCACAATTGTTTGCTTTTATTTGTAAAATACTTAAGCTTTTAAAAATTGTCTAGGTACGTGAATATTCGTTCATAGTTTAATTACTGCTGGTTACACAGTGAACACTCCCTGTTTGCATCCTACATAGCTTTGCTTGAAATCACTTGGTACGCTGGGACAAAATTATCAAACATCCCCCAAATATTTAAAAACAAATCAGAATATAGTTGTTGGTTTGATTTACTCCCTCTCAGTCGAGCTTGGTGCGAGACTGAGTAACACGTTAGTTTACAACGTTTTAAAACATTCGTTAAAATATTTACTTAATGGTCTAAAACAAAGCCTTGGAGCCTGCAAATGTGCCCAGGTCAGGCAAATACACGCGGATAATTCGACTGAACGATTTAGCAGCAAAGAATCACTTGCGTTTAAAACCGTGCCTATTTTTCAATACCCCGTTAGTGCATCTATTTTAGGCAGATGCTTAAGATTAAAGGGCCGCATGTCAGCCCGTATCTTACCCAGGCTTCCTGTCATCGTTTCTTTGCAATTTAATTTTGTGTTTTCCTTTCAGCCTGGAAGTGTTTGGTACCAGTCTCTTGGCAAAAGAGCCTGAGGAATGGAAGGGTAAAGAAATATGACCCAGCTGCTATGCACAATGAGGTTTGTAAGTCCTTGTATGGTATAAATAAGCATATTACACAGTTATTAGAAATTTGGCACTCCCTGTTTAGAAGCCCGAGTCTGACGCTGTGCAATTCCTCCCGCGTATATGCATAATTCAGTATTAGCACTCCGTTCTTCCAGCCTTGTTACTGGTCGAATTCGGCAACTTTTTCTCAGTCCTCATCCATTCAAACCTTCCTCGGCGGTGTAAACCGGTGAGTTTCCGCTCAAGCCAATAAATCTGTGCCAACCCACGCGGCCGAGGCTCGGTCCTGACTTCACGGGAGCCGGGGCCGGACCCCGCCGGGTTTCCCCCCGCCGCCTCTCACGGGGGCTACGAGCCGCGGCCGCCGTCGGGGCCGCCCGGCCGCAGGGTGCCGTCGGTGCGGGCTCGGGGCTCGCCTCTCCCCTCGCCTCCGTCGTGGCTGGCGGGTTTCCTCGGGGGGCAGAGGAGCGAGCCAAAGGGAGCTGGCGCTGGGAGAGCGGTGGGAGCATCTCCGCAGGTAACGCGCAGATCTGAGCCCGCTCGGCTTTTCTCGGCCCGCAGACTGAGTGTAATTATTGGAGAAAAGCGACAGTAAACTTTTATTAATCGCCGGTGTTTAGGGCCAAGGCATGAGCGAGCTCGGTGACAGTGATGAGTGGTTTGGAGCGCCGGTCCCTGAAAGCGGGGCTTATCCTCCCCCTGCCTGCTCCTTTGACTCGGCGGTGATGAGCCGTGAATAGGAGCCACCCTGCCGTCGGGGATCCGGCCGTTTATCTGCCGGGTGATGACAGTCGGGCTGGTTTCGAGCCTCGCCGAGAATTGCCGGAGCCTCCGGGAAACGCAACGGTGCTGCCGCAGCCGGGGGGCTCCGGTCGGCGGGGACGCTTCGCCCCTCGGCGCCAGCCCCGTCTCCCCGGCCGGGGGCCGATGAACCCGGCCGCAGCTTCCCCCGGCCCCGCCGGGGGGGGGCCCCCGGGCCCCCCGGGGCGCACGGAACGCGGAGGGGAGGCTTTGCTTTTGCTTTAATTAATCCTCCCCACTTGGGGATCGCCCCCTCCGCCTTTTTTTTTTTTTTTTTTTTTGTTGTTGTTCAAGAGGGAAAACCCCCCGCATTTAACGGAGGGAAGCACCGGCAGCGACCGCGGTTCTCGCTGTCCCGGTCCGCGGCTGCGGGAGGAAAGCGCGGAGGGAGGCTCGCCCAAACAAAGCCGAGCGACCGGCACCAGCCGCAGAGTAAATACAGAAAATCCACCTTGCCGTGGAGCCCGGCCCTCGGCAGCCGCCCCGGGCTCCGCACCCACGGGACAGCCCGGCCCGCAGGTGGGGACCGGCGGCGGGGCTGAGCCGTCCGAGCGGGGGACGGCTGCCCGTGCCCGGCTGCGCGTATCCTCCGCGGCTCTGCGCGGGCTCCCACGGCGGTGGGAGCGGCGCTCCGGTACCGGCCGGGCCTCCTCGCTCCCTCCGCGGTCCCTCGGGACGGCTCCGCACCCCCAGACCCTCCTCGGCCCCGGCGCCGTCTGGGCGGGGGCGGGACGGGCGCGGGCCCCCTCGCCCCCCCCTTTCCCCCCCCGCCCGTCGGGGCCCCGCCCGGCCCGGTCCCCCCCCTTTTTTCCCCCCTTTTTTCCCCCCTTTTTTCCCCGCTTTTTTTCCCCGCTTTTTTCCCCGCTTTTTTTCCCCGCTTTTTTCCCCCCTTTTTTCCCCCCTTTTTTTCCCCCCTTTTTTTCCCCCCTTTTTTCCCCCCTTTTTTTCCCCCTTTTTTTTCCCTTTTTTTTCCCTTTTTTTTTCCCTTTTTTTTTTTCCCTTTTTTTTTTCCCTTTTTTTTTCCCCCTTTTTTCCTCCCCTTTTTTTCCCCTTTTTTTCCCCTTTTTTCCCCCTTTTTTTCCCCTTTTTTTTTCCCTTTTTTTTTTCCCTTTTTTTTTTTTTCCCTTTTTTTTTTTTCCCCTTTGGTAGGAGTGGGGAAAAGGTTCATTAAGAGGTTGACCCCAGTTTACTTTTTATTCTGCTCCTGTTCCCAATTTCGGCACCACGTGACGGTGGGAGTGAGTTTGGGTTTAAATTCACTTTCAAGAAAAACCCCGGTAAAACCCCTGCCCGCGGTGTCCCTGTGAGCCCGGGGCTGCGGGAGCCGAGCGGCACCTCGGCGCCCGCCGGGACCGGCCGCCTCGGGTAAGCGGCTCCCGCTCGCCGCCCTCCCCGCGGCCGCGGAGCGGGGCGCAGCCCGGCGGAGGGGGTGCGCGGGAGCGCGGGGGGCGCGACGCAGAGCAGGGCCAGGCGGGGCTGTCGCGATATAGGGCGGTCCGCAGCAGTGGTATAGCCCTGTCGCGATAGGCATAGCTACGGGGGAGGGGGAGCGCGGGAACCTGGGGGCGTTTGGGCCGCGGGTGGATGCGAGAGGCTGCTCAGCACAGGGTGGGCAGCCCCGACAGCAGCGCTGGGTGTGCGTCTGTCTTGGTAATCGCGACAGTAGAGTTGAAGTGGCCCCTTCAGTCGCGACAGCAGTCGGGGGCTCTCCCGAGGGGGTTCTCCCCCGATTTGGGGGTTGGGAGCCCCGAGCAGGCGGTGCCTGTGGCCGGAGGGTGCGGGGCCGGGAGCTCCTCTCCCCCGCGCCGCGCTCACCTCGGGGCGGCCCCGGCCGCCCGCCCTCGCCGCCGCTTTGTCTGCGGCCGCGCAGCCCCTGCCCGCCCTGGGGCAAGGGGGGCGCTCTGTCGCGACCGGGGGAGGACGGGCCCCCCCGGGCTCTCGGGGAGCCCCGGCCGGGGGGGGGGTTGGCTGCCGGTGCAGCAGGGCCGGGGAAGCCGCCGGAGGCTCCGGACCTCTCCCGAAGCGTGACCCCCGCCCGGGCCCGGCCCTTCCCCATCGCCTCTCCCGCCCCCTCCCCCCCGAGCAGCGAGCGGCTCCGCTCGCCGCCAGGCCCGGCGCAGCGCCGAGGCAGGCCGGGGAAGGCCGGGGAAGGCCGACTGACAGCGGCAACGTCAGCAACAGGCGGGGAAGGGAAAAGGGAGGGGGGAGACAAAGAGGGAGGGTGTCGAAAGGCCCCAAACTGGATCTTTATGGAACATTTTCCGCCGAGATCAAGGGAAAGTGAATCCGCGCAGCGGGGGATGCCCCGCACGCCGCTGCCATCGGGGGCCGCGGAGCCGCGCCCGGCCTGAGCGCCCCGCGCAGCCCCCCGGGGCCCTTCATGCCGCAGCCGCCCCCAGGCGAAGCCCGGAGCCCCCCGCTGCGCCTCTTGCCCCCCGGCCGGCCGTGTGAGTTCCCGGGGTGCGGAGGGAGGACGGGGGGGAGCGGGGGGGTCCGCGGGTGCGGAGCGCCCTGCAGGCTGCCGAGCCCCCGGCCTATGTCGGGGTGGCCGCCGCCAGCCTGCCCCGCCGCGCCCCGGCCGCGGCCGGCTCCGTCCCCGGGAGCACCGGGGGCCCCGTCCGCGGGCAGGAGCCGGGCCCTCGGGGGTCGCCGCCGCCTCCCACCTGCGCTCCCCCGGGCCCCCCCCCGCCGGTTGGCCCCGGGACCTCCGCGCCTCGGCCGGGCTGGGGCCGCCCCGTCCCGTCCCCCCGAGCGGGGCGGGGGCTCCGGGGGCACCGGGCGCTGGGGCCGGGGGGCCGCGGCAAGGTCGGTGCAGCGGTGCCCGGGAGCGGGTGCCCGCCCGCCGGCTGCCTCCGGGGCTGGAGCTCTCCTGAAGCTCCGCTGTGGCTGGAGCCGGCGTCTCAGCCCCGTTCTTCTCCTCCACCTCCGCCGCTCCGGACGGCGGCTCAGCCGGGACTGTGCCCCCCCGGAGAGGAGCGCTCTGTCGGGGGCCGCGGGTCCCGGTGCCCCCAGCGTTTCCCCGTGGGGAGCAACAGTTTCGGTCCCTGTGGTCGGGACACCGCAGCCTCCTCAGGGCCGCCCCCCTCCGCGCCGGTGCTGCCTGCCCGTCCGTCCGTCCGTCCGTCCGTCCGTCGGTCTGTCGAGCGGGCAGGAGGGCGGGCGGGCGGCCGCATCCCTCCGCGCTGTAAAAGCCGGGGTTGATGCGCGGCAGCCCCGGCGGAGCTGTCAGGCCTTATCTTTATTGGCTTTTCCCAGTCTCCGTCCAAGTTTAAGAGGGGCCCTTTTATCTCGGAGCCCAGCACTCTGCTTGTTTACGCCGCCCGGCTCCGCCGCTGCGCTTCGCCGCGGCCCTGAGTGCCGGCGCGGAGCCCCCGGGCCCCCGCAGCCCCGACGGGCCGGGCCGGGCCGGGCTGCCTTCCCCGACGGGTACCAGCCCCGCAGTGTGGCAAAAAGCGCGGGGGGTGTGGGGTGTGTAAGAGGAGAAAGGGTCGGGGCTGGGGGGCCGGGGTCACATCTGAGATGAGCTGCCCGGGCCTCAAGCGGGAGCGCAGCCACGCGTGGGCGGCTCCCCCGCGGGGGCAGGCGGGCCGGGCCAGGCTCTCCCGGGCACAGCCGCTTTCCTCCGGGGCCAGGGGTGTCACGTCCCAGTCTCGCCGAGTGCCGCCGCCTGAGGAAGGACCGCGGGCCGGGCCGGGCCGGCCTGACCCCGCAGGTGGCTGTGCCTGGGGCTGGGGCGGGGGGCACAGGGGCTGGAGGTGGCCCCCGGTGCTGCGAGCTAACGGCGCGCCTCTCTTCCCCCCTAGGAAATGCTCCAGGAGAAAAGCCTGGCTGAAACCGAGGAAGGGTTTCCAACAGCCCCCGCGCCCGGCCATGCGGACTCCTCCGCCGGCTCCCCCGTCCTCGGCGTAGCCGGGGGGAGCAGCACGCTTTTTCCTTTCCCCCTTTTATAATTTTTTCCTTGCGCAAAGCAGGCCTCCCCGTGCCCACCGTCGGGTAAGGGAGAGCCCGAGCACCGCAGCCATCGGGGCCCGAGCCGTGGCCGCTCCTCCCAAGCAGCTCCTGGCCCGGCCGGGGCTTTCGTTGGGTTTTTGGGTTTGGGTTTGTTTTTTTTTGTTTTTTTTCCCCCGCTAAACAAAACGCCGTGTCCGCCCGGCCCATCGCGGCTTCTCTGCCTTCGTCCCCTGCACCCGACCGGCGCCTCCGCGCTGTTCCCGCACCCCGTGGAAAGCGGTGGCTCCGCGCTCACGTTGCTCGGCGGATGCGGTGTCCCTGCGGTTGCTCCTGCCCCCGCGTTTTGGGAGCCCCGGGGCGGCAGCGGGGTCTGTCCATTCCATCGAGGCACGGAAACCTCTACCAAAAAGAAAAAAAGGAAAAAAAAAAAAAAATCCCTTTGGCCACAGTGTCCCTCCTGGATGTGAAAGTCTGCAATTAAAACCGGCCTCAGTTTGTTTCCCTTATTTTTGGCAAAGGGCAGTGGAATTTCTGGGATCTGTCCTCCTCCCGCACAGGCAGGACCGGGGCTGCTGCGGCTTTGGCCGGCGCCTGGGCTGCGGTGCTGCTCCGGGGTGCGCAGCCACCAGCCCCACGGCCCTTCCCAGCCCCTCTCCTAGGTTTTCTCAATCATTTCTTGCAATTCTCATTATCTTTATTTTTCCAGACAATAGAAAATATCAAAGTCTATCTCCATGAGAAGGAGCTATGGAAGAAATTTCATGAAGCTGGCACCGAAATGATAATAACCAAAGCAGGCAGGTTAGTGAAAATTCCCTGTGAACATGTATTGCTTCTGAGCCATATGAAATGAAATGTCCCTGTTTGCCGAGACTGGGTTTTGCAGAGCTACTGTAATCGGTGGCATTTTAAAAAATTATTATTGTGATTGCAGTTTTCAGTAAGATAATTTTTTTCGGTGTAAACTGTGCATGTGTTTGAGTGTGGTAATGAGATTATGGATGCAAGAAAGAGTTGCAGAGTCATTTGCTACATCTAGTCCCGATTCTCTTTGGTAATTCTTCATTTTATTATTTGTTTTTTTTAAGATGTTAGAATGATTGTGGCGCTACTTTTTTTTTTCTTCCCCCAAAGCAAACCCCACTCCCCTTTTCTGCGTAGTGCACTAAGACCCGTGCTGGGATACTTACACCAAAGTTTTAGCAATACGAAAGCTTAGGCTGTGCTTTTAATCTCAGAACTGAGAGAGAGGCAGGTACCGCTTTTATCCTGTTAGGTGTGGAAAAAAAAAATCTGCCTTCCCTTGGAGAAAAGCAATGATTTTTACCAAACCAGAGCCCCCTCAGCATGCACACCCAGGCCTGGGTGGGAGGGAGCTCAGCGGCTCGCAGAGGCTTTGCTTCCCCGGGGAACCTGTCCCTGCGCCTGCTCAGGGCTCCCTTCCCACCCGGGCTGCCCAGGTGGGAAATGGCAGAATTAACATCAGAAAATTAAACATCAGAAATCAACCTCAGACCATCACCAGTCCGGGAGTCAGATGGTTCCCAACAAAACTAGCCAGCTCCCACTGTGGGCACCGAAATATCTGTCCTTGGCTCCTGCAGCAGCGGGCTCGCATCGCTGCTGCTGGAAAAGAAAAATTGCTAGACTTCGGTATGAAAATCCATTTAATTCTAACACAGCTGTGTGGTTCTGCCATGCCCTGCAATTGCTGATTTTACACCATGCTAGGGAGCTACGGAGGAGGGCATTCAAAGAATGGGGAGCAAGCAGAAAAAAAAATAATCCCACAATCAATATCTATGCAGTTCTTTTTCCCTTTGGTCCCTGATCCTTCGTGCAGAGCAGCTGGGGAGCTCGGGGGAGTCTTTTCTCCCCCGTATGCTGCTCACACTGCAAGACCCAGACCCCAGCTCCCGGCTTTGGATTTGGGGAGTGATGAGCGGTTTCCCTCTCCTTTCCCCGTCCCCGGCAGTGCTGCTCTGTGCAGCAGCCGGCCAGCGTGGGGAAGCTTTACTCTAATAACCAAGATATTCCCATTCGTCCCCCTGGAGAGGGGGTGTATGTCCCAGGGATCTTCAATTTGTTTGCTATTTGGCCTATTTACGAAGTGATTGTGCAGGTAACTCCGTCCCTATCACACTGCATTTTGGTGTATAAAATCTTAGTGCTTGTTCTGTGGCGTCTGCTGATGTGAAGAGCCGGATTCATTTTGATAGGTCTGCTACCTAAGTCAGCTAAGACTAGGGGATCAAGACCTCAAATATTTCACCCTTAATTTATAGTATCTGAGTGTGTCTGTGCGGGACGTGTAATATCTTTACCAAATTCAAGACCCTAAGCATCCCAAATGTGCATGTTATCTCTTTGTAAGTCTTAACGTGGATTGTTTAAACAAATCCATATGTATAGGGCTCAGTCCCGCATTCTTTGTCCGTGGAGCTGGCAGTGCACACGTAGTCACCTTCCGTGAGCATGTGGATGGGGTTGAGGGGATGGGGGATTGACCCCTGAGATGTACAAAACTTTGGATTTTTAAGTTATCAGGACAAATTCTCCATTTGTGGAAAATCAGTGCAGCACCAGCAAGCTGACAGCATTTTAATTTTTTTTTTAGAAATAGTTTTTAATTTAAAAAAAAAAAAAAAAAGTGGCTGAAATGCTGATGAAACAGAATGGTCACTTCATTTGTTTTCTCTGTGTCCAGCTGCAAATGGTGTCAAAATCAAGGGCCACATTTTTATCAGTGTTAGCAGTGAGTCCAGCGGCTGCCCGGCTCTGGAGCCCCTGCCGCGATGCTGCCGGGCTGGGGCTGAGCAGAGACCGGCCGGGCTCTCCAGCAGCACCCAAAGCACGAAATGCACAAAATAATTAGCATGAGGATGGCAGAAAAAAATCGAGTAACTTAAATCCCGTGATCGCTTAAGTCTCTTCGTTCATACTGAGTGCCAGGCTGAGCCACTTGTGTCTGTGCTGAGACCAGGGCAGCCCAAAAGCAGGACCGTGCCGTTAGCCGTAATGCAGATGATGAAATGAAAATTATTACTTCATGCAGATTTTATTTTACCCAAGCTGTTTATTTATGAAGAGTAGCAATAATAAACCTCTTCTTCACCCAATTAAAAAAATGATGGTTAATGGAGATTTGTATGCACTTGCATTTAGCATTGGGGGGGGGTGGGAGAAGAGGGAAAACGGTTAATTGCAGGCACTAATTAGGACTCTAATCCCCCTCCCAGCAGGCACAGAGATGCCCCTGAATGCCGTTAGTTTAAATCACTTAAATATCGGTCGGTCTGACCTCAAGGGGCACAAACGAAAAGAAATTGAAGCCTGATTTTTAAATTTCAAACAACAAAAAAAAGTGACTTTAATGACAAGTTCACTCAATGGAGAGGAAATGTAAAGCTCAGCGGAAGCGTTAATTCCATGGCAATAGTGTAAAATAGCCTTTTTGTATAAACAAGGCAAATATTGATAACTTGCGGGGGGGTGAGGGGGAGTCATTTGTTTCATTCTTTGTAGAGCTCCACAGAACGAGCCAACTATAAATTATCGAGAATTTAGGGCTGAGAATTACTTTGGGGGATTATTACTCCCTCTTAGGACTGATCTGTAGGAGACATTAGGAGAACACAGCAAGCTCACCATTGAACTAGAAATCATGTTGTTGCCAAGAAAGCTTGATTTATAAAGTGGAAACATCTTTAAAATGCACTCGCTATCTTTTTAACGTCCGACTGCTTCATTGTGGGAGGGAAAAAAAAAAAAGAGATTATTTTATATTAAAAGGATCATCAAAAGATAAAAAGTTTGTGTTAGCAAAGTTCCCTGAACTTTGCATAAAACCGCTCGCCTCCTTCAGACATAAAATCCTGCCCATTGCAGCGCCCAGAGGATGGGATGCTGGGCTCCATAAATCAGAAGCTTTTCTTGTTCCTCCTATTTGAGGTTTGTTCTAATTACGAATTTCTACTCCAGAGGATTTTCTTTTCCTGGGTTTTAAAGGCTGAGTTACATGCAGTGCACAAATTGCCCCGTCTTTGCCGTTGCCTGGAGCTGTAGGTACCCAAGGGCTGCCTAAACCAGAGGGGAACGAGAACAAAACCGGGCACGCGTGATTTGCTTTCAGCGCTGAGCATCGCGAGTGGCATTTTGCAGAACAGCTTTTTCGGAAGGCAGCGTGGCTCGGGCGCTGCCGCCGATTGCAGGTGACCCCCTGTTGTTCAGGGGGCTGCGAGCCTGGCTCCCGTCTCCGAGCGGCCGCTCCCCGAGCCCCGGCGCGGCAGCTGCCGCCGATCCCGCTCCCCGCTCCCAGTGCGGGTGAATGAGCTGTGCACGCCTGGGTTTGTAAATAAGACTGTAATTGTTCACAAATCCTCCCATTTATTTAAAAAAAAAAAAAAAAAAAAAAATCCAGGTGGTGAGGTCCTATTAAATCAATTTAATAAAATCAATGTAGGTGGTAATAAAGGGGACAGGGTATGTTGGAGGGTGGAGATGAGGACGTACAGCTGAATTCCTTCCCCCTAGCAGCCCCGCTGTGCGGAGCATCGCGCTGGATGTGCCCGTCGGGCTTTGCCGCCGCCTGTCCTAGCAAGGCGCACGCCTTTCCTGCTGGATTTCAGGCATCCCATAGTGATGAAGTTATACAAGGGGTGGGTAAAGCAGAAAGCAAACGAGAGTCTTCATTATAATGCTTGCTTTCCAATTTCATCTCGCTCTGATGTGCTGTTATTTAACTGAGCAATTGTAAATTTTTTTTTAGCCTTGCAGCAAAGCCCGCTTTGTCTCTCATAATTCTTTGTGAAATCTCATCTTCCAGACCTTATTTCTGCAGGAGGTTAATCTCTGCTCACACAATCTTCCTGGCTCAGGATTTATTTCTCTCCGTTAGCCTTTATTCAGCTCTAGCTCTTCCCCAGTTTTTCCAGGGTGCCAGTCTTTGCAGCATTGCAGTTTCTACCCAGGTACTGCCAGGAACAAACAATTTTATGAAGCTTATGGCTAAAAATACCATTTAATGGGATGTCTGGTCACTTTTTCATGAACAGTCACTTAAGAGAAAATAATGTGTCATTCCTCTATGGTAGCACCGCCGTCCCGGAGATGTGAACAGGAGGCTTGAGATACTGAAATTGAGTTTTGGGTGGAATGCAGGACGTGCACAGGTACAAAGATAGCTTCAGTCTTTGTGGTAGCAGGTTTTAAGAAGCATATGTAGGAAAATACTGCACAGCAAAAAAAAAAAAAAAAAATCAATAAAGCAGCTTGCATGTGTGGAAAAGACGCAAACCCCCTTTAGATGTTCAAGTTTCATTTTAAAAATGGCTTATTTCAGTTTAAAAAAATCTGTTCCTAATCAACTTTAGTAAACCAAAATAAAACTAGATTTTTAGGACATCAAGGTCTGAAGAAGTATAAATGCTTTGGCTAAGCTGGTGCAGCTTTCCTCTATGAATAATCCTTTAAAAGTTAAATTTTCCATGGCTCTGTAGGGCATATGGATGCCCAGTTCTCATTACAATTAAAGGGAAATATTTGTCCAGAATCTTTTGAGGCAGTTACAAGAATCTCTGCTGAAGGTTTTTGATCCAAAAGCAAACCTTAATATCCGAGATCAGCGATGGAATGTGAGCCATCAATTTAAAACTTGGAAATAAAGTAGATATTTAAGGAATGTTTGATCTGCTTAGTCCTAAATTTGGGGTCCTGGAATTACCCTCTTAGGGCAAACTCCTGCTTTTAGGGAAAGGAGCAAGAGCAAACTCCAATGGCTCTTGGCCGTGCTGCTAAAGAAGTCGACAGCTTTGGCAAGGAAGACGGAGCTTGTGCGCACTGAGCAGGGCAGGGATGGGATTTTAGTTTTTAATATGCTTCTCTCTTCGAACGGCGATCCTTGCTTTTAGTTTGTTAAAGACACGGGGTGCTCATGGTTAAGGGTGTTCCCAAAGCTTTCCCCGCTCGTCCTTAGGCTGGAGCTGCAGCAGCTCAGGCCCGGCTTGCCGGGGAGGGTATAGTCAAGCCCTGACCAGCCGGGGAAGATCCCCACCATCGCTCAGGCTCCGTCTCTGCGTGGAAGGCTCATGGGCACGGGGGCTGTGGATCATCTCCTGATGAGCTGGCGCATGGCCTGGCACCGACGCCAAGGCTGCTCTTCCGACAGCCCCCGCGGAGCCTACGCCACTGAAATTTCAGGGCAAACCTGCCCTGAAATGCTGCAGCACTGGGCCGATGGCCATGCTTTTGGCCATACCTCTCTGAGGTGCCGCTGTGCTGTGCTGCTGGTGCTGCCAGAGGCTGCCGGCACCGATCTCTCCCATCATCCGGCACGTTGGGACCTTTTCTGCTCAACTTCAGTTATGGCAAAATGAAAGCGCCGGAGAAGCATCCCCATGGCAAGAAGCCTGCCCGTGTTTCAAATTACCGTGGGGCAAAGAGAGGAAATGTTTCTAGACCATGAAAGCAGCCATCCAGCTAACCAAGTTCTCAAGTATGTGAGAAACAATGTTTTATTTAAAAATCAGATGCGCTAGCCAGAAGAAAAAAATACAACCTCGCCATTCCAAAATATAAAAATCCCTTAACTGTCTGACCTTCTCATCACTAGGTCATGGTCCTGCCACCAGATAAATCTCTCCTATCTGTCCATAGGCTGGGAGTTCAATGTTGCTTGTGTTAGTGACAGTGAATTTGGGGCTGAAAAATGAACTACTGATGAGAACTCCTGTTGAACCTGTATTGTTTGTTATTCTGAGGCAAGGATCTGGCATGGGCTAATCCAGCACTTCAAAGTTAACTGCTCTTACTTTGTATACAGAGCGTCATAGTGGAGTGGCGTGGGTGATAAGAGAAATAAGGGACTGAGGGTTAGGATACACTGGGAAAATGGGACCCTGTTGAAAAACTCTTTGATCTCTTTAAAGTATTTTCTGAAAGCAAGAATCTATCAAAAAGGAAATGCCATTTAAAACGCTAAAAGAAACAGCTGACATCCCCAAATTTGTTTTAATCTGCCCCGGAGAATATTATTTTTGAAGATGCGTTAAGTCGGTGGAAGAAGTACTTGTCAAAAGAAAGGAAATTAGAAAAACGAAGAAAGGTCATCGGAATGGAAACGTGGTTCTTGAAGCCTCTGCACACCATTCCTTTCGCTCCTAACGATGAAGATGAAGAGAAGCATCCTTAAGCAGCCATGGCCAATTCTCAAGAAGAATTTGGGGTTGCATTAGTTGTTAGCAGGGATTCAGGCATGTCATCTGCCTCGGTGCTTTGAAGCCATCACTGGAGGCATCTCTGCAGGCCCAGCAGCTTCTGAGGAGGTGGTCTTTCAGCCATGACATGGCTTGTTAGCCAAGATGTTGAGGGATTTCTTGTTTTTCTGATCCTTTCACAACCTGATATGCCATAAGCATCACCTTTCCAGCCAGCACCGTACAGGAGCTTCTGAAAATCCAGTCATCGCTTTACTTGACCACCCCAGAATCAAGGATTGTAAAATCACTGTCTCCCTTTGGAAATCTTTGTCTTATTGAAATTCCTTTTGAAAACAGGACTTCAGCTGCTGAGCTGCTGAACGGCTGGGGGACATTTTTACCCCCTGACAGGATAGAAGGAAGCGCTCGGTTGTATCTGAAGCACCATCTACACCACCGGGGGACACAGTGAGTCCACACGTTCCCATGGGCTTCAGAGAGCACTGACAGCCTTTGGTGAGGATGTCACTTGGGTTGTTCCAACATGAGGTGCTTAGGGACAGGGTTTAGTGGTGGGATGGCAGTGTTAGGTTAACGGTTGGACTTGATGATCTTAAAGGTCTTTTCCAACCTAAACAATTCTATGATTCTATGACTCAGGTGTCTTGTTTCCGTGCAGTTTTCTCTATGGAAGTACCAGTTGAGTTCCCCATGGCTTCCTTGCTTACTGCGTGTGGTTAGAGAAGCCCCTTCCCAGCAGGGCGTGGGGCCGGTGGTGCTCAGGTGAGCGCTTTGAGCTCTTTGATCAGCTCTGATGCTTTTGCCTTCTCTGGCTGTCCGGTGCACAGACATAAGCCTTTATTGGGCCTGGGAGCCTTGCAGGCACCCATCTCTCCAGGACCAACCAGGTCTACTCATATGGGGATTAAAACACAAGTAAGGTGCCCACGAAGTGGCCAAGCCTTGGGCGCCCAGAAGGCTGGGAACTGCTGCCCCAAACGAAACCAAAGCTTTCCTCTTATCGCTCGCTTCCAAATCCAACCAACCCATTACACATTAATTAAACTTTGTTTGAACATAATAGAAGCTTTGGCTCCATGTCAGTAACTGCTCCATGGTTAAGGGGATTGGATAGTAATAGAATAAATAAATAAACAAGAGATGCTTATTCTAACAGTTCATTTTAAAACAATTTGTGAATATCATGTAGAGATAAAATGTGCCTAGCATAAACTTAGCTAAGCAATGACTGCTTCATTATCAGAACAAATAATTCACTCGCACATCATCTTTGAAGCTTGGGAGGGCTACAGAATTGTGCTGCTTGTTTATTTTCCTGGCTTTTACTGTTTTTGCTACATTTCATCTGCACAGAGCTGCGGGGAAGGGTTTAGCTGGGGCTGTGGCAGTGCAGTGCCAAGCCCTGGTGACACCGGCCCCGCTCCTGCCACCCGCGGTCCCCAGAGCTGGGCTCAGCCCCTCTGCCCCCCCCCCCCAGGGCATCACCTTGCGCCTCACCCCCAGTGACCGGGTGCTAGGCCATGGTATTTTAATGCCGTACCAGATGTCCTGCTCGCTTTCTCCTGTGATTGCTTTCTTTGAGGGCAGCTTTCACATGTGAATGTAAAAAATGATTTTGCTTTTCCCCACTGAGCAGCACCGTGCCCCTGCCGGCACAGGCAGGGAGGTAGAAATGTACCTGTCGGAGCTACTAAACCCAGCTGAGAGCTTTGAGGGGTGTAGGAGCCCATCAGGACGGTGCGGAGGAGTCTGGATGGTCCTTTCTTCACTGGGTTGAGCTAGAGGGAGGGAACCGTGGGTTTTGAGCATTGGGATCCAAAATCGGGATCTACTGATTCGATGTTTTGCAGAAGAAGAGGCTGTCGGGGCTGATGCTTGGCTGCTCGTGCTGCACTCGCCTGTGCGTGGCCGGCTGTTGCTCAGGCACGCCGGGGGCTCGTGGCCGGTCCCCGGGCAGGCAGGGGAGCTGTGGGGCTGGTGACAACTCCGGGGCTCCCGCTCACCGAGCGGCCCTGCTGGCTGCCCTGTGCTGGCTGGGAGCAGCCATGGCACCTGAAGTGTGTGGTGGGTTAGGCACACACCTTGGGTGGCTTTCAAAAAAACCAAACACAAAGGGGAAGAAATTGGTCCGGTCCTGGATTTCCCCACCCCAGGGATGGTGGTGGCTTTAGCATGTTCAGGGTGTTTGCTGCAGCCCCGGGACACTGTGTCTGACCAAGCTTTGGGTCTGAATAAAAGAGGACGATGCCAGGAATTGCTGCTTTTAATCTCCTGATTACTGGTGGCTTAAACTGCACCTGATAGTTGGTTTATCCCATGCTGCACATGTGCCAGCATTTAACCTCGCTGAGCTTCCCCATTTGCGAAGTCTCAGCAGGGCTGCAGCTGCCTTCAATGCAGGAGGTGTTGCTGAGGGTCGGATGCTACCCAGAAAGCCCCAAATTGACAATTTTTGTATCTGGTTTCTGCGCAGCAAAGTTCTCACTCGGTTTTGAGTCGTGCGTGGAGGCAGGAAGGAGGGTGGGTAAAACGCGGGTCTGCCCAGATCTTGCTTCAGACCTCCCACCAAAGCCAGGGAGAGCTTTCCCAGAGCTTGGCAAGACGTTGGCAAGTTTTTATTGCAGCGCTGGGTTATTCTTCTGCCACTGCTGGTCCCTGAGCAATGGATGATGAAGCAAACTATTGTCAGGGAAAGCTGGCCGAAGCGAAGCATCCTCCGCGGAGACGCCCATCCGCCTGAGAGCTCCTGCCTGCAGAGATTTGGCAGAGGGGCCGGTTATGCAAAGCTACTACTGAGCATAGAGCCTATGGCTGTGAGTAGCTCCATTGACCTGGAGTGAATTTGGGGAAGGAGGCAGGTTTTTGGCCCCTTCCCAGGGCTGACGGGGAGCTGTATAGACCCACTGTAGGCACGGCCCCGCTCCCAGCAGGGCTGGTGCAGCCTTGTGCCTCCGCCGTGGTTTTCTGCTCCCCTCTTTCAAGCGGAACATTGACTAAGAGCCAGGACATGATATTAGGTGCTCTCTCTTGCCTTTTTTTTTTTTTTTTTTTTTTTAAATTGAAATGCTATGACTGCATTTTCTTGGACCCAGCTCTTCGGTTTGTCATGCCTTCCCACCAGAAACGCACAACCCATGTTTGTATCGTATTGCAAAGAGATATTTACTAAATGAGCCTCTGCCAAGGGGTTGAGAAATATGTTTTCATTAAGAAAATTAAACTGACAAGTCCCTGGACAGCACATTAGTCGCATTTTTTTTTTTTTAAGGCCAAAACGCAGCAGCTAATAATAATGATGAAATGTCCGTGCACAGCCAAATTACTAAAATCTACCCCATGTTTTCCTGGAAAAGAATGCGGAGAGTTGGCAAACTTGGTTGTAGCTGGGTCTGTCGGCTGCCGAGTACAATGCTACCACTGCAAGATAGCGAGCGGGTTGCAAGTTAAGCAACACCTTCAATCAGATGTGAGTCCCCATTTGTTATCCTTAAAGAATTTCAGCTGTATATATTATAGTAGTACTTTGGCTCTTTGTATTTATTTTAGAGGGCTATACTAAAGAACATTATAAACTCAGGCATGTCCATGCTATATGAACTCCATATGCTGAAGCTTAATTTTAAATGCCATTAAAAAAGCACTTAACATTTACAGTATATCAGTCCGGCTACTTTAGCAGCTTGGATGTACTACAGTAAATGAAATGATTGAGGGAAAAAAAAAAGGAATTCAGAAGCTAGATGTTATAAAAATCCCCGATGTGGGATGTTCGCCTGGTACGATGCAGTAACTGTCAAATAGTATCCATCTCATTTCTGGTTTTTAATCAATTCCTCCTATTTTTTGTTTCATTTTTAAATGTCATTTTAAGGCCTAATTTAAAAAAAACCAAAAATCTTGGCATTCGGATTGGATTCCTTATGCGATTTTTTTCGATGTGTGAATTGGGCTGTGTATTCGCAAATTGAAATGTCCTACTGTATTTATCCAGGTGCTTACCTGGAGGAGGACAAGGTTAAGAGGAGTGCAGAGTTTATGAATGAAAATCAAATACGGACATTGGTAAACCACCCCTTTTTAGTCCCGGCTAATTACATGGTAAACATCTGGAATTTATGCAGGGCAGTTAAAAGAGTCGATTGAAATGATTTCGAACAGGGCCCATTTTGTTGCCCTCTCCCCACGCAGTGACAAAATGGTGCTGCAGACCTGGGCCAGCTCAGCCGGGCGCGGGGGCAATGCAACGGCGGGGGAATGCGGGATAAAGCCGGGGCAGGGGGGGGCGAAGTGACTTCGATGTCTGATGGAGAAATGACATCAGGATTCGGGCCCTTCTTAATTAGGGTAATTAGCATGACTCCAGGATGTAGCAATTCTCATCCTCCGTCCCCCTTACGCCAGTGGAAGGGAGAATTTTCGGTCCTGGCTAGTTGTTTGAAGGCTGTGGTGAGCCAGTTTGCTCAATTGACTTGTTTGTTTTTACTGGGTAAGGAGGAGATTGGGAAGATAGAGCCAAGGAATAGCTACTCTGAGGATGTAAAGTGCCCGATCCTGCAAATCCTGGCTCCTGATGCAATCCTGAGGGCTCGGGAAGCCCGCGACAGTGCCCGTACCCATCAGGGCCATCTCCTTTGGATCACAAGACCAGACCGTGATGGTATATACTGGTTTCACGGCCATAGCTTTGTAAAAAACCATTCTTTAATATTGCAAAGATTCTTTAGATATGTAAGCTCCATGTAAACATTCTTTAATGATACACTGGTTTATGTGACGTTCCCCGTTTGGTGTCGGTTGCTCCGTGTCCACTAAAGTCAATGGTAAATCAGCGGGATGGGCGCATTTTCAGCGGGGAGCTCTGCGGTGCTCCTGGCTCAAACAAGGTTTAAGGGACATGCTGTGAATTTGGGAAATTCGGAAGGTCAGAGGAGGGGTGGCTGTCGGCACCCCCGCAGGGTTTAACCCTTAGTCTGGCCCCCAGGCTTTACTGATCCTCAGTTTTCAGCCTGTTGAAGGGAGCGCAGGTTGAGCTACTGCCCAGGAGCAGCGGTGGGACGTGGTGTCATGGACATTGGGACGTGTGAATGAGAAAGCTGCGTGCGCTTCGCTGCTTCTGAAGCGTGCTCAGATCTCATGCCTTTTCATGCACTTGCATGGCAACAAGAAATCTGCATTTTTGCAGCTGCTGTAAGCCACGTGGAGCCTCCTGGGGTAGCGAGGGCTCCCTGTCCGAGCCTCCCGTCAGGAGGGATGTGTTGACCCCCCCCATCTCTCTACACCCACCTTTTCCTGGCACTGGCCATAACCCCCCTCTATATACCCCCATCCATATGTGTGCCCCATTTTGCACTAGCCCTGTGTGTTTAATTCATGCGATGTATCAGCAGCGCTGATGTTCTGTGGCTCATTTGTCCTAGCGTGCATTCATCACATGGCAGATCTGCCTTTTGGGGTGCTGCTCTGAGTTTCCATCAGTGCCAGCGCTGCTCCAGGCTGCTCACTAATGTGTTAATCCTTTGCTTTTCCTAAGGAGGATGTTTCCTAGTTACAAGGTTAAAGTGACCGGAATGAACCCCAAGACCAAGTACATCTTGTTGATCGACATCGTCCCAGCTGACGACCACCGGTATAAATTCTGTGACAATAAATGGTAAGAGAACATTTCCATTTGCCGCCTTTTCCGTAAGAAAATTGCATTTGGATCGACCGTTTGCTGTGCAAACTCCGAAACCAACATAAATACCTTCCCACGGCAGGGATGCCAACATCCTGGAGCTCTCTTCTGTGGAGCAGCGATAGATACAAGAGCCAATGGCTGGAAGTTAAAACCAGACAAATACAAAATATTCTTAACAGCCGGGGTGCTCTACTGCTGGAACAAACTGCTGACGGGGGTGGTGGAGTGCTCAGGTTCCAAAGAGCTGAGGGTTGGATGTCTTTTCAGAGGCCATGAGCAGGTGCAAGCAGGTAAAGCCACAGCCTGCATTATACCAGAGGATGGACCAGGTGATCTTATGGTCCATTTTGGCCCTAAAAAATAGGTATCGACATGAGTCGAGGAAAATTTTTAATTGCTTTCTTCTGTAGTAACATTTTGCTTTGAGGCCATCAGCTGTAAAGCAAAACGTGGGGTGGTTTACTCAAAGCCCTGGTTCAGTCAGGCTGATCCGGCAGGCGAAGGGAGCAGCGATTCCCCCTTTCGCAGTCCAATGCCAGATCCAGTTTAGAGTTTTTTTTCTTTTAATTCATTCTTCCTCTGGAGTTTCTTCCTTTTCTGTTATCCTTCCCTTCCCTGTGCTTTTGATAGTAAAGTTACTTAACCGAGAGGCAGCTTTCTGGTGAGGGAAGCACGTTGGTGTTTGCTTTTTACCCCCAATCTGCCCAGCAGCCTCCCTCGCTGCGACTGTTCGCTGTGCTTTTCCCAAACCCTTCCACTGACTGCTGCCTGGTGAAAAGACGAGCGATGGAAAACTTCGTAGTCATTTCAATGGGAACGAGCCTGGTGACATCCTATAAAACTGTAATAATTTACTTGCACATTAAGGCTGCTCTGGTTTTTAAAAAATCCCTTTTCCGCTCGCTTTTGTCCTGGAGTGTCGCTGGGTAAGAGGAGCGGACTGAGGGCCTCCGCAGTGTGGCAGCCACTTTGTGTTTTAACCATTAAGCCCTAGATGATAGATAGCTGTTAACTCTGTTTAATTTAGCTTTTGCCAGCCCTAGAGCTGTTTCCCCTTTTCATTTTATTGCTGCTGGAAAGTCTCTGTTGTTTTTGATAATACTGCTTTTACGGGTGTTTTATAAGAGGAGAACAACGCACAGGACCGGGGGAGTTGCCATGGAGTGGTGTCCCATGGCTGGGTCTTGTGTCTGTGAGAGCTGGTGACGGTGTTGGTGTGGGGGCAAGGGGAGATGGCAGGAGGGTACGGGGGGCAGCACCGTGTGCCAGCACGCATCTCTCGAGTGGGGAGCAGCCCCTTCCCACCAGAGCTGCTGCCTGGCTGGGGGCTGCGGGAGCCCTGTATGGCTGGGGAGGGTGCACCCCTGCTGGTACCCACTCCTGCTCGCAGGTACCTTCTCCTGGGGAAGAGCGTGAGACCGTCTCCCCTTGCAGAGTTGCCTTTGAAGGCTTCGTCCTCTCCAAAAACCCAGGCGAGATTTCCCCCTTGACCAACGCCAACACAATTGCCATGGCTGCCCCAAGGAAATGCCGTGCCGGAGCAGAGACGGGGTTACTCTGCCAGCCTGCGATGCTGGAACGAGGAGCCCAGAAACCCCACAAGCAGCAGGAGCCCCTCCAAGCCCCCGTGCCTCAGCGTGTCCCTCCAGGGCTGGCGGGAGGGTTTCCAGGTTGCGTTCGAGGGCAAAACGCTCTCTGGCAACCGCTGTGGAGGTGATGCGATTTGTATCTGCTGTGCTTGCAGGATGGTGGCTGGGAAGGCAGAGCCGGCCATGCCGGGGCGGCTGTACGTGCACCCCGACTCACCCGCCACGGGAGCACACTGGATGCGGCAGCTGGTGTCCTTTCAGAAGCTAAAACTCACCAACAACCACCTGGATCCCTTTGGACATGTAAGAGAGATGTTCTGCAAGGGTTTTGGTCAGAGGTGGGCCCGCAACGTCGAATTTGTGTCTGGACTGGGATGCTGGTTGGGATGTCACAGTTAATTTAATAACGCGGGGCAACATTTATTTTGTGCTGCCAGTGCAGCTGGGTGGGGGAGAGTTTAATACTGGGGGGGGGGGCTGCAGTTGCTGCCTGCGTGCTTCCCTGCTCCTGGAAAGACAGCCTCTGACTTGCTCAGTCGTTGCCTGCCGGATGCCACCGACCTTTGATTTTCTGCCCAGGAACTTTCCCGGCAGCGCTGTGGGGTTTTCAGCCCGGCTGTTGCTGCACGCGGTACATACGGCTCCCAGAAACAGGTTGCATAAACTCATTATTTTCCAAGCTGGCTTTGGCAGCCATATAAGAGATGAAGTATTTTCTTTGGAAAATCTTAATTCATGTGTATTGCGAATGCAGAAGTGGGAAGTACACAGTTATCTACTGCAGTGCGTTTAATAACTTAGCAGGAGGGCCCTTCCAGCCTGCCAGGCCATTGAGCGTTTAGATAATGCGTATAAAAACATGGACCTGTCTGGTTTGCATGGTCCCAGCTGAAAAGTCACATAAAAATAAACAGACCTTGCTGGCTGGAGGAAGGGAAGAGGGAGTTTAAAGTCCTTTTAGGTTTAGTGCCATCAGCTCCTCCTAGTACCACAGGTAAGAGAATCTACTTTGTATCGTCAAACGTGGTTTTTAACCTGCCAGTCTTTTAAGCAGCAGCAGTTTGGGAGGGGAAGTAGTGAAGGGGGGCTGCGAAAAGGTCCTGAAGAAGGGTGCAGGGGGAGAAGGGGTCTCTCTGTCTTGCTCAAAATGATCATGCGTTGAGCCTCTACAGAGCGGGTTTTCATGTGGAGTGTCCTGATGGCACCTAAAAGCCGTACCGAAAGTGCGCTTCCGACACGGCTAAGTCAGGCGGAGCTTTGTGGGGTTGACTCTAGAGGCCGGGTGACCCTACGGGTTTAAAACACTGCGAAAAATTCAGGATTCTTGCCGCGTTCCTAATTTTCTGCAAATTTCAAACTTCAAAAAGCAAGGGCGCCGATCCTGCGTGTCGTTGTTGTCGCCGCTGCGGTGCTGGGTTCTGGCAGGGTGACACGGTGATAACCCAGCCCCATGCAAAGCCGTCGGCAGCGCCGGGAACTGACCCTCTTCCCCAACCTGCTGACCCCAATGAAACATGTGTGAACTTCAAAGGCTAATCAGGACCATTTAATGCTGACGTTATTAATCACAGGCGATCTTGCTCCTTCACTCTGCTTTTTAAGGGGGGGAAAGTACCACGGAAATGAAATTAAAACGACTGCGTTAAGGGTTGCACAGTAAAAATTACATAAAGCCCACAAATGCCGGCGTTTTGGTGTCGGCAGCCGTACCGACCTGCTTTCGTTGCACGTGGCGTTTTTTTTTACTTCCCTGTTTTTCTCTTGGTTAACTGTGTAAGCTTAATATATGACTGTTTACGTTGTAAAATGTAAACCGTAAAACATACAGGATGTTTGATGTGGCCATAAAACAAACAGGATGTGCAGTGTTGGTTTTGCAACTTTAAACGTTTGCTTTTCCTGACTTTGTCATTTTTCCGCTGCGATTTTAACACTGCATTTTAACAGGGAAGATCCCCCCCCCCTTTTTTTTTTTTATTAACAGCCTGTCCTCCCACAAAGCTTCCCTAGCGACATGGAGGGTCCCCGGTTTGCGTTTTGGGGTGATACCTGCAGCATAAGGCAGTGCGCGTGCTCCAGCCGAGCGCGGCTCCATCCCCTGGTGCCCTGCGAGCCGTCCTGCCGCGCACCCAGCCCTGCCGCACGCTGCTGGGAAAATGCCTGGAATAACGTGGTTTACGTGCCCAGGTCGCTGTGCGGTTCGGGCACTGACAGCCTGCCCGGCTACGTGGGCTCCAGCCCCTGCTCGGACAGTTCCGTGTTAATCTTCTGAATCAGTCATCTGCGTTAGAGGAGTCGTACTCTGCTTTTTGCGGAGGGGACCTGAGCTCCGGACCAGGCAAGCGTGAGTTTTCCTAGCAGCTCATCCCGAAAACTGTTCTCCTGCTGTTGCATGGGTGGCCGATGTCCCTGGGATAGGCAGCGTCTGCCCGGCACGGCGCAGTCCTCCCAGCCCTGCCTGCAAAGGCAATGTGTTATGAATAATAACAGCTTCTCATTTCTAGGAATTTGTTCCCAGTGATTGCAAATGCTGCCTTCAAGCTCCCTAAGAAAAACAAGTCAGAAAACCCACAGGGTTTGTTTGCCTTCTCATGCTCCAGCGAAGCCTGCCTGCCATTTCCTTTTGTCTTTGATTTTCTCCAAACCTCAAAACCACGCGGAGCGATGATTTCTGCAGGCTGCCGCTGGTGCTTTTTTTAGTGTGCCGGCTCGCCCTCCCTGGCACCCTTGTCCACTGCGGGCGCCCGCAGGTGTCGCGGCACCGGGCTCCCTACCTGGCTCCCACCGTCCCAGGCTCCAGCTCCTCCCGGTGTCCCAAAATCCCGCAGAGCCCAGTCCTGCCCACATCTCTTTGCTGCGTGTGAGCGATCCCCTCCAGCCCCTGCCGTGCGCGATGCCGGGGCTCAGACAGAAACCGCTTGCGGCTTGGGGGCAGGAGGGGTGAGGAGGCGGGGGAGAGGCGCGCATGGCGAAAAATCTCTGCACTAAATATTCCTTTTCTGGATTAACCATTTTTTTGGTAGACATTTATTTGAGGTTAAAAAAACAAAGGAGCTCTTCCAGCTCCCCTGCCTGGTCACCTACCGAGGGTTAACACGGAGCGTGGGGAGCTGATCCCGGAGGCAGGCTGGAGTGTGCGTGGTGTTACGGGGGTCTCGCAAGAAGGACGTGGTGGATTTTAATGGGGTTGCAGACGCAGCTGGAGCACGACAGGCTGCTGGGCTCCGTCCCCGTCTGCAGCCACCCTGCACGGCGTGGGGGGGACAATGCAGGTTTGAAGGGCAAATGTGTCACGACGCGGGGCGCAGCTCCACTGAGCGTGGCTCCTGGGCACCTGGGACCTCACCTGAAAAACAAATGGGCGGAAATTTCACGTTATTTCAATGGATTCGTTGATAAATTAATCTCTGCCCTGCCTCTGTGCCCTGTAGTACTTAACAGCAGGGGCAAGCAGCTCCAGGGAGTGCGCAAAGAGAAGTGTAGGTACATCTGAGGCTTAAAATAAGTTAAACAGCTTAATTAATAAGCTGTGGAGCTGGAGCCGTTGCTGCGATCCACAGAATTAGATTGAAGATTATTGCCGGTGCTGGCGGGAGGCGATGCCTTACGGGCGGCGCTGGGAAGCCTCGCTCTCTGACACCCAGCCCATAAAACCCAGCCATCAACCGTTCCCCTTCGGGCTCAAAAACCACACTCCTGCTTCTGCCACGGGCCAGTTATCTATTGCGGTGAATTATTAGTTACAGTCAGAGGCATGGGAGGCATTTTTCAATGCAGACACATAAAAACGTACAGATTTTAAATAAGAAGGCATGAAGTGCAGAGCTCTGTAATCTGCCTGCAAACCCCTCTGGCTGAGCAGGTTTTGCGGCAGGTAAGCCTGCGCCCAGCTCCCGCCCCACGGCCTGAAAATGTGGGCTGTACATTTGCCTCTTGGGGGATTTTTTTCGACCCTGAAAGGCTTCTTTCACACCAAGCTTAACAACTGCGAAATGCTCATGTTAAGAATGGATTAAGAAATCAGCAGCCACTGTAATGTTTAGTTATGGTGAGGTCTGTCTGATCCTAAAGAAAGAATTGTAAGCATGGAGGAAAATCTTAATTTATGTGTTTTCAAAGCTTTACATACAGAGATAATCAGCCCGATAGAGCCTCTGATTTACGTGGGGCTGGTGAGTGACGGTTAATGATTCTGGCAGAGCTGATGCTTCGCTCTGTAACGCCACGTGAACGCGCAGCAGTTGCATGTACTCCGTCCTCGGAGGCAAAGATACGCTCAAGGGCCAGCAAGCGGCACAGGGGTGGCACAGCCCTTGCCCATTCCTAGTGTATTCTGCCTGGGAAGCACCTAGCTGCGTTTCCCAGGTGAAAAATGGGAATGACTCCTTCATCACAGACCAGGTTATGTCATTACCGGTGCTCACAGACCGGCTGGCTAATAGCAGCCATAGGTGATGCACAAAAATAACCTCTCCCTTGGGAAGGATGACGTGATACCCGCGTTTCCTCCAGCAGGTTAGCTCAGGGCATAGGGGGAAATATTGAGCGAGTCCTGACGAGTATCTCCGTAGTGATAAATGCTCATGAATGGAATTCCACTTTCTTCAGAGGTTTAAAGTATGTAAACAGCGGGGTGGAGGGCGCCCGTGAGACGGTCCGTATGGCCGGCAAGCTGCGGGGTGGTGCGGGCAGCTCCCGCTCCCGGCCCCAGGGGGTGAAGGATGCTCGGGGCCGGTGTGGGGCTGCTGAAAGGGCACAGGGGTGGGGTTTGCTGAGGGGCTTCAGCTTGCACCGGTGGTGAGGTTGTTCTCCTGTGCAACTCGTTTCAGTTAATCAGGCTTTCTTGTTATTTTGCTGTTCGGGCTGTTCTTCATCTCCTGGCTGGAGGTATTGTACCAGAGTGCATAATAACGCACATAAAGGTATTTAATGTACCTTAAGGGGCAGAGAGGACGAGCAGCAAGGGCTAGAAACTGCCCAGCAAGGGTTAAGCACTGCAAAGAAGCAGAGGCTGTTAATTAGGGCAGGCTTGAATTTGGTTTTATGCTCTGCACATGGTAGCTAGGGAGGACATGAGGACGCATTTCAGGCATCGGCGAGAGGACTGGCGGTGAGGAGTGCCAGCTTTTGGTACGGCCGCGGGTTGGTGGCTCCTGAGCTGTCTCCAGGGATGTGCTTTGCTTGGGCCTTTCTCCTGAGGACTTTGTGAAGGGGGTTTTCAGTATCCAGAGGAGTTAATGATGAGCTGGATGGCAGCTCCAAGGGAAGCCCGTCTCACCAGATGCAAAGTATCTGGAAGAAAACCCCATCTGACTCTCAGGCCCCCTCTCCCCCTGACTTCAGGCAGGCTGTGAACACGCGGAGCCACGTAAGGCCAGCGGTCATAGGCGTGGCGTAACGCTGGAAAACGGCAGAGGAGCAAGCACATCACGTCAGGGCGTTCTGCTTTTGTTGTTGCTGTTAATGACTCCACTGAAATTAAACCTCTGCCAGAGGAATCAGCCTTTCTCATGGACTTCTGCAGCCAGGCCAGCTTGGAACGGGCGATAGCATCGCATCAGTATCTCTGGCAGGCTTCAGCTGGGACCTGATCAATTGGAAATTCTTTTTTTTACAGAATATATAAAGATATTTCTGCAGGGGAAAAAAAAAAAAGGACAAGTAATAAATGAAGATTAGAAGTGGAGATTGTGACAAATAACAGTAGAGATTTTAATTTAACACACACACATCCCCCCCCCTCCCCCCCCAGCACAGTGTTGCTGAGCTTGGTTGTGTTACATACCCGGCACCTACCTCGCTCCTTGGCTGGATGGAGCATTTAATTGCCAGAATGGACTTTATCTGCTCCTAAAGTGTGGGGTTATTTTAGTTCCTGAGATGGAACCTACAGAGGTTTAAAGCCACAGGGTGCTGTAGATGGTCTGTCACTTGCGATAGCATTTTAAAGTGATATTCCTGGATCTCTTGACCCAAATCTGCTATTTACCGGCTTAACTCTGTAATGCTAATGAGTTTGTTATTTCTCTCTAGATTTATTATTTGCACTCTTGGTTTTATTTGATTATCCTGAAAGACTTAATTTTTCCCCTAGTCTTGGGGTTTCCCTCTAATTTTTCTACTAATTGAATTTTAGCATTTTTCTGTCTTTGCTCGTCAGGCACACTCAGGCACTTTAATTAGGTTAATGTCCTAGTAAACTTATGAAACCCTACATTTTATTTAGAATTTTTGGGGTTTGTTTGCTTTCTGACTTGTGGCCAAGCAGTTTCCTCGCCGCGTGCTGGGAGGAGGCTTATGTGCTGCCTCGGGGCGGGCTCCCTGCAGCCCTGGGTCGCCTGCAGCTGAAGGGATGGGGACACGGCAGCTCCCAGGCAAAGTCCTGGCTGGTGGGGAGAGACGCGGCCTCGCCGGCTGCGCCCCGCTCGTCTGCTCTCGGAGCAGCGCTGTATGTAGTAGCTCTGTGCAAGAGAGAAGTTTCATATCCCCATTCTCAGTTAAAAATTTCTTTTATATATATATATATGGCTTGTTATGTGTATATACGTCACAGTTTAACCTCAGCTAGCAGCTGAGTGCCCCCCAGCCGCTCGCTCACTCCCCCATAGTGGGATGGGGGAGAGTTGGAAGAGTAGAAGTGAGAAAACTCACTTTTTGGGGGTTGAGATAAAGACAGTTTCATGGTCCATGATGCCTTCAGAGATAGACCCGCTCCTGCATGGCCTTACCCACAGCCACAGGCCCTTCAGGACTGAACCTGCTCCAACATGGCCTTACCCATGGCTGTCGTGCTTGCCCCCTCCCCGTGGTCTTATCCATGGCCACATGCTCTGAGGTGCTCCAGCATGACCTCATGCATGGCCACTGGTGCTTCAAGGTGTACCTGCTGCAGCAGGGACTTAGCCACAGCCACAGATGCTTCGAGGCGGACCTTCTGCAGCATGGGCATGGACCCATCCTTGGACCACAATCCCTTCAGAGGCAGACCTGCTGTGGCACGGACATAACCACGGCCACAGATGCTTTGAGCTGTACCTGCTCTGGTGTGGACTTATTCATGGCCACAGATGCTTCAAGACGTACTTGCTCCTGGACTCATCCCCAGGTCCAGTCCCTTCGCCTTGAGGTCACACTGGAGTTCCAGCGTGTCCAGCACACAGCACTGCTGTTATCAGAATGTTCCCAGGCCCAGCAGAGTGAGACGATCAGCAGCACAGCAGCACAGCGAGCAGCGAAAGCCAAAAGCAGCCACTAACGAGCACTGGACTCTAATCTACAGAAAGGCAAGCAAGCCCCACGGCAAGCCCAGGAGCCTGCCAATTAATAGCTAAACAGCAATAATGGCTATAAATTCGTTCTAGCACATTCCAATCAAACCTGTTGTTATCTCAACCCTTCGAGCCCCACGTTGGGGGCTAGAAAGGACTGTTGTGGTTTAACCCCAGCCGGCAACTGAGCCCCACGCAGCTGCTCACCCCCCCGTCCAGGTGGGATGGGGGAGAGAATGGGCAGGGTAAAAGTGAGAAAACTCGTGGGTTGAGATAAAGACAGTTTCATAGGGAAAGCACAAGCTGTGAGTGCAAGCAAAGCAAACAAGGGATTCATTCCCTGCTTCCCGTGGGCAGGCGGGTGCTCAGCCATCCCCAGGACAGCCGGGCTCCATCCCGCGTAACGGTGACTTGGGCAGACAAATGCCATCACTCCCAACGTCCCCCTCTTCCTCCTCCTTCCCCCAGCTCTATGTGCTCAGCACGACGTTATATGGTGTGGGGTACCCCTGGGGTCAGTCGGGGTCAGCTGTCCCGGCCGTGTCCCCCCCCAGCTCCCTGGGCACCCAGCGGAGCAGGGGGAGCTGCAAAGTCCTTGACTTTTAGTGTAAGCACTGCTCAGCAGCAACTAAAGCATCAGTGAGTTATCATCAATGTTCTTCTCATGCTAAATCCAAAACACAGCACTCTGCCAGCTGCTAGGAAGAAAATTAACTGTAGCCCAGTCGAAACCAGGGCAATATAGATATGATTTCTTATATATATAAGAATTTCAATAAGAAATATATAATAATTTCATACATATACGTCTCCCTTTACTAAACTAACTTTTTTCTTAGTCCATATAAAACTTGAAAAACCCCCTTTGTCCAGCTCTAGATTTGAAGTCAGGTTTTTTTTGAGCATCATCCGCAGAAAGAATATCCATGAAAAGGTTATTTTCTTTTTGTTTTTTTTTAACCGCCCATTTTAGGAAATGTCTTGCAGCTGATCTGAGAAATAGTGGTGCCCAAATAAATTATGAAGCCCGATGTGAAGTTTTACATTGCGTGCTTTTTTCCTCCAAGAAAAAAAAAAAAAAAATAGGAGCTGAGCTGTGTGCGGCTAGGGATGGCATTTGTTCTGCAGGGATGAATAGATCCGAGTGTGCAATTGAAATAGCTGGGTAAGAAATAACCAGTGGAGTTCTTGGTTGAAAAGAAGATTTACATCTCTTGTGTTAAATCTTTTTGTTGTTACATTACTGGTTTATATGAGTCAAATGCAGTCGATTTTAGTAAAGTTTAAGTAGAATCAGATCCTGAAATCAACTTCCAGTCTTGGGTGGGGAGCTGGCCTGGAGAAGGGCGAGGGAAGACGTCACGGCTCGCCGAAGACCTTTTGCGTCCACGGGTGACCACGAGGCCGCGCAGCGGCGGGGGGTGGTGCTGGGGTGCTTTGGATCGCGCAGCAGTGGATGGCCCGGGATCGCACGCCTGGGGTCTGCCCTCTCCTGCCTCTTCCTAAATAAATGCTCTCTAGCTCGTGTGGAGGTGGACTTCTGCCCCGCACCAAAGCTGAATCGCAAGACCAGGAAACACTACCATGAATTTCAGCTGACTTTAGATGAAAAAAAACTGATGGGGGAAAAAAAAAAAAAAAAAAATCCCAGCTTTGGCCCTCTCGTAAGGAACAATTTGTCTGAGCTCATGTTGAATCTTTTCCCAGGATTTTCCAGCCTTTCTTTTTTTTCCCCATTGTGTGGATTGCCAGGAGAAACGTGTGGGTTTGGGAGGCTCCTCCTCCGGCAGCCCGGCGGGGAGCAGCCTGGCTGGCTTTGGGGCTGGGGCTGGCTGGAAGGAGCCCGTTCCCCCCGTCGGGCAGCTCGGCGAGGTGGCCTGGCTTTGAGCAATGCGAGGTGAATAGCTTCCCGGAGAGGATTGGAAATAAATAGGATCAGGTTTGGGTAATTGTAGAGCTGGCTGCTTAGCCGCTGTAGAGATTGTGTGAATATAGCGTTCTGTTGGGTTGAACTCAAGGATCTTGAGGGTATTTTCCAGTCCCAATGATTCGGTGATGTTTGACTGCTTGCTCTGGGGCGATGCATCTCTGCGAGCTCCCAAGGTGGCTGCAGCGAGCGCAGCTGTCCCTGGGCGGTGGCACCGTGCCTCCCGTTGTCTGTCCTTGGAGACGTCCTGTCCCATTCATCCCGGCCCCATCAGCTGGGGCGACTCCCGTACTGATGCTGCCTGGCACCTCCGATCCACTTACTTGTGAAGAAAAGTTAGGTTTGGGGTGGCTTTTACCATCCGATGCTCTAAATGTTGGTCGGGGTGAACTGCAGCAGTGGTTGCGATTCTGGAAGAGCCTCGTTGATTAAGGCGCTCTTTTTTTTCCATACGGGAGACTGAATCGTCAGGTTTTTGTTCTGGTCCTTCGTGCCCCAGCTCAACGTCCCAGTGTGGGACAAGGGCCAGCCTCAGCTCAAAGGCTTTTTCACTTCTTTAGAAAGAATAGAAGGAAGGAAGAAAGAAGCAGAAAATACATTAAAATGAGAGATTTTATATTAGTTATGTGATCCCCTGGGAGCAACCATAAAATTATGTGGCTTTTTCGTAGCCATTTACTATTGAATATAAAAAGGGCAGTTGCCATAACAACCCCTGCATCATATGACATTTGATACCTTGGCGAAAGAGGGAGCGCTCTTAAATCAACTCCCCAAATTTCATATGAAAGTAAATACATTTTACTGGTGATTTCAAGGCAAGGTTGCCTTGCAACAAGCAATGCGCTACCATTATCCCCCAAAGCCTCTGGCCTCGGGGCCCGATCCTGCAAACTGGCAAATGTCTTCCAGCCCTGCAGCTGACGTTACTCAGCAGTGTGTGAGATTAGCTGCTCAAGGAGTGTGTTTTCCTAAGTAAAATTAAATGGAAGGAGCAAATGACACCATTTTTTTTGACATTTGTTGCTGACTGGGGAATGCCAAAAAAATAAAGAACTTGAGCTATGTTACAGCCCAAGTTCCAGCTGCCAACTGTGTGATCAGCACAAAGGCAGGAGACGTCGGGGGGGGGGGGGGGGGATGTTTGTGTAAGCTCACATGGACTTTGGAGTTCGTCTCTCGCAATCTGGTCCGCACGTGCGATGAGAAGTGACATCACCCCCGAGATCCGCTTTGGCTCCTCTCGGGCCAGCAATAATGAGTTTAGGAGTTAGGCAGCGGCGCGGCGGGGCGCGCGGGCAGGGGGAGGCATCCCTGCGAGCTTCAGCCCTGCCTCACGGTGATCGCCTTGGAAGGCGAGAGATGCAAAATGTTTCCCAAATACTGGAGGAGCTGTTTGAGTCTCACCCGGCGCAGCCTGCGGAGGGTCCTGCCGTTGGGTCCCCGCCGTAGGGCGGCTGGTTCGTCACAGCCTTTCGGTGCCATCTGCACTGATGCGCTTAAAGTAGGTTGCTGTTATCAACATGGGAGTTTTTTTAGCAGCCATTTTATTTTTTTGGGAATGTGTATTTTCCAGGCAGAGAGAGTGCTTGGGGAGGGGCGGGTGATGGCATCCACATGGGAGCCCATGGCAGGGTGTCGAGCCAATATCCACTGCTGAGATTTGGGGTTGTGCATCTAATTTGAGGATTCTGGTTGGGATAGCTGTTCGATTTACCTTTTGTTGGTTTTTTGTTTGGTTGGTTGGGTTTTTTTTAATAGAGAAAAAAAATGGTATTTATTAGGCTCCTAAATGTGCCGTCATCTCACATAAACTGAGCTGTTTCTTCCATAGCCAAAGAGACAAGATCACCAAGTTGCAGGGAGAGGCTTTCCCTTACTAAACCACTGTGCCTCAGCGCTGCTCAGGAAACAGTTTTCCGTTTTCTCTTACTAATTTTGTATCCTTGTCCTTTATCGCATAACATTTCCCCTCTAACCAACATGCCAGTAGCTGTTTTCAGTGGCAAGAAAAGGCAAACACCGCCTCTTTTTTAGTGGCTAACCTAACCACCTACATTTTGTACCCAAAACAATTAAAAAATGTCTGTGACAGAGTCTGACGCTGACTTCATCTCCCCGTGCCCTCGCAGTGAAAAAGATAAGCACAGGAAAGTAGAAAGTTACTGTTTTAGCATCGTCTTGGCGGCTGAGAGCTCCTACCTCACCTTCTGTCCTCTCGGTGCTGCCGCTGAAGCCTCGCCTGCCCAGCACCGACCAGCAGCAGCCATGCTCTGTCCCCTCAATTAAAATACTTCTCATTTTTGACACAATTCTTTAAGTTAATCTTTCCACTGATGTTCGTCATCGGAGTGGAATTTACATTTGTTTTGTGTATTTTTAGCCAGTGACCAGTTTTCCACAGCAGCCTTGAAAACTATTTAGCCTGGATTGTTGGCATTTCGCTTTGTGCAGGCACAGGGTTTTGCAGCCAAGGGTTGGGAGGCTTTTTTTTTGAATGATTTCTAGGGTTTTTGAATGCACAAGGCTTACCCCAAGCACAAGCGAGGAAGGCTGCGTGTGCAGCCACAGCCTGGGTACGTGAGTTCTTGTTTTCAAGCTTGTGAAATGTTGGTTGTGATTATGTGGAAGAGTGGCTGCTGCCACCCCGAAAAAAGATGGGAGAAATCAGCCATGCAGCAGGCACAGGGAGGCCACCTGAAACAGCACCGCGCCTTCCCCTTTTCACCCCCAATCTGACGTACTGACCACCCTGCCAAACAGCTGAAGGGATTTTTTCTTCATCATACGGGAATGGCGTATTTTTATGGGGCTTGGCTTTGCTGGAAGCTGTTCCCCATCCGTGTCCGTGGACGCTGACTCGATGAAGTTAACCTCAGGGCTCTGGGGTTCTCATGTCTATCAGTCACGTTTCGTGCTCAGTGATGGCTCTTTGGCTTTGATCTGGCACATCTCGAGGAGGGGGGTCTCCTTTCACGGTCCCCACACTCGAAGAAAGTCGGCACTTTGCAGTGTGTACTTACCCTGAGGCACATGGGCAAATGCTCGTGTTGGTGCAAGGCACAGAAATGCCTGACCTTGTAAGTGCAGTGGGCTAAATTAAGCCATTTAGGGGATTTCCCCCCCCAAAACATCCCACCGATATCAAGCAGTTCACAATGAACCTCCGGGCAGGTTTCCAGCCACAACTGCAGCCTTTGAGCATCTGTCAAAAATCCTTTCCTAAATGTGTCTATCAGGCTCCAAAAAGTAATGTCTTCTTCATTTTGGAAAGTGTTTGTGTGCCTCGGGTTTAAAGAAAAAGATTTTTAAGGGGGTCATTGTAGCCCAGTAGATACCACTTTGGAGGGGGGACACGGACGATTCATTCCGCGCGTATCGAAACTTGGGCTCCTAATTTTCCCTTTGGAAATCTCAGTTTAAGATTGTTTTCTTCCTCCTGCTGTTGACTTGCTCTGACCCTGGGGACGTCACCCATCCTTGCTAGGCCTGGGCGGGCAGGGACAGGCAGCGAGGAGAGCTGAGCACGCCCCGGCTGCTGCTCCAGACGACCATTATTTATCAGCTTGGCTCAACCCTTAATTATTGAAAACGAAAATGCCCCTTCTTACGAACGTCTCGGCCCTCTGGCATTATTCATCTTGGCTTTGTTTTATGAGTGGCTGATACATGAAAGCACAGAAAAGGCTCCAAACCCAAACCTGAGCCGACCCTCTCAGATCTACGCCCTGCACATCAACAGCCGCAAAGTGGTTAAGAGACTTGATGCAAAGCTGATAAAATGCCAAAAATTCCTCATTCTCTCTCTTGGGGAGCGGGGAGGGTTGTCTGGAAAATGTCAACAATAAAAATTGCATTTAAGTGGTATATAATGCAGCCAGCTACTGTGGGCAGAGTTACGTGCAGCCAGACGAAGGGGTTTAAGGAACACGAGCTCCCTATGCTACCTCCTGTCCCGGCTGGAGCTCCCAGAGCAGCGCCGCCGTGGCGAGCTCCCCTCAGCACAGATGGGCATGACACACCGGTCACGGAGCAAATGTCTTCTGTTCCTCGCTAATTCCCATTTAAAATTGGCTGAATCCACAATTAGTGTAAACTGACGCTGCTCTGCTGCCTTGTGTATGCCCAGCTGCCCACCCATGTATCTACCTCCAGTTGAAGACGCCACCCATTGTGGTCTTCCCTCCTTGGCCCTTTGCCTGCGTCCCCGTCGGGGATGGACATGTCCTTGCTGGCTGCTTTGGGCGCCCAGTGAGGGGAGGGTGTCAGCCTGGCCAGAGATCCCTCGCCTCTAGGACCAGCTGGGCTTAGGGAGGACAGACTCAATTAGCCAATTTGGGAGAGGAAAGAAGAGATTGAAAAGGGTTATGCCAAGACAACAAGCACCAAGCAGTATTTCTTCTTTGCCCAGCAAAAGGAAACCATTCCTTTTGCTTAAAACCATTCCATTTCTTAAAAGAAATTCCACTTAAACCCATTTTCTTTTGTACTGTCTGGGCACATCCCTTCTTTGTGGAAGAACAATGCTGTGGGGCCAGGCTGGGATGGGCGGCACGGCTGGGCTCGGGCCAGCCGCTCCCCACTTGGGCAGCCCCCCTCGGCCCCGATGCCCCATCAGAGGAGCCCTGGGCTGGCCCGAGCCCGGCCATGCTCATCCCTAGCCCCCGCCGTAACAAAAGTGCTTGGCCAGCTCCTGCCTCTCGCCGAGCCGGAGAAGGGGCGAAGCCGGGGTGGCTGCCAGAGGTGCCTGCGACCCAGCCACCCGCACGGGGCCCCGGGACCCCGCTGGCCGGAGCGCCAAAAGAAAAACAGCTTGCTTTTGGGTGGGTGGGGGGGTGGGGGGGGGTGGTGGTGGTGGTGGGGAATCTCCCCTTTTGTAGTTTTCTTTTACCAGCAGATAAAAGAAAAACAGCTTGCTTTTTTTTTCCCCCTGTGGTTTCTGTGATTTTTTTTTTGCCTCTGCTAAACTGTATTTTTCAGCTCAGTAAAGTATTTATTAGGAATCTTTATGGACCAGTCTGCTGATGAATTATATATATTGTACAGCTTCAGCATGAGCTGGGAAAAAAATTTATGACTTTTTTTTTTTTTTTTTTCCACCCAGACTGACTCTATCCAATAGCAATAAGAAAATGAGGATTTACCAGGAAAGCTTTAAGTTCAGTTCTGCTTGCCAGAGCAGCAGATACCTTTTCTGTCTTGGTTCATGTGCGTTTATGTAATGTAATTTTCCCCTCTAATTTGAAGGCAAAGCTAAAGCTGAGCGCTAGTGGGCTTTTGTGTAGTACAGCCTGTCGAATAGCTATGGCTTGGCTTGGCTTGGCTGCTGCTTTTTTTTTTTTTTTTTTTTTTTAAATTGGATTCCTCACTCTGGCATCAATTGTTTTTCAGATCATTCTTAATTCAATGCATAAATACCAACCACGGCTGCATATTGTGAAGGCGGACGAGAACAACGCTTTCGGGTCGAAGAACACAGCCTTCTGCACCCACGTTTTCCCGGAGACGTCCTTTATATCGGTGACCTCTTACCAGAATCACAAGGTAGGCTGCTTTTCTGCCTAAAGGGCCTTAATTTCTCATTGTGGCTTTTTGCAACTGCCGTCGGCTGCGAAATGAGCTTCCAAATTGCAGTGGCACGGCGAGGTCGGTGCGGTGCCGTGCTTTGATGGGCAGGAGCTGTTTGCTGGGAGGGCGGGAGGGAGGGGAAGAGCCTCTTACAATGCAGCAGAAAATGCCTGCTTTAAAAGACGGGTTTCCATCCCAGCGTTAAGCCAGAGCGACGAGGCAGAGGATGCAGCTGAGGAGCAGCACGAACGCCATCGGGTAACAACATCTTGGCAAACCCTGTCCAGACCCTAAGGAATCGGCGGGCTCATAGAGGCTGGGATGTCATTCAAAACAGCGAGCAAATCTAATAATGACTAATAAAGCTTGCTCATAAATCTACAGTGAAAAGTAATTGTAGAATGTGTATTTAGTGAGACGTACGAGGAATGTAACCATAAAAACGCAGCTCAGCGCCTGCTCTGGGGTGAGCACATGAAGGCAGGAGGGGTCTGGGGGTTTGGGTTTGTTTTGGGGGGGCTTGGTTCTGCGCTTTGGGTGTGTGTCCCAGATACCTGCTCATCGTAGGGTTTGGCTTTGCTTCTTTTTTTGAGCATGTGGGTAGTGGCGGCAGTGGGTAGCGTTCCATCTGAGGGCTTTACCAGCCCAGGTCACTAGCAGGAGGGACAACAATGTTGTCACCTCCCTGTGACAGCGGGTGCTCTGTCACTAGGGCTGGGAGAGGAGGGGGTGCCAGGCAGGGGACGGCGAGGCTCCGTTTTCAGTCCTGCTACGGGTTCGCCTGCCTTTGCACAAGCTCCCGCTCCCCTGCAGTTTGCTAACGGTGAAGTCCGACTGCAGGGTCACAGGAGGAGTAAGTGGAGTTTTTAAAGTACACCAGGATTCATAAATAAAGGTGCAGCGTGAAGTAGCGCTGCTGGAGCCCTCCTGTCACCCCGAACATGAAATCCGCCATGCGTAAAGGTATCGGCTCCTTTTCTACACATTCCCAGGAAAATACTACAGGAACAGGAACGTATGTGAAATTCTTGCTCCCCAGTAACCTGACCAGACGTTGTCCTCCCAAGCAGGATGCCCTTTGATGCTTGACGTATAGAGTCCTTGCAAGATTTTGCAATTAGTGAGCCTGTTAAAAGACTCAGAGCAGAAACATGGATGTGTGTGTTATGGTAAGATGGGGGGCAGGGGGGAAGAAGTGCCTATTTGGACAGTGAAGTGAATCCTGTTCAAAAAGTTGTAGCTGTCAGTGTAAAAGGACCAGTTGCCCAAACACGGTTAACCAAAAAGGCTGGAAAGAGCTTATTTAATACCTACTTAAAATGTCTCATGTGTCAATAGTGCCTTTCATCCCTAAGGTTCCCAAAGTGCTTCATAAACTTAATACTTTCACTGTCATTGCCATACAGCCACTGCTGGGGGAGGCTGGTGCCTAGGTGGCAGCACAGAGGGGACTCGACAGATTTAAGGAAAATGCCCCAATTCTTTTGTGAAGATCCTGCGAGGAGCCGCCCTGGTGCTGCCCAGCTCTCGCTCTCTGATCCGCAGGCTGGGGGGGTTGGATGCCGCCCGGCCGCCCCGGCCGCCTGCAGCGAAGGAGCGGGAGGCAGGAGGTCCTGCCACGACCTCACTGCAGTCTCGAGAAAATCACGACTGCAGAGAAACATGCAAATGGTTTTACTTCTTCTCTTAGGCATTAACAATTAAAAACCCAGGCTGGGCATCTTTTGGAAAAAACAAACCACGAAATTATTTTTAGCTCAGAAATAGCCTGCTAGCAAGAAGCGTCCTTGTGAATAATTGTCTTTCTAAACAAAAAATGAGAGTCTTGGTTACGGAGCTGACTGTGGGGCTCCCAGAGGTGGAAAGCTGATGACAGAGGCTGCCCCCAGGAAGGCTCGGTGAGGAAGGTGTAGGTCTTTACCCAAAAGTCCCTCCTGGGTTGGGTGAAGCCAGGGGAAGGTGACAAGGAGGGACTGAAGCCCCAATTCTGCTCATGTCAGAGGAAAACCACAGTCACTAAATAACAGAATTAAATTAAGATGTACAAACCTGATGTTGGGCTGTGGGTTGGGAAGGGCTCTATGCTTCTTGTGGTCCATCACCTGATTGGGAGCTACCCTGGAGCCACTGTGGGCTGTGGGAGCAGGGAGGAGAAGCTTGAGCCCTCGAGGCTGGTTAAATTCCCATGTCACCACCTTCCTGCTCCATCACAGATACCAGCCGGCTGTTTTCTCAGGAGTTTTTTGGTAAGGGATATTTTTCAGCATTGCTAAAAGAGTAGTTAGTTATAGCAACACTCTCGGAAAATCATCCGAATGCAGAACTTACTTGTTATCCTCGCCGCTAAAAGCAGGTGCAGGCTGGTGCAAGCCCCTGGCCGGCTCGCAGCGGGGAGCAGAGCAGCACTGCCTTGGGCAGAGGGGGGACCCAAGAGCAGTGGCATGGTCTGCAGGGAGATGATGCACGTCCTCACCTCATCCTGGGAAAGGTCTTTTCAGTGATAATTGGGTGCCCAAGGAGATGATCCTACCCGCTGGTGTCCCTTAGCAGGGAAGGACGTTAATAAGACCTGTTTCTGACAAGCTCTGTCCCTGCTATGTGTTCGACCTGGCTATAACCTTGCTGTCCAGGAGCCGCAGGCGTCTCTTTGTGCACAGGCACACGTACATCTCTTTGGGACGTGGACAAGGGATATTTTTGGGAGCTCCCGTGTCCCTACTCCAGTGTCCCTACAAACGTTCTGGTATCTTGCAGCTCCTGAAACCCACTCAGATGATCTCGTTCGCTACCTGTTTGTCTTTACAAACCCCTTTGTTACAGAGGTGGTGTATTCTCATTTTTCACCAGATAACCAAGTACCTCTTCCCGGCCTTCCTGACCGTTGTATGGCTTTGGTAGGGACCAGGTGGCAGGGTTGGCAAGGGAAAACTGCATTTGCTGGGGCTGTAAGACAGATGAAGTGCTGAATGTTTTAAAAGGAAATTTCACACGTAATTTTTTTAAACAGAATTTTCATGAAATGGCAGAGCTTTCACAGTTCTTTTACAAAAACTGAGCTCCATCAAAATTAAGTCTAGGCTCGGTCAGTTCTAAGGCGTTTTGACCCTTTTAATGCACTGCAGCTCCTTGGGGGGAAAGGCAGTTCTTGCAAAAGGCAGCAACTGCCCCTTGCCCAAAGAATTCGCTGCTATTTGAGCTATGAGCGTTTTCACAGAGGAAAAATGACTGAATGAAGAATGTAAAGATGTATAAAATTGTTATGGAGATGAGGGAGAGCCACACCATAAGGAACAGGGGTCTCTAACATGGAGACATATGAAATCTTCTTCTAAATCAGACAAATATATTCTCTCTAACAAGAGCCCAGAATCTGGACACAGGACCCAGCCTTCAGGAAATTTGCATTCCTGTCCTCGCTCATAATCAGCAATTTTGTCAGCTTTTACAAGCTGCTTCTGCAAGATCTAGCACCGAACTTCACAGCTCCGTTTCTCTCTCAGCGCTGAAGGCAGCAACGCCGTCCCTCCACCGCGTCCTTTAGATGGCTGAAACTCTTGTGGCCACTGCGTTTTGTGGGGTATCGTGTAGGACAGGGCACCTCGAGACCTACAGCCTCAGACCTGCTGCTGCACCTATCGGTCTGATCTGGTTTCAAATGCTTTATGCTTGGTTTCATTCTTTTAAAGATAACCCAGCTGAAAATTGAAAACAACCCCTTTGCCAAGGGATTCAGGGGGAGTGACGACAGCGACCTGCGCGTGGCGCGACTGCAAAGGTACGGCCGAGCGGCGTGAGGAGGGACGGCGGCCAGGAGGTTCGCAGCGAGGCGGCCTCCTGCCCAGCTCATGGGGGTCGGGGAGCTGCTGCGGCGTGCACGCGTGTGTAGGGGTGCGTGACCCTGGCAGTGTCTGTGGGCAGGCGGTGTCCGACACGCAGCCAGCCAGCACACCCTTCCCACCCGTGTCCTGGGCTTTAACCCTCATTCTGCTACTAAAGCGCTGCACCTCTTTGCAGAAGAAGTTAAAAGGTGCCTGTGCCGTGGGGGCATCACATTTTCTTGTGCTCTGAGGGCATTAGGGCTTTTCATGCCATTGATACCCCTGAAAAGCTCCTCCTGCGTGGTGTCGTAATACTTGCCCACACCCAGCAGAGCATGATGAGTTCATCGCATTTGGCAAAGGGCATTGAAGTCATTGGATGGACATGCTCGAGGGAAGCCAAACCAATATTTCATCTTTCTGTTTTAATGCTGATTGCTGTCTAACTGGTAATAAGTTTTCTCACCTCTTGTAGCAAAGAATATCCAGTCATTTCCAAAAGCATCATGAGGCAGAGGTTGGTGTCCAGTCATGGCCAGCTTTCGACAAAGCCAGATGTTAACCCACTTCATGGGAATCACCAGACCCTTCAACATTATCAGTACGAGAACGGTGCTCACATGCAATTTGCGGCTTCAGATACTCAAGATCTGCCACTCAACACCTTCACAGCACAGAGAGATTCAGGGCTCTTCTATCATTGCCTGAAAAGAAGAGGTAACGCGAGTTTACAGCTAGGAAAATATTACAGCAAATAAACCTAAGAGCACGAGCACTGAAAGCTTACCGCTAATTCCAGTTCGGTTTGGGTTGGGCTCTTAGGCCTTGAGCTTCAAAGACACTGATGTGAGCAAAGGGTTTTGGAGGGTCAGGGCCCAGGAGCTGGGGTTTTGGGCAGTTTTTAGTGGTTTCGTCCCATAGAAGGTGAATTCAGACTCTGAGTCAGAGCCGGAAAAAATACTCAGAATGCATAAGTCAAATGGCATGAGCCCACGCTGGAAAGTTATCCATCATTAGAATCAGCTGAATTAATAATTGTTTGAAGGAGGCCTTATCCACCCTGAGACGTTCGGACACTGCTGTTAGCACTGATGGAATTATACGCATTCAGCACTTTCCCAGGGTGAAGCCATTAGTGATTCTCTTGAGGTCTGCAGAGTAGTGGGACTGTGGTAGCCGTCTGTAAGCGTCCCTGTCTTCTTAGCCACGAGTTCGCAAGCTTAAGTGGGCTGTAGCTACGTTCCCTTCCTTTTAGTCCAGCATCAGATGAGCTCGCAGCATGTTTTAAGTTAAATTGAAAAATTTTGCACAGAAAAAAAAAATCCTTCTATTTGCATGTCTCATTGGCCGCTAATGTATTTAAGCTGTGAGGATCCTCTGATCATGGGCAAATGAAGAATCTAACAGCACCAGTAATGAGGACTGCAAGACAAATGTGTCATTTTAGCAGATGTTTAATCTGCAGATGAATTCACTAATTCCTCCAGAGAACGATCCTAACAACCAGCGGAAAGCTGCTGGTAAACACAGCCATGGTCGTCGTAACCCGTAGGAGAGGGGCCACAGCTTCCCAGTGTAAAGCCGAGGGGAAGGACTGATGACGGGGACGGGCTGCTTTATCTGGAGATATTTCTGCAGCTTTTGACACGAATATCTGGGAAATGTATAGTCATTTTTGTAATGACAGGAAGGCAGGCTGCGATAAGGCCATTTAAGAGACTTCTTGAATTTGTCAGGAGTAACGCTGCGGGAGTGTCAGGGACCTCTCTTATCTGGATGAAGGTGAAGTAATCTCTGATGTGAGAGTGGTAGCCCAAGTCACTCGCTCAGCCTGATAAGTGGCACCAGAATGCTTTGAGGCCGAGGGGATTAGCCTGACATTTGCAACACAATAGTTTTGTGATGTTGGACGTTGTCTTTCCAGACTAAAATGGTTTAACCGGACTAATCTGAAAAAGAGCACCAGTTGTTTAGGGAAATAATCGCAGCTTGGATGCTCGGCTTCTAAGGGCACTCTGTAAAACCACCCTGGGCTCGTAGCAGATCCCCGTTAAACGCTGCTTCTCTGGGAGCTGCTCCTGAACACGAATTTTCTTTGTTTGCAGAAAGCGCCCGGCACCTGGACCTGCCCTGCAAACGCTCCTACCTGGAAGCCTCCTCTTCTGTAGGAGACGATCACTATTTCCGTTCCCCGCCTCCGTACGATCAGCAGATGCTAAGCCCTTCCTATTGCAGCGAGGTGACTCCGAGGGAAGCGTGCATGTACTCTAGTTCTGGGGCTGAAATCGCTGGCGTCTCAGCGGTCGACGACTTGCCACCTCCACCTCCCCCCTTGAGCTGCAATATGTGGACTTCTGTCGCACCTTACACCAGCTACAGTGTTCAGACAATGGAAACTGTCCCTTACCAGCCTTTCCCTGCTCATTTCACTGCCACCACCATGATGCCGCGGCTCCCGTCCATCACGGGTCAAGGCTCGCAGCCACCAGGTAACAGCCACTTCAGTGTCTACAACCAGCTGTCCCAGTCTCAGGTTCGGGAGCGCGTTCCTTCTTCGTCTTTCCCGAGGGAAAGGGTGCACCCGTCTGTGTGCGAGAGAAAACCCCCCTCTCCGCACCTAAACGCGGCGAACGAATTCCTGTACTCACAAAGCTTTTCCTTGTCGAGGGAGTCGTCGCTGCAGTATCATTCAGGGATGGGGACTGTGGAGAACTGGACTGACGGATGACTCCGGCGGCCAAGCGATGCCACAGCCAACGTTACTGCTCCAGGACAGTGTTCAATCAGTGTTGATACCTGTGGGTAACTTGCACTTCGGTGAGACAAATGTGCATTTCCAGAGGGATTTGTGTGGGTGAAGAGCTTGTATCTGCAGACACACAGAGAATTACATCTCCTGCCTCGGTGGGCTGGATTCATCGGTCTCATACTGACTGCCGAATAAATTAATTCCCACGTCTTCATTACCGATCCAGTAGAAACCATCTTCATGACTAACAAGGGAAGTAGCTAGTCATTTTCTTTTGCTTGTAATATTAAACATCCATGGGCAAATTTTGGCTATTTGAGAAAAATAGGAGCTTCACTTTTATGGTACTTGGTTGGTGAAGTCACAGCATCCCAAAACTCAAAGGAAAAAGCAATCCGTTCGGTTGCGTAGTTCAAGGACTGCTGTAGCAGCACTTCTGTAGCCCTTTCTATCTGTAGAAATTCCTTCTTCCTCTGGAAGTGACGGAGCCGTAGGAGCGCAGGGGCCGGCGGGGAGGCTCGGCAGTGGGGTCAGGGAGCTGCGGTGCTGCTCCGGTACCTCCCTGGCACAGCGCAGGGTTCGTGCCATGGCGTTGAGAGGAGAAGGCACCGATGCACAAATGTCTCTTCTTTCCCCTCCCCCCCCCCCCCCCCATCGTTTGTGGCTGTGGGAAACTAAGAAGTGAAGCGTCGTGCACGAGGCGAAACAGCAAATTAATTGCAACTTTAGGAACAGACCCAGTGTCTTCAGACTCCCATCCGTTGATTGAATCACACTTGCTTATTGCAATATATTTATGAAGTTTAAGCTTAAAAGTCGCTAATACTTTCCAGAAACGATTTCTGCATTTGCTGGTCCTTGATTTCTGTCGTATTCAGCTGAAATGCGCCTTTTGTGCTATGTTTTTTTTCTTTTGCAGCTAAGTCAGAAAGAATTGTTTTCAGCATAAAGGAGGCATAGAGAAATATTTTCTTAATTGTGGGGTGGGGTGGGAAGAGGTCCCATTACCTGTCAGGCTTTACAGTGTACAAATATTTGTAGAACAGGTAAAAAAATCTGTAACCAGTGTATACATTGCTACTATTGTTTACTGTGGAAGTATCTTGAACTGACTCCTTCAGCGCTGGCTTTGCCTACCCTGGTGTGTCCCTAGGAGGTAAGGAGGGGGTCACTCAGCCGACAGCCACGGTGTGAAACAGCCTCACCTGGGAAAGCGAGCTGCACTCTTTCTGGGATGAAACTCCCATTGCCTTCACCCAAAAAAGCTCCCGAGCAGGGGGGTGTCCTCCTCCAGTCTGCAGTGGGTCCATCCTGCCAAGCTGCCAGGCGATGCTGTCCCAAGGGATGGCAGAGGTGATGCTGGGAGCTTGGTTCCGCTAAAGAGCATAATATTTAAGCTCTAGTCATGCACAGCAGGGTTTCCCCGCCCCCCCCCCCCCCCCCCCCCCCTGCTTCCCAAACGGGCAAAGGCAGAAAGCTGAAATAGAAATTTGTAGGTCGGGCGGTACTTCTGCGTTTTGATGAATCCATTCCAGTGAAGAGAGGCTGATGGATGAGGGCGGCTGCTTGTGGTCAGGCAACCCCGAGGCCACGAACGTGGAGGTCGTGATTCAACCAGGCCAATCTCACCTCCCCATCCAGCAGAGAGTGTGTGTGACTGGTGTGGAGCTTGTAATCGGATTTTGGAAATCACTACAACTTTTGCATGCTGAATAGCTATTTATATACATATATATTATATATATATATATAAAAATATATATATATATCACAAATGCAGGCCACGTGTCCAATTCAGCTTTGCTTTTTACGAATGAAATACTTAATAAAAATGAATGTTGCAAGTTTTTTTTTTTGGAAAGACATCTATTTAAGATTTTTTTATTACACACCTTTGATGTAAAAACTAAGAATTGGTTAGATAAAAAACATATATACTACAGATAAATCTTTATTAGAAACCACATTAGATACAGGTGATATGGAATTTTTAAATGTTTGTTACATAGCATGGACATTTTATTTTACATATCAGAACATAAAGTCATTTTACTACTACAAGCTGTCTCTGGGTGCGTTTCAATAATTCGTAAAAAAACGTTTCGTGGTGAATTACTGGATGCCTCGTCTCTCCTCTGTCTCCTGCTGCCCGAGTATGCCGATCTCACACGGTCCCAAGGTGCACACTTGACCTTTTTTTTACCATCTCATGGCTGCACCATCAAACTTTAACTGCCCGCTGCAAGACTAAGGGGGTTTGGCTGGTTTGTGATCTCTCTTGTCTCTTTTTTTTTTAGCAGACAGGTGAATTGATCTGAATACACCGAGCTAAGTTAAAAGCAGCCGCTGGCCTGATAACAAGAGCACCAAAATGATGTTCCTGTACTTACATGCAGATGGGTTACAACAATAGTGAAGAATTAAAGGTTGGAGGTGGGGGGCGCGGAGGGCCGAGGGTAGCACCAGGTTGGCCGGGGCTGTGAGCAACCTGATGTGGTTCAAGGTGTCCCTGCTCCTGCAGGGGGGTTGGGCTGGGTGACCTCTAGGGGTCCCTTCCCACCCAAACCATTCTATGATTTACCAACCATTATTTGAAACGCTCAAGTCCATTTCTCACTGACACTGAATCAACACGAAACGAGACAAATGCTGCCACTATAACCTAAAAATTAATGGGGTCAGCCATCCAGAGTCCCAATGACAAGCTAGACTGGATCTTGTTTTACAAATATGATTAACAGAATAACAGTGTCATTTTTAATGAATAATCATTACTTCTATTTTTAACCATTTATAGCGTCTGCTCATCAGTGCAGTATCGATCGATTGAAGGCAGTTTTAAAAGTAACTCCTATAAGAATTTGTTCCAGCAGCTTTGAGTTAATGCAGGGGATGTAGAGGAGACTTGACCATGTAATTAATCCAAGTTTTAACTTGTGAGCACACAGCAGGCTGTCGGCCTTTGCAAAGGGCCCAGCCGGGGCTCGGTCGCATGGCAGCCACTGGAGCCAAGCAAGCGCCCTGCGGCAAATCACGAGCTTTTAGTTACAAAAATAGCACACGATATTTGTGAGTACAGGACCTGATTGTAAAAGGCCGAGTTAGCATATACAAGTGCAAAATTTGGATATATGCTAATCTGGCCATCTGGGCTCCTTTTATAGTCACTGGAGAGAGATCGGGCATTTAGATTGAACTGGGATGAATCATTCTCTAGCGATGATCTTTTTCCACTCGGAGAGGCATCTAGCTGGTGGCCCATTTCTAAATGGCTAAAGTTAAGTCAGTAAGACCCCCTTCTCCGTGAGATTGATAAAAACAATTAGATAGCATTAAATAGCGATCAGCTGACAAATCTCATTCGACCTGAGCACACAGCCATAGCTAGCACATCCCTGAAGCACGTTCTGGTTGTATTAATTCATGGAATGGAAATGTCCTGTTCTTTTTTGGGGTCGGGGTGGGTGTTTTCTCTTGCAAAATTTCTAACCTGGTTTACATATCCTATCCCAAGAGCGAGCTCATGGGCAAGGCGGGCGGCACCGGGCTGGCCAGAGGAGGCACCCAGGTTCCACTTCATTCCTCCTGCGTTTCACATCTGGGTGGGTTTGGCAGTTGCTGAGCGTGCGACTCCCTGCCGAGCCCCCAGCTGCGCAGCGGCATTCCCAGAGGAGCCTGCCTGGAGCGCGCTGCCCGGCTGCCGGCAGTCAGAAACGGAGAGCACAGCCACAGCGAAGAATCCTTGAATCCTTGAGGATTTGGGACCTGCCCATTTTGGAGGCAGGAAGTTACCGGTCTATTTGTTTTTCAGATCAGAAACACTATAAACTGCAGACATCATTAAAAAAAATCCCAACAACCTGCACAGCATTAAAATAGATCAAGTATGCTTACTGTGTCAGGGTTTGATTTACTACAGTTTAAACAGCTTTTACTTCTCAAGAATGTGGAGAACTTCACGTGTGTGGGGGCTTTTTCATCTCTAGCTCTGGTTAGATGGCTTGTTGCATCGTAACAGGGAATGGCAATCAAAGTGCAGAAAAACTAGGTCCATTTTAAACCAGATTAAGGCAAAAATTAGCAGGCAAGGAAAACTGGGATACACACGAGGTCTGTTTTCCATTGATGTATTCTGATCTGCACCTAAAAGGCTGGGGGATTTTTTTTATTCTGTTTTTCTTTAAGGTAGATGTCCAAATTTAATATTGGCGCAAGCCAGCTTAGTTCCACCGAGTCCGACAGCCCTGATGCCAGCACTGAGTTTGGACTTCACTCTAAATAGAACAAATATTTGTATCAGTTTGCTGAGTATGTGAGTAATACGAATATTTGCCAAAATTTAAACAAGCTAAACTTAAGTCATGCCAAAAGCCCCACCATTCAATTTGGTATCATTGGCAGCTCACAGGCTCAAGAGAGGCCTAAGTCTGGAAGAGCTGGGGTGTTTTTGGCAAACGCTAATTTTTTTTCTCTCCTTCCACATTTTGGAAAATTTGTGCCTCTCTGTATTAATTTATGATGTCATTAAATAATTCTTTTTGCAGCTTGTATAGAAAGAATGTTTCTTTTGAAGATGAGAACTCCCCGGAGAACGGTTATAGTGAAAAATTCCAGCAGGAGGAAAAAAAACCCCTCCTCTCTCCTTGGCCACTCATGTTTCTGCAGGAGTGTTTGAACAGCAAAAAATTTACAATATTTTAATTTAAGGACCTGCTCCAAGGAGGTGCCATGCACTTGACTGTGACAAGAGGCAGCCTAAATTCAATGTGATTGGAGGGGTTTTATTGCTGTGATAGTAGACTGGAAGAGAAATCATGAGTCCGTGACTTGCTGGTGGAGAGAATAAGGTTTTGAACTGATTTCCTTTCCATAAAGTACAGGATCAATATTAAAAATGAAAGAGAAGAAAATATTGGGAATGGTACAACAAAAGCAAAGAGCCTTGCCAACATGAACTGTATTTTAATGTGAAAACACTGTCATGAGAGAAACTGCCCCTTGGGCTCTGCCTGTAAAACAGTCACTGTAGGCATTGGCGTTTCGATGGCAGCTTCACGCTAGGATTCACAGCCCCTCCTTGCACCAGCGCTGTGCAGTATAGACCAGCCTGGGTTGTATTTAAACCAAAGCGAAGTTTAAAATTAAACTTGGCATGGGCTGCTCAACCCTGTTGAGCAAGTCCTTGGGTAATGGCAAGGGAAGTCAATACCCTTGGCGCTTTGTGCCATGGTGCTGGGTGGTTACGGCTGCCCAGCAAGCCCCCATACCTGCCCTCTGACAGACCATTATTCCAGTCACAATCAGCAAATGTACCTGTCTTGACTACTTTTGAGACTGACTTTTCAAATGTCGCAGTGGATTTACGCAGGGTGTGCAGCAAGGCGTCTCCAGGCTGAAAATTGCACTCCTGAGCCGGAGTCCGCTTTTGGAACTGGGTCCTGAGAGAAGGAAATAAAGAAGTGTATTAATTAGTGCAAAGTGCTGATAACGCTGGTTCAGTTAAAATCAGGATAATTTTGATTTCCGTTAATTAGAAACTTGTTTAACAAAAGAAAAGCAAACCCCACTGGAACGAAAACAGGAGGAATAGCTACAACAGGTCAAAAGGCTCTCGTTCCACTGCAAAGTACTGAGGGGTAAGAGGTTTGAGTGAATATTCTGCAAACATCAACATCGTTCAGCTGGGGTTTTTTGTGGCCATTTTGCTTAGTTCTCAGCAAATGCTGATTTTTGTCTTTCAGCCATACATTGTTACAGTTCTGATTAATATTTTCACTGGGGTTGTATTTACAAACTGGAAGAAGATTTTTTGGGTTTTTTTTAAAAAATGTGGAATGTCGGCACTGTCTGCTTGGACACCAATGATTTTAACAATTCTGAAAGACAATATTTGACAAATGGAGCTTCTAGTTGGGAGGTTTACGCTGATAGCAGGAAACTGGGCCAAATTTGTGTACTGAGCCTCAGATACTGCCAGCAGGAATGGATGCATCCTTTAACAAATATTTACTAGAGAACAGCATGTGCAGAGAACAAGACGTGCGAAACTATTTCTCCCTAACAGCCTCTGTCTTACGTAAGGCAGACAACAACGCGTGCCGCAGTTCAGCATTCAGCAGAGGTGAAAAGGAATATTTTCATATTTTCATGCCAAAATCATAAGGCTCAGCCCTATTTCTGTTGAAGTCGACAGGAAAACTTTGAAAGACTTCAGTAGAGTAAGACCAGCCCTCTAATCTTGCCGACAAGCCCAGCTTTCAGCCTTGGCTGTGCAGCGTACAGCAGGTATGAGGCAGAGCGCATTTGAGATTGATGGATGACACAGCCACACTCTGCACATTAGGGTTTACTCATGCCCAGTGCATCTGAGCAGCTACCGAGACGAGAATAAAATGTTGAATCTAATACATTGTGTTGTCTTTAATATCACTTGTGAAGCTAACACACAAATGGATAGCTCAAAACATACATATCCCCACTAAATCCAAGCACTCATTTTAGCCTGAAACTTTAGAGCAGATTGCGCTGGACATGAGGAATCAATCATGAGACATCCTGGAAAGGTGATGAACTCGCTTTGTGCATCAGAACTAATATGAAACAGTCAGCATGCAACGGGTACCGAGACTGAAAGCAAAGGTGACGGCTACCGAGCAACTATGTGCAGGACAAAAATGGAAGTAGGACTAGGTAACCAATTCAAAAGTAAAAAACAAAAGTAGCCACAATGTCTTACCTGGTTTGACATCTTTGGGTAAGGATTTGGTCTAAGACTTACGAGAACACCGAAGGTGACCAAGAGGAGAAAACATACCAAAGATTTTAGCCCTGTAAATATCCCTGTTTTAAATGAATCTGCATTCTTCCTTCCCACCCTTAAAACACAACCAGTTCAAAGCTTAGATAGTTTTCCCCCCTCCCTCACCCTCTCCCTCCCACCATTTATCATTATGAAGGCAAGTAGACAGGTTAGAGGCAGGAAAAACTTCCACTGGGATTTCTGTCCAGTATCACAGAGAAGGACCAGATTTACACTCAGTGTTAGAACTGAGCACATGCCTGTTGCATAAACGGACGACCTGCAGTTTTTCTACATTTATTCACCAGAAACATGTAAGGAGAAAGGGGTTTTAACTCTGTATAAACATTGCCCAGGGACTTCAAGAATAGAAGGTGTCGATGCAAGTAGGCTGGAGAGGTGTGCTTGAAAAAGCAAGAGGGCAAAACTCGTACTTCGACACATATAGGACGCATAGAGTGAGGCAAGCGAGGGTTGGAATACTGATGGATCCAGTGCCCATCCTCCCCGGGGTGGTACAGACACTCAGGAGCACCAGAGACATGAGCTCAAGAACCTAGAAACAGAAATACCCCAAAGCGCTGAGAACCCAGGGGGAACGAGGACTGATCCTGCACGTCCCATGCCAGGGCACGTCCCACTAAAGCATAGCAGCGTGTTCACCGTGCGACCGAATGCGCTGCCGCTAGCTCACCAGGTGCTTTAATGTCTAGTGCAGACATAGCTCGCTCTCCTCCTAAAAAATGCTAAGCGGAGTTATAGCTGCAAAGAAGCCACTACTAAGTCCTCATTTAGAGCAGCTACAAATGCAAATCAGCACATGTGAAGCTAAAAATCTGTACGTACTTGTGTTCCTCTTAGCTGTGGTTTCAAAGGAGAAAACAGCTTCAACTGCAGACTAAGAATTCCAGTGAAATTTGGGAGTTACAAATGCTAATATGCTCAGCAATGATTCAGTCTACAGCCATTAGTGAACTACTTAATTTTTGCTTTGCTTCTCTCATGCGCAACATGAAAATAATATTCGCTCACCTCTGAGAAGTGGTTGATTAGATTGTCTGAAAATCCACTTTCATCCTGAAAAAGCAACAGAAAGGGGAGCGGGAAGTCAGTAGCCATAAACTAAGTACAAGGAAAATGTGAACTGGCAAACTAAAGAGAGGAGAGAAAGGAAATAAATAAATATAAACCTCCTCTTCTCGCCAAAGAGCAAAAGCAAGTGGCAACACGCAGACGAGCTGCCCGAGGATCCGACTGTCCCTGGTGAACACACGCACTCGTGCTTGCAGGCAAGCGACCCGAGCGCAGTTACAGGCGGTGCGTAAGGTGAGGCTCACAGTCCGGTCGAATTGAGACTGGGACCCCCGTTTACCACCCCCACCTATTGCAAAGTTTGGCAGGCTTGGATGAGACTATGGATTGCATGCCCTGAGATATCACCTAGTGTGGAGTCAACAACTTTAGCATTACGGAGAGAGGTTGAGGTTGTTCTCCAAGTTTACTTGTTTTAACCACTTCTGTTCCCATAACGCGTGAAGAACGATGGATAACACAGCCGTGCTTTACGTAGTTTGAAAACCAGGTCTCTGAAAATGTGCAAAAAAGGAGAAAAGTAACTTTTATCCTATTCAAGACAGACTAAACATCCCCTTCCTCCTGGGATCTCTTATTACGTCTTTGGTTAAGTTTCAATTTTACAGGTATGTGGGCCAGTCCTGATCATCACATTGATGCTAATAAAAAAATCCCTATTAATTTCAAAATGACAGGGTATTCTCCTACCACATATACTGCATGACCCTTTCCCGTCAGGCTAATATAGTAATAATTCCTTCCTTGGCTCCAACACTACGCTCAGATGTTTCCTTGGAAATATTTTGTTCCTTTCTGTTGTTTCTTAGTGCAGATTGAGATTCTTTGTGTGACAACGGTTCCTTGAATTGGTTTTCCACAGCCTAGCTGCTTTTGCGTCCTTCCCAGTTTTCCCTTCCGTAGATACCGAAGCACACCATTTCAATGAATCATGCTTTCTTCTAATAAAATATTATCTGAGTTCAATGCCAAAGGCCAGATTTCTATAAAAGAGATTCAGAATGAGCAATAAGTACAGCAAAAAAGATCTTTCTGTTGTTCTGTGGTTTTTGCCCCCCTCATTTTTTGGAGGGTCAGAGACTCCTTAGAAGACCAGTAGCATTAGAGGAACTGAGCAACTCATTGCATCTGTAATATTTTATATCTTTAGTCTCACTTAAGAGCTACCTTTTCTGCTGGAGTCCATTAGCTAAGCAGGCTAGGTGTTGCTTATTCCTTACACTCCTGGGCAGGGCCATCAAGAGCTCGTTCAGTTCTTGGGTCAACAGAATATCTGTCCTCTCATTCCCCTGACCTCTCCCACCCCCGTTCCTAAAGCATACTGACAGGTAGCCCAGCGGCAGCTGCGAAGGGTCAGAGCAGAGGGGAAGGAGCAGGGGGCCCCAGGGTAAAAGACTTTTCCTGAGCCCTCCAGGCCCGAGGGGAATTGTTTTCATTATTCGTCTCACCCTCCCACCTCCCCTCTTGGCAAGAAGGCGACCCAGCACCCAGTAAAGCGTTTGACCAAATACTGGGGGCAATTATGACGCAGAGCAAAGCTGAGCCAGGCTTCTTGGCAGCACGCATGGAGAGCTTGGAATAGGGATATGGTTCCTAGCCATTACCCAAATACCTCCAGTAGAAGGATAAAAGTCCGTAGACAGCACAGTAAGGCTTCGGCTTACAAAAGTCACTGGAACTTATCAACCACCATAGAAAGAAGAGTTGCTGTGTATGGCCCACCAAGCAAAACTCATTTGTTCTGGCGTGGCACAGAACTTGGCTGGTGTGCAATGAGCTTTGGGTATCTCACTACCCAAACAGGCAAGATCTTCAGATCTTCAGGGCATCAGAGATGTCTTCCATGTGTTGGTACACAGTGCCTCACACAGAGGAGCGACTGGGAATCACCAGCACAAAGTGATAATAAGGCTGTCCACACGTTCCATTTAATAGGGCACATTCCTTTGTGCAATATTACTGAAAGTCACTAAAATATAAATGAAATAAAACCCGTTCTTTTACTTACTGCTAATAACAGCCAGTCATACTGCCCTTGATAGCCACATATAACAACATGCAAGAAATATTTTTAAATGGCTTGCTCTATGGTACAATACTACTCTATAAATGAGACTTCTGGAGATGTTACCTAAATTAGTCTTGTTCAAATGCCTTCGTGATATTTAATCATATTAATAAAAGTTAGAATGCTTTTTGCCTTTCCATCAGAAACTGGCCTTATGTGTTTTGCTAGTCCCACTCTATACTGGCAACGTAGTGTCGTGGTGTATAATTTCATAGACACAAAGACACTTTGCTACCATAGCTCTCATTATTAAACAATATATTTTAATTGTCACCACCTTTCTCATATAGACATGGGCCAAATCTATCCTTATTGGTTTCAACTGAGCTACACAAGGGATGAATTTGGCTCAATATATATAAAAATACAGCAAGTCAAGTAATAAAAAGAACTGTTTGGGTTTCTTTTTTTATAGCAGTCAGTGCTTTTTGCCATAAGAACACACATGCCTGGCCAGTAAAATCCCATGATAAAGGACTAAAGTGTTTAAGACTTCATATGCAGAAGAGACCGTGGTGTTTAATTACAATAGCAAAAGATGCCATGTTATAAAAGCATTTCTTACCTGGAGAAAGGATCCGTGCTCTCCAATGAAGCTTAATTACCCAAGACATGCTGAGTTTTCCCCTCCTGGCAATAACCTCTAACACCAATAACTCTGCTATTTCTTTTGACATCTGAATAGCTGAATATTGTTAATTTTTGTTCTAATTTCCTTATTTGGATTATAGCCTTCCAGTGTTTTTACTTCTGATGAAAGGCTTGAACATTGTAAGAGCCTTATTCCTGGGACATTCCTCTTTCTTGCTTCCACTTTTCCCCTTGGAATTTCGCACGCTCTCAGCCCTGCTCTGGCACTCCTGCTCCCCCATCTCTTTACGCCTTCCCAGCATACTTGGCTCCAGATGTAGATTTATGCATTTCCCCTCTCGTGATTCTTTCCTGCTCCACTAGAAAGGTTTCAGCTTCAGCTCAGGCCCAGAAGATCCACATTTCTGCAGCACGAATTTACTTAAGACATTAAAGAAAACTGCTTGCTTGTCCGTCAGCCCCAAGCACTCCTGCATCAAGGCTTTTACAGCTCGCTCGCACACACACACAGATGTGCACACGGGGCACAGAGCGGCAACTCTGAAATAAGCAGCCGAGCTTATAGGGGGTCCTTCTTTTACTTGTGCAAAACCCCCATGCAACTGGTATCATTTTGGGGAAACCGAGTCTTCATTATTTATTAAGCTATATTAGATTTATAGCTCAGGTTTGTGCTGTACTTTTATTAATTCATAAGGAGAAGATTCAATTTTTATATAGAAAACCTGCTTTTTTCGAGGTGGGGAGGAAACCTCTCCCTTGGAAAATGATGTGATATTGAGCCATGATTTAGAATCATCACCTGCGTTATCCTCCTCATCCTCACGCCTGCATCCTCGGCTTTTGATGAAGTCAATTTCCTGAGCGCATGTGAAAGCCTGTGGCTGCAGCCTGGAACAATCCTACCTCAGTGCTTCCCTTATGTTGTTGATCCTTTAATTTCCTCCAGCCGACTCCTGCAGGGGACTAGTTCGAAGTTTTATGCTACTCTTTTGGACTAATCATTTACGACTGACTTTAAAAAAAAAAAAATAAAATATCACTTGCATACTGCTACTGCTAGATAGAAGGCTCACTAATTGGGATGTACTTCTAGCCAAATGGCAACATTGGTTTAACAGCAATTCGCAGGAACCTAAAAATTCTGCCCAAAGCTTTATAACCAGACCAGTTCTTTAGAATCTTATTCTGAAATTACGGTTGCATCCATAAAATACCTCTGCAGTGCAAATTTTCACACCTTGAAAATCCAGGCTAGCAGAAAGTCATATAAACCTGATTAATAGACGAAATCACAGTATCGAGAGAAAGATCTCCTATTCCGATGGTTATGAAAGTTACACACAGGGCTCTTATCATGGACCCAGTTCTCTGTGTTAAAAACACAAAATCGGAGAGTATCTGAAATTGCAGATCTGAAAGGAAGACTGGATTAGAAGTTTAAAAATATGTGCCTTAGGGGCTAACTGTGGACTAATGGCAAAACAGGAAACAAGATGAAATACAGAAAGGACAGACATTAATTTCTCCAAGACTATTGATGTTCGTACTCAGTAAAATGGAGATTGAAACAGTGACTGTATTATATAAGAAAGACAATATTCATTGAACACTACTTTTGTAATAAAATCTATTAAATTCCAACTTAAAGTTGAGAATCTGATGCTCATCTCTTAGACAACAGCCCTATTCTTTTGTTTTACCATGTTAATTACGTTATCACATCCTTCCCAATATGTTCTTTTTGAACAGTGTAGCTTTCCTGAGCTGTGCTAACGAGGAATATCATGACAGTTGTGACCCAGGCTTAAACACACAGACACGAAAGGTCAATGATAATAATTATTTTTGTATTTGTATACATTATAGGTGATCAAATTGTTCCTGAAGAATTTTTTTTATTACATTAAAGGATACAACAGTTTGATATATTTTACACACCAGCTACCACTACAAACTATTGTTAAATCTTAAAATCAATACAAGTTCATTACTCCAAGTGAAAGCAAAGTCACACTGTTTTCAAGAACAGAAATGGGTTCTGCTGCTATTTCTGGCTGCATCTGTTAGTCTGGCTCAGATTCACTCATACAGTGTGGGTAAAAGTTGGTAATTCAACCATTTCACACGCTCATGATAAAAATCTGAGATTCAATTAAAAAAATTATTCTGGCATACTAAATCAAACGTATTCCAAAATACTTTAGGAAACAGCAAGGAGGAGATAGAGAGGCTGAAGTGATCATTTGTATAAATGGTTATGTATGGCAGAAACAGAAAAATCTCAAGCAGCAGCCGATTTATACGCTGCTAATTCCTTCCTTAGACGATCAGACTTAGACTGGTCTGATTTCAGCAGGAAAATCTCTGCATAGAGATCAACACTGGTCTCAAGCATAAGATCCTAATTATTTGAAAGGCATTTGTTTTCATAGCTTTTTTTTATGTGTCCAAGTCGATGGCATTTTAATGCCTTATTAAATGGTTGTTTTACAGCAGCCCGTCTGTTCAGTCTCTGTGCCCATGTCTGTACTTTGTGCTGCAGGATTTTACCTTTCATGCTAGCCAAAAAATATTTTCCGAATTCCCTATAAAAGTTTTCGATATTTCCTAAGACAAATAGAGTGGTTTTTTACATACTCTAAAATGACATTGATATGGTAGATATGACACGTATGCGCCTCCATTTATGGTACGCTTGCAAAAAAGGTAAAGGTTTGTGTTCATTAAGGGGATATGCTCGCTAGCTTGGGCCCAACTTTATATGATTTTTTTTAATTACATAAACAAATGCAAATGTTTTCATTTCTGCTTTTCTTTAATTGAGTTTAAATCCCAGTGATACAAAATATGCAAACACTCCCCTACCATGCTTTTAGCCCAGACGTTGCAATGTGGGGGTCTCTAAATGCACAAGAAATAAAAAATGAACCAATTTAAACCCAACCTGAAATAAAATTAAATTGATGAGAAGTTTTTATATTAAATTACTCTGAAGTGCGTGCAAGGTAAACAAACATTCAAATGCAAAAAGGAAAGTCAATTTAAAAATTATACGTTTACCAGCATTCTGACAACAGTCCCAGTGAAATATTTCTTTTAAACATATGGTGAAGCCCTTGCTTTGTTGAAGTCAAATGACAGAAGACCCACTGACTTCAGTGGGGCCAGAATTTGTAGCCAGGTAGCTCTTTCCCATCACTCTTACACAAAGACTGTACTGCCTCGCCACTTGTGCTGAAGAATTGCTTTATTGGAACGGGCATTAAATAAGACAGATAAGTGAAAGACTTTGTTATTAGTCCTGATGAATATGTGGTATGGATCAGCAAAAGTCTTTTAAGATACAGTATAATCTGAATTGCCTGTTTTCAGTTCTTGAGGGTTCTGCAGCAGTAAGCAGTAACGAACAGATGATGGAAGCAGCCAGACCTACAAAAGAAATAGTATTTTAAAAGTACTGTACTTAGGGGAAAAAAGGTTTGCCTTTGTACATAAAGAGCTCTATTCATTAAAAGAATTTTTTTACAAATGTGGTTATTTCAAATAGTCAAAAAGTGTGAAATACACTTAAAATGAGTAAAATTTGTGGGTTTTCCTATGGGTTAAATATCTGCCATACTAATACAGCTCTCCTCACACCTCTTCCTAACTCATAGTCTTTGGCCTCATTCTGCAAGATGTTTTGAATTGAGGGAGCTCAGCCCTTTGCTGGAAGGGAGCCTTGGATGTTGAAGTCCCAACTCTGCAAAGATTAATGGACTTTAAAGGGATCCAGGAGGAATCATCTAAATCTGACACTCAGCATGGCACACATCGCAGTGTCCTGCACCCAGCCCATGAAGTCTGTACATAAGCAAGCTTCGTATGCTTACACGGGTCCTCACCGTTCCACCCCAAGGATCCCACTGAAGGACAGAGCTCTCTAAGGAGGAGCTGCTACACTCAGTAGCTAAGCCGGCACGATAAAGGTGAAACAAGAATGGAGAGCAAGTCATGCAAATCAGAAACATCAAGCAACCTCAAACCTTCTTCCTTACAGCCCCCACCAGGTCAAATTTTAAAGCACAAATTACTTTGATTTCTGCCTAGGTGCCAGACCTTGAGTTACTCCAGAATCCAAGCACCTCCCAAGCACATGCATACCTGGGGTCGTTGGCTCAGAGGCCCCAGCATCAGGCGCACATAACAGCTAACTGAGTCTGCTATTTAATGGCAACGCGCGTGTTTCTGCAGGAGGGCTTCCCACATTCTGAACCAGTCCTCTGATGCTCTCCTTCCCGCTCCTGTTTTTAAAATGTACCTGGCACTTACGCTGTATAAAAACCGTATCAACAGCTTACACGTGAAAAAAACCACCCCTGCTTCATGTTTCATGAAATGTACCCCTGCTGATACAGGCCAGTACTCTTGGATAACCCATAGGAACCTAGCAGTACAACTGACTTAGATGCAAGCTCATTCAGTAGAGGCTTTACAAAGTGATGAAAATCTTTACACAACTGATTTTCCAGTGTTTGATCCCTCCTACTGCTCGAAGAAAGCTTCAAATCGCTTTAAAATGAAACAACTGTGTTAAAATCAGATTATTCATAAGCACCCACTTTCCCTTTTACTACCTGTATGTTCAGAAGTTGAGATATCTGCGTAACATAAATGTTTTTAAACCCATGCACTTATTTGCCTTTGCTTCTGTAACTCTGGTATCACGGTCTGCTGCTGCAGATGTCAGTGAGACGCTAGAAATGTAACACGACGGCTCCATGATCGCTCAGATACAGAAAAACAAGATATTTAGGAAAGTATGGCTTTAGATAAAAAAAAACCACTTTAAAGCTGAATCTCTGTTTGCTATAGCAAAACCCCCTCAAAATTTCATAGCGCTTGGTTTATTGTAGCAAGAAAATTATCAGTCTGTTAGTTCACACACATAGATCCAAAAAACCATGATGAGATTTTATAGGTAGATAGATATAAACCCACATATGTTTCAGCCACATGGTATTGTATCAGTCCTTCACTAAGGTACAGATTTTCTTTGCTTCATCTAACAGTAGAGATAATTTAGTAGCAGCATACCTCCTTGAACACAAACGAATCAATAACATTCAATTTATTGCAACATACTTATGTCAGGAGAAAATAATGAATGGAAGTGCCACGTGTTTCTTCAACACACCTATGTTTGTTTACAAAAACAAGCCCCTAATTCTGCCCACAGCAGGAATCCCATAACAGGAGACGATGTTCTCGCCCACTGCTCCAACTCCTTGTCCCGGTGGAACGCAGACTTTCAGGAGAGCCCTTTTGACAACCGGGCTTTGGGCTACTACCCGAGTTTTCCCAGGTGACCTGTTCCTTGTGTTCTGGGACAGGGCAGCACTGGTAATGAACCTCCAGCACAGCTCTCTAGATAAACCTGTGCTCAAGCCCGTTTCACACCATGGAACCACAACATCCCTCCTTCCTGCGGCCAGGAGGCAACGCGCCCTGCAGAGTCCCCGCAGCCTGCCCAGGCTTTGTCCAAACCATATATCCTTTTCCAAAGAAACATCAGTGAAAACCTTCTATAGCTTTAACCACTGTCAGATGTTCTTTGAGCAGAATATTAATTTCTCTCCCGAGAACATAAACTTTTTGTTGTAACAAGCCACCATCCTCTCAAGCCCTTTGATTTCCTCTGTCAATACTGCCCCCAGACCATAAGCGCTAGCATCTGTGTCCAGCCTGAAAGGTGTTTGAAACATGGGGAGGTTAAAATGGGAGCAGTTGCAAAAGCTTTTTTTAAAACCCGAAAATGTTAAATCACACTATGCTAGCCACTGAAACTGTTTCCTTCTCACCAAACTCATGCAGTGGTTTTACAATATTAACAAAGCCACAAACAAACTGCCTGAAATAGCAGTAGCAGTAATCCTTAAAACCACTCGGAAACCTTTACCTGGCTGCTGTTGTCTGGAGAGCTGCTCAACATCATTCTGCCTCCATTTGCCTTTTGCCCATGAAAACCATTCATGCTTGGCTGTGTATTCATAATTAATTACTTCTGCTCGCACTGATTCACTTGTCTTTCAATTTGATTTCAGGTTGATGACTTTCAGCATATTACAGACCATTTGCAAATACGTCAGTTCCTGTTCAAGTGGTTTACTTCATACCAAGATATCATCTAGAGATAATCTGAAACAGGCATGCTGTACCTCACCTTCTCCCCATCCCCTGAAATGCAGCAGGTGCTGAGCCAAAAGACATCTTTTTAAATTGCAGTAGGTCTTGTCCTGCCCTGAAAGCTGTTCCCTCCCCTTTTTCCTGTTACTTGGCTCTGCAGAATCTGCTCAGGCCACCATTTGACTTTAATCAGAACTGTGAGTGAGGTCCAAAAATTGTTGAAAGCTCACTTATCCCATCCTGGTTCATTTCCTTGATGCCCAGTAGCACTTCTTACTACTTTGCTTTTCCTAAATAGTGAGGTGCGGTGTAATGGGTTGGTTTCCCTCAGAATCCATCTGTGGTAGACCACTGTGTGCAGGCTGTATATTTATCGGATCCAGAGAGCCTATTTTTAACTGGAAAAAAACTTTTAGGGAATCTAAACAGTACACCCATATTGTGATTGTGGCACAGCCGTGGTGTCTTTATCCCTGCTAACACAAGTACCAACAGCAATGGCGACTAACTTCAATAGAGGCTTGCAAGTGCTGGGTAGTCCAGGGGTACTTGGTGGACCTTTATAACTTGTACTGGTCTCTGAGTGGTTGCATTTGCAAAGTTACAGTTACCTGTGCTAGCTGGGTTAAAGCGAAAGCAAGTACACCTACCTACAGCATCATATGCTGCGAGGAATCACTCGAGAACATTCTGCAGCTGTGCATTTAAATGAATTTAGAATTTAAATTTCTTAGTGCAAGAGAAAATTAACCTCTTCTTCAGATCTAGCAGCTCAGGTTTCTGCAAGGGCTTGGCCCTTAAATTTGATTTCCATCACTCTACCTTTACTTGGGTAAAAAGATACTGCAGCAAGTAGCTGCTGTACTAGGAAAATCTGCTCACTGCAAACCAGTTACCTGCAAATATTGTGCTTTACCTGGGCCACGTAATTAAAGAAAATTGCTGGAGATTTAATTTGTAAGACAATACTTCCAGCATGTATTACTCTATTATTAGCCATAATGAAATCCAAATCCTTCCATAGCTTATCCATCATCTTAATTACATTTCTTGCTCAGAAGAGGACAAATTTTCAAAATCAATTTTCCCACCTTGTGGATGCATCGTGTTTGCCAGCAGCCCTCCCTGCTTATTCTTTTTCAGTCCACCTAGTCCAATAACTTCAGTTTGAGAAAGGGTACTTTATTCCATTCATTTCATAGATCCTAATATACATTCAAAAAGTAAACTGACCAAATCTAGAGAAAAGCTACGAGCTTTATCCTCATTTCTTTGGAGCTCAGCACTTTCAGCTTCATGTCTTCACATTTCCTGAGCTGATATAAGAACTTTCCCTAGACATTTCTGAGGCTCTGTCCTGGCCAGCCTCAGAATGGTTTTTATGGCCAATTTTTTCATAAGTCTAATATTTAACTGAACTACTTCCTTTAATTTTTCCACAGCTGCCAATTTTCCTTGTTTTACAAACCAAGATTATCACTTTTCCTAATTGTATAGTAAGGCCAGGGATCAGATTAGGATTGCCCCTTTTCATCATTCATTTTATAAACAGTACTTGAGTTACAGGATTTGGCTGCTAGGAGACCCAGTTTCTGTCCATCTTTCCAGCCATTCATCAGGGCTGTGATTTGAGCAGACCATATGTGCTCCTCCAGAAGCCCATAGCTCAGAAGTAGATGGTTTGATATTTTTTGAGCCGATCTGAAACATCCCATCTGAGCATCCGTAAATTTCAAATTACAAGTATTTTTTTCTCAGGGTTTCCCATCTCTCAGAGATAACTGACTGACAATTGGTTTGTTACACTATGGACTTCAAATGTGACCTAAGATTCTGTGATTTCATTCCAAAATTGATATTTTAGATTCCATCTTCATCTGTGCTAGGAACTTCCAAGGCTGGCCAAAACTCTCCCGCTTTCTACTATCTTCTGGTAAGTTTTCTGGATGATGGCAGTCGGATTGCTGGACAAGACAGTGGTCTTGCCAATTCAGTCCCGGAGCTTTGTATCCAGCCCTTCCATCTGGCCAGGGAATTTTGTAGAAGGCCCAGATTTTTCTGTCTTATCGATCACAGGTCTCAGTCCTCCCAAAAAGGGCTTCCAGACATTGCAGATTCTTGTTGAAAACACATCTGGTCATCTTTGATTTTTGCAAATCCTGCAGAAAACAAGGTACTTGAGAAAAAAAAGAAAAAAGAAGCAACAACTTTTCAGATGCTGGTGTTTAAAACCACTGTCTGGATGTTCTGAATTAATATTGTGTTAGAAGCCGCCAAATGGCTGTATGCCAAGACTTAACCCAAGGTGTATTTTTATGGCAAAGCTATAAACCCACAAAATAAGTGGTTTATAATGGAAATTCTGACACATTCTTAATATTAAGAGTAGAAATATACTGGTTGCGGCAAGTAAGTATTTGACAGCTGTGGTACTCACCTGTCAGCTGTACTGCCTGAACAAGTCCATTTTGATGGTAGGATTCCTCCTTTATCTCATCCTGTTTCAGCCACGTGGTTTTGGGGCAGGTGGACCAAGCCATATTCTGCAGTTCATTCTGGAGCCTTTCAAAACATTTTTTCTGGCTGATTACAGGGAAAAGCAACAACTGAGAATCACAAAGTACTGAAGCCTGCAGTCTTCCGAAGCTTAAGCGGCTCCAGCAGCTTTCCTCAAGTGAAAGACGGGAGGTTTTCTTTGACACTGGTCCTTTTGAGTGGCACTTCCCACAGGGTGACAAGGTACTGTGGTCAGGAAGAACTGTGGGACTGAGCACATGAGCCTTGCTTTCAATCTAAAACTCAATCAAAAACCATCCTTGGGAACCTGTTGATAGCAAAGCTACCGATCCGCCCAGACACAACTAGAGAAAGGAGGAACCCTGAGTAATATTTGGGGTAATCTATCAGTTTACACAGGCATAAAGATTATTGACCTGCTGTGAATGTGATAATAATAAGAAAACATTGGCAGTGATGATAAGGGACTAAAAAGAATTTCATAAGCGAAATATCATACAAATACCTAACACGGTACGTTATAGCCCTCATTTGAAAAAAGACAGGGGACAGTTTTACTTGCACATGAATGCTCTAACTCGTCAGTTATATTAGCAGCCTCCCATCAACATATCTTTTACAACATAGATATATGTATGCATGTATATATATAAAGGGAAAGTAAGAGGGAGAAGTGTGAAAAAGCAGAGCCACTTTTCATCAGAAATATCGAAGATGACAATGTTCGAAACAGCTGTCTAAATAGCACACACTGGCTCTGTATGTGATTTGTCTGTGTTGCATGTATTAAACCTAAGATTTCCAAACATAGTTGGGGCGATGCAGTTGCTTTTCCCATCCTAAGCATCCTGATTTGCAGTCACGTTCTTCAGGAAAACCAAGAAACAAATGAGTCAATCTTTGATTGTCGGAATAGAATTTGAGACATGCATACACATTCTTATATACACATCTTGAACTTATTTCATACTTCACACACAAGTTGGAGAGAAAAGATTGTGACTCAAAGTGAACGAAATCTAAACAGCTGACAAATAAACACAGGATGATGGATTAAATTTTCCAAGTAGCATGCAAGCCTTCTGTGCTGTAAGATTAACTTTGTGCATCAAGAGTAGTAAGATTAACTGCGACAGCAAATAACAATGCAGAAAGATTTTTCTTTTAAATACAATGGAGAGGAAATGAAAACCAAATTACACATTACTTAGAAATAATCTATCTGGAGATGAAATAAAGCATTTGTGACTATGAACCAGGATTCATACCTTTACTTCCAACATCTTCCATTAAAACCCCCAGGAAATTTAACACAATTAAATTAATGTTCTAAAGGGTATGCTGGATAGAGGGAAGCAGAGTCTGGGGCATACTAACAGGCTGCGGTCTTTAAGAGAGTCTAGCAGCTCAAAGACATAAGCAAACTTTACTTGCATCTTGAGGATATTATTCATAGATTTACATTAGCTTAGTTTGGTAGATTCTAAGGGTATTTATAGAATGCCTGGAAATTAAATCAAAGCTAAAAAAAGGCATTGTTTTGCTTCAAATCACAAGCAGGCTGTTTGTCTCAGAGTTGAAAACCTCTGTGGTTCTCCACAGAGCTTCCTGTAAAAACAAAATGCTGCCATAATGATTTAAGAGAGGAGTGAAACACTATTGACCAAAACAAAAAGTGGAATGCAAAGTAAGAATCAGATGGAAGCTGACGGAAAGACAGCATACGAACGAATCTCAACAGCACCACATCTAGATACATCCATAATTATGTAACTAGAAGTTTTCAAAGGGCTGCGAATTCAGAAGAAAGCCAGTGCTTATACAAGCTTGTGCTTTCCATGCTGGACCCACCAGTAGAGTTAGCAAAACTGCCTACGGTCTGCCTGACAGACAAGAAACACCGTGGTGGTTATGTGCTCTAGCGTTTTTCTTAGGAAATACAACTGGGATGTGAGACTTAAATGCCCTGGCTTCAGCTTGGATTAGGAGATCGTTATAAGGTAATACACCCCCCCCCCCCTTTATCAGCAATGGCTGATGTTGTTTCAAAATGTGGTACAAAGCATGTTGCTTCTCTACTTAGTCTACATATCTTTAAAGTCTGTGTATCTACATAGCTAGTTTACATACCTTTTAGTTAATTATTTTAGTGGCTCTTTTCATATTTGTATATAGACAGAAGACAGATGAGGGTATTTTTAATATTCTGATAATAAAGGTTATGTTCAGGCAAACTCCTGTCATCAACAGAAATAGAGGATCCTGTTTTCATCCATATATTTTCTGACCAAGTGGCACCTATTATACTTAGCAGTATTTACTTCAGTAAGCTTTTTGGGTGCTCCACGCATATACACACAAACATAGCTAAAAATTAACATTAATTTTAAAAATATAAAATCAGTTCTGATGCAACCGGTGAGCTGAAGGGAAGTATCAATGTGTCTGGGGAAAGAGTCTTTGGCAAGAGAGTTTATTTTTCTTTTTGTGGAGATCAGGTTTTTCTTTATGATTAGTCTCATATGTTTCTTGTTAGTTACTTAGGTTAATTTTTAAATATAAATTAATGTTTATCTTAGTTTAATCTCTCTATTTGGATGCTATTGGAACGGAGCCCTGGCATGGGTACATGCCCAGGTCTTTTCCAGCTGTGCCTTGCAAATGAGGAAAAGGGCGGAGATTGACAGCAGCTCTTGTTGCTCCCCAGACCAGCTCTGCAAATCTACAACGGCCACGGTGCTTTCTTTGGCCCAGCCTTCCTCCTTTTATTAGCTCCTAGCTGCTTTTCTGGGTAAGAAAAATCAATGGAAAATGGATTTTTAAAAAATATTTGTTTTGGTGTCAAAGAAAGATAGCCCAAGAAAAGTACTTCAGGCAGAAATCTCATGACTGAAAAATTAGAGTGGTAAGATTTTAAAACCAAGCTAAGAGTTTGCTTGGTTTTACTTTCCTTGGAAGAAATAGCAGTTCGCAAGCTGGTTTTTTGGTACAGTGATGATCAGGACCCTTGAGGGTCTAAGTATCGCCTTCTGACATGATTTAAGTCAAGAGATTTTTCTTAAATAGTATTAACTATTAGAATAGTAGATTTAAAGAAAGATATAGAACTCCCACCATTGAGATGTAAAAGGTTTAACAACTCAGACCCCTGCAGTCCAAGCAGCAGAAGAACCAGAATATTTCCGCTATGGCATGGGAGCAGGATGTGGAAAGTTGGAAGGTCATTGGAAAAAAAATATGTGCCATAGGAACTCCATTTTGTTCCGTTTTGAAATCATTAGGGGAAAATTGAGGGATGCAAGCCATGAATACAAATGCAACCCCAAGCAGGGGGAGTGTTGTTACAGACCTGCTGCATCTCTGGGTCTGCAGTGGGAATTTTGGAGATCCGCTCTGTCGGCATTCCCCGAAATGGGCACTGGGCAAACCCCATTTACCTGGGCATTGCACAGAGGCAGAGAACTGATCCAGTGTCAGCTCACGTGTTGTATGGAGCCAATCTGGAAGAAACAGCAGAACTCCTAAAATCACTCAGACAACAATAAATCTGTTTCTTAGGCCCTGTCTAGACTAGGAAAAGATGGGTTCTGTCCCTCACTGCCAGGGCTGGAGAGGATGTGGTCAGCTGGGTACATTTGATCATGTATGTGGTTAGACTGCACGAAACGGAAATCGCTTTGCAGAACCAGTGTTCGCTGAAAATATTACTCTAACCCTAGCAGAAGCCTTGCTGGGCGGACAATGTCAACCTGCCAAATATGAAAAATGAGGTTTTGTTAAGCTACTTGTTATTAGCTGCTCAAACCTTGACTGCAGCTGGATGAAGAAACCCCAGCATTCCCATGACAAACACATGGCTTAACCAAAATACGGGAGGTCCTTTCCTCAGAGAAGATGACAAGCCTAGGGATAATTGTTAGAATAAATACTTGAAAACTTGGCTCTCTTGCTTCACCTACACAAAAACACACAGTTAAATCCATAAGCACAGTTTCTGACTAACTTTTACAAAGTATTCCTCCTTTGAATCAGTTAAATACCATATTTTGATCTTTGTGTATGAAATACTTCATCTTCCAGAGTAATCACAGTCACTGTCCAGTCTCATTTTAAAGTATAATTTGTGGCTTTACTATTTACATTGTTATTTTGAGGAAACACAAAAAATATAATTAATTCAGCATTGCTTATATTTGGTTCAATGTCACAGATGTTACAAATTGAAGATAATCAAAATTTTCACATCTTTTTGAATTTTAAATTGCATCTATGGGACAAAATTTCTTCCTTCACAAGGCTCCTTCCCTGACTGATTTCCAGTTGGTTTCAGGCTGATTTGATTCCTACCTGACATTAGAATACTGAAATTGGCTAAAAGTAAATTCTGGATCATATTAAGGATTATTTTGCTTCCCAAGTAATATTATCCTATGTCTATGTAGTATAAACCACTACAGTAAAGGAATATTTATATATAAATTATTTCCACACAAAAAGAAACTGATTAAGAAATAGAGTACGCAACTTTCTTCTATCGGTGTAACTCAGTATACAGGGCTGTCTGAAAAGGTGAAGCCTGGGGGAAAGGCTGGGGTACACGGCGGGAGAGGTCACTTGAGGCATAGATCAATGGAAAATGAAGAGCATGGAGGATGTTCACTGGCTCTAACGCAAAGCACAGCAACAATTTAAACACAGATCAATATAGATAAAAGCTTATATTGACAGAAATTTTACCCAATATAACATTTTATATTTAGTAATATAAAAAAAAAAAAGGAAAAAGGATTGGCTCAATCCTGTAAACTCCTTAACGGGAACCCCTACAACATTTTCATGTTTTCCTGTCTTATTTGTGATTGTTTTTATAAGATTGGATAAACTGTACTACCTTTAGTTCCCTTAGGAATAACATCTCTAATATTTTGACAGTGTAAGTCATGCAATACTCCTTGTGCAAACAAGGAAGACTGGACAAGACTACGACAGTCTCTTTTTCTGGAATGACTTTACTGCATGCCCTCCAAAAGAAAACTGGCATGTGGTCCCTAGATAAGAAAATACACTATTCCTTCATATACAAACCAGCGCTTTATTTGTAATGGCATTCATCTGATCCAGTTCTGAAACAGAGATAAATGCAAAAGACTACATCTTCAGAACCCAGAAAGCAGAAAGGCTCACGTGCCTTGAGAGCCATTGTTACCAGCAAGGGAGTTTTCCCCAAGAGGCATCAACACAATTAAAAATAGGTGGCAAAGATAAAATTAATTAAATACTTATAAAAGAGGAACATCCACTATCTCTGTTCCTTCCCAACAGGCATCCCCATCTGGAATTTATTTTTAGGATGCTCATTCCTTCTCACAGGTTCAATGCTACCCATTTCACACCATTTAACTATTGAAAGCTCTTGAAATTCCGGACCAAAGAAGCCAGAGCCCACTGTATTTCACAGTGATGTAGCTAATGTGTCAGACTTGTAAAATAGCTCTTAGTGGTAGACCTCCATTTAGAGAAAGACGGAAACTAGCTTTAAATACTTAAGGCTTTAATATCTAGTCCATTACGCTGCAGCAAGGTCTTGTAAAGAGTCAATTATGGGATACTTCTGATTTGATCCACATGCAAGGGAAATCCGCTTCTTTGCCTTTAAACCTCTGTAGTAAGTGTCCTGTTTAAATAATTAGTGACACTTTTTCTTTGATCAAATTGATTCACATTGTTATTCTTTTATGTTAATTTAAAACTTAATCCATGTAAAATCCAAGACAGATCTTAATCCATCATTCAGAGGGCTTTTACCCAAAGGCACTATCATGAGATTGTCCAGAAAACACGACAGGTTAAAGACAGTAGTGAACCAACTTGAAGGAAAATGCATTTTTTTGGGGGGCCTTCTGAAAACCTGCAAATCACCAACCAGATTAATACTAGTAGCATGGGTAAGCACTGTGACAATTTGGAAATAATTGTGAGCAGAGGCAAAAAGCTAGCAGCCACTCTCGCACAAAACCTATTCTCCAGCATATTTAATGATGAAGCCAAAGTCTGAGTGTTTCCTGCCATTAAAAATGTGTTAATAATGGAATTTATCTTAAAATAATATATATTATCTTATATTCTTGCTTTCTATTCAAAGCTTAGTTGTCCACATTACAGGGAAGTTATCAGCAACAAAGTTGGAAGGGGTTTCAGGCCAGACAGAGCTAGTTAAGGTGCTCAGCCAGTAGACTACGAAGAAGAAAAAAATATTCTCAATATTTATCACTTCATGTCCATGCCATTGTCTTTGGTGTAATATATCTCTCTCTATATATATCTATAAATCTATGTATGAGAGGCTGGTAATAAAGATACCTGTATAAGTGCATAAATATTTAAGTTTTGTCCAAGCCCATAAATTCAATAGACCATGCCAACTCTTTACTTGCTGTACACATGGAAATAATTTGAATTAGTATCTCTATAGTGAGGTAAAAATTAGTTACGCTCTTAATTGAACATGAACTGATAATTTCTGGATAGCAGAGTTACATTTTACTGTAACATTTCAGATGCTTGTATGTTGTCTAATAATAATAAAAAAGTTATGCTTCTAGGCAGCAGCACTGCCATTTAATGACAAATGAGGCGCAGGAACTACTTTGCTAAAATACTGCTGTATGTTTCTTCAAAAGGCTTGATGGAGGAGTACCCTAAACCTCCCAAGTGTTTTCCTAAAATATTACTGCAACACTACAAAAGAAATAATAACAGATACTATTTCGCAATAAATAAAATAATACTTAAGGAAAACAAGATGACCACTTTGTTTAACTGCATGACAAAATCTTTGGGAAAAATTGTTCTATGAAATACTAGTGGAATGTAATTGCTGCAAAATTTCCACTTGAGCATGAACAGCTGGGTCTTGAGGACCTCTGCTGTTCAGGCAGCGCACTGTACAACCGCACAGTCCAAATATTGTCTGCTCAACGGCAAAGGTGAACAATTTTGCCTTATCTTTAGAAATCACTCTGGCTGTACAGTCACACTGAAATTTGAAAAATTATTTAATTTAGCATAGTAACCTCAGCACTTTTGTAAGAGTATTTTTCAGCTATCTATTATTTATAAAGTTAGAGACTGCTGTGAAAATTTAAATAGCCAGTATTTCAATTCACATGCTTATGTTTATATACTGACGATGGAACTTGGAGATTTGTGTATATTTTCCTTTCACCCTTTCAAATAGCGTGGGGTAAGAAGAAACTCACAGATAACATTGAGACACCAAAGCACCAAAGATATGGCAGATACAGTCTGACGAGCTGTACACTGATAAATCAAACTGAAGATAAAGTCTTTACAGAGTTCCTTCTGCACAGGAATAGTCTCCATCTTCTAGGGCAATGGCAAATGAAAACATGTAACAGCCAAAAGCTGGAGACAATAGCAACACCCCAGCAAGGCTGCCTCCGATCACGCAGGGCAACTCGAATGGCACAAGAATGCTACCTGTGAACCAGCCAGATTGATCCACTACTGACTGGATGCCCCTGGCTGCAAACACCAGTCCCTCTTATGTACAAAGGAGAAACATTTAAGTTAGGGCTACAAATGCCAGTAAGAATGCACTGTTATCAAAGTAAGGAGCATGAGAAAGGTAAGCATTTTATTCTGCCCTTTAGGTTTTGGGAAAAGCACTGTCTCTGTACCATCCGAGCATTGTGCATACTGAGTTCATACACCATCTACTGACTTGCACGTGCTACATATCTATAAAAGCTGCTGGGGCACATTCTAATCTTATTTAAGCTCCTAATTGTCATTTATTAACAAACAGTTTTTATTTTTCAGAAAAAGTCAGACAGTAAAATTTTGCCCCAGAACTTACTGTTTGGCTTTTGAATACCATCCGAAGAAAGACTGCACAAACAGAGAGTGCTGGCAGTGTTCTAACTCCACCCTCGGTGTCCTGCCCTTGACAAGTATTCTCCTTTTAGAGGTATTAAATCTTGGCAACATCCATTGCAGTTCCCACTTAAGCTGAAGTAAGTACATGTACAGAAGGGCTCTGTCAACATATCTGAGTGGAAAGATGTTTGGATTAACTAAGAAAACCTATTTCAAATCTCAGATAATAAAATGTCCTCCTAAATCCTAATTGCAACTTTCATCTTGTGTCTTAGACCTTGCCACCAGCTGATGTGCCGATACAGATCAAGTGTTTCGTTTGATAAATGCGGCTTATGAGGGTCTTGGTATTGCTGACTGACAGAGTAGCTGAATAGGATCCAGGCTTCTAAAGGTGATTATCTGCCTAGAGAAGGAAGAAGATGAGCACAGGACAACCTTGTTTGTCATTTTGCGCACTTAATCAGACAAAGCTCATAATACTAAGAGCTTCTCTATACTATCAAAAATAAAACAAAAGCAGCTTTCAAATAAATTACACTACCATTTTGCAGAGGGGGAAATCCATAAGCATGCATTGGAGAATTATCTTTTGGTTGCTATTTTCCAGCAAAAGAACTTATAACTGGAACACTAAATCATATTCCCAGAGTCTTTTCCTTAGAGTGTTGAGTTTGGAGTTTATTGCAGCCAGATCTCACTATATGGCACACATAAAGCACCATTCTCATTTTAAACAATATATCCAGGTAGAAAGGCACTAGCTAACAAGACCTGTCCCTTTGGGTTAAATTGTTATCTAAAAGAAATACAAATACAATGAATTTTCAAGGAAGACACCAGACTGACAAGGCTAACTCCCTAATACCCATTTTCTGCCTTGAGCTAACACCAGCAGTATGGGTCATTGCTTTATCTTTGTGTCTGTACAAAAAAAATAAAAATAACGCATAAGGCAATTCCGCTGTAATATGACAGAGTGCTATATTTCTCACTGATGGATTTGACTTACAAAGCATTACGTTTAAAGGTCGGCGAGCAGTGTCCCATTACACCGTACTTTCAGCTTTATGTGACAAAGAAAAGAACAATTAATTTTCATGAAGTTCTCTTTACTTCCAAAAGGGAAAATCTGAGAAGGGGAAAGAAGAAGGTGGTTTGCTCTTGGTTCTGCTTTAGGGTTAATAGAACATCTATAGCTGTGTTACAAACATCTTTCTGTTTTGTAAAAAATCTGGGATATTTAATTTGCATTTCTTTAACCAAGAGCTTGCATTAGATTGATTTAATACTACTATAAATACAAACTGAGTACTAAAAGCAGGTGTAATCAAAATACATACAAAATCCTGGCATTTTCAGTAGGGATTACTCCACTATTTAAATGAAAAATCAAGCAAAACCCCCAAACCTGAAGAAGCAATAAAGATGCCTCAGTAAGGCAGTAAGGACGGACTCAAAATCTCAACTGAAATGCATTCAATTCAGAAAAAAACCTACACATTCGGAATTGCCAATAACTCATTATTTTTATCACAATTTAACAGCAACTGAGTTCCTATTTCATATTGATAGGTCCTCATCTTCACTTGCGTATCACATAGAGCAAATATTTAAGCAGCCAACTGTCATAAGACCAATTCTAAAGTAAAGGCCGTTTCCTCTAAACCTTCAGTATGTGAGTAGGCTCGCTGACATCTCCACAGGACTATTCGCAAGTGCAGTCTCGCAAGGTCCAGCGTTGACACTAAGAACTGCACTTTTTGGCTGTTGACTGGTATCAGAATAAAATCAAACTTTTACAACTGATTATTGGCAGTATCATTTATTACTATGAGTTTCATAGCTGAAAGGTTTTGATTATCAACTCTGTCAATCCAAGTGATTTCCAAGTGTCTTGTAATCACACCTAATTCTACATCTAAATCATTAGAAGGATAAAGTTGTTATACGTGTAATGGTATTTGTCCTACTTTGAACATTATCAAACTGTTTTATCTAATCCTTTAGGAAACACCATAATGAGGCTCATCTAATGGCTTCTACTAGTTAGGAAGGCAAACTAAAAGATTTAGCTCTTCAGTCTGTCTCTAAATCTTCTAAGTGAAAGATGATTTACAGTTAAGCTATGAAAAATGTGACCACTCTCAAGTCTGGAAAGTCTCAATCTGATTTCAACAACTTAAATTAAATCATGAGAAAAGATTGCGTCTCACTAACTATAGATTTGCTTACCTAGGGAATCAGCATCTGGTGTGAAGCATTCATTAAGTTATAAAAGGTTTATAGACTTGTCTGAGCTTCTATTAGGAAAAACTGTTAGATTTTTCCCCGAAAACACTCATCTGAAAGGTTAAGTTTATAGCTTCTGTGTCTGATACCTAAAATAACGTTTTTCTGTTCCGCTTCCAAAAATGTTATAAAATCAAACAAAATGTAATTATTGTGAGAAAAAACAGTCATCTAAATATATAAAAATAAAATTTTACAGAAATTAAAAGAGAAAGTGGGGTTCTTTTTGTTATGATGAAGCTAAATACCCATTCTTTTTGAATTACTTGATCTCCAAGGTGTCTGAAGAACAAGAAGATAGTACTGACATTACAGAAGCCATAAAACATTTATAAAGGCAAAACCACATTTTGTTTAGAACTTAAAGCAAAGATTTAAGAACTAACAGTTTCAGAGCAAGCAAATCAGGAGTTAAAAAGGGGAATGGAACCTATGTATTTCAATTAAAATATAAATTTATTTGTATCAAGCTTTTGAAGGTTGATGCTTGCCTTTCACCTTCTCAGAGCGCCATGCTCCACCATACCCTAGTACCAGCTCCACCTCCCTGTTAATTCATATGAGTCTCTATTGAGCGCTCACAAATAGGTTGGAATTTGCAATACAGCTCTGCATCTGTCTCTACCCAACTAAAACACCAACAGCTGCTCAGTATTAATAAAACTCAAGTCTCCAATAAAGTAGTGGAAGCTGTTTTGTTGAAGTGAACTGAAATTTTCATTGGTCCATTTCAACCATTTCATCAATTAAATGATGAAATAATTCATAATTAAACCCTCTGCAGTACAAAAAAAGACAAAACTCAACCTGCAGTCAACTCAAACAGCAAGTCATGACCAGGACTGAGAAGCTGAATTTAACAGAAAGTTACCATCTGGGAAAAAGAAAAAAAAAACCAACCCAGACAAAATACAAAAGAAAATTAAAGAAGGCAATATCAAGGCCAATGTTGACCTAAATATGTATTTAAAGAAATGGATTTCAAACATCTGTGCCAAAACTCACTTCCTGAGTCTTCACTGGTACGAGGAGCAGTGCTAACTTCCATAGGCTTCAGACTGTCTCTTGCCCTTTGGGCACACAGCAGTTACAGCACATACTCATGTCTCCAGGCATATACGTGTCCTCCTCGTCCCCTAAACCAAAAGCCACCTCAGGGACAGCGGAAGAAGTGAGACTGAAGCAAGCACTGGAGGGGGACTGTGAAGAAGAGAGTGGGAGGAAGCTGGGACAAACAGCCAGAGACAGAGAAGCCCTTGTTATTAGAGGATGTTCTAGTGGAATCAGAAAGTAACAGGCTCACGTAGATAAATTCAGCTTTGCTGGTGGCAGAACCTCCTGCTGGTTCAGTGGCAGCAGGAACAAACCACATGGTTTCCTATACAGAGGTCTGGAGAAAATGAGAAAAAGCAACGTCTTGGAGGTAACCTCCCTCAAGATCCTCACCCTTGGTGCTACCCTGCAAAGCAGGGAGAACATCCTTTCTTAACAGATTTTAAATATTCGTGATAGCTGTTATTACTGTGATTAATTCCTTAAGAATTCACTGCCCTACCTAAACAATAAGAAAACTTTTTTTTATTCTTTTGTTTCTTAGGCCTCAGGCTCCCTCCCTCTCAGAAGATCTCACAGTTGATTTCTGTTCCCTATTAAAGTGCATCCTCACTGTCCGCGGAAAGGCAGGGAAGCAGGTGCCTCTGCACTTGTCACCAGCATTTCTCACTTCACCAGAGAAGTCCTGCTAAATGACACGTGGGAACCTTGCACTCTAAAGCCACAAGATTTGGCTTTAGATATAAGCTTTTAAGTAAAACAGCCTTGGCAATATGCAAACTACACCTCTGAAAATAAATTTGGGGTTGATCCTAAGAACCACTCCTAATTACTGTCAAAGAGAACTATTTCCTTGCAAAAATATTCTTCTGTCTTAAAAATAAAGTTTTGTACATTAAACAGGAATTTTATTACTAGTTTGATGGCCAGACAATAATCACCTAGGTGTATAAGCAAATCTGCTATAGCTGACACCACTGTGCAAAAGTCAACCCCTACTCCCTCCCCCCCCAAAAAAAAAGTAAAGAAAAAAAGAAATGGCTAGGAAGAAAAGCAGAATCTGAGACAGGAAACTTTAAAATGTTTTAGAATAGAGGTGAATGCATATCCAATATGTTTATTTTTAAAAACAGTAAAAGTATTTGAAATAGCCACAAGCTCAAAATATTTAAATGAAAATTAAAGCAAAGATTAAAGCATGCAAGTTTAGTGCCATGGGTTAATGTGCCCATTTTACCTTCCTCCCAAGAACATATTCCAACAGAAATCTGGGAAAGAAACTGTTTTCACAGCCTGTTCAAAGGGCTGAGCATTGTGCAGCGTTGAGTGGCTTTCAGTTTGAATAGCAATATAAGCACACCTGCTGAAACAGTATTCTTCAGTTAATGTTTACTTGGGGAATGAGAGTTTGGGTTTTGCAGTTTCTTGCTATGACACCATCAAACACATAATTTGAAAAGGTTATTTCAGTAGTACCTTTTCAATGATGTCCATTTGACTGTGCCGTGCCTTTGCCTGTTGTTCTGGTGTGCTTATCCAGAGTCTGTTATTAGCGACTTGCTATTCATAAAACCTGTGAAAAGTTTAATGTAACTAGTGATCAAATGAAAGCATCTTCAAAAACACAGTAACTTTTGTGGCACTGGGTGTAACCTAAAATTGGAAGCTCTTCAATAGTATGTACCACTACTTCAGCACATTGATATAACTACATTCTATATGAAACCTTTATCATACATGAAAGAGCCCTTCCATGCTCAAGGCATTAGGAAGCTGAGATATTATTTCAGTTCAATGCAGTGCTGACAGTAACAGAACAATACGTTGTATGACTAAGGCAGATGAAAATCAACATCTGAGACATTCCATGAAAGCTGTGAATTGCTTACTTGTTCTGAAGAATACATTCAAAGTTTGCTTTGAACTTCCCTCTGCTGTGAATGATGACTGTGAAGAATATGAAGAAGTGGAGAGAAAGCAAACACAATCAGTTTTCTGACTTACAGCTCCATTGTCCTCGACTGCACTTTTCCCCCACCTTTGCATTAGGAAGAACTACGGTATTAGGGAGAAGTTCCTTTAGAAAGGAACTAGTAACGAAAAGGTTGGATTCATGGTCCCGTTCATATCACAGCATTGTCAATCTATCCACAGCACACATCGACAGGTAATTTGTATTTGTTTTATCAGTATTTCTATAGTATTTCAGATTTCTAGGGGGAAAAAAGTACTCTGACAAATGGTAGGCACAGTATTATTGTTCTCAACAACGACTCTAATGCAAAATAAGGTAAAACTATTGCTAAATAACATACACAGAAGATGCCTATGTTTGCCAGAGACTTATTTTTTCTCTCCTAGTTCTGATGATACAAAATATTCACACGTTCTTCAGAATGTCATGTCAGGCTGACAGCTATGGAGAAAAGTACTCTGTTTAAACACAGAGCAATTAGAAATTATAGCAGTCTACTGCTCCACCATCTACTTACTAAGGTGATTCAACAAGGACCAAGAGTATCTCTACAGGTATTAACTCCTGGTTTTATCACCCATTCATTCATATTTACCCAGACTAATAACAGACAATTACAACACAAGTTTTTCACATTCCAGATATTCCAGGTTTTCACTTGCCTCGCAAATACACACAGAGAAACCTGATAGATACACATATTTACTATACTGGAAGAAGTAGTTACCATTTTGATTGGCTTGGTGGAATTGTGCTGGGACTAAAGGACATTCTCTGGGCGCCAGCTCTTCACCATGCCCCAGGAGTACCCATCACGCTGCCCACAGCTTGTCTTTATCAAAGCTGACAGCTTTCGTAAATTAAAAAGCTGTATGAAAAAGGGAAAGAGCTGCTATCATAGAAAGCCTACAAGGGATGTCTGCCTAACAGCAGTCCAACAGCATGGTGGCTTCCTCGTCTATACAGGAGCTGCAGACTTTAGTCCCAGCCTTTAGCCTTCTCAGGACTAGCCAGATCAAACCGCCTTCAATCCTCCTGAAACTTAATTTTAGGATCCTCTTGGTTCTGGGTCCCCAAAGAGTGGCCTGTTCTCCACACCTGGGAGGTTTTGTCCTTCTTTACAATAATTCACATGCCTGGGTCATGCAATATGGAGTTTAAGACACTGAAATGCAAATCTACTTATCAGAGAATGTAAGGTAAAAAGCAGTAACTAGCACAAGCACTCCAGTATGTCCGATTCTTACTCTTGCTATGTTGAATAGGCACACACGGCTAGAAAATAACAGAGAGTTACACTTCTCTGTTAGGAAAAATTGTTTTTTTAACAATTTAACTAGGCAATGTGCTCTGCAAACAGCCTCTGTCCGTATTTCCCAAAGGAAAATTCACCACCCCGCCATACTTTCTAAACACATCTTTTTACAGCTTGTCCCTATTTCATTTTCATAACACAAAAGCTAATGGATAACTTAAAATATTCACTTACAAGCGGGTTATATTTTATATTATGGTGCCACTTACAAGTATTTTGTCCATTTTCCAAAATTGTACAGGATTCTGTACAAATATGTCTGGCAAATTACCTGCTTATATTTAAAGTTACAGCAGTAATCTCACTAATGCTTAACATGCACTGGTCTGGCTTTATACACAGCATATCAGTTTGACTTACAATTAAGCTAATAAATGTATATCTGCAGGCACCAGGATAAAAATCTTAGAACTTTGTCAGACCTACATGCTCTGTAATGCTTCAAAGGAAAATTAGTCCTATTTCCAAAAAATAATTCAGGCTGCACATTAAAAAAAAAAAATTCTTTCAACAGCATTATCCACATTTATATTTATATCCTCACTGCAGTCCATTGGGGCTGGGTAAAAATAACACTGGTGTTCTGCTGCCACCTACAGCTGAATGAAGAGCCCTTGTTCCTCCAGTAACAACCCAAGGCCAGTGCTTATATCTGAAGTGGTGGACTATTTTCAACCGCTAAAACCATCTCTCCTGGGTTATAATGCACAAACCTGTACGAGTTGTATTGTCTTGCGTTACTGAAAAGAAAACTGGTGAGAAATTCAAAAGGCTCCTCCACCTACTTGAGCAATTCACAACAGAGTAGGAGAATAAATACACGAAAGCTTTGAAGAGTATGAAATATAAGTCAATTGAGCATATGACATTCAATACTTGCAGAAAGAGTATTTCAAACTGGTCTTTATTTAATATTCTAAAAGCGGTATTAACTGTGGGTATTTTTAAATTTCCAATGCCCTTATCCGTACATGCCGCTACAAGCAATTTGACTCATTCAGAAGCTTTATTACCACTTTGCTAAGGGAACTGTGCAGTATGAATAAACTTGCATTTTTATGCTCAACAAAACTGATTCAAGTTCTGGTCAGCAAACAGCGGACACCAAGCCCCTGAGATTCACACTTGTCTCTGCAGCTGGACTGCTGCGTGCCAATGGAAGAATCACATCCATCCATCATTAGTCTCAATTTATTATCTGTGTAGAGGGTCTCAATAATGCCTTAGGCATCTCAGAGTGGCTGCAAAACTTACATGTTCCAAGATCCCACATACAAAAAAAAGTCTTATGATACACATTCTGCTGTAGTGAAGCTAAACTATCGCTGAAAACCACTGAAAATTTTCAGGCAGGACTCTAGTGGGTATTGGTTTCTGTAACAGCTAATCACATTCTACCCTTCCATTTTTAAAAAAATGTTGTGAATATTCATATCAGCATAAAACAGAATATTAAAATGCATATTAAAATCCATATTATAAAAATGCATTAACACTAGGCACAAAACTTCTGTATCAGCTGCATTAACTCATCAAGCACTACCTCTGACTTCAGTTGTACAGCTGCTTGCAAGGGAGGCGCTAATAGAGGATGCCATAATATTCTATGCCTCCTTTTGGCCTTCCCAAACATAAACCAGGAGTAAATAAAAGAAAATACAAGAATTTATTGCTGCTCTGTATGTGCAATGACAAAGAAGGTAACACTAAACCAGAATTCCATTTCTTCAGAGCAAGCTATTAACAAAAAATGGTAAAGAAATAAACCCCAGGTAAACATGCTGTGTTTAAAACCTGTAAATGTTCAAAAAGAAATGCGTGGGCTACTTGTTCTTAGCATGTCTACAAGTGTTTAATCTATTTAACTTTTCATTAATAAAACACTCAAAATATTTCTAGAGCCATCACAAACATACTTGCCACAACTTCCTATGCTTTACTTGTCACCACAATCTATAGAAATAGTTTCTTGAGATTACAGGTCATTCCTCCTGGAACGAGGTCGTAGCCGTCCTTTACATCCATTACAGCCTCCTACCTCACCCTGACGCTTTTTTCCGGGCATGTTATTCCTAAACATTTATTAACATCCAGAAGCCAACCCAGCTGTGTATCTGAAATGACATACAAGACGTAAGACACACACTCATAGAAATTAAATGAACCTCCTCTCACTCATCTTTCAGCGTTGTGTAAAATGTTCCTAATTTATCTATAATCTTTAAAATAAACAGCGATTGCCAAGGCTCTGAAAGCTGCAGATTAAACTAGAAACTTTCTGTAACAGATGTACAGCTTTAAATGGTCAGTTCTGAACAGTCTAAATTCTTATATAATGAATGTCATAAATATGCACACACCCCCATATCCTTATGCATGTATGCACATATGTGTGTGTGTGTTTGTGTATGCACAGACACATCTATTTAAAAAAAAAAAAAAGATATAAAGATGTGCCCTAAAACAATGCAGACCCAAGGTATGAACAGCCAAAAAATTAAATAGGTCATATCTTGCATAAATGAAGCACATATTGCTTCAAGAAGATATAAAAGTCAAAGAAAATAAACAGATATCATTATTAAATCAGGGAAGTAGATAAGAAACTGGAAATAAAGCATATCCTCTCTTGAAAAAATATTTTGTAACTGTAGCATGTGTTTGAAAATTAGCACAGAAAATGTGCCCAGACATCGAATAGCGTGACAGGTGGCATTACTGAATGCAAGATAAGCATCCCATGGAGGCCCCTGGAAAAGCGCAGGGACTGCTTAACATTTACTAGTCTGGGTATCCCGGCCGAGAGGCTTGAACAGCAACTCCGGCAGTGCCGACTGCCTGCTTCCCTTCCCGTGCCTGAGCTATGAGCTCCTCTGCAGCTTCTTAGCTCTCTTGTCAGTGTTACTATCTTGTAAAAAGTAGTGAGCCCCTAATGGCATTACAATTTAATCATAGCAAAAAGAAGAGTGACTGTCATGCTGACAGCCAGTGATGGACATGGCCTGGATTCCTGCTGTCAAAGATTTGCGTGTCAATCAATAAGAACCCATATGGCATGTGTTTACAATGATCAGAATTCATTTGATATCAGTATCTTAGCAAAGCTTTGACGGAAATGAAATGAGATCTATGTTCTATATTCCCAAACACACGAACTACAATAGATTCATGCAGAGTTCCCAGTAGCTGAGTTAATGCACATTAATGCTGAGATGGCTTGAGAACACAATGCTCTAACAACAAAACCATCAGGCAACATCTGCTTATTGAATTCAACGAGGATGCCATGTCTACTCCTGGCACACTGTCCCACAGATGTTCCTATTGATTTTGCAGCTTTCCATTTTATGAAATAATACATCTCCTCTAAATGTGTATGTGTGTGAAACTCATCACCTCTGGTAATGTCATCAGCCATGAATTATTACTGAGCTACATCTAGGCTTCTTTCATAGTTTCTTTTGGCACTTCATGCGTTCACTTCCACTTTCTGTCTAAAGTATTGTGAGATCATTAGCTAAATTTGGAATGCAACTGGAGAACAATCAGGCTGACAGAAGGATCTGAACGTTAGATTCCAGAGAGAAAAATAACTTATCAGGCAGAAATCCTTATTGCTTTAAATATCTGGCATGGTGTTCACTGGGAAACCATTCTGGATGAACGCCACAAAATCTCACATGAACTCATGCTGGTTTTATTGCAAATTCTTGATAGCAAAAAAATGCATGTCTGGTAGTAATCATAGCTGGGCATAATACCATCATGTAATGCAATTCTGTGCACCCAACGAGTGATAAAAAGTGTCTTGACCCTTATTCATGACTGAGGAGGCCGCAAATTTACCCAAGTATACTGCAAGTGCAATAAAGCTTTTCTCTCCATAACCGAGTTTCATGTTCTTAATCCTGCCCGCACGCTGACAGCTCATATCTGAGCATTCTTTTGCACTGATATTCTAACAAAAAAACCCACACCAAGACTGCAGAATGACTGCACCCCTTCTATTTTTTGTAATTTCTTCCTATTTCTTTACATGGAACCTATTCTAATGGGTGACCTGCTACAGCTGCTAATGCCAACCACTATTAACTGTATGTGACATTCAATCACACTCAAAAAGTGTAAAATACACTCACGTTATATGTAGCATTATCTGGACCATTCATTAGAAGATGGATAGCTGTCAGATTTCCCATGTCTCTCTGGAGATGTATCTAAACGCATGACCAAACAAGTTATCCAGCAGAACAATAACAATCTGAACCTTTTTTTCATGGAAGAACAATGAAAAAATGCTAGGACCGGGTTAAAAAACAAACCAAAACAAACAAACTAGGAAAAAATCCAAGTTCTCGCTGCCCTAACAGCCAAGTCCATGTTGTCTTGCTTGCACCAGCTGCTTGCACTTCATGGAAGGTCACTTAAATGATCAGCTCACCATTTTTAAGAGTAAATGCTATGTGCTTAGACCAGTTTTGCTTTTGTATATCATAGAATGGTTTGGGACCTTAAAGATCATCCGGTTCCAATCCCCCAGCCATGGGCAGGGACACCTTCCACTAAACTAGGGTGCTCACTGCCCCATCCAACCTGACCTTGAACCCTTGCAGGGATGGGGCATCCACAGCTGCTCTGGGCAACCTGTCCCAGTGCCTCACAACCCTCAGAGTGAAGAATTTCTTCCTTATATCTCAATCTTTCAGTTTAAAGCCATTGCCCCTTCTCCTATCACTGCATGCCCTTGTACAAAGTCCCGCTCCAGCTTTCTTGCGGGCCCCCTTCAGGTACTGGAAAGCTGCTATAAGGTCTCCATGGAGCTTTCTCTTCTCCAGGCTGAACAACCCCAACTCTCTCAGCCTGTCTTCACAGGAGAGGTGCTCCAGCCCCCTGATCATCTTCATGGCCCTCCTCTGGACTTGCTCCAACAGGTCCATGTCCTTCTTATGTTGGGGGCCCCAGAGCTGGACGCAGTACTCCAAGTGGGGTCTCACAAGAGCAGAGCAGGGAGAATGACCTCCCTCGACCTGCTGGTCACACTTCTTCTGATGCAGTCCAGCATATGATTGGCTTTCTGGGCTGCAAGTGCACGTTGCCAGGTTGTGCTGAGCTTCTCATCAACCAACACCCCCAAGTCCTCCTCAGGGCTGCTCTCAATCCATTCTCTGCCCAGCTTGCATTTGTGCTTGGGATTCCCCTGACGATATGCAGGACCTTGCAGTTGGCCTTGTTGAACTTCACGAGGTTTGTACAGGCTGTCCTGGTTTCAGCTGGGACAGAGTTAATTTTCTTCACAGAAGCTAGCATAGTGCTGTGCTTTGGATTTAGTGCTAGAAGAATGTTGATAACACGCTGATGTTTTTAGTTGTTGCCAAGCAGTGCTCAGACTGTTCAAGGACTTTTTGAGCTTCTCCTGCTTGGCCAGGTGCATAACAAGCTGGGAGTACAGCACAGCTAGGACCCAAACTGTCCAAAGAGCTATTCCATACCATATAACGTCATGCCCGGGGGGGGTTTGGTGGGTCGGTCGGTCGCGGGGGGAGTGATCACTGCTCGGGTACTGATCGCTGCTCGGGACGGGCTGGGCATCGGTCGGCGGGTGGTGAGCAATTGCATTGTGCATCATTCGTTTTGTATATTCTGTATATTTTGTTATGATTCTCATTATTACTATTATCATTATTTTCTCTTATTAAACTGTCTTTATCTCAGCCCTCGGCTCTAACCTTTTTCCCCTTCCCGATTCTCTCCCCCATCCCACTGAGGGAGGGGGGGAGTGAGCGAGCGGCTGCGTGGTGCTTAGTTGCCAGCCGGGTTAAACCACGACACAGGCCTACCTCTCAAGCCTGTCAAGGTCCCTTCAGATGGCATCCCTTCCCTCCATCTGTCAACTGCACCACACAGCTTGGTGTCATCAGCAAACTTTCTTAGGTTGCATTCAATCCCCCTGTCCACATTGCCAACAAAGTTGTTAAACAGCACCGGTCTCAGTACTGACCTCTGAGGAACACCACTTGTCTCTGGTCTCCACTTGGATGTTGACTGCAACTCCTTTAGTGGGACCATCCAGCCAATTCCTTATCCACTGAATCATCTGTCCGTCAAATCCACAGCTCCCCAGTTTAGAGGAAAGGATGTCGTGCAGGACAGTGTTAAATGCTTTGCACAGGTCCGGGTGGATGATGACAGTTGTTCTTCCTTTACCCACCAACACTGTAACCCCATCATAGAAGGCCACCAAATTTGTAAGGCATGATTTGCCCTTAGTGAAGCCACGTTGGCTGTCACCAATCACCTCCTTATTTTTTATGTATATTATAAATATAATTTCTTCATCCTTTTACTGGCTTTAGTGAATTCAGTGGTGACTCAGTTAATTACAAGAATTAACTGGCTATCCAGTAGCAGCAAGTTTTTCCTTCCTGCCCAAAACGCTTTTTCACGCACACCGTTTTTCCATTGTGACCCTGATCAAATAAATTGTTGAAAGTAAACATCTGTAATTCAGGAGGCATTTGATCACGGCCTTTCCTCTGCATTTGAACCAAGGGGTTCTTTTACAAGATAACTGCCCTCTCCTAGGGTGGTATATGCGATTACCCAATTCCTGTTGTTACAACAGACATGCTTAAACCACCTATTATGCGTACTATCCATAATTATATTTGTGGTTTTCTTCCATACTGTCTCCTGGTCTGTTTGCTCATGCCTTTCCTAATCCTCTTTAAATGAATGACACACAGGTCTAAGGCCCACAGATCTTGTTACCAACAATTACCAATTTCTGCCTTTTTACAACACTTAAGGAATCAAACATACAAAGAGGATATTAAAGATCTTTCAAATACATGAATCAATAAGTCACATTGGATTAAAAGAATTTATCAGCAACCCTTTAATAAATCTGGAAGCATTAAAACTAAGAAATATTACAGCGACCCCAGGTTAAGTACAATAAGGGAATATAGATGGTGAAATATGTCTAACGATTGTATTGAAATATATGTGCAGAAGACACATGGGAGGCTGGAAATGCAGTGCCAGGTTGTCCGCCTCTCCCTTAATCTTGTACCATACTACTATTAATTTTAATTTTGTTGGTACTCCATGAAAGTTCACAGCCCACTGAAATAAATAAAGCTAAAAGCCTACTCTTCGTTACAGACTCTTAAGAAATTTGAGGTATGTTCACCCCTGCAAGCTCTGGTTCTAAAGCATTTTGGCCACTTTAAAAAAAAAAAAAAAGAAGTATTCCCCTGCTACCAGCCCCAAACAGCTTTATTTCTATTTTTTTATGAGTTTAAAATGTGCTGTATGAGGGAGCCCCACATTTTCAATCATTGCTTGCTTGAGTAAATACCTGGCAACTATCAGAGAAAACCCCCTCCCCACCATGCTTACACCTGCAGGGATAAGGAGGAAAATAACTTTATTAATTAAAGTAACCCTGCGGCACTTTTCTCCTTTATCATTTTGATAACCCAGCGAGTCTTCTCTTGCTATATTCTGTGTCACTTCACCTGGCAAAGAGACCCTATACTCGTTCCTCAGGTCTCAGCAGGTGACAAGTGCCTTCAATTATTACTGCAACCTGTGATGCCAATTTTTTTATAAAATGGTTTCTGCAATATCTTCCTTGTAAATGTATTCAGTACGCTGCACCCAAACGCTGAGTGGCATCTGAGAGGAAGGTATTTAAAAGTATTTAGAAGAGAAGAACTGTGCATGAAAATTAACTCTGACACCAGATAATACCATACACCTGCAGAAAAAGCCTGACCAATCCTGCAAAATACTATAAAGTAAGACAATTCTTTCCCTGATTGTTCCTATCGCATCCATTTTATGATAAAGCACAAATAAGATCTGCATATATTTAACAAATATATTTTAAAATACATTTTATTGATAACTATCAATTTTATGCTCTGCATTTTGCAGTACAATTTACAGGAATTAATCTAAAGTAACAAACCCAAACTACCGGGACTTCATCCAGCTGCAAAATACAGATTCAGTAACAGAAGTGTTTTATCATGCACAGCATGACTGAAATCAAAGTTGGGGACAAAACCTGTCTTTAAAGGTCAGATGTATTCAATGTTTGACTGCAATTGCAAAAAGATCAGAATAATAAAAATTACGTTGAATTCAGGACAGGGCAAAAAACATATACAAAAGTAACTTCCGTAATAAAGCCAGTTTGGGTTTTGTGTCACTTATATAAAAAGTCTTATACCTTACTAAAGCCATCAGCTAAACTTCTATTGATTTTATTTATTTAAACAAGCAACTGCAGGATTACTGAATATATATTTATTACATTTCAATGAGCATCTAAGCACTGTGTCCCTACCATAATAATTTCATTCCAGAGATTAATATTTTATAGAGAGACCTTATTATAAATTTAGTATATTAACTACATTCTTTTCCCAAACACAAGAGATGAATTAATATCAACTCTATGCTGACTACCACACATAAAAGGTAGTTAATTTAATTGGAATATCTGGTACAGTAAAAGTAAAAAAAAAAAAAAAAAGATTACAGAATGTATTGAAATACTAACAACATTTTACAGTCCATCGTATATTTATTTCTTTATTGCCTAACTCTGATGGTTTTATTTTTTCCCCTCTGTGTAGAGCCTTTACATCTAAGTTGGATTTGAAAGATGAGAAACTGGCTGGAAATTTTTCATTGAAAGTGGCCAAATTCTGAAAGCTCTTATAACTGAATACATTTTAGAAAGTGTAGGCAGATCTGTTTGAGCATATACATGCATGTCAGCCTACGTAAAGTGCTTTAAGATGACAGGAATATGAAGATTCAGGTATACACAAAATCCCATACAGGTGAATCTAATCCATGGCCCATCTCTAACAGTGTCCAACACCACTCGATTTGGACTGCCGGCTTTGAGGTAACAGGCAGCTACAAAATCAAGGTGCAGAGTTCTGGACCCCCCAGTATAAGACAGACTCTGATAAGCCAGAGCAAGAAAAAGAAAGCTTAAAGGGCGTATTCAATAGCAACTGGCCAGTATCTACAAGATTACTGAGAAGATGGAGCCAAGCTCCTTACTGATGTGCAGCATGGGAAGACAAGAGACTGTTGATCATAACTTAAACGGGAAGTTCTGACTGGATATAAAGAAACAAAACAGACAAAAAAAACCCCAAACCCACTGAGAGTATAATTGACCAGTGCAACAGGGGCCAAGAGAGGTAGGGAGATCTCCACCCTTTCTTGAAAGTTTTTGAAATTGGGCAAAGTCCCAAGCAACCTGGTCTGAATTAAATCCTGCTTTGAGCAGGAGGTTGGACTATTGATTTCCCAAGGTTTCTACCAACCTGAATAAATCTGTGATAACAGCTGTTCTGGGCCAGGTTAAACATCCATCTGAATCCACAAGACCTTTCTTCTGAGAGTGGCCAGAAGAAACTGGGAAGAGAAAAAAAATCAAGGAGAATTACAATGACCCTGTCTTCATAGGAGAGGCGCTCCAGCCCCTTGAACATCTTCGTGGCCCTCCTCTGGACTCACTCCAACAGGTCCATGTTCTTCTTGTTAGGGGCCCCAGAGCTGGATGCAGTACTCCAGGTGGGGTCTCACAAGAACGGAGCAGAGGGCTAGAATCATCTCACCTCCCAGTAAAGGGCCACCCTCACTTGTCTTTCAACCACTATTAGATACTCTTCTTTTGTGTATTTGTACTAAATTTAACTTCACGTAGTTACAAAAGTTGACTCCTTCCAAATCTTTCAATGTGTTTTGTTCCCGCTCATTGAAAAAACTGTTCTTTTTCTCTGCTGCTGGAAACACAAGAAGAAACCAGCTTAATTTCCAGCAAAGATTAAGGTTGCATCTAGGAAACCTTTCTACCTCTAAAGGTAATGCAACGCTTCAGCAGGCTGCCCGAGAAGCCTGTGGAATGTCTTTTCAGTGAAGATTTTTAAGATGACAAACATTTGACAAAGACGGTCTAATTATATTTGATCTTGTGTCTGTATAAGGAGCCAAACTGGAATGTCTATCTAGTCACATCCTTCAATGACTTCTATGATCGATGGATTCTTTTTCAAATTGTAGCTTCTGCGCATTGTGCAAATGATACTTGCATTTCAAACCACTCCAATCACCTGCTCATTTCTCACAAGATAAAGTTTGCAAACATCATAATACCTAAGCAAGAGACGGTGCATGCCATGCAAATTCTAAACATGCCTAAAGAAGCTTTATGCACTTTGAGTAAATTACAGGGCTTTTTCTTCTTTTCAAAGAGAAGTAAAGCACTAGAATTTTGTCTTATTCTCCTTTTAAATGCGGTCTAAATATGCTCTTCAGAGATTTGCCATTCATGCAGAAACCAATACAGTCCAGGAACCTGAAGAGATACGTTTCAAAACTCTACTTTCAGAAACAATGGCATTTACTGGACTCACTTATTCTGTTAGGTGAAATTTGTTTTAAATGACTATAGCTCGTACCTTGGCATAAACTATTTATTCCAGTACCACTAAGTTTCAAAAGTTTTACTCAAACTGGAAAATTTGGGAGAGTCACTGTTCTTACTTTGGTTTTTTTTTCTTTTTTAAGAAAGCAATGAAAGTATAATATTTACTCAGTCTGCTCTAAAGCAGATGGCCTTGATATGGAAAAAGGAAACTTTATGTTCAGTTAAACCTGTAGAACTAGATTTAAACTGGGATTTTCAAATTGCTAAAAAAAGAAAGCTTCTTGAAAATGCCATCATCAAAACGAATGCATTTACATGTATGTTCAGAAAACTAACAGTTATATCCCAGATGCAAAATAGGATACATTAAGAATAAAATGATAAACTGAAGTTCATTGATGTTTTCAACAACACATTCAATACTTTAACGTATTTTTAATAGAATTTCAACTAAACACAAAAACTTGCATCATATATTTAAACCTCCACTGGGAAGAATACTCAATTACTTTTTGCATGCATAATGACACTACATAATAATCTTAAACTCATATACAAAAGGATTTTAAGTTTTTAACTAGGGATTTAGTCACACTTCATCAGTATCATATTTACATGAGTTCAGCCAAACTCAAATGAAAGTTTTACTGTCAACTTACTTTGCATGTTCTGTTATTAATCCATACAAAGCCCATTGAGGCAGTCCCCAAGGCACAATCGGTTTTCAAATATTGTGAAGAGTGTTTAAACTCTAGGCTAAATGGATTTGCCAAGGTATGGATTTTGTCCTACAACAAGTTTAAAATGTGTAATGCAATTAAAACCAATCTGTAGTACCAGATACCAGCTTTAAAGATGACAGAGAGGTAATGCAGGCTATTAAATATGTGAACATTGCGCATCTGTACACGTATGCGTATTACAGATCTGTAAATAGAATTTAGTAGAAAAGATACAAATAACTACTATGAATACTGTCTTATTCTTATTTGAAGGTGCAAATCCTAGCTGCTAATGCTAGGTCTTGTCTAGCCAACATGAAATAGGCTTTCAAGGGTTTGCTATCTAGACAGACAAATCAGTCAAGTCCTAGCTGTATTAATGTATTTATACATTCTATAGATAAAAGATACAACAACAAACAATACAACACATACGGTATGGGACAGCATTGTAACTCTGCATACCATTACAAATGTTTAATATGTATTTCTATACAGCAACAGTACTTTTTAGCTCTTTAACTATTATAAATAATTGGAGGGATGCGTACATGGGAATTTAAGGTCTAAAAAGTAAGTGAATATAAGCTATTCTTAAAATAAGTCACATAAAACTGAACATTTTAAAGTCATAAACTTCCCAGGCTATTAGGAATAAAGCACGTTTGTGTTTTAAGAGGTTTTCCAAGTGCAAGTGTGATTTACATTGTTCAGACACTTACAGTTATTATTCATTTCCGTGAAGCAATGCCCAGGAGAATAGCTTTGCATGATTCATCTGAGACTTGCACCAGTTCTGCACTTTCTGTTTACACCTGTGTAGATGGCAGAGGTTTTGTGGTGGGTTTGTGTTTGGTTTCTTTTTTTTTTTCCCCCCAAAGCTGTATTTTCCCTCTGAACTACCTATACAAACACTATACCCCTTACTTTAAAAATACCTGCCGTTCTTACAGAATATTTGATATATTCTGTGTGTTAGCTCTAAAAAATTCCATATAGTAGTCAAGAACTATCAAGTCATTTCCTTTAGATGAGTTATGTTTTGACTGGATTTTTCAAATTTTTTTACTATGGAAACATATGGCCAATCAGAATAAGAAAATCCCATCTGTTTGCAATTGGTTTCAGCTACTATGTTTTAGCCTGCTGGTCATATTTTGCATTCTAAGCTAAGTAGCACTTAAGCTAAGATTTTTTTTTATTTTTTTTTTTAAATAGGCCTCTACAAAGGAGAAGATTCCAAAACAGGTTTTATACAGCAGTGATGCTTTCAGAAACAATGTTAAGGTTTTTAATTCTATACTATTATCAGAGTCAGAATAATTGCATTTGTGTAATATCTATAGTTCTATAAAAGATAAAAGCACGGAGGAAGTTACAAACCCACCTACAACTGTAAATGTCTTCAATATTTATATTGTAGCCCAATACAGCATTCATTGTATTGAGATCAAGGACCGTCTCAAGCTATGATTTAAAGCATTTAGTGGAAATCGTTCATAACAAAGCACGACTGCTGCTGGCATTGAAGCTATGTGCCCCTGGACTTGTCCAACCAGCTTTGAGTGAAATTCCTCTCTCCTTGTGCCTCAGGAAGGCTTCCTGCTAAACAAACACCTGGGTGGGGAAAGCAGCTGGATGAACCAGGATGGCAAGCCTGGGCTACATTTATTTTTACTGGATTACTTATAATCCGTGGCATTGCTTCTTTCTAAAACTCTTCTATTTATATATTCTTAGAAACTTTTAGTACAACATATCACCACTTTTAAAACATAGCTAAGCTGCTTTAAAAAAAAAAATACAACACCACAACAGCGGCCACTGAATGATCAAATAGTATATTGAATTAAAAAAAAAAGCGGGCAACATTTATTATATTTAATCTTATATTCACTACGTGGTATATTATGTACCTCTATACCTTCTGAAGCAACTAACCAAGCGGTATACCAGGCGCTATGAAAGGTGACTTATGAGACTGTTATTGCTAGGCATCAACCAGAACAAGTTGCATATTCACAGGACAAGGAAGTCTTTAAGATTAGTGTCTGATAAGGGAGTAAATAAACCGTACACCAAACAGGAATAATAATCTAAGCATTTAAGTTATTAAACCTACTGTGCATCAAATCATCTCATCGCTGTGTTCGATGAAAACTTTTGAAAATAAACACCTGATAAATCATTTATGCAGAGACACAGTTAAATGCAAACTTATACAATGTACGCAACCAAATGAAAATTTCAGGACAGATTTATTAGCTTGTGGATGTTCCTAATTATTTGAAAAACTATGGTCTTACTACCAATAGTAACAGCAATGTGTAATAAGACTCTAAATCCCAGAAAAAAAATAGTCACTTATTGAAGAAATGAAGAATAAAAAGAGAGAAAATTTAACCAATCTTGTAACGTAAAGCAAACATATGCTGGGCAAGGGCAGTGGTCCCTTGCATCAGCACCGTTATCCTGCCACTACCAACAAGGCTTACTATAAGTATGAACTCAAAGATACAATGCAGAAGGCATACCAGAAGGAAGGCAGGGGAAGATTTATTGCATTCAATTATTTTTGTTTAAAAGTTTCCTCTGGGGCACAAGCACGCAATATATTGTACTTTCCATTACCTGGTGTAAATGTAAAACATACCTGAAAAACACATTTCATGCTTATAACATATTAAAACAACAAGTAAGATGTCATGGCATGAGTTTGATAGATTAACTGCCAGTTACTGATGTTGTACTATATATTAGTTAACAGCAAATTAATATCATCAGGCATATTTCCCCTCTTATACCTAAAAAATATTAGTATGGAAACAAAGATTCCCATAAATTCTTATCACTAGATTCTAGAATAGGGTTTTTAATCTAACTTGGGACAAGATATGCAGCAATTTATACATTTGTTCGCAAACATATTACTTATAATCAGAACCTTTTTCTACCTCGGTTACCTTCTGCAATTTGGAGAATTTTTATACTATAAGCCCCAAACCTACATAGTTATCCCCATGGTTTTTATACTGTGATACTGATTCTACTTGACACACACACACACTCTGGTACTTTATGAAGTAGCTCTTAAGGAGCATTTCAACAAATTGTACTGAGTTTACAATAACTGTCCCTACTATAAAATGAGACCAGAATCTTTCATCGACACCTTTAATTTAAATTTACGTAGCTCTGCAGATCAACTGTTACAAAAAGTAAAAATAGCGGGAAGCCAGCATGTTCTCGTATAGACTTTGTATCACCACACTTAACTTACTGCACTGCCTGACCATCTGGAACGTACTCTCATCTTATTTAATTTGTTTTGTTTTGTCCTCCACACTTTTTTCAAAGCAAGGAAAGCAAAGAAATAAATAGAAAGCAACTTGACACAAAAATCAGATGCAAACTAAGGTCTATCATGTTGAGCATACGGCTAAACTCAGTCCTTCGTGCTTAGCATTCCACATGCTCCAATGGATGCACATTTCAATTACAATTAATTGTAATAAGTGACATAATGCTACATGCTTTTCCTGGCTCCACCTTCAGAAAAATTCTGCAGACACATTAGTTTTGGCTGAAGCACTTCAACTTCCATTCAGATACCCCTTCAAACCATGCAACAAAACGAAGCTGATGTTAATATAAGGTGGCCCAGTCCTGCAACCCCCCAGCCCTGACCATGAGTTGGACACAACCCCAGTGTTGCTGTAAGTCAAGCTTTCTTTAAAAGCCTCCCCTCCAGGACAGGCTGTTCTTCCATATTACATCTATATAATCCCATGCTTCCTTTGACCCGAGAACAATACAGTAGTGACTCTGGCATACTTCCTTAGTACTGGGTTTTAAGATTGGAGTCTGCAATCCACTGTCCCTGGCCCAGGGATAACCCTCACGGTTTCGAGTGATGGAAGTACATCCTTCCTTACAGTCTGGATTTTGTGGAATTTAAGACTGTATGTCATCTCTTCCTGCGTATAACAGACAAAGTGGACACGAGGGTTTTACTTGAATTAAAAAAAAATAAAATACCCCAATAAACACTGATCAACATCTCAATTTTCAAGAATGTTCTGGGCTTCAAGCACATTTCTAAAAGTTGTCCAAGGCTCCTCACATCCTGCTCATATTTGCTGTCTGAATTATCAAGTTTCTCTCAATCTTTTTCTACCTCTCCCCCTAAAATAATTCATTTTCTCAATTATCAGAATACTATCCCATTGCCAGAATTAACAGGTTCAAATGTACGTTCTCCACTAATCTTTATTAGCAGTAGCTGGACAAGCTGGCCCTTCTAGGTAGGCAGTGGCACCTACAAGTACACTCACCCTATATGACTGGATTAGGAGTAGTAATTCTATTTAAGGCAGCCTTTGGTCAAAAATATAAGCCAGCAGCTGTGGCTCCGAGCAGCACTCTTGACCTTTGATTTATATATCAGATTCTGGCTTAGACTTCCAGACCCTTGGCTGCTATTTTGGTTCCTGTCTGGCTCCAGCGCCTTGGCTCTTGAAACGATGGCTTACAACCCAATCCGTCACATCAGTCAAAGGATTTACTATGTCTTCCTGGGAGTTCCAATTCAAAGAACTGTTTTGTCCCACGCAGTCACAGCTTTTTGTTCAGTTACTATTTTAAATTGGGCCTCATCAAAGTTCCTTCCATTGTCCCAGGTTCCAAAGATTTATTGTGTAGAGTTGACATAATATGGCTGACTTCACATTCAAAGTATTGCATAATACAGAAATTTCATAGCCAAAAGTTGTAAGTTATGCATATATCACTGCATTAGTGACATGGCCCAAAGTCACAACTCCAGTCTCTGAAACCTAGAAATAGTATAAAATCGACAAGAATAAATTATCCAGCTCTGTTTTTCAGGTTTTTTAACTATGATTGTATTGCTTCTTATCTTTACTGTACAATCCTGAGTACTAGAAATTTAATTTAATCAAAGAAAGCTTATGTTCTTATACGCTCATACACTTCTAGGAATTAAACTGGGAACCACCCACCCACCTTACTTATCCCCACAAAGAACACTTCAGATAATCTGTGCATTTTGTCTCCATACCATTACCAATAAAAATGAAAGCAAAACAGCACCCTGGATATTTAAAAAAGAAACAGGCACCTCTTTGAAGAGCACACTGGGTGCTGCCTGCATCCATCATCACCGTTGGTGGTATTTCTATATTTCAAGCTTGGTTTTCAGGCTAAATTTCCAGTCCATCCAAGATACAATTTATTTTAAATATTTTTCTGAGGGCTATTTTCTGTTTTCCCAGCCATCCCCCATCCTTACTGACATCCAAATTACTTCTCCAGCACTTTTTCCACTCCCAGATAAACCGTCATGTCTATAATCTGTCTAGTCCAAACCATGCTGATTGGCATAAGCAGGACTATGCAGTGGAGTTCAGGGGTCCTGACTCTAATGTACGCCAGTGAACAAAGGCTAATTTAAGTTAATGTTAAGCACTTCAATGACAAAAAGTTTTTAGTATTATTTATGTATGCAATTTCATCTATTCATAAACTTAATATTTTTTTAAAAATCATTAATAGATATAAAGCCCATAGACTAGAAGTAGACCTGGGCTGGTTTTTTAAGTTCACTTTTCGGAGGTCTAGTGTGGCACCTATGGTTTCATATGGAACATAAAGAGGAAGAAAGTGTCTTTTAAATGCTAACATATTTTTCTTTAGTATGCCATGAAGCATCAAAATGACTGATATTCATGTTCTTTTGCAGAAGCAGCTAAGAACTCTGCTTCCCCCTCCTTTACAAAACAACTCTTTTACAGGGTTCTAATGCAGATTTAGTTATGACAATATAAATCCAATGGAGTTCGGAGTCCTGCTATTGAAAAGCACAGTAAAGAAGGAAGATTCAACCTCCAGTTCAGTGATGACAAACGAGCTATATAAGCTGACATTCCTAGATTTTGCAAAAAAGAAAATCAATAGCATCTGTAATGACTAGCAATCATCTTTAATCAAACCAAACAACTGGTTGAGAACCCTCCTGTGATTGGCACAGGACTATGTTAATACAGGAAAATACATGCTATAAAGTAGAGGAATGGCTCTACAACTCCTGCTCTATAAGAAGAGCTCCACCGATGCCCAAGAGAGACCTTGCATGTGTAGAACTGCAGAAAATAAAGCTTTGAAGCATCAGGATTCAGTTTATTAGAAAAATATTAGTAATAAGATGATAAATAGAGGAGAAAAGTCACACTGTAGTTACATTAATTTGTTCTATAAACCCAAAAGCAGAAGTAAACATGAATCTCTATTAAATCCCTATTTTCATATTTTCCAGATCCAGACCAGAAGTATAGAGTGGAGGAAGTGGGTTTGATTAATTAAAAAAGAAGCAATACAAGACTGCAGCTGTTTCTGCTTAAGCACACAGCTTCAGAAAACTTTGTTCAGTTTTGCAACCTTGATCTCAAGGCATTCCATCCTGGCTTCCTTCAGAAGAGGATGAAGAAATTGAATAATGCTGTACAACATGGCTAAACTTTCATCCACAATATCTTTTGTGTTTTTCATTTGGTTTGGTTTAAATTAAAGAAATGCATCTTAAAAAGAATTTTGGGGAAAAATATGGTTATAAAAAAAATATAGCTGCTTAACTAGAAAGCAAAATTGTTCTGGTAAATTTTTATTTTAATATTTTGGAGTGCTAAGCAAAAACCGTAAAAAATATCATACTGCATTTAGATTATTTTAAACAAACAAACAAACAAGAATGACTGTTCCTGGTTTATTTAGTATCTAATGAGTCTTCTTAATGCAAAAGGGGAAGAAAGAAGTTCTGTGCAGGAATCTTAAAAGAGCAAGTATCAAAAAACTAGTGAAATGTGCAGCCCAGTGAAAGGTTCAGCATCTAATGATAACAGCACAGCAGTGATTCAAAAGCAAATAAATCCTGCTAGAATGAAAAATCAATGAGCTTTGAGAAATTCTGACAATGAAAAGGTCTCTCTCCCTGTGAGATCAAGTGGAGAAGCCCCATTAACAGAGCAGCCATCTGCTTTTTTCTGCTTGTTACGTACTGTACAACCATTCATACTTTCTCCTTCATCAATACAAGGATGTTCACAGTTGAGCAAATAGGCCCAAAAAAAGAAAAAAAAAAAAAAAAAAAAAATCACCTTGGGTGACACAGAAGGGAGGCAAACCCCAGCCTTCAAAACCAAACCAAACCAAATCCAGCACAGAATTTGGAAATCAGAGAAATGACTCCTTGATGTATACGCTACCTCCAGTACCAGGGAAACTGATGAATCGGTGAGGCCCCGAGCCTGAGGTATAGCCCACTGAAGAAACCAATTATTCACATGCAGAGAGGTTAAACGTTTGTGTGAATTCTTTTGTAAGAGTATCTGACACAGCAGTGGGCAAAACGTTTGAGGAAGCCAATGTCGCCAATGTCAAACAAGCATGATTTCCTTGAATGCTGCTGAATAAACTTTGAGATGAAGGACAAATTTGTATTATTGACAAATGCCTCTCTTGCCTTGTCTCCTTTGATTACCCACCATGTTAGTGTCTCTCTAGACAGGCTCAATGTTTCTAATAGAAAGGCTGAAATACATACTGCGGGGGAAGAAATTTTACAAGAGACATCACATAACAAAGCGGCGGTAGATAACACAACCTTAAAAGAGAAAGGAAGTAAAAATTCCACTCTCTTGAAGAGAAAATTGGCTCAGATTCATTCCCTGAAGGTGACATTCATAAAAAAATCCAAAGCAACAAGTGGTTTGGATTTGGGGTCTGTTTTATCAGCTGATAGTTGAAATCTAGCTGTAAGAAAGGAAACATTCTGGCTCCATTCATGGTAGTTCTCTTGTTGCTTTGCATGACTTTCAAAGCAACAAAATAGTTGGGAAATAAATTAGTAAAAGTTCAAGAACTATTCATTATCATTAACATTCAGACATCTGCATTTACCAACACACCCAAAATAAAGCTTGGTCCTTAATCACAGTCACTCATGTGGACAGTGCACTGTGGAGGAATGTAATAAATGTTTTGGCTAAGGCACTAATTCTTTTCAGTGAATAAATATATTTGCTTAAAAAGTAATGCAAAACATACATATGCCTTTCCAAATTCCCCAAGTGCCTTCTCTTCTTTTCTCCTATACTTTCTGAAGGACTGTATTTAATGGACAAACATTTCTTCAATTTAGTAGTCTTACAGCTAATGAAGCGGGTATGCTAGTTCTTTACCACTAGAATTCAGATCTGTTTCTCTTCAACAAACTATTCTTCAATACAATTTATACTGAAAGTATAATAGGAGCAGACTGACTTTATACAATGGCTCTCAGGTTTATGACATGAGAAAAACATTTTCGGTATTACCATAAATTCTAATGATTTGTTTTAAACTAGTGAAATGGTTGTTGTAGCTCCACTGATGAACTTACATGTACAATATTGATTCATCTTTTTAAAAGCATAAGTAGTGCAATGCATCAGAAAAAAACCCAATTGCTCACCAGCTTGCGGCATGCTGGCTTTGAGTTACAATAAAAATAACTTTTATTCATATATATTATTCCCCTCCAGAAATATCCTAGAATGCTAAAATTTGGCATCGAACACACATATATGCACCAAGCAAACCAGTATTTTAGTGTGATAAAAGGGATGACAACAGTTTAAGAGATAATAATGCCTGCTTGCATCCCAGAAGGAATGAGCTGTAATCTCTTGGTAAGGTGGTTCAAACAAAATAACATTTACTCAGAATAACCCACCAAACTACCCTGTAAGCTACATATTCCTTACTTTTAAAAAGAATGTACAGTACTATCATGGCTTACTACGATTTCTCAGATGATTTCCAAATGTTTCATTACTACACAGTGTGGGATACAATTTCTGATCCAGATGCTAAAAAGAACAAATCTAACAAAGAAATTTAATCTGAGCTAGACTTGGCAAATTTTCCAGAAAAAAAAAAAAAAAAAAAAAGTAGAATGATGTTTTGGAAGCCGCTCAAACAAAAGCCAAAATGGAAATATGCCTCTTTCAACCATACCCTAGGCTGCTGTTAAAAATAAAAAGACACTTACAGTTTCCACAAGTGTGAACTGCAGCTGAGGTTTATAAAATATAAAATGTAGATGTCAAAACTGCCCAAGAATAGTTCTTTACTTTTATCTAAGCTAAACCAACCATTTTCTACACTACATTAGGAAAAGAAATATATAAATGAGAAGTCTTATATACATAAAAGAGTCTATATCAATTAGATTGAAAACACTCATTATTTTTAAATCATTGTGTCTTTAAAAATAAATCAGGGGAGCATGTAAACGGTAGAAAACTGACACAAGTCCACCAAGCAATAATGCATGCTTTATACAAACTTTAATCTGACTTCAAGGACACAAGCTATAGAAGTGTTTTCCACCTACGTACAAGGAAACTGTAGGACAGGGAGCTCAAATATGTTTGGCATCACATACGTTTACGTGAATTCAAATGTGCTGAGGTATTGTTTTATCTGATAGCCTTATTCCTCCCCTGAAGAAAGACATGGCTAAATCTTTGTATAGCCATGCATCTATCTATAAACACCATAAAAATCTTTAAAATCTTAGCCAATTTTTTTTATTATTATTATTTCAAGCCCTTCAGAGAAGAGAAAGAACCAAATTTATCCTTGGCTCCACTTACTGCAGGCAAAGAATTTGGCCAAATGTTTGTATTCCATCAAGAAGAAGAAACTATGAACTTAAACAATAAAAATAACCAATACCATATACAAATTACATATGGAAGAATGGTGGTAATTGTCTGTCCTACCTTATATTATTGCTGTACAGTTGCAATTTAAGAACTAGAGAAGTTCCCAAACTAGAATTCCTACAGTGACCCAGCCAGACATAACTACTACAGAGAATATCCCTGCCCACTGCATACCACAGTCTGCGTGGTCTGATATACACCATGGAGTTTAATTATGTAAATCTATACCACTATATTCACGTTATATAAATCAATTTTATTTTAATTCCCTAGAAAGGAGGAATGGCTTACAGAACCCAGAGGTATCTGATTTAGAAAACATCTGCAACAAATCTAATTCACTCTTTCATTCTATTACAGCCATTTGGCTCTTAAAGTGTGAAAAATGGCTATCACTTAGTAAACTTAGTGTCAAACTACTTGAAAGTACACTCATTTTAAGAATAAAAGAAAAGTCAAATTACAAATGTTCTTACCTTGATTGGAGATTTACATTTTATAATAGAACAGAAATTTAGAAGAAGGGAGAGTTCACTATGCAAAATTAATGATGAGAAGTTTAGATGTGTCTAGTGAATAAAAGTTCTATGGCATTTGGATGCTTTAACTACTTAATCTATATTTTAATTATGTAGCAAGGTAAAGTGCAGTTTTAAAAAAAGACTTGAATATAATCATTTACACGCAATGTTTAGACTCTTGTCAATGAATAGTGGAGCTTTTAATTTTTCCTGCGCATGATTGCTATTCTGTTTTGAATTCACACCCACAATGGCCAAGATATTTCCCATAGTGATAACAAAGAGGGGGTTTGTTACTGCTGATGGAGGGGTCAGTGGCAGCTGCACTCTGTGGCTGACATAATCAGTATAAAATACTAGCTTGTAACAATGGCTGCTCATTAGAATATAACACAATCGGAATGTTGAATCTGTAATTTCAGCAGCTGCTACTGTACATTTTCCATAACTTTGAAGCATCAGCTATCAGTGCACTAACTTTCACATCCCAGATCTCATTTTAGTGATAAAAACCATTTGTGGGATTGTACCACAAATCAGATGCCCGAAATGATCCGGTATAAAAATAATCCCACAAAAATGGCAATATTCTTAATCCAAACCATTCCAGGCACGCATTTTACAATGCAGCTTCTCAAAGAGTTGCCCTAATGTAGCGGACAAACAGACTGAGGCATAAATTGAGACCTAGGAGTAGGGGAAGGACAGAAACTTTCCAGGACAGGCTTTCCTTCGAAGCCAGCTTCGCCTGCAAAGATGACCTGAGTTTACATAAGCAAAACTTTACTCTATCTTTGCTTCAATAGAGCACTACTGCAAAGGAAGCAAGAAAAATGATTACGTTTTGCCACTCACAAATTCAGTGTGCATTGGCCTTGTCCGATGACAGATCACTTGATTGTCAGCACTAGGCAGACAATAAATCACAGTGCTGGTGACTGCCTCAGCACTTTAAAAAAATTTTAATGTACGTTGGGCAAGCCTAACACTACTTTTTGGTTGCTATATTTTAAAACATATCTCTCTCTCTCAAAAATATTTAAACAAATTATATATATTTTAAAGCAAATTTCAATATAGTGGAATTCAAATAAGCCTGACAACTAACTTAGCAGAATTTTTCTGGCACACAGAATGCCAGCATGAGCAGGGAGGCAGGAGACTAATTAGTGCTTTATGTTATTTATCTATATAAAAAAAAAAAAGACTACATAAAGTGGCTCTGGAAGTCCAGCCTTGAATTTATAAAATAATTAGCTTATGAACACCAAAATCTCCCTTCTCTCCTGTATGCAGGTTTTCTCAGAAGATGACTTTCGCAGCAGCCCCATAACCAGACGTTTTCACGCATGCTCGGCAGGCTTGTTCCCAGACTACTCCATTTTATCAGTGCAGTCCTAAAGTGACAGAGGCACAAGATTATTGACCTAGCACCACATCTAAATGGCAATAATCTCTCCTTAAGCATCAGTGATAAAAACCATCCTCAGCTAAGAGATCATCCTGGTAAAAGCATTTCATATCAGATGCTATAAAATCATCCTACAAAGCTTGAGGGAAGCTACCCAGACAAAGAAAAGATAAACTTCCAGGTGGGAAAGATAACATATTAGTACATTTACTGGCTTCCCCCCAACCACCCTCACTCTTGTCTGGATTGTACCTCTGCTGACCCAGCTTTCTCACCCATGTCTGACATCTTCTGACACTCAGCAAGCTCTGTCGGAGGAGACAGAAATGCAGCTGTCATCAACCTACTGAAACCTCTGCAGACAGTATCTTACTCACCCTCCTAGTGACACCTTACATGCATGAAGGCATTTATGATTAATGAGAATTAAACTGTGGAAAGAGAAGAAATGGTACTTTTGGAATTTAAAAATCCAATTGGGTATGCACTATCAATTGTATCATGAGAATATCCGGGAGGAAGAATGGATTTGATGACCTAGGAGTTGGCTTCGTTCCTGTGCTCTTCAGGCCAGTTTCTGCATCCCTCCTTGTATTGGCTTTACGGGGCAATACACTCCTTAACTAGTTAGTAGTTACTCTACAGTTATCCCTTCTTGTTAGTGACCATAGAAATACACATTCGTCCAAGTAAACTTTTAAGTATCTGGTACGATAATTCAATAGGAGGAGAAAAATTCATGTCTTAAAAAAAAAAAAAAGAAGACATCAAAAGAACTAGTACCTGCAAGATAGCACTCCAAGGCTATGTATTTCTCACTAAATACGTTGTTTCACTTAAATACAGCTGCCAAGGAATTCATTAAAGAATAAAATATTCAGTCCCCGATACCTAGAGCTTTCAGCCTTACCAAAGAATAGCATAAGCATGTGTATGGTGATAAATGCATGGAAGATTTTGCAATGACAACAAGGCATACACAAGTATCCATAGAGGCATTTACTAAAACATTGTTTACTCTTCTTCCCAGAGTTATAAATCCATTTTTTCTTCTTTAACAAGCCCATATGTTCAGCAAATAACAAGATTTACAGAGTCTGCAAACAATCTTTTAATGAGAAAGGTAGAGGTAGCCTGCAAATGTTTTCAATGCATTTCAATACAATTCAAGCAGCAGCATCCGTTGAAACCAGCAAGGAACACAGTGAGGAGGAGAGAGAGAAGGAACAAATGCATTTTGGCCAACTTAACATTTTCAATGCCAAGAATAAGTAAAGCAATTCACACAGATAATTCCTGGGAGACAATTGATTCTGGCACCAGCAGAAAGAAGCAACATGAAAGACCTTTTCCAAGATCCTCAATGGCTCCTCCCTTCTGACAGTGTACATACAGATGCTCTGAAAATATTTAACCCATTTAAACTTAAACTCAGGTGAGTCCCAATATCCTCTGGCCTGTCAGTCCCCTGGGCCTTTAAGTACGTTATTTCTTCAGCAATTCTCAACAAGCCTTATGCAAGTGCTCACGAATTGGTGTGGTGGGGCTATAGTCCTTGTATGAAAGAAAAATCACACACTGAAAAATAACACAGATTAGATTTAGTCATGGTATTTAACTAAAATTGGTAACTGAAAATTTTGATCAGTGAAACTCAAAGTAACAGGGAAAGAAAAAATGCAGAGCAGAAAATGCCTTTTCGTAGGAATAGAAAAATATGGATTGTGAGGCAAAAGGAGAAGTGCAGTGAGAGACCATTGCGGACACAAGTCCTTGTCAGCCTGATTTAACCACTGGCTGCAACACTTGTGCATGCTTTTAGAGAAAGGAGCATGTTTAAAACGCACTTGTATATTACAGACATACACATCAGTGTGCAATGTTATCACTGAAAATTTAGAAAGCATTTATTAAAAGTTGTGATAATCATGGTTGCAGAACCTCCCTATTAATAGTATACCTGTACCTGTTCACAGCAATATATTCCCAGTCATTTCAAGTAATCCAAGCAAAAGAAATAATTGTTTCTGCAATGACACACCAACTATTTTCAATTTTTACCAGTCAAGTGATTTACCAAGTAAACATCCATATGCCCAACAGCTAACAGTGCTGTACAGAGAATCTTTCCACAGAATTTGATTTTGATTTTTTGGAAGTGCAAGATATGTCTGTCCTTCACAAATATCTAGTAATCATCTATTACACGTGAAATGTTTAAAGAACAATTTACAGCTAGCACGCTCAATTTATTTTAAATTGTATTGTATGAAGCAGCCACCATATTTAAATGGTGGTATCAGCTGACATAAGCAACTATGTAACACCAACCAAATGCAGTTAGACTCTAAAATTATTTACTGTAAGTAACATCAGATGAATGTTGTTATCCTCCTAACTCTCAATGATATCTGTTTCAATGCTTGTATATAATAAGTAATTGCCAGTCACAAATACTTTTCTTCAGAAATAGTCACTCTATCTTTTAGGTTATATTGTCAACAAAAGTAATGTTAAGAAAATTTAAGCTGATGTAATGGTTTTAATGGCATCTTTCTGACAACAAAGCTTGTATCTAAGATCTGACCACTCACAATTTCTAAACCAGATTATAAAGCTAAATCCATGCAAAGCCTTAATGGATCAGGATTTTATTTCTAGTCCTGCAAAAACTTCAGTTGCGGCCAAGTCTTATCAGCTACAGTGGCAGACAGATTACAGAAGATGTGCCATGGATAAGTATGAAGCACTACCAGCTTAAACCAATTACACACTTAGCACAAAGTTGTCAAACTACAGATGAATGCCAAATCCTAACATGTAATTTCTATCATGCTTACAAATTTTAAGGAGAATTATACTGCATAGAGAGCTGTAAGAAATGCAAAAAGTATCTTGGAAAACGTATGGTAGAAAGCACGGTATTTGGAAATATGTAAGATTTTAGTGTGTAAATAAAGAAACCATACTAACTCAAGAATTACCAACTCAGAATCTAGAGTTCAAACTTGCCTGCATCGTTGGCAAACAGATCTATTAAATTATTTGCCAGCTGAGAGTAATTTCTTTTACAATAAGAAGTGTAGTGAGAGGTAACTACAAAGCAATCCATAGCTGTCCTAATTACTCTTTATAGGCAGGAAAACGTGTGGTAAAATGCATGTTTTGTGATTCACCTCCTCTGGTTTACTGTTAACCTGTAGCTTCTGATGGCCTTCTACAGTGCTCTTAAACCATATGAAAAAAATCTAGACAGACAACCACTGTACAATTTAAGGCACATAATTAGCAATTATTTCATGCGCACTTCACAATAATAATCTGTTACATACTAAGGGAAAGAAACATTAATGAGCTACTTCTGGTGCTGCTCTGTGTACTGTGTTTGCATAATAATGAGGTCCAATCTGCTGGAAAACACATAAAGGACAAATTAATAAGGTCGTCATTTTTGTCTAATGATGCTTAATACAGTTTTAGCAATCTGCTCCAGACAAAAGACGGTCACTCAGACATAGCCGATTATGCATTCGCGTGGCAGATGAAATCTTTATTAAACAGAATGATGAATCTGATTAACATGCGATAACAAATATACAGTCTGCGAAAATGACCGTGCCACCTCCTGCAAGCATCCCTCACGTCGACTATTAAGGCTTTACTCAGATTGAGGTCAGACTGGTATTCCCGATAGGCGCATTAAGATAAAAGTTTGCCAAATGTGGTAACATGATGAACAAAACAATATCCTGTTATATAAAAGCTACTGTCTCAACAGCTGACTGTCTAATCACTTATAGCAACAACTCCTTAATAAGTTTAAAAATTTAATTGTCAGAGTTTCATTCACCTTTTAACATATGAAAGACAATTTATCACATTAGCTAAGCTAGATCTCAAAGCACCCCGAGTCCTCTACATTTATGGTACCAAAATATTTTTTATAAGCACCAAAGTACTGTCTTCTATGAAGTTGTTGCCATTTCACAAAGACGACTGCGAACAGGCGTATACAATTATTTCAGATATTTTAAGGAATATAAAAAATGATATTAATTTATATGCCACTGATTTCACATAAAGTCTGAATAAGCTAATGGAGGTTTCTAGGTCAATGGCAAACATATGATGTAACCGAATTTGTAGAAATGTAGCAGCAAATTTAAAAACCTAATTTTCAATATAAATGTATAATTGACAAAAAAGTGAAAAAAAAATAATTACAAAATGTAGTTTGTTAATCTCACCTTAAATTTAAGTCATGAAAATACAGTGTTGCCTCTTTAAATGATTACCAAATCTAGAATTAAATTACAGGTATTAAATCCAGTGATTCTATTTTAAGCTTGCTTTGCTGTAGCAATGTGATTTCGATAAAATGAGCAATTCCTTGCCTTCCAGAACCAACTGTACTTGATTTATAGACAGCACATGACACTAAGTAATTTAAGATGACATATGATACCTCATGACAACATACATGATTTAACACAGGTTAGGCAGCAGTATAAATTACAATGTTGATTTTATCTCTACAAATATATTGCTCAACAGCAGCAGGATCTTGTATTCAAGAATATGTAACTGGGAGCTAAAACTGACTTAATCACAGCTTCTTCACTTTTATGTGTATGTGCTTGCTCTGGTATGTGATAGCATATAATAAATCATAATTTAAAACGCCTTTGACTCATTCTATAGAATGGCTTCATTTACATGCATATATTCACAATTACAGGGAAAAAACCAGCCATTTGATTTAAAGCAAGGAGATGATAAAATTAAAGCTCTATTTACCTCTACCATCATTCTCCCCCAGTCCATTCTACCTTTCTAAATTAGTAACGTTATTTTCAACACACACAAAAATAGCAGCTTCCTTCCTCACCCCCACAACTCTCACATTCAAATCATCTGGCACATTCATCTAGGCATAAGGCATACAGTTTGCAACAGATCCAAACCAGGGATGCCAGTTCTGACAATTGTTTCACAGGTCTATTGAAGATGATGGGATATTTTTTTCCCCAAACCCCTCTGTGAAACAAAGACATGCATTAAGAGATTAGATGTCTCTCCTCTCAAAGCCACTAGCTTTCAGAATGACTTGCCAAAGCCAGATGTGGTCTTTTTTAGCCTATGTTGCTCTTCCAGGCCTAGAAGTTTACAGAGATTTCTTTCTAGGAGATACAATATAAGAAAAGAATAGGAAAGGAAGAGACTCATTTGGAAAACGTGCAACAATTAACAGTGTCTTTCTAGCTAAAAGAAACATAAGTTAAATCTACAGGTAGGCTAAGACATAACAGTTGTTTATTTTACACTAATAAACCCACAACACTTTAAACCTAATACCAGCTGATTACACCTTTATACTCGATGCACCTGGGATGACAGACAGGCAGTGCTCCCCTCCAAGTGCCTACCTAGCTAGCAGCAGGACTCAAACTGCTGACAGTGTTTGGTTTGCACAGCCAGCCATGGGAAGCAACAAAGAAGTGGAACACAATGCTTCGGATTTCCTGGCAGTGCTACGGAGCCCCTTATTTAACATGTACAGAGAAAGACTGTTAAAAGGATAAAGCAAGAAATCATTTCATTATCCCTCAGAGGAACCCAGTATTTCATATTCTTTCAGTATATATTCCCCTCGATGTAACATTTCATTATCGTTGATATAAAATGAATGCTAAAATACCACGAAATCTTAGTAATAGTGTTTGAAATGCCAACATTCATGGCATATAATGCTTCATAAACTTTGTTCCATCATCGCACTGTCACATAGTGCATTTCAAATAGATTCTACCATGGATCATGATGCACACAGGCCAAAACATACGGATTGTATTCATGTTTGGCAAAAGTCTCAGAAATCTGATTGAATTCAATTATATTTATATCCACAGTATAAACGAAGAAAAATTCAGGAAAGGCATAGGTGTCCTAAGGTTACCTGAACAGCTCATTCAGGATGGAGCCTCACCCTCTGTCTTTATCTTAAATGAAGGCATTACTAAGAGTACAGTAAAAGTACACATCACTTTCTTGTCCAGATTTCAAAGAATTCTATTGAGAATTTAGTTTGCTAACACTGTTGGAAATACAATACCTATAAAAAAATTTCTTCCTGTTGACTCCTTTAGACCTTGTCTGTGTTCATCCACCATGGTCTGATTAACATTTTTGTTAGTGCCACAAATAACATAGAACTACAGGTCTGAAAATTCAAGTCTGACTATATCACTTGTGCAAACATGTTTTGTTCTATATTTCCATTCATGAAAGACATGGATAGCTGCTGTCTATTTTCCTATACCTTTTCAGAAGACAAAAATACTATAGACACTGCACCAAATTAGATATAGACAATTACAAGTGTATTAAGTGAGCTGAACTCAGCTGTTAAATATAATTTCAAATCTCTGGCAGAAATTACATGAAGTCATATAGAATTCATCTAGATAAATTAGGATTTTCATTCTACCTTTTACAGAAATGGTACTTTAATATTTACTATACAAATCATCCAGGAATTGTTTTAATATACAATATAAACTCATTTGACTTACCCATGACTGTATTTTATTATTGAAATGAGTAACCTCAGCTCCTATCAAAGGACATGGAGAAATCGACCGAATGACACAGCTCCTGCATTGTAAGTAACTTGTCAGAGAATATTCCTTCTCATTCCAAATAGCATTTAAAGATAAACTGGCATTCAAGTCTTTCAAAAAGAAAGAAAAAGTGCTTTACATAGGCATCAAGAGATATTTTCAAACAGATAAAAGATCACAAGCTGCACTTTACATTTCAATACATAATGTTCTTATTTTGCCAGAAAGTAACATGGTAAAGAACGCTTACTGACCTCTGCAGCCTCAGTCACTTCTTTAATAGGGTCCTTCTGACAAAAGTCACGTATGATTAATAGTGCCATCCTAACACCAGAATTGCCCAGACATGAACAAAAATAAGTACTTTACATTTGTTCTCTGTCACCTGAATGCTGCTAAAGGATAGATGAGGTGCTTAGGGACATGGTTTAGTGGTGGGATGGCAGTGCTAGGTTAATGGTTGGACTCGATGATCTTAAAGGTCTTTTCCAACCGAGGTGATTCTATGATTCTATGATGACTCTATGATTACACATCCCATGGTCTGGCACCTGGAATCATTTCATATCAAACGCATTGCTTCTGCAGAGCCCTACTTTAACCATCGGGGCTGCAGGGTATATGCCTGCAATTCATGGATTTTAATTTGTTATAAGGAATTTAAATTATTCTGTTCTCATTATCCTTATATGTTCTTTTTGATTAGAACAGTACATAAGGACCCAAGAAATTTGGACGTGGAGGGTAAACTCATATGCACTTTCAGTGTCTGGTTAAACATGAAGAGCTCAACAGATCTCAGTGGAGTTTTGCCTGCTTCCAGTCAATAGCAAATTGTGTGGCACTCTTTTTATGTGTCAACCAATTAATTCTCTCCCTCAATTTGATAGTTGAAAGAACAAGATAGCATGTCAGAGGAAAAATCTTACCATCAACTTCCCAAAAGGTCAAAGGCAAGGGCTGCAAGTTCACAAGAATGGCCCAGTTAAGACAAAATAAGTATGTAATATATTTTCTTGGCCAAGTACCACTGTCAATATCAAATTCTCCAACTCCAGTATTTCAAGTCTCCTGAAAAAACCTATTGACCCACGTGGTTTTGCTGTTTATCTGCTTTCTAGCCAAATGGTGTGCCTTGGACAGTAAGCTTCTACTGCCTTCAGCTTCCTCACTCCATAAAATAGCCGAGCTTCTCATAAGCTTTAAATAGTCTTCCTCATTTATCTAAGGTCAAAGACATAGCTTGCAGTTGTCACTAGACACTTTCAGTATGGTAGTATCACGTTTATGTTTGTTTCACCTTTCAAAAATTTCCTGTGATTTTCAGAAATATTCACAATCCTTGGCAAGAGGACACAAAAATAGCACCATCATTGAAAGATTTGATATTTTCCTTTAAGAAAAAAATTAATTTGCTTTAAGAAGAAAAATATTCCTTTCAACAAGCTATGAAAAGGAAATATGTCCTTGAAGGAGAAAGCAAATGACCAGAGCACTGAATTCCTATCCAGTAAAGAAATGGTTGAATATTGGACTTCCTTCAAACTTACAGAAACTTAACTAGGAGCAATGGAAAGGCGTGGGAAGTTAAAGAACAATGCAGACTCAACCGCTGCACTGTGGACAATAAATAAGATGTTGATAAACAAAATATCTCTTGAACAAAAAAGTAATGAAGCAAGATACTAAGAGATGAAGATCACAAAAAAAATGAAATCAGAATTACTGACCAATAGGTAAGCAAAAATCAATACCAAGACCTTATTGACACAAAAAAAGAAAAGTGTTTGCAGCACCTACACTCATCCAATTGCTAACAGAGATGAAAACAGGTAGAAAGCATGATTTGTAACGTCGTATTCAATGTCCCTTACCAGGAGGAAATTTCCTAATAAGGAAACAATTATAACAAAGCTTTAAAGCTTTGAACATTTTATATAACAATTTAACGAAAGACAGGTTATAGTCTTTTTGAAAGCTCACATTTATCTTGGCTTAAAAATGCTTTCCATTAAAAATACCTGCAAAACCTGTATAGTGCTATTTTGGAGAGTAAGAAGTAGTGGGGCAAGAGACTCGTACTGGTCCTCTCCGTAGGAGGTTTCACACATAGATCAAGAGATAAAAACATGTTACCAAAATCAAAAGTAGCTGCAGGAAATGGAAGAAAACAATGTGTTGCATTTAACTTAAAGCTAAAGGACTTCTCAAATGTTAGGTGGTATTTATCAGGAATCAGATTTACCTTCACTTTTCACTGGCATCTGATAAACCTTCAAAGTTTCTTTAAGATGACGAAGACTTGCAGCATCTGAGATGACCACCATCATATTATCATCTTCTGAAATGGCATCTAGTTCACACACACAATTATTCATGGATTCTTTACTTCTTATATTAGTATTTCTGAAGAGTTTCCAGGCTATTTTCAGTTCAATATTACTGTAGCAAGCTTTTCTCAAAATTCCTATAATTTAGAAAGTGGGGTGTAAGACTTCTATATACATGGTTCTGAATACAGTACTGTTTGAACATACTGCAAACTTTCCACATTTACAAGATGGTAATTTAGGCCCTGATCCAATACCCACTGAAGTCAGTGAAAAGACTTCTATTGATGTAAATGGACCTTGGAAGAAGGCCTTATTTGAATTTTTTAACATGTCCAAAATTTACTTTTCAACAGATAATTTTCCCCTTGTTATTACTCCCAAATTGACCAGTAAGTTTGAATCCACTTTGAATAAAGTCATTTATTTTTCATTTTCTTCAAACTGTGGCAGATTTTTTAACTTTCATCAATCAACTGACATCTGAGATTCAGTATAAACAGCATAAAACTTCTTGCTGACAACGGACACCTTGGTAACTGTAGGCATTAAAGTACCTCAGTGATTCAGAAGGCTTTCATTTAATACGTAGTTCTTCCATTTCACAGGTTCTATACCAAATTGCAAAGATACAATGATGATGATAAATTTATATTAAGGAAATGAATGAAAGTCTACTGATGAGATTACACAAGTCTTAAAGGAGATGCTCTGGGAAAGCAGAGGCAAGAAGTGGCCTCCATCACCTGGGCCTCCCTTTTCTTTACTCGTAAGGCAACATGGACTTTGCTAACTGGCATATGACTCCAACAGGTCCAGAAGCAATAGGGGTATCTCCCACTCTCCCTCAAGCTCAGGCGTAGTTTGCAAATGGGGAAACTCGTCTTCTCTTGATTTCACCTAATCCAGATAACACCTGGTCCAGCTTTACGACCTGACATCCAGTTTGGCTACATCACACAATGGAGTCATGAGCTGCTAGCACACAGTTCCTGCCTGCTAAGCCTCCCTCACTTTTATGGCTGAAGAGGATGACTTTGAGAGGGTTAGGGTTTGGGGTTTTTTTTGCTAGTGTCACTTCTGTGATACCCATTCCATGCTTGCTTCATCACTTAATGAGTTTTTGGGACAGTGGTAGTGACCTTAGAGAAGGAGAGGGGACGTTTAAGGGTCCCATAACATAGGGGCTGCCATAAAGGAGATTTTGCGCAAGAAACAGGTCTCTGCTCTGTCTCTAATGCACACCTCTCTTCATCTCAACCTCCATATAATTTCTAACACCTCCTAAAAATGTAGCATTCTGGCTTGCTTTCAGGGTCCCGAGATGTATGCGCAAGGCACGCAAAAGCAAATGTCTTCTTACCTTCAGATTTGTAAAACCCGGGACCAGTTAAATCCTCACACTAAATTCTCCTGAAGAACAACGTTTATACGTTGTTTAAGTGTATTCAGCATCTATATCTAATTGTTTCTGCATGTAACTGATGAGAACATTTTGTAATTGGGTCACTACCACACATGGCCTAGTAGCCTGAAGATACAGGGCATTTTTAAAAAGTAGCAGAGTTATTACTATTATTAGCTTTTAGACCTTCCCAAATTAAAGGACCTCACAAAATCATAGAGACAATCTCCAAGAACATCTAATCCACATTTTGTACAATGGGTCAACCAAGGACTAAAAAGCAAACTAAATTAACGCAAGATAGATCACATATTGAAGAATAACAGTGTGAACACCCGGTTTTTCAATAAAACTTTTGACAGTTTCATTAAAACATGTATTAGATTCACAGAGTTACTGTGCCAAGATATTACCAAACTTCTCACAGCAACTGGTAGCAAATTAACACCTAATCCTTAGAAGGAACATACCCCAATGAATGGGCCACTATGTTACAAATAATTTCTTTCAGCCTCCCATAATGTCAGGACCAGTTGCCTTCAGTTAACTCTTAAATACCAGTCAGATTCCCATTGTACTTCAAGATAGGTCAGTGTAGCAGGACCACTGAATCAAGCAACAGAAATATGTCAGAAAGAGATTACAATAACAGAAACTGATTTTCATTGAAATGCTAAGTAAAAATAGTTTTGCTATTGTGACAACTCCCTCTTTCTCCCCCCACCAAGATTTTCAGCAGGTCTCCAGTGCTTTTCTAACAACTCATTTCTCTAATTATCATATCCAGTGGACAAATGAACCAATTATTCTAAAGTATCCCTCCAGCATCCAAAACTGTTAAAGTAAAAAGACGGATTAAAAACCCCATCATTCCCAACCTGAAACAAATGACCAGTTACATAGATCTTACCCTCAGCTTTTGGCAGTATTTCAGCTCCACAGACAATACAATAAAGTCCTTTCTTGCAATTTTGGTGGTGTGTTTTCTTCTAACAAGACAATATACAAATTCATGTAAATACTATTTTGCATATAGTAACTATGCAGATTGAAGCATTTAAATATAAACACAAAGCACTATCAAAACTGCTTGAGAGAAACATACTGCTTGAAAGACTCGAAATCTGTTTGAATCAATGTTTCATTTATATTGGCTAATAATTAAAATACACATCATGCTAAAAATGCTTAGCCTAACTTAAATAGAAATACTTTCATATAAAATATGAGGTATTTTATAGTCTATAATGCTCCAGACTATCAAAGATTTAATTTGGAATTTTGCAAAGGGTCACAACAGTGCCATGCAACACTACAGGCTTGGGGATGAGTGGCTGGAAAGCTGCCTGGCAGAAAAAGGACCTGGAGGTGTTGGTCGACAGGCAGCTGAATATGAGCCAGCAGTGTGCCCAGGTGGCCAAGGTGGCCAACAGCATCCTGGCTTGTATCAGGAATGATGTGGCCAGCAGGAGCAGGGCAGTGATCGTGCTCCTGTCCTGGGCACTGGTGAGGCCATCCCTCAACTGCTGCGTTCAGTGTTGGGCCCCTCACTCCCAGAAGGACCTGGAGGGGCTGGAGCACATCCAGAGAAGGGCAACGGAGCTGGGGAGGGGTCTGGAGCCCCAGGCTGCTGGGGAGCAGCTGGGGGACCTTGATGCATTCAGCCTGGAGAAGAGGAGGCTGAGGGGAGACCTAATCACACTCCCTACAACTGCCTGACAGGGACGTAAACAAAGGTATCTATTAAGTATGTAAATTGTAAAGATCTAGAGCAAACCATATATGCCATGAATAAACTATTTCATTGGTATTATTTCACTTAAAAGATTATAGGATAAATCATTCTTATTTCCCTTGCACCTTAACATTCAACAGTAGCCACTTAAAAAAGGTACTTTATCTACGTGGTACCTTTCTTTCACAGGTGTAGGCACTTTGTCTAACTGTAGCTTTTCTTCGTCTGCATTGTCTCTGAACTTTCAATCCTTTAATAAATTCAAGATTTTATGATTATTTTAAACAAAAGAGATTATACCTAGCTATTATACCAAAGCATGAGAGGAATTTTCAATAATTTAACTTTTATAGATTTGGGAAGTCCAAACAAATAATTCTAGGAAAGTCGGTACGTTGACTTCACTTCCCTTCTATTTGCAGGCTGGGCAGCAGGGTATGTAATTTAATACTGTGAATCACCATAAATACATTAACCATAGAAATAAAGAATATTCTTACCACTAACATATGCAATATCATAGTTGGTTAGATATAAAGACAAATTAAGATTGAATTTACACAGCTTTTACACCAAAAGAAATTGTCCACCCATTACCCTCCAAAACCCAGCAGTCATACAAAGGATTATTATCCATCAGTTGTCCCAAGCAACAGAGCTGTGGTCAGGAATTGAGTTTAGTGAATTTGTGGATAGAGAATTTTCAAGAAAAAACTAGTATCTAGTAGGCCAAATGCTGATATTTCAATACCTAGTTTAAAAAATAATGGTTAAGGAATAATTTTACATAAAATGTAGACATTGTAAATTAATGCAAAATATTTGACATGAAAAAGGCCATGTCTTAAAGGATTTCTAGTCAAAGTAAGATGCAACACAAGATCAAGAAAAGAACAATCTGCTCCAGATAAGGAAAGGAAGATGGATTTTCTTTTTTTTAATGTTACAGATGTAAAGACAGACAAATAAGGGATAGTGGTCTATGAGATGAGCAGACAAACCACAAAGCTTAAGTGATTTCTATTATCTATTTAGACATACATAAACATAAAAAGCAGTTTGGCACAGAAGAATTGTTTTAAGAAAACTGAGCTATTGGAGACTCAGGAGGATCAGGCTGATCAGCTCTTGGGAGAGTAGCTGCAAAGGCACCTGCCACAGGCTGCCTCGGCACTTGTTGTTCTAGTCCAGAAGCCAGTTACAAACAGAACCATCCCTACCTTACTAAGTCCTTATAATCAATCAATTCCTTAAATCTAAATCTAAGTATTTTCATCTTCAGATGTGTTGTATGTTTAAATTGCTGTCAATATTAGAGGTTGCTTCTGCCCTATGAACTAGTTCAAAGCCATCAGCATCCAATGATTAAGCAAATACCAGGAAACCTAAACCAAGAAAACATGATACTTACGTGGCATCAATGTAACAAAAAGTTTAATGGAACACCTTGTACTAAGTACTGCAAGATAATGCTTGTTAAAGAAATTCAACAGCATCCTTGCAAACATGCCATCTAATTTTTATAAAGATGCATTTACTGTGTAAAGAAAGGATACAACTTAAACCCTCCTAATATGAACACATTCACAGCTCTGTAGAGGTGGAAGTCAGAATATTATTTAATTGAACTTCAATGGAAAATGACCAGTTAACAAGTTCATCTCTGCTCTCAGTCAAAATATATAAAGACCTATGAACCAATCTTAAGACTGTAAAAAACCTGCATCTTCATATTAACATATGATGGAAAGAACAATCTTTTCTTGAAAAATCAAGCATAGTATGTTTTATTACAGAAAAATCCTGGCTGTTTTGATTGCAATAAATTAAAAAAATGTTTAAAATATTTCAAAAAAAGTAGACTGAGGAAGATTTAAAGACCTTTGTGTACAAATTTCTACTGTTATATATCACACAGAAAATGTGTTTGTAGGGCATACAAGTGAGTACATTTTGATATTAATACAAACATAATATGACCAAAAGAAATTAGATCCTCTCACAAAAAAAAAAAAAATTAAAGAAACCTCAACTTTTATATACAACAAATAAAGACCTCTAAAGAAGCGTCTCATCATCATCAAATACCAAAATCTTCAAATATTACTGTGCTACTACTACTAAACAGCATAGATATTTTTACAAAATAAATTTGAGGGAAAAGGTACTGAAGAACACACCTATTTTTGTGTCTAGGCTTAATCTATCATATTGATCCGCAAAGATGCTGTTCTACATATTTAATTAAAAAAAAAAAAAAGACCTAGCAACTGCAGAAAACCATAATTTGATTATATGGGTGTTTTTCTTTCTGAGAAAAATCCAATTGTTTGATTGTATTTAATGGCGGACTAATTAAATCTCTAATAGACAAAACTCATGAGCCTATAATGACAAGTCAAATGCTACTTGGGCTTCTATTTAGAATTTCCACGCATGATGTCCCTTTGCCACACAGTTAGGATGAAGAATCTTAATTATATCTTCAGAAAACAGTATGTTGCATAACTTTCACAGTAAAAAGCAAAAAACTATAATGAAAAATCGAGTCTGATAGCAGCATATATTAAATGAGAACTAGAAAGCCATCACTGCTCTACAGTGAGGCTACACTGTAAAGGCTGCTCACTATGTTTCCTATAGAAGCTGTCACTATGTGCTAGCTTTGTTCAACAGAAAAGATGACACACCTTTATTTTGTGATCTGGAAAGACTGATTTTCTGTTTTTTGGTGTCCATCTCTTGACATGCTATCTGCTCTGCTTCTACGTCACTAGTCATCTCTCCATTATTAACTGCACTATTCTTACTCCTCTCATTTTGTGTTATTCCATGTAAACTCGTGCTTCTGCCATCACTATCATTAATCATTTTTTTAGTCACACACAGTCTTTCTGAGGTGTTCATTGGAAAAAGATCATCAGCGATTGTGGAGTTTCCACATTCAATCCGATTCTCATTTGTATTACGGGATGGAGCTACTGGTCCGATATTCTGTTCCTCCAATTCTACCTCATCATACAGTTCTGGTGTGAAGTAGATACTCTCATCCTCATCTTCAGATTCTGCAGATATGTTTAACACCGGAAGTTCAGTTTTCTCTCCTGCTGAAGGATACTCAGTGCAGGGCTCAGCTTGAAGCTGTAGCTTATCAGGATGCTCTTCAGCAACGGGACCCTCAGTATTTTCAACTGAAAAAATACTTGTTTCCAAACCTGATTCTGGTACATTTGGTTTATGTTCTGGAATTAATGATGACTGGCATTGATTTACACTACCAATAAGTTCACTAGCCCTATTCACATTCTTTTGTTTGCTACTAGCTGTGGACATGAGTTCTTGGCTACAGGCAAAGGTGTTGAAGTCAGTGGTTTAAAGCAGCAATGTTCTTTCATAATATCAGCGTTAGTCCAATCATTCTTTTTTTCTCTCTCTGTTTCAGTTGCTGGCATTTTGGGTGTGGAGTCCATATGTTTTCTTCTTTGTGTTACATGGTGAGAATGACTCTCTACATCAACTTTCTGACCACCTGTGAAAAAAATCACAAAACATTAATTAATAGTATATGCCTTCCCCCTGCTGATTTACAACATGTTTAGCACATCAAAATTACCACTGTCTTATTAGGTTTACAGTTATTTTATAATACTCATTAAGATCCAATACAAACAAAAGCCCAGATGTTACAACTATCTTTGCACATGAATTGTCTTAATTAAATCAATAGATTAACTGGCATATGTAAAATTAAAGTATGACTGGATTTTAAATTTGTAATTTTTTATTATTGTGCTCTTATGTTATTCACATCTTTCTTGCCTGAAATGAAGTCATAAGCTTTCCTAAAATTTAGGGATGGATAGATATTTACTTGTAAGCTGGTACCGGAAGAGATTATAAGAAAGGTGTCTCACAGCAATGTCTAAACAACAGATGTAGCTTGAACCAAGACACTCAACTTGCAATAATGTTAATACTTATCTGTCTCAAATATATTTTAAATAATTGTCCTAGTTTTCAATGGAAAAAGAAATATAAGTGAAAGCATTTTTTATTGTACTATAAACATATCAAACATTATCGATTGTTTTAAGACAACCAGATGGAATGACAATTAATTTCAGTCTGTTGAGCACTGCTCATACACTTTTGTGAATAATTACAATTTTGCACCATAGCACTGCTGTAATTTAAAAAACCATTTCTTTCTTCCAAAAAAGATGCAATTTCACATTTAAAATTGTTAATGAAGTTTTTTCCACAGGAAAAGAACTTACTTAGTTTCATCGTTGCCATGAGGTTACTCGGCTGATTTGATGATGTAGGTTTAACTGAGCTGATGGTTGTAGCAAAATTAATTTCTGAAACCAAATTTTGCTCCTCCCTTTTAGCAGGAACATCTGGTGACAGATGAATAGTTGCCTCCTGTTGAGAGGCTTGTGACAGGTCTTTTGAATTTGAAGATATATTGAGAAATTCACTGCTGTGCTCTGATGAACAATCAATCCTTTTTTGGTTTCTTACAGCAAATGCGTGCAAGGATTCAAGTGCACTACTAAAATTTTCATGGTGCTGGACTTGTTGACGAATCCATTTAGATAATCCTAAAGAGAAAAGAAGAAGGGGAGGAGAAAAAAAAAAAAAGAATGTAATTACAAAATAGCTATTTATTATCATACTGACAGGGTCTGACAAAAATTAGAATATAATGAAGCTTTTACAACTTTATTTCAGATTAAGTAACAGTAACTCAGATGTTCAGAAAGAATCACAACTGCCCAATAGTTAAAATATAACACAATAGGCTCTTATACAGCAATAATTTTTTAAATTCTCAAATACCAGATGTCTTGAGCATAATAGCTGTTCAGATGACATTGGAACACACAAGAGTGAAGCAGAAACTAACTTTCTTGATTTTTAAAAAGTGTTTTTAAACACTTCTGTGAAGTTTTACTTTTTATAAAAAGTACTGATCTTATCAAGTCTTGAACATATTGTATTACTATATGAATGGCTTCTGTTTACTTAGATAATTTAAATGTATTTTTAGTACAAACAGACATGTCAGAAAAGCAGTTTGACTTGTACTACAGCACCTGAGCTCCACCTGCTGACTAGACTGCAACATTATCTGTTTACATCATCTTTTTGCCCAACTCTTCTAAACAAGGCAGGAACAAAGAAACATAATGCATTCCTAAGCAAGTCTTTTTTTTTTTAATTATTTAATTTTTATTAATTTATTAAGGTAGTGTGCATGACCTGTTTTATTTTATCTGCATTTATTTCTAGCCTGTATAAAACTACAAACAGAAAATACTTTTTGCGTTTTGAGCATTTGTCAGTTCCAAATGGCAGAACCTTTATCTGTCCTTACCTAAAAAGCCAGAATGTTAAATTCAGACTGCTAACCCTAATCATTAAAGCTCCCTATAGGCAGAAAGTATACATCCACTAGACACTTATCCAAAGTCCAAATAAAAATCTAGTAACTATTTTTTACTACATACATATATATACACCTGCACACATACATGTGCATACAATAGATATATTTAATATGCTAAGACTAAGAGTCCTTAAGTTTTCATAGGTCCCTTAAAATAGGAAGAATCCTCAAATTCTGCACACTGAAATTTCTTTATCATTATCTGTATATTCAAAAGGGGAAAGAAATTAAAGTGACTGAACATTGGTATACATGTGTTGCAGTGTATTTAATGATCTAGCAATACACCAGGGTACAGTTTTAGGGTTTTCAGTTTCAACTGCACACTTCATGTTCATTGGATATATTTCATCATGACTTTTCCTATTCAACTGTATTTATATAACCATGTTTCTGTAATCTTTCACTGTTTTTAATATCTTTCACTGTTTGTTAATATTAGGAACTTCCCCAGAAAGATTTTTACAGCTTACCAGTTATGTACTTATTAGGGTTATTCCGGAAGCGGTCATCAACTAAAATAAGAGCACCCCAGTCATTCCTATGTCTTATACACCTATAAGTGAGCAACAGAAAAAGAACGTATATATCATTAGCGTGCATACAGTAAAAAACTGTGGGGATCAGACAACACGGATCGCAATGAGTCAGCTAAAATATGCAAAAATACACAGAAGTGCTTTCCTACTGTCCTGCACCAAAGATTGTTATGGATGCCATGGAAGCTTAATTTTCCTTCCATTCTTGAATTTACTATACAAAACCAGGTAAATTAAAAAAAAACCCACACAAGTATTCAGCAGCTATTCAAAACACATGTTGTTTGCTTTTCACTCTTAACTGGGTAGCACAAATACTGAAAGGAGAACACGTAAAAGTGTAAAAGAAAAGAAAATGGGCTGATACATCTGCAAGCAGTTTTTTAAATAACTATGCACTTTTTTGTTTCTAAAACATGTTATTCCTAACTCTCTTTAGTAATGAAATTAATAACGCTACAGATCGAAGCTGTGAGTGATACTGTTGAGTTCATAATTCAGTTGTTAGAGGCCTACAGAAATAATCCAATAGTCACTTTACATGCATTATTTTTAACATTATTTGGATTTCTATACTGCCTGCCAGAAAAAAATTATTAAAGAACAATGATAACTTAAATGAAATACAAAAAAGAATCTGTCAGTAATAGTTTAGGATTATTGTCCCCATTGTATAAGAAAAGGACAACTTTTAAAGATGACATTTACAAGTGTACATAAAACCACAAGTGTATCAGAACCAGGGCTTAAAATGGGAGTGACGAGGCTGGCTCTCCAAAGTCAAATTATTTATTGATATATTTATTTGAAGTCTCTCCACAATAAGAAAAGCTACCAAAATATCTTTGAGAAACAGATTTCTTCCAACTTCTCATTTTTTCATTGCTTTAATAAATGTTCTTTTAACTCATAGTTTAAATTAATTATGCCCACTGGAGACATATCTCACACTTTTAGAAAAAGTAGCACTGCAAGGAATTCATAGTGTGATTGTCACCTGGCCATACACGCCATCTGTTTTATTCCCAAAGGCTGTTATTTCATTTCAAGGGCTTGTGTTACTTCATATAACAGCACTAAATTAAGAGAAAAGTGCCAGGTTGAAGACTATCATGCTTCTGCTCACTTCTACCCCTGCAGGCATCTTTGCAGTAAGAAGCTTGCCTATCTACTATATAACCTAGTATCAACTTAATAGACTGTTCTGGTTTTATAAAAATAGTCATCATACACTGTCATCCTTCACCAAATCTCAGTTTAGCAAGAGCTTAGTCTAATGGTATTAAACACAATTCATACATTTATGTCAGAATGGGAGTCTATTTTCTCCATTTAAGTTCAGACTAGCATAATTTCATCCAAATGCTAAATTATACAACGAGCCATTTTCAGTAAAACTAGATTTAAGTTAAAACTTCTTTCACAGTGACAAAAATTCAAATTCATTGCTTACTATTAGCATTCCACAACTTTATTAGATTTTTCTTAACAAATTTTAACTAATGCTCTTACTCTCCAAAGAGGAATCTAAGAAATCAGACCTGTTATGACAGGAATTTACAATGAGATTTTACTAATGTAGACTATTTTATCTCAATTTTTTTTCTAAACCTTCATTTATGTCATCACACTTTTATTAGGTCTAATTCAACTAACAATAGTCTTACAGCCGATGTTTTTCTCTTCTGATCTATAAATCTGTGTCTGTACCTCTATGTATCTATGACAGAGGTATGGCATCTATGATAGATATGGATGACAGACAGCTAAATCTATGTACGTGATAAATTTTCTTGGAGAAGGATGAATTAATTCTAACCTGTTAATAAAATTTGGGTGGAATTTTTTCATTTGAGAAAGCAAGCTGTACCACTTCTTCTAAGCCCAGAAAGAGATCAGTGAGCATGATAATTGAATTGACCTTTTGCAAAGGTCTGAGAAAACCCCCTGCTATTTCTCCCTTTCAAAAATACTTGTAGGCTAAACATCAAACAACTGTTCTGAGCCCACCAAGAGTGTGAACAATTAGTACATGTGAAAAGACCTAAGAATTTTCATTTGGTTTATAAGCTCAAGAACTATTTGTCTCTGCAAACGTTTTCCTTTCTGTATATCTGGACTACAAACAATAAAACCTGCGACCAAACTAAAGTGGATTCTGAATGTAAAACAAAAACTCTGAATTATAACAACACTCAAACGAGCACAGACTGAAGACCAGGCAGTTGCCAGTACAAAACAGCTGAAGACCTGATTTCTGCAATATGAGTTTTTTGGCCTGATTATCCCCTTTGTGTCAACAGGGAGGAACTAATCCTTAAAGATGTCACAAAAAAAGTTCTACAAATATATGTATTTTTAGTTATGTTCAGTTTATCTCACCTTCCTAGGGCTTGGTTCAGAGCCCTGTAAGCTTGAATTTCGTACCACTGACTCCCTGGTAAAAGGCCTCTTGTATTTTTGTGCTGGTCATTGTACTTCCTCTTTAATTCAACCTAAGAAAGAAATCATAAAATATTGTTTTTAATACTGACATTGAAAATGAAATATTCTAAAAGGGGAAAACAAGCAAACATTGATTAAATAAGTGAATATGTAAAGTGTGCTTCAGTGTTTCAACCTTGTATTTTGCATACTAACCAATTATGGCTTTTACCCTTCTGAAGTTATTCTTAACATGCGATCTATTCCAATAATTTACGTGCAATAACACAACAACCACAGACTTACCCAAATCTCTGCGCTAGCAAGAGAAGGAGAAGCTGTTTGCACAGGCAAAAAACCCAGATACAAGTAAATGGACTAACTAGACCACAGCTTTATTTGTTCATCTGGAAGTAAATGATATAATGGAGATCCTTATCCTTTCCTTTATCACAAATGCTGACTCCTAACCTATTGCTGAGACCAGACCATACTTTTCTCAAGTGAGGGTTAAGCAAATATAACCGCTTCTTTTACAGATGCTAAGAAAGCACTTTAGAGACAGAGCGGCCTTCGCTGAAGTAAGCAACACCAATGCTAATTTCTAGCTTTGCACCACCTGTGGTTTGGAAACAAAGTTTTCGCTGGCTAAATGTGAAGCAAAGGCGGCAGCTAAGGTTTGCAGGCCCATGGGCTTGCTCAAGTCAGAAAAGAGCACACTCCTCTTTTTTTAAAAACACTCTCTCCTAGCTGCTTCAAAAGCAGATCTGGTATCAACTGCAAAAGAAATCCCCTGCCTCCCTTTCCTAATCATATGGATAACTACACATACTATGCCTGATTGGAATTTGAACAAGAATTTGTTTCTTTTGAACAAGAATTTGACATTATACACATTTCCAACATACATCAGAAGAATTTATCATTACTGGGGAGGGACAGGGCTGCTTTTGTTTTGTGGATTGTTTTTTTTTTTTAAATAAACGAATGTAAAACTACACCAAAAAGGGTCTTTCCATTGCTCTTTTGTACAGTATTAACCTTTCTAAACTGACAAGTGAAAGGACACGCTTCAGGAGAGAAAACAGCAGACTTCTAACCTCTTCTGACAGGTAACTTTCAAGTTGCATTTGGATAAGAAATTTTATTTTATGTACTTATGCCCTTTAAATTGCCTGTCAAATTTACAAATTTAATCTTTACAGCCAGAAAGTAAATTCAGTTTGATTTCACAGATTTAATATTTGTTCCAGTCACTCAGCATTTATTGACTGGCATGTGAGGTTTCCTTTGTAATTTTCAAAACAGAAGATAATTTCTTCTGAACATTTTATGAACATTAAAACCATTCCTTAAAAAGGAACTTCAGCATATCTGTGCATTTCTAGAAACGGAAGTACTACCTGGAAAAACAAAAGACTACTCCTCACCATTTCAAATTGGAAAATTCCACTGAAGTTGTTTTAAAACAAGAACCAATGCAAATATACTCCTGTATATACTTTGCATTTGTCTTCCAGTCCTGGTAAGTTTTCTAACAACTTCCTGTTTTGAAGAATTTCTGTTATCAGTGAGATTTTGGCCAATTGTAACAAATGTAGCTTTACCACAGTTTCCTACTTTGTGAGCAGACTGTTCAAGACGGTATTAGAATAACTAGTCACGTGTCTTACACTGATAAAAATGATGACATTTTTAATTATGTGCATAAAACCACTGAAGTAACAGAAGAACACAAACCAGTCAGATCATCTGCATTGTATTGCATTACCCTGTGAATAAAATACATTACTTTTACATTCTTCTAATACATGTTAGCATTATGCAAATGTATACTGCTTGTACTGCACATCAACAATGGCATTTCATTTCTCAAATTATATGAAAATCTCTTGGTCTAAATATGTAACATATCTTAGAAACCTATCTTTTCCGTCTTAATTAAAAAAGGGTTAACGGAAAAGAAACATTCTGTTTTCTCACTTAAATGATCACATCTCAGCATGAGATGACAACTTACATTGCTGAGAGGTCAGCTTTCATTATAAGTCTACTAAAGGTAAAAGGCCAGGGCATGTCATTTTAATGCAATCAGAATCTATTTCATTGTATAACTCTTACATTATCAAGCATCAAATCAACGCCCAATTCAAAATGACATGTTACATATGTGAAAAAGCCAGTCTCTCCTGCTAGCAAATATCCTAAATGTGCAGTAAACCACAGGCTAGAAGGGATTAGTTAAAATGTCAAAAGACAGCCTTTTACTTTTACCTGTTCATCCTTAAAAATATACTCTTAGCTATCAGGCATGCTTTACAGACAAATAGCTTCAGCAAGCAGCAGCAGAAGGCCCGTGGCAAGCTCTGCCATCTTGTAGCTGTCAGACAGATTAGTCTTTGATCTATCTGGGAGGTCATGGTCACATTCACATTAACTGAAGTCTAACAACATTATACCTGCTAACCGCTCGTTCTTTTAATGCTTAATTAGTTCAACATATTTCACTATGGAATATTAACTGAGAAATATCAACAAAAAAATAAATGCCATGAAGAAATTTTTTTGTTATGACTTGGAAAAAATATTTTGAGGCAGTTTCTGCTACAATTCAAAAGAATTTTCAAGCATAATTTTCAATCAAAATTAGCAATATAAGTTTTTCTTCAACAACAACATTAAACAACATTCATTATATTAGATTTTAACTGTTTGATAAACCACAAAAAAAAAGTTACCTGTAGTAACATTGCTTCACCTGAAGATACTCAGACTTATTCAGGATTCAAGTGATATATAAGTACATAAAGTAGATTTATACTGTGATGATCGTGGACTATATCCCTTAGCTTATTGCATGAAGCTCAGAAGACTAGCTCAAAAACTAGAGCTTGTTTTTGAACCCCCAAATAACCTGCAAATTCAGATACAGAAGCCTGCAGCATGCCTTTTTAGCAGCATGCCAGGCTAAACCAGACTTACTCAAAATTAACAAAAACATGGCTGTATTTAACAGCAAGGTATACAAATATCCATCAATTATGAACTATTTGTTTATACAGAAAAATCAATGGTTAGACAATAAAACCACCATTTTCTCCTTTAAACTGAATTCTTTCTCTTCTGTAAATATAAAGGTTCTTGTTTTGCAGTCATAATTACAACAGGGATAAGGAAACGTGAAACACGATGTCAGTACATTTTAGATACTTCAGCTAAAGGTCTGCGCAGCATCCTACATGCTAATCTACCTGTTAAGAATTTTTAAGGAGAAAGCATTTAACCTACAAAGACTAAAACCTACTGTGCTACACATTAATTACTTTTTAAAAATTTTGCTTCAGGAAAAACAAGCTGGTCCAGCAGACACTCATCCAGAATCACTTTATCTCAGCCAAAGAACAGGACCTTAGACCTAAAGAGCTAATAGCAAAGCGTGGCAGGACTGGAGAAGGTGCATTTGGGGCAGTTACCGTTCATAATCAGAATACCATAATACTATTTAGCAGTGCCAGTATGACAATATGAAGGTTGAATGGGCTAAGCCACAGGTTTTTATTTTGTGCAATTTAAGTCAGCAAAATAAACTGTTTATTTTTACTTCATCTGGCAACATTTCGAGATATTTTTTTTTTAGATTCACTACTTTATTTAACCAAATGTAGTGCTATACTTTGCTTTCTAAAAACAAACAAATCCTAAGCTGTTAGCAATAGTTAACAAGCCAGGCCTGTTCTTTGACAAGACATCACTTCACAAACATCTTCAACTGTCTCCTATTTTCTCTGGTAGATTAAAAATGACCTCCAGTTTGTAACCTATGGGATTACAAACCAGATTACCCAGGAGTCTAAAGACAAGACAGAAATTCATGAATACAATGGCACTATTGTGAGCAGTTAAAGAGAGCACTCATCTAAACCTGCATTTCTCTTTACATCAGCGCTTGGCAGTGTTGTGACAGCCCAGGTTAGCGAAAGAGACATCTGCTGTAAGGAAAAGGCAAATAAGCTTGGAACTGTGTCAATACCTGCACACATATGTAGGTAGGTACATGTACAAACACATGTGTAAACTCATGCCCTTCACTTCCCAACACTCTCCTCCATGGAAATAAAAATCAGAAAATGGATAGAAATGTTTTCCGGCATTCCACTGACTCGTGTCTCTGGTTTTATGAGCGGAAAAATAGTAATGTAAACAAAGACCATTGCTCATATAATTCAAAAAACTTTTAAAGACACATTCATGTTTAACATCTACTAATTCCCCACCTCCTAAAAACAAACAGGCAAAAAATTACCAGGAGGTCATTCCCTGCTTCCATCCCCCAAAAAAGACATAAAAATGTTTTTTAAGCAAATCTACCGTCCTAAAAATCTCATGCGTCCAGTTAGAGTCCCTCTTCCACCTGAAATAGCAATAATTAGAATTCTTTAAGAACATACTTGCCATCTACTTTCCTCCCGATGAATGCCAAGTAATCATAAAAGTTTGTAAGTGCAGGAAAGTAAAAGACATGAAAACCCATTTCTTTTCTTTTACATCTGAAAATCCTTAAATAGACGTAGCATTAAGTAGTGCAGCGTTTAACTTTTCCCTCCTCACTTCAAAAGCAGTAACAACATCTGCGAGATTTAAGACTAAATAATGCACGTGTAAAGACCTGGGTGACTCATAGAATATGCTTCAAACATCCTCACTCCTCGGTAGACCTACTAAAAGCTGTATCTAAACACCGTGTCTCAATTTATTAGCCCACAGGAAAAAGATATTATGGCAGGACGTTATCTTTAAATGCTCCAAGCATTCCATGTGCTGTGTTAATACATATAAACCAGTATGAAATAAGCAGATGCTTATTACCTATAATTTATCAAACTAGATTCTGTATATGACAATAATTTATTAAGGCTGGATTAACCATCTCATATACCTAAAAGTGTTCACCAGATGCAAATATAACACTCTCTTCTGCTTTCACACACAAATAGCGCATTTCTTTAAAAAGCAACGCCACCTCAAACCTGTGAGCCTGGCAATAGCACATATACTGCAAATAAGACATTACCATCTAGAGACATGATCAATACTTTGTACCACTCAGTTATCCTCAAGGCGCTCTGTTACACAGCTCCATCCCTGCCCCATCAACTCAAACCTATAGCTCAGGCATCAAAGCCACGTAACCTCAAAAATAGTTCAGGTGACCTTTTCTGCCTGAAAATTTCCATGCGCGCTTAAAAATTTGCCTTCCTCGGATAATAGTTAAAATAACAAAATAACGTCTCTGCAGATGCAGATCTCAGACTAGCTATATCTTGCAGACCCTTGTACCCAAACGGCACACCTGGAAAGATACTGGGCACCCATGGGATTTCAACATTTGTTGCCTGAGTGAACATATAATCAAAACTAGAAAGGGTTACTGAAACTGGAAAAATACCCATGAAGAAGGCAAGAAAGAAACTATATAGGGAAAAACACTGCTACCTTGTTTCCCCATAGCCCAAAAACTTAAATAAGACTTCAAAAATTAAAGCCAAAAAACCCAACAACAAACTACTGTCTATTAGTGTCTACTAACTGGCCAATACTATCTCCGGGCCAGAAAAACAGCACTACCACTTTATGCAAAGCTGTATTTCTCTTATTTTGAATTCACAAGGTTTTATGACTAAGTGCTTCCCCAGTATTCTCACTCTTAATCCCAGTGTTAGAGAGATGGGAAGCTTATGCAATGTTGTAACCGCAGAACACTTTTAATATTGTCAACTACACCATGTGGCCTCTCAGAGATCTGGAAGTTTTACGGTTTGACAAATCTTGTAGCACATTCACCCCAGGCCCATCTACTCATCTCAGTCTTGTAAGCTTTGAAGGACTGCGAACAAGTGACTTGATTAAAATCTAATGCAATCAAAACCCTCCTCTGAAAAGAAAATTCAATCCATTTCCAGTGAAGCAGAAGTGAAAAAAAATCAAACAGCTTCCCTTGAGGTACAACGCTGCTGCATACGCTCAGTGCCACTGCGTCTAAGGTGAAGTGGTAAGTGTCAGTCATCCTTACAAATCCCCAAGGTGATAGCTTCACTTTTAAAGCTTTCAACATACTTTGACAGTAAAGTAAAAACTTAAAGGTCAACGCTACTTGCTAAGGACAAGATAAACACAAGAAAATCACTTTGGAATTTTTTATGGATCAGAAAAGTAAACTATTAAATGGAAAGGAAAAGTTTTGATTTGCTGTATTATTTATCCAAAGGCTTAACTTGCGGATATATTCAGGGATGATTTCTGTGATCTGTGCCAACATTTTGACATTAGCCTTGCACCAGAAGAAGAGAAATGCCATCCACTACTCTTACATGTTAAGTTGAACTTAAATGTTACCTTTCCTAGCTACAGGAATGCTGTGTTCCACAGGATTTTACAGCTACTCCCACAAATGAAGCTTCTGTCATTGGTATCTTTTTTCTTAATTAACACAATTTCTGTTGGATGTAAGAAAAGTGTGGATGGCTTTGACTTTTCACAACTGTTCTTATTTCTGGAAAAGTGGGAGTGAAAGGCTTTTGAGATGTACTACTGCTTCTAACTGATGTAAGAAACTACCACACCACCACATATTTAATGCATTACTTGGTTTGGTTTTTTTCTGTAACACAGGTAGCTCTACCTCCTGACATCTTCCTTTGGGGAGAAGGTGGAAAAAAAAAAAAAAAAAAAAAAAAGAGCAAGGGATGTGCAATATCCAGCCAGTCATCTTGTTGTGATGTGGTTCTGCACACTGCATTACCCCTTAGTAAGCAGTATCACAGCAGGTTGCAATAATTTACAGTGTACTGCTGGAAGACAAGAACAATGCTGGCTGAATAATCTGAAAGCATGCTCTTTTACAAAATTTAGAAGTATATTGTCTAGATAATTGTTTTTTAGTATCTAGAGGCTTGCTGCATAACATTGTACATTTCAATCATGTAAGTATATTTCTTATTTATATCCTTGATTGTTTCAAAAAGCTACTTTGCAATTAAAATACAAAATAAAACTGCATATGAAGTGAGGCATGGAAGACAGACAAGTGTATACATGTTTAGGTACACACATATACACACACATCACATTTTTACCCTATTTGGTATTTCCCTCTTAGAAAACATTCAATAAATAATATACCATGGTGCTTGGCATTCCTGTGATATTTTCCTGCTCCCCACTTTATATTTCTAATTTTCTCCCAGTAACAGGATGAATAAGAAAGTAAAAATGGCTCAGGTTTAGACAGGCATTAACATAGACAGACAAAAAGAATTGATCACTTTTTCCAAATATTTAAACCATACTGATGCCGGGTCATCTGAAAATGGTTCTGTGTCTCAAGGCTTTTACTGTAAGATTTGACTGGGAAGTTGTGGCAGCTACTCAGAAACTTTCAGCCTACTAAAACCAATCACATCAACAACAGAACCGTCAGTCTTATATCTTTAAAAAAATTCTTAACTTCAACAGGGAATTTTCAAATTCTACTAAAGATAAACACAACAATGACCTTCCCATAAAATGTAGTTTTCTGTACCAGTTCATGCATATTTAAAACAATAATTTATTTTGGATAAGTGGAAATATTTCTCAAGTGACCCAAAGCTATGATGGAATTCATGCAGTGCATGGTATGTTTCTCAACTTGGGTTAAGCATCTAAAATAACAATCATTCTCTTAGAAATTTTTCCTTTCCTAGAACATGGTATGCAAGAAATGAATCTTGTGTTGGATAAATGGTTGCTGAAATAATTCTTTTTCCTCTCAGTGAAGAAAAAGCATATAGGCTTAAAAATTGCCACAAGGACTAGAAATTAAGTTAAATATCCAGAAAAATGCCATTATTCTGAAATGCTACAAATATCTCAATTTGTTGAGCTCTCGAGAAAGGAAAAAGCAACTTCAGCCCAACAGCTGCAAACTCTTTGTATCACTAAGTTACATGCAACTTAGAAAACTGTAATTGAAATGATGCGTTCCATCATGTTTCCCAAATTATGCTGCTGGAAACAATAAAGGTTTTGCCATTGTTGTTCATATTGACCCTACAGCAGCTATAGGAAACACTTCTCATTAATGGCAAAGTCAGCTACAGTTCTCAAGTAATGTCATTGCACAGAAATCCAAGCCTTATCAAGCTTATTTTCCTTGCACATCTATTGATGTAAAAGGGTTTGACTGCATTTTCCTCTATATTTCGGTAAAGTTCTCTTAGCTGTTACATGATTAAGTACACTCTACTGTACTACGATCAAAAGCATCTGGAAAGGTGGAAGTGAAGAAATGCTCTCTGGGAAAGTTAGCTTAATGCTTGCACTTCAGAGTCGCCCATTATCAACATTTCATAGCGAGTTTCTTTATTTTCAGGTCCCCAAGGTAAGAACAGTAAATTATGACTTGAACTAAACAAGTCACACTTGGCTCCAAAATCAGATTTTCCTACCTCCAGTTTCAGGTCCCAGAGGTGGGCAGAGGAAATCCTGGTCACAGCCAAAGCAGTCATTTTTGGCTCTGAAATAAATTTTCCTGCTTTACTAGAGCCAAACCCTACCATTGAGAGTACCATAGCTTTGAGCAATACTTTAACATTTCTTTTATATATTTTGCTTTAGCAACCTGATTCTTCGGCAATATGAAACCATTTTCAATAACACAGAATAGGGTTTTGGCCTCTTTCTTAAATCAGTATTGTTTATTATCAAGTACACTTCTGAGCCTTAATAATTTCTTTCTCCGTAACACTGATAAAGTGTTTTAGACTCTTCTCTTTGTGAAAATGAGTGAACGTAAGATACTATGTGCCTAAATTTTTTAAGTGAAACTAAATGATACTCTTTAAAGGTTCTACAGACAATGTAACTTATAAAAGCATACAGTTACTTCAGGAGACCAAATGCTTGCCATTTAATACCAGAAGTAGTGACATATATTTAGCACAAACATATGGAGAAAATAAAATTGGATATTATACATCACACTTGACAATGAGTTTCTTGCCCAAGTAAAGACCAATGTCTGGATCCAAAATGCTACAACTCAAAAACATATAACAGAAGTTAATGAATAGTATGTTAGCATCAGATAACATGTATATGGGATTACACATCCTTTTCTGTCACATTATTTATGCTCTCTAATATTAAAGTTCATTGGTATTAGCATCAAGTTACAAATCATAAAATATATTTAGAAAGCAGGTTGATCACAGACAAGTAATAGTAGTGGAGATGAGCCAACATCAAACTGCCAACATAAAATATTGGTCTCCAGAGGTATGATTCTACAAACCCTTATGACTGTGCACAGTCCTAGAAGTATTAAAGGGATTACTCACACAAGTAAAAGCTACGTGCAGGAGTAAGGGGTTACAGAATTGAGTCTTAAGAGGACTTCTGTTAACCCAAAAAGCAGACATGGAAGTGTATTTTCATGCAGAAGCGGAGCACACTTTAGTGATTTAAATCAATCCCAGAAGTACATCATTCATGGATATTCCAAGGGAATTGTTAATCACTTGCATTTCCTATTTTTGAAGGGATGTCGTTATTAATCATCTTATCAGTTTCTTTGTTCAGTATATCTACTGAGCACCTATTGCTATGTAAAAGCAACACATGTATCTGTGTTCACAGTTTTATGTCTATATAGGTCTAACTTCACTTGTGTCACTGTTCTGAATTTTATTCTGTCTGCTCAAAATGCAGGCTCCTCCCAAAACTTCAAAGCTGGAAGTTTCAAAATTTCCAGCTTTTAATCAGTTTTCTGGTTAGCCTACAAAATCTAAAGAAACACCAACCGACTATATCATAAAAGCAAATGTCTTAGCCATTCTATAAAGTTTAACTGTTTCATTTGGGAACTTAACATATCCTAAAATCCTATGAAAAAGAGAAACTGTACTGTGTTCTCTTAACGTTTAAAAATCTGGATTCTTCTAACCCCAGGAGAAAAAAAGCATTCCAATAGAAAAAACTGCTAATAAGGAGAAACATTTAAAATAAAATCAGCCACCCTAAAAGAAAGTCACTCGGTTGTACTTGGAAGGGAGAATTCATATCTTCTTAGTATGGTGAGCACTACTGATATGCTTTGAAAACAGTCCTGAATAGGAAAAGGTATTTGAATAAAATACTGCAACCATTGTCTTCCTTATAGTTGTATCGTAAATTTTTTCTACTGTTTAATGCAAGGAGTATTTGAACATCAGCTTTCACTTTAAAACCTGACTCTATTCCCACCTCAGTTCCAAAGGATTTAGATCTGAGTATAAAAGTATGGTTAGAAGATAAACTTGCATCATAAGCAGGATGGCACAAGTATCATTTAATCCCCTGGCAACTGGGCTTGTGACTTGTGGACTCTAACTGCTAATGAAACAGCCATAGCCAGCCAAACTCCAACTGGTTAGGACAACAGGTTAAGGTTTAACTATAGACAATCAATTGTCTATAATTAATAAAGAATCTCTTCATTGCAGGTAATATTAATAACTATCTGCTACATGAGAGCACGGTTCATAGCATCCCTTCCAAACGCTACAAGTTTCATGCACCTTTTTTTCTCCTTATTGACAGAGTAAAATTCCTTCAGTTCCATGAAGTTTTACTCACTGAAGATAACTCCAAAGCATTTAGAAGAATTATAATAATGTGTACAGGAATAAAACTTTGTTTTCCTTTCTAAAGTTCAGGTAAGATCTCTTGGGTTTAGGGGGACTAAAGTAAAAAACAACAATTCACATTGGCTAAATACACACAGACTATTAAAAATAGGACATCACAGTGGTTTTATAAAGTTAAATTTTTTTTAAATGTAGCACTTACTTTTCTGTACCCTTTTGTATCACATTTGTTTCATTCCATTCTGGGAAGCACTACTCTTAGACCAGCTCTCCCAGAAATATACAAAAAGAATAGTTTCAAGTGAAAACTGGCATCATGTGTGTCCCCCTCAGCCCTTTTATTTATTTTTAATTTTACACACCAATTTTCACTATCAACAGCCAGTTTTCCCCAAAAATATAATTCCAATTCCTTTCCTGAGCTGACACGCCACTGAAAAAGGTGCTTAATCTTCCAAATTTCTTTTGTATCTATGCATACATTTCTACTAGTTAATCTTCTTCAGTGAACAGTGTGGCTATCCTTCACACTATCCTTTTGCACCCAGTTGACAATCTGAGCTCAACTGGTAAGAGAAATGTGCATAAATCCAGAATTTTTGGGGTATCTGATAAACCTAAAGCCCCCAGTTGACAATCTGAGCTCAACTGGTAAGAGAAATGTACATAAATCCAGAATTTTTGGGGTATCTGATAAACCTAAAGCCCCGGACAATGCTAAACTTTGTTCAATTTAAAGGGAAGTACTGGTAACTGGAGATCACTTTGAATCCCAGTTCTTCAGCAAGAGACACGTTTACAATAAAAACTATTTCCCCCAGCATTATTCTAGGAGCATTGCCATGCACCAGACAGCTCCTCAAAGCTGATGCTAAGAGACTGGTGCATGCCCTCCTCTCATCCAGAATTGATCACTGCGGTGCTTTGTGCATTACCATATCTAAATATACACACTCAAACCTTTAGCTGCTTGCAATTTGGCAGCTCATTTTTCTATCCCTACTTAAAAATTTAAGAGACTTTCTTCAGTCTAATTAAAAAAAATATTCAGCACAACACTGATTTTTTGGAATTTAGTTATCAGTAATGGGATGTACTGCCTGTGATTCTATTATATTACACATTTGGTTGAACTCAAGGTAAAAATCAAATACGCTATTTTAATCTTAAGGAACATAATCCATTGTGAACATAATTTACTCTTGACACATTCTTTTCAATTTAATTTTGTGTCATTTAGGACACAAAAATATTGACTTTCTGGAAATAATTTGGAGTAAATTGTAAGAGTTCCAGCCATACTACCAGCCAAGTATTTCCAAAGTTATCGTTTCAGTACGTGCTTCTAAAACAAAGCATTTCTAACTCTAGAACGAGTGCTAAATATTCTTTAAATGTAAATGTTTTTATACTGAAGTACAGCGTATTATATTTTAGTAAGACAAAAAAAATGTTATGGCTGAATAAATGCTTCAACAAAGTTATGCAAACATTGAAAGAACATTGCACTATGCAGCCACCACTAATATAATCTTACTAGTCCTTATAGGATGTGGGTTTTTTTCCACCAAGGCTGTAATTAGGTACACACTGCAGACAACAAAGAAGTCTTTGGTTGTTCACTTAAGCTCATAACACATCTCTCCAACCGAAGCAGAGTCAGTTTGGGCTTTCAGGTGCCAATCTATGGTTTTCTTGTTTGATTTGGCATTACTAATAACCAGAATCTAGCTGTTCCTGGTATTCATTTGATTTGTGATACTTCACTTTGTTTCTTACCCTCACAAACTAGTCCCAAAAAGCTCTAAAAGGTACACATAAGACAAAGCACTGATGGTGGCTATTATCCCTGGGAATAGTTGTGCCAGCAACTGGGTGACTACCTAAGTGGCACATGCAGACCACTGAAAAGTAAGTGGTCTTACAAGCTGGTCAATAATAAATATTCTTTTCAGTAAGTAGAAAGAAAATCTAGAAAAACATTTCTCCATATTCATTGGCTTTCTTTTCCTCTATGAATGCCTGGCTTCAACTGTGAAGTGCCTATTCTAACAGAACATCCACCTATCCATAAGACAAGTCCTGTTGAAGTCAAAAGGAAGGAAGTATTGATGTGTGTAATTACACAGCAGTGCAAGCAACAGGATGCTACTTTGGCCACCTGCTGAAAAATACAGAGTCTCAAATTTCTTTAACTGGAGGTACTTCAGAATACTATCTTCAGAAGGCACTTAGAAGTTTTTGCCTGAAGTTAGACGAAGCTTGAGTTATCAAAAAGTAACGTCCTCGGTATCCAAGAAGAGGTTATGTTATGTCATAATTTCATACCTCAAAATTTCAAGCTAACAGAGCTGCATTAACTTGGAAAAGATTTACAATTCTACTCTGTTCAAGTGGGAAGTGTCACACACATACTTACACTAAAGGTGGTAATAGGGTTTAGAACTGTGACATACTACAGTCAATGATCTAGTGTGTGACATACATTCCTCGATTATATTACTATTTTACACTATATTTATCCTTCCACCTATTTTCTGAAATAATCTTTTGATCAATCTGAATGCCTTATCTTAAAGTAGTATTTCCTAGCATTTATCCTAGACCTTCACAACCAATTGCCCCACCATAGTAAGTCAGGAAGTAACTTCATTTCTATGGAAATGACATAAGTTTTGGTATATGAAAACAGGCAAGTGAAGACGGAAACATGTACTCTTGCTTGGCAGAGTATGAAGTTAATGAGCATTTTAACAATGCAATAGCCTTCACTAGCAATGTCAGACAAAAATTTACAGTACATCTAGCATGATATACATTTATTTAGAATGACATAAATGAGCTCACAAGACATGCTATGCTGTTCCTCCTCTTACCTGTGGAGAAAGTAACTCAAAGAATTCAAATGGGATTGAGGGGAGTCCAAGGGTAAACATTTAGAAAAAAAAAATAATCTTTGTGTACATTTGGTGTTTTAAACATGACAAACATAGTACAACTCTTTCAATTGATATCCTACCTGAAGGTCTTTCACGTTTGGAAACGGAATACCTATGGTTATAACTGCACGGGCATTCTCATCACAGAAATCCAAGCCTTCACTAACTTTTCCTCTGCATACAGCTACAAGGAGTGCTCCATCTTGAACAAGCCAGAGAGGAATATACAAATCATTCCCAGAGGTAAACTGAGTATCAGAAGAAAGCTTCACCAACATCTTTTAAAAATCTAAACATAATATAGCATAACACACTGGGTATCAGTCTGGAAAAGGTGAGTGGATACAAAATTATTTTGTTAGAGGGGTGAGATTAATTCCCCTTTGACCAATAATATTATGATTTTGAATACCAACTAGCAAAATTATTTTGCACCTTATAATATAGTGGTACTTAATTATGCAAGAACAATATGTATCTAGTACAAAATTTTAAATCTTAAATTTTGCACTCCAAAAATCATGCTATTTACTTTTTGACGTACTATCATTCTTTGTTCTCTATATTAATATTTAAGTATTTTGAGAAGAAATGCTATAGTGGCTGTAATAGACGGCAAATCACAGTTATGCAATGTACTACAAGTTTGATTCTTTCAGAAGCCACTCTGCGCCCTGTCGGATGTGTAATTGCACACTATTACACAGCCCACTGCCTCTTGAATATCACTATTAGGATTAGGCATCATCCTGTACTTCCCTATATCCTCATGTAACAATACAAATAGCAGTTAAGCTTCCTCATTTATCACAATAACTTATTAAGCTGAGGTTAATTTAACTGTTTATGTGCAGTGTAAGAATCCCTCTTTTTTTAAAAAAAAAAACTTGAAGAGTCTGTTATCAACTATTTTGTATGTCTGAAGAACGTACCTTTTTCTCCTTTACATTTTATTGCATCATAGTATATTTTCAGCAGTTCATCAAAATCACTCTTTGCCCCTCCTTGAGGCTCTGCAATGACTGTCTTAACCAGCTCCAGGTTTCTCCACAAGCCAGTGTGTATCCAGCGATCTTTTAATTTGTCCAACAGCTGAAAACAAACAGAAAAATATGGAAGAGTTGAAATGAAAAGTCAATCACTCAAACTGCTCAAATGAAGCACACAAAGACATTTATTTTAGTGAAATTATATTACTCAGTTTTTGTATTTATTAATACAAGTTTCCCTGCCATACACTGTTGCACAGCTATGCAACACTTTGTAAACGTAATGGCCACCGATTTTGCTAATTAGAAAAGTGCAGATTTTTAAGTTATCAAAGCAAAACTCTCTAAATCTATAAGAGTGGTCACTAAAGAGCATCTTCTGGTCTTCCTCAAAGCAAGAGAAATATAATTAAAAGAAAAATCGAAATTACCCATATTTCTGATTACCAAGTAAGAGATCCATAAGTAAGAATGGAAACAAATGCTAAATTAATTTGAAACAAGACTTAGTATCTTAAATTTCCACAATATTTCAATATTTGAAAATTTACATAGATAAGTTGTGGGAGGAGGTACTGATGTAGGATTTATCAACGGCCGCCTCTGCTTCTTGAAGGGCCTGTCAGCTTTGTGATACCTACCAGGTGGTTCTGAACTGTACATATTTTACTCCAAATCAGTATATGTTCAAATTTTGCAAGCAAGTGTGAACGTAATGAAAATATGTATTGCATTACAAAAAGCAAAGTCTAAAATTAGCACAGACACAAGTCAGATAGGTGGGGTAATTTTGCAGTTAGCAGACATCGCATGCCCTTTTCTCATCAATTTTTAGACAGTTTTATCAAGACAGGGAGCAAGTAAGTCACTCCTTTGACTGACATCTTTGTCTGACAGTGCACAGCGTTGCCCTCAAGACAAGAGCAAGACAACCAACACATCTGAGAAAGAACTGAATAGATCTGGTTCAATGGACAGAAGTAAATACTTCATTTCACTCCTTTTACTGTTCAGTGATCATTAGTGCGTCACTAACTATTGTGCAGCATCGTTACTGGGCTTCATATGTACAGAGATTTTAAATTCACAGATTCTGTAATGAGGGTTATGTTCTTAATTTGTCTGTACTTCCCTCAACTCCACTCACTAAAGCCTTTCTCAGTATTTTGCTTCAGGCTATAGAAACTGCTCCATCTGGAACGTGCATTTGCCCCAGTTCATTGCTCAAAAAGCCAAAGCATCCCTTTACTCTGACCCACTTGCCGTTCTGATGCACTCCAGCCACCATCTCAGGATCTCGAATGGTTAGATTGTTACAAAATTAATCTGTCCCATGTCCAAATATACAGTTTAAGTGTTACTGCGAAGCAGAACTAACGGTAACTAATTGTTATCACATTTGAATTTACAGGGAGAACACTTGCAAACTCACAGGAAACTTGACAAGAGCCCTTGTGTATTCCATGTTCTCAACATTAAAGATCTGAATTTTTTCTCTGACATTTGGATTGGTTCCTTCTGAGGTACATGTGATTCAGAGGGGACAAATACTATGTTATTCTGTAATTTTCACTAGCTTTGTTCAAGCCTCAGCTTACTACTGACGAGATGATGCTCTCAAGCAAGCACAGAACAGCTGAGTGATGAACAGTAGGTACAGTTTCCTACACATACAGATGTTACTGTAGAATAAATCACCTCTTCTAAATGTGTCTGTCCTACTGTTGTCCCCTTTTCTACCAACTCTCATTTCCTGGCAGCATCCTGTCTGTAATCTCTTTTATATAAAAGGTCATAGTACTATGCCTGAGCAATGACTGCCCATCTTGCCATCCACAGCCTGCCACTACCTTCAGTTCTTGGATATGATATGGAGATAATTCTGGTAAAGAAAAGAATCAAACAAATTATGCCTCTAAGTACATCCATTTGGGATCTCTTAGAGCTGCCAGTGGCTGTAATATCATTAGCTTTCCAGATTTCATTCTCCCTTCTGTGAAACTAATGTCTGCCTGGGCATTCACTTAGCAATCTATGCTAAATTCACTTCTAGCACTGCCTGCTGTTTACCATGCATGCCAAAAGGAGGCCAGTACGATAATATAGACAGGATATATTTGGGTATAACTGAATTTGACATTTACATACATAAAACTATCCATGCTTTGACTTCTAATGGTCACTGGCCCCCGACTTTCTCCTCCTCCTATCAGCTCAGCGGCTGAAATCAACTTTTCACAAACACACCCTTATGAAGTGTTCTTAGCAGAAAAAAATGTTTCTTATTTTAAGATAACCAAAGTCTGTTGATAGTCTCAGAAAGGTCAAGATCCCTTACAAAAATTACTTAATCCCTCAATTCCACTGTATTTCTCTCATATTTGAAAGAAGCATAACTTATATTCAGTCAAAAAGATGGCAGCAGAAAACCTTCCTCCAAATTCTTAAGAAAACATCTTTTCTCTTTTGTGGGTTACCTAGCCCCTCCGGGTAAGCATCTATCAGACCATAATAGCTCCAGGTTTCTTGTTTAATTGACAACAACCGTCACAATAGAAAAATCTACAATTTTTGATGGAAGTGTGTGAATTATTAATGAAAAGTCTTTGGCAAGAATGGAACAATTCATTTAATTCACACAAAAGCTATTACCTCTTCCATATAATGGAGTTTGCTAGATATGGAAACTTTCTCATACACAGAAAAGTATGCACAAACACCCACAATACCCATGCTATAGGCACAGACACTGAAACAACGAGAATTATGGAAATGACTGAATACAAATAAATAAAATATAGAACACATACATGCCTCATAAGAGCTAGGAACCAAGTGCAGGTTTCTCATAAAAAATCATTTCACTTCGGGTTGAAAAAGTGCAAATGGGAGCAAGATATAATGCCAGAAATCACAGGAAGCAACCATTAATGCCCACAGTCAGTCACTTTTTCTACACAAGGGAATAATAGTTTCTGCAGTGGAAGGTAGTCTGTGTATATTTTATTAAATCCCTTAAAAATGGATTCTCAAATGGTTTATTAACAAATGGTCTTCCTCCAGGAGAGCAGAAAATCTTGTTAGAAAGAATCTGTCATCCTCCCACGCACTGAAGGATGTTTACTTTGATAGCTTTTTCCTTTTTTCCCTTTCTACAGTTTAAAGACACCTGTAAGCTATGATCCACAGAGCTCAGTAGTTAGATTCCCCTTTTGTCTCTGTCAGCATCCCCCTTTTTAGGCAACTTCTGAAGAACTCTTGAATTTTGGGAATGAGGGAAACTAGTTTCTCGGCATCTCTTGCCATAATGTTGCACTCCTAGGCAAAATCCTCTCATCCTGTGCCCATGAAGGACTTTGCCCCTTTCCATTTGCTGCTTCATTTTATACAGTGCCAAAAATTACGTTAGGGGTTTCCCATGTCATGAAGCAAGACCAAAGACATGTTTAATGTATTTTACCCTAAGGCAAGTCCATTGTAATTCGCAGCATCTTAACAAAGTTACACACTTAAAAAAACCCACTTCTCCAAACTTTTTTCATCTTGTATTTTTTCATCTTGTTTCTATGTAATTTTTTTTTTTTTTTAATGATAAGAAGCTTCATTTTTCACTGATATTCAGATATGAGGGTAGCTGGGGGGAGAAAGGAAACAGCCATTAGATTCTTCTTAATAAAAATCACAGTATTGGCACCACTGTTAGTGCAAAAAGTCAGAGACTCCCGAGGGACTAACATTGATCTAAAAGCCTTTTCCCATGCAGAGCTCTTCAAGTGTTTGCTACGAGAATTTTCTTTTTGAATAAGCACTGCTTCAAATCAAAGTGTGTCTCCAGTGGGCTGGAAACGTGTTTGAAGGGTCAAATAGAAGTTCTACACGCAGTCAGCACAAAACTTCAGAAATGGAAAACAGACATCTATGGCTAACCCAGAGGCCGACTTACTCCATTCGACTCCGTTTTGGAAGAACTAAGAGGGCTATGCTACACTTGGGACTAAAAGGGCAGTCACGTGCAGAAAACAGGGTTATCATCCAATCTGCCAACATGAGAAGCAACACACAAAGACGTACGGTGCTGCTGTAATGAGGTTCTCTTACATCATCTTTTAAGTATCAGTCTGTTACCGCACATTCTACATACAACATCAAATTCTACATTTATGTGAGATGGAGGGAGGAAGAGGTCTTGTCAGTTTAGAAGTGGCTAAAATCTCATAATACAAACATTTGCCCTTTAATTTCAAGGCTAAGTTACATGGTAGCGTGTTTTGGTTTTTTTAAAATGTAATCTAGACACATGCATCTTAAGCTCATTTCCAGCTATGGTTTGTAAAACCTGAAGTGTCTCGTGAAACACGAAGTGGAAAAGACTGGCGTGGGCCGTTCCGTGCTGAATACCTACAACTGCTTATAGGAAGTATTTCCAAAGGGAATCTAGACTAAACTAGAACACTACAGACATGGAGATTAGGGACTTCAAACATGGAATAAAGGGATCCCCCAAGGCTCTAGCAGATGTAGAAGAATATCCTTTTGCATCTACAAAACTGAAATGCATAATTTTATTTTCCTAGTACACAGACTAGGGAAATTACAGATTATCTCAATAAACAGTTTCTTTTTCTATGTAAGAACTGCCTTACAGATTTATTCTTTTTCAATTTTGTAACACTAAAAACATTTGAAGAAGCTACAGAAGTATGTATGCGCTACCAGCTGCACCTCTCTCCACATACAGGACGAACAACTGTTTCAGCAACTGTCATTAGATTCCGAGAGACACAAAAGAACCGAGAAGAGCACAATTCTGGTCCTTTCACAGTCTTACATTGTGAAAAAGGCCTTAAATTCCCCACGTATGCAAAATCAACCACAAAGTAAGGAAAATGTATCCAAAGGCAATTCCAACTGCCTAGAAATCCAGGTAGGATGAGGGAACAAAACTAAAGCCTACTCATTTAAATAAAACAATAAAACTTTTTCCAACACATGGTGTTCTAATTTTAAAACGAGTGAGAAACAGGTATCCCTGCATATTTTAAACATACATTAATAAGGTCTCCTACCTTTCCAAAGTATGCAACACTTAATATCTTACCAGCATTTCAATTTCAATAACACATTATAAAAGAGAACAAATACATCGTAAAAGAGACCATGGGAGATGAAAATCTGCAACTGATGGATATTGTAAGTGATTCAGTAACCAAAAAAAGCTAAATAACAGTATACCAAACATCTAACAATAAAATTTAATAGTATTAAATAATTTTTGCTCTTTGCAAAATTTTTTAATTAAAAGTTTTTAATCTACCATGAAGAACAGGCATGAACCAGTCTTTTAAAAACATACTATCCAAGGCAGACCTCACCACCAGTGTGCCTAGCATTTTACATAGCTTTTCTTTAAATTTTATACTAAATGTAAACACAATTTATACCTTCTTCAGTACAGAAGACATTAATTTCTGTATCTTTCCTCTCCTTTCTTCCACCGAGCTCATAAACTCTGTTTTGCTTCAAGACACTGAGTGAGTCAGTCCTTCAGCGAGTGCTTTTATCTTATCTAGGAGGAGGCAGCAGCAGAGTGGAGAAGGCAGAGGAGTGCAGATATCAAATTTATACATTGAGTTTTAGCAAATGTTTTTGCTTCAACGCGGCGCTTGTATCTTGGCAGAAAAATAACAGGTGTCAAACCCAAACAAATAAGAAGCTTTTTTCCCCTCTGCATCTACTGAAAAACATTACATTCAGAGGGAATGTCAAGAAGAAATGCAGTTTTCTTGCCTTACTACAAAATGTTTCCCATCATTTGGGCTGTCTGAAAAAAAAAAAAAAATACAGGTTGCTTTATATGTCACTGGACAACTCAACCTGCATCTGCATCAGCTGCCTCCTCTCTTCAGTGGAAAAAAAAAAAGTCTATACACTCTGACAGATCCTTCTGCAAATTTAAGCTATTAGGATGGAGGACATCATATTTTCCACTAAAGTAATCCTCTGATGATCTCAAGGCACAGATGTTTTTATAATGTACCTAATTCCATAGGTATTGCATTACCTTTAATAAGCTTCCAGGATGATGCAGTTTGCTGAGTCAGCTGGTTAGCTACAGCTGTAACTTTTTGTTCAAACTACTCTCCCCCTGGTCTTACAGCTCCAGTCTGTTCAGTGTGATGGTTAATTACCTGCTTGAAGGTTCTACTTCTATTATGAAAGAATGAAATTGTCTCTATATCAGTGATAATCCCAAAATATATTCAGTCATTAAATAAACACATTTAGTACGTCGCTTAAACACTAGTGGCCTTAAATTCATGTTATTTCGAAGTAACCCTAAAGAACGTTATCTGGCCAGACTCCACCCACTTTTTTCACATCACTTACATACTGTTATTACAGGCTTCTACTAAACTAACTCTTACAAGAACTGAGATGTTTTGGAAAAGTACAGAATTAGCAAAAATTATTTGACAGCTCTCTGAACCAAAAGGGTTGCCAAGCCTCTGTACCCAATGACCCAGAATCCCATAGGTAACTGACCCCCAAGACTATTGGAACTCTTCAGTTTGGAGGAAACAACAGTTAACAAAGCCAACGTGGTGGCATGTGATCAGAAATTAATTTCACTTCCACCTTTAGTTTAAAAATAAAACAAAAAAAGTCCTTTGAGGTTAAAAGTGAACATGAAGGAAACAGCAGAAGGAAGGAAATAAACAGAGCAATGAAATGGGAATAAAAGATTGAAGGGACAAGAGATAACTGCCTGGAAGGATTCAGGTGAAAGGAAAAAGCTGAGTTTCCTTCTAAAAGCAGGGGGGAAAATATCTGGGCCAACTAGCCAACAAAATCTAATGTTCATTATGCAAATCTTTAAAATAAATTTGGAAATAGCACTCTCAAACTATTAAAAAAATAGTACCATAAAAAGCACAATGTCCCTTAATAAGAATAAAAGGTCACATGTATGAAAAGAAAGCAATGAAACCCAATAATATTTATCCGTATCACCAAAAGCATTACATGCTTTCAAAAGGACTGAAAGAATACACAACTTCTAGCCAGAAGTCATTTACCAAATTGGCAGAGCTAATTTACATTTCATCATCTTTGTTCCTTCTTAATCAACCTGTCTGCTTTTTCAACTGTGATCAAGAATAAAATCACATTCCTCATCAATAAAGAAGAAACCTCAATTTTGCTTGACACCCAGACATTTGCACAGCACTAAACTGGGACTATACAAGCCCAGAATAACTTAGTCCATTGAATTATTTAAGCGGTTGTTCGCACTCAATTAGATTTTCATGAAAGGTTAAGCAATAGACTGATTCACAGAAACCTCTTCATGTTTATGGGAAGTATTTAAAATAATACAAGGAGGTATTTAAAATTCCTTCTTTTGAAAAACTAAGCTGACACATTAGTATTTTGTATCTATTAACAAAAAGTATTAAGCTTCAAATTCCATTTTCTTAATTTCTAATTATAACACATTTCATTTAAAGAAAATATGAAAATATCCATGCCCAAAATGTTTCATTTGTGAAGTAAAATCAAAATAGAATGTTAATTTCCCACTGTTAATGGGAAACTGGAGAAAAATACCCAATGCCCTTATAAATAGATACGCACAGGTAATCTTTTCTTTATGTGCCAAAACCAAACTGATTCAATGCAGCCCTTTAATGGAAACAGGCCACAGAAAGATGCTATTCTTATCGAGCAGAAGCTACGCCTCCTTTCTACTGCACATTTCCCCAGCTATTTATTATCATCATGGGGCCATGACCAGCAATGCAAAGAAGTGTTCTTTTGAACAACGCTGGGTTTACAGAGCACTAACTCCAGATCAATTTCTGCCTGATTTCCTTTCCCAAAGTGTCACAGAGCCTCTGTAATTAAATGCTCCGTAACTGCAAAACAGAAAATACAAAACAAATTAAACATCAGTAAGAAGAAAGCATTCTATTATAAAACCAATAATTAAAGAATAGGGGGAACATAATATGTTCAGGCTTTGATTTCTTTGTTTTAAGGAATACGAAGACTAGGCAACACAGAGAATTTTCACGTGGAAAGACCTTAAAAAAAGTCCTGAAATAAAAGCAGACATTGTGAAGGAATGAGACCAGAACGTACGCTCATCTAAGTACAATTTCCAGAGGAAAACACACATTCCTCACCTTTTTCAGAACCTCTCCTTTTCAGCTGATGAGGAAGATTTTCTGATGTGTATTTAACTGCTAACCCTTACCATCTGTTACAGCAAAAATCAAATCAAGTGCATAAAATAAGAGCGCATATATTTAAAGCGAAAGTTTTAAAGCAAAAGTTGTTAGAAGGAGAGTGATTTTAAAAACTTAAGCTTGCACAGGTAGTCATGATACCAAAATGAAAACAGACGTTGGTCAATGCTCAGCAGGTTATTATCTTCTATAAGAAAAATTACATTTTATGGGAAAGCCTTCAACAGTCCAGAGGTAGAACCCAGGAAGCTGCGAAAGGACCTCGACCCAAGTCGCACATTTATTCTGACATTTTACATTTCTTCCAGAGTTATGAAGAAAGATCATACAGCCTTTTAATTCTCCTAACAGGTGGTCTATATCATGGAGTCTTTCCTCAACACATCTCCCAGGAGAAAGTTGCCCTCAACTGGAAATCTGTATCACTACTACATGTGCTATTTAAAGAGATTTTTCACTTACGTCTCTCTCATAATTTCTTCGCAACAGAAAATCAGCTTGAAGAATAAAACTTTAAAACCATAAAAGTGCCTGTGATTTCCAAGAACTTGTGTGGGAAAAGCATCTTTTTAAGTTTAGAAGTAGTGTACTTATTTTCTCAAGGCAAATTTTAAACAAACATGAAAGAAAAGCAAACATTTAGGACCGAGACTGCTGTTGAGATACCTACATAGGCTAGGAAATGTAGGATAAATTCTGTGCTAGCCCACACAGGCTTGGCAGACACACTGTGTGTGTGTGGGGGGGGGGGAAGGGAAAAAAAAATATAAAAGCTACCATGCAACTCAACTACATAATTAAACTAAACCCTGAACATGGTGAAAACCTTTGTATTATGAACAAGATTCTGATCACCATGTGCACACTCCAGCACAATAAAAGGTGAATAATTCATAATCATTTTCAAGAAAAATTATGCATCACTCAACTTGGGGGAAACACAGGGGATTTCACTGGTATGATTTTTCTTTAGGGACAGTGACAAAGTGCCGCTCACCAGCAGGAAACTGAAGCACTGAACTGTGTTCCATGTGCCATAAATCAACACTGCAGCCTACAGGATGTCTCTCTGGTACCAACATACCATCAATTTTTCAATAACCTCCTTAAATAATGGAATATGTGAACGGCGACAACAGTAATGAAAAATGAAATGTTTTGCACGCCAAAGACTCTAGAATAACACGGTTAATATGTTGCTTCTACAGTTAAAGAAGCTTTTTTATATAAATTTTTTTCCCCAAAACCCATCGTGTTTTACCACAAACAATCTGGACAGCCTTTGAAGTATTCAGTCTTTGAGCTCCATTGCAGCTGTTTCTAAACAACCTGGTTCAAAACAATGTTTCTTTTGTGGTTTTAAAATTAACCAAGACAACAGCTTTCTGTGTTACAAGAACTGCTTGTACATTCACTCTAGGCTATCATTACACTTTCACGTTCCAGTGAGAGAGCAATCCTTCACGCAAAGAAAGCTCTCCAGAAAAATTTATTTTTAAAAGAATTGTTTAGATCCTGGTCCTGAATCAAATAAAAAATTATTAACTGTTCATGAATAAAGCCAGCATCCTACACCGCTGTCCTCTTCTTCACCATTCAAAACCCAAGCTCAGTCATCTTTGATCTCTTTTTTCCAGAATAAAGAGGGGGGGAAAAAAAAAAAAAGAGAAGGTTGTCTTAGTGGCATATCAGCAGTGAAGCACAGAACCATCTGGGAAAACTGATGCAAACAGACGTGCAGCGTAGTCCTAGGCACAAGGCCGACCAAGCCCACGAATGCTCACACAGCAAATGGGGGCAGGCAGATGCCTGTCATGGGCAACTGACTCCAAGAGTGGGAGAGTAACAGGTTTTAGCTTTTAGTCTTCTATTAACACTAACAGAGGAAATATTTTTAAATTTATAGAAGGCATTTTACTCCTATAGTTATTACATAATTTTAAGAAAGATTAATATTCTCGTTTCTTTCTCAGCAAGGTTAGTAATTTTTCCCTTGTTATACAGCAGTATAACAGTGCACATAAAAGAACTAACACAATTTCTTAGCAACAACCATGTATTCCATGCACAATGTTTAGCTCTGAATAGGTAATTACATAATGATAAATTACGATAACAGGGAATGATATCAGCTCTGATTCTTGGAGACATCTAAAACCTCTAATTTGGGAAGTAGGACCACTAAACAGAGAAATCAGTACAATTCCAGACCTAAGTCAAAGAATGAAGCAAATGTACAAGTACAGAAACGCAAAGCGATAAAACTTTCTGCAATCACGACAATGCAAATGGCGACCCTCACCAGTGTCACCAGTATCAGAAACATGCACTTCACTCAGCAGCAATTAAGGAGGGAACAATAAGCAATTAATCTTATACAGTAAGAAACTATTCCATGACTTCACTTAAAGAAAATTTTAAAGCAATCTGCCAAGCTTAACCAAGTAAATAACATTTCTATAACAAATGAAAGATAACATAGGGCTCCATAGACAAAAGAGCACGAATAATAAGAATAAATTGGGAACGGTTATCTATCCCACAAAAAGAATCTCATGCTGGGGAAGAAAACCTGAAAGAAGGATCCTTAAATACAAACTTTACCATAAATCCAGTAACCTCACTGGAACTGTGCTAATTTATGTAAGGAAGGAGCTGTTTTTCTGGTTTGGGGTGGTTGTTTGGATTTTTTAGGTTTGTTTTTTTTTTTTATTAAGTATCCTTCCTTCCCAAATCAAGAAGACTTATCTGACCTTAGGTAACTTGGACCATCTCTTTTCCACAACAGAAAATGCTTGATATACCTTCACCATATACACTACACAGTTGAGAAAAAAAAGCCAAAGAAAAAAAAAAGCTAGTGTAAGTATTTCTTCAAAGTAGACAACTATCTCCTCCTTCCCTTCTCCCCAATTAAAAAAATGTAGGAAGAGTGAGGAACATCAGTACCTCTCACAGCACCCGATTCTTAAGAAAGAATGTCTCACCTCATGATCAAAAATAGGAGGAAAAAGCCAAAAACAAAGTTTCAAATGTAACACACTGCAATTTGACTTCTCACAAGCCAATTGGCTTATTTGTAAGCCATAAACGAGAATTTTTGTTTTGTGCGAGTTACTTGTCTCAATAGATTATTTTTTGCAAAAATGTTTTAACACACTGTGAACTGAATCAAAACGCAATGAATACTCTTTAGAACATACCATCTCACCACTTACATTTTATCACATAGAGGCTTGCTTACCCAATTAGCAACTACGTCTAAGGCATGATTTATAAGACACTATTTCATAGGCTTCCTGACTTTCCAATGAGGCAGATTTTTTCTGAAGTTAAAATAGCCTAAGTGTCCCTTTCAATACATGTAATATTCAAATTCTTGTCTGTGTTGTTACATTGCTGATACAGAGCATGCCACCTAAATATAAGCTTTCAAGTATATTTTCTCTCATATATAGTGGTTTTCACACATGAAGAAGTCCCATCTCTACCACATCAGGCAGTGAACCTCCAAGAAATGCCCAAGGGACCAGGGAGTCTGCAGGTTGCAATGGTACAGAGCAACAGTAATGTCAAAGTAACCTGTGCAAGATACACCTTCTCCTTAGAAATAATGTCGCTTATGTATATTGCTCCTTATTAATAACTATTGTTTTCCATCCCACTTTCTCTCCACTTCATTAAAAGCTCTTGAGGAAAAAAAAACACGTTGACTGTAATTGTTATTTACTGTTTGGATTCTCTCATTCAGGGTGCGAACTTCGTGACTGTGAAAACTCATTTTCAATGCAGCTACTATTTAAATGATAGGAAAAATATGCAAGCAGAAAGTGTTAATTACAAGGGAAATTGGAGCATGTGTTAACTAGATACAACAATTCAGCTTGCAGCACTTTGACAACTCAGGGCTCAGAAGTGAGAAACAATAATAGATTTTTAGTTTATTTTCCTCATGCTGTATGTTCAGGGTATTTAAACTAACAGCATGATAAAATATTAAACTGCACAGCTCTCAGGGTGTGAAATTCACAAGCAAAACACTCATCTACCAGTATGGCATGTAATTTTTTTAGACATAATACCCAATAATCTGCCACAGACTGTCGCTACGGATTCTACTTTATATGATGTGCAGATGCTATCACAAAGTCTATCTGCTCTATGTAAAAGCAAGTGCCACAGGGCACTTGAATAATTGCAAGTCCCTTGCTGGTCACTGTAGCAGTTCAGTAAGCCACAGAAAGGATATTTGTTCATTCTTTGCAGCCAGTAATTCAAAAAGATAAGGTAGGACCCAAATCACACCTAGAACTTTGCCCTGAGCCAACAGCACCAAACTGCTACAACACTCAATCACAACGGCCGTCGTGTACTCGAGGAGCAGCCGTCTGTAAAAGGTCTGATTGCAATAAGTATTGCATATGAGCAGCAAACAGCTCCGCCATTCTCACAGTTTCTGCAGGTTTCCACAGAATGGGACGTCGGAACAGTTCATTCCTTTCGTATCACTTCACCCAAAATTTCCATTCACCCAGAATATTCACCTGAGTAACTCTCCAATTTAATATGTGGTAAAGGTAGACTCAGTTACCAATGCTGCAAATTCATACTAACAACTTTATAATATAAACCATATTTCATAAAAAGATCAGAATTTCCAAATGAGTATCTTTATAGATTGTCATATTAAGGCCAATCACTGAAAAATGTGTTTTTAAAAAGTCATGTTTAATCTCTGAGACTGAGCTCTAGCAGTAAAGGGGACGACCATGCTCCCTTCCTTGAGCGTGCAATATCATCTCTTCCCTCGAGCCATCTCTGACACTTCTCTGACCTCCTGATGAGCCAACTCAGTTTACAAGGCCAGCAAAAAGCTAACCAGGAAAATAAAAAGAAGGATAAAAACTTTTCCTTTGTTCTGGAGATCTGAATCAATTGACGCAAAATTCAGAGCAGCACAAGAACAATCACAAGGGAAGGGGGAAGAACCTCACCATTCAGCAGCAAGCTGCTGGATCATCTCCTCTAACTTCTCCAAGGTTATCTAATGTTTGGATTGTCTCTAATTTCCCAGAAACTAGGAAAATTTCTCCATAACCAGTAATCTAGGATCCCGTCATACTATTTAAGAAAGAAAACAAATATTGTGCAACTGTTCAGATTGTCAGTTATCATCCCCCAGAGATAAAATTTTATCTTTGATGTAGCCCTCCAGCATTTTTCTTGGCCTGCTTTGTAACACGTGGATGGTCAAAACTGAACTCGGCCATCGGTAAACAAGCAGTGGGAAAAAAACCACCCCAAAACTAAACCACCCAAGAAGTTAAAAAATTTTAAGTGAAAACATTCCAGTGCATCATTAAAACAAAACGCACATCAGCTTTAAAAGTTTAGGAGAACTTCAAATATTCCTTTTGACCATAATTCAGCACTATTCTGGCTTTCTTGTTCCAAGGAGATATATTGGCTGTAGCCCTCTGTAATTACAGAATGAATGATCCTGCCAGGGTGTGAATTGCCAGCTCCATCTTCAATTTAATTTGGCAGAGGAATTTGATTGAATTGATGACATAAAAGAAGGAGGCCTGCCAACAAAATCTGAGGATAAAGATTATATACCTGGTTATAGAAAAATGCTTCTTATTCTAATTTTTTCTGTATGAACTTCGCTACTCCTTCTCCTGCTGTTCTCTATTTGAGCTGATAGCACCACAATAGTCTTCAGTGCCCGAATCGGAGAAAAGACCGTTGTGATGGAATGGCTGAAATCTTCCATCACACTCCGTGATTTTTACACATATCTTTGCTGTGCCCGAGTCAACAGGAAGAATGGAAACTGTAGACTTCAGAAATCACATTAAGATTTACAGGAGCCATTGGAGCTCTCAGAAGACACCTCCGATAATGCACACCAAGCCTGAAAATTGTTCTTTTGGATGAATGTGAGGGCCCCAATAGCTAGACAGTTTATATTACAGACATTTAAATGTTTAAATTATGGAAAAATAGAGAATAAAACTGAAAGTACATATTGTATATGATTAATGGGAGCAAAAAAATCCCATAAAACATGAAGAAGCTGAGATAAAGACCAGAAAGAAAACTACCAGTCCAGTGTAAGAGTGAAAAACAAGCAGTGAAGAAACAATAGTGGGCAACAAGTAAAACAAAACTCCGTCTACGTTTATTAGGTGCAAATATTGAAATGTGTAGGTTTTGAGTCATTAGAATTTGGCTTTTTTAGATCACATTTTCCCCAAATTATGCCCCATCAGACAGAAATCACTTATACTAAGATTTTCACCAGAGTAAGGCAAAAGACACAGCTTCAGAATTTGGCAGTAAGCCTTTCTTGTCAAAGGAAAAAAAACCCAAACCCAGAAGGGTCACTTCAGCATCACGAGCCCTACCTCAGACCTCTGCAGTCACTGGAAAAAACTCCAGCCACTTCCAGGGGGCATCACACAGAGACATCAGCGTCAGGGAAGAGACACAGAGTGCTTCTCGCGTATTGTTTAATTACTCTTCCATCATTTTGCTCTACTTTTATTGTTAGGTACTCGCACATAATTTGAAATAGCAAGGATGACAGAATTCTATTCCCTAAAGTCTTTTCTTGTTTTTAGGGTTTCTTACATACTGTAATAGCACCGTTGCAGCTGTTTGGCTCAAACAAATAAAGCTTCTGGAGTAAGAGAATGCCTTTCCCTTGAGAGCAGCAAGCAAATGCTGTGCAGAAAGTGAGCATCATTATTAATTTACAATTATTTCATAACTTACCCCTGATATGCCAGCCTGTTCAAAGGCCTCCTTTCTTTTCTTCCCAGTCAATGTGATGTTGGATATTAGCTATAGTTACAACATCTAAAACTAGATGACACATTGAAACATTCTGTTTCCTGTATAATTTTAAAGCTGTAACAGTGTAAATTACATTCTATAGCATTAAAATTATGCAGAAAGTTAATGTTTATGTAACTTCAAAGAACAAATTTCTGTCATAAAACATACTTGGTGTGAACAGATCCCTGCATCTTGCAAATATTTAGACACAGGAGTAAATCTCTTCCTCGAAGCACTCCTGCAGCTGTCAACAGGAATATCGAGGAGAATATTACTCTTGCCAAAGCATTTATCCCTGCATATTATACCTAAATACACCTAACAGAAAAAAAATAAGCAAATTCATGGAACCCACCTGACATTACTAGATAATTCCTCACATAAGCACTCTGCAAGCAGTGCAACTGCACCATGGAGCAACCATCTGTGGTGCAAATAACTATTTTCCTATTTAATTTCAAATTCACCTTTTAACTGCACAGACCTAATGGTTTCCAATTTTTCCACCATACACACTACAAGCAAAAAGACACTGTGGAATGTTTACCTCTTATCTGGATATTGTCATTTTACTGTCTCAAACTTCTTAAAACAAGCTTTTCGCTAGGGAGGAAATCAGTCAGCATCAGACCTAGTGGGGAAACCCTGCACTTGCTCAATGTCTATGGCTCTTACATAGTTCCAGATGTTCAGAACATTAATAATGCACTAACTCAAAACCTCTTTTTGAAACTTTAGAATGTGCAAATTGCATTAAAACCTCTTTGCCCTCATTAATGGTATTGTTACAATCCCAGTACTCTGGAAAATGTTTTTTGGCATTTGTTTAACTTTGTGATATTGCCATTTACTCATTTTAACAGCCAGTGCTCAAATCTTAATGCTTTTAATAGGCCTGGCTAAACAGACTACCATCTTTTGTAAATTTATTGAAGTAATTTATTAAATAAGTAAAAGTTGTCTGAAGGCAGCGTTGGTTTTTTTTTATTGATGGCAGAAAAAAATGGGTTCCTCATAATTTATTTATGAAATTGTGTTTCGGGAAAATTCTAGAAATTAAAATATTCTGTTCTTTTTTCAGTGTTATGACCAATTCATTTTCTGCTACTCTGACACAGACTTCTTAAAAAAAAAAAAAAAAAAAAATTTACCAACCTCATACAAATCTCAGTAAGAAAAGGAGTCTGTCTTAAACTAAGAAGAGCCAGACATTCAGAATTAATACTGAAACTGTATATCCCTCCCTCAGCCTGTCATATATAGGGGTGGCACATTTATGTCCAGGCCAGGAGACAGTACACCCAAAGACTCAGTCGCATATCCAATGCGCACACACCGCTGTGCAATGGCAGAAGAGTGCAATAGTCAGAGGTTAAACTGAGGTCCCTCCTGTTTACTCTAAATAACTACGTAGAAGGAACCTGAAGATTCTCAGTCTGTTTGAAAACAGCACAAATTAGGATCTATTGCTGTGCTCTCCACTGCTCACAGTTAATTAATACTGTTAAGGCCTGCCTAAAGTTGTGTAATGCTGCCAAGAATGGTATGTCAACAGGAAGGTGAACAGCACTTGCCTGCAACTTCACTACAGCTTTGGTTGACACCTTAAAACATGGAAAGGGAGCAAAGACAATAAACAGAGGTGTTCCAGTCCAAATGGATTTGCTGTCACCCAATCCTGTCTGTTCTCAGTGAAGAAAACATGATCAGCCAAGAGAACAGGAAAAGTGGATGAGACTGACATAACTTAAACTCTGAGCTAGCAGCTCTTAAGATTTTGAGATACATAGAAACTCAAACATGAAATTCAGCATTTATTTTTTGAAAGTGACAAAAGTTATTACATATGTATCATTATAACGTTACCCCAAAATTCTCAAGGGAAACAGCAAACGCAGTGCAGCATTAATTGGTCTGTACCTACACATTAATAGTTCTGCCTTCCTAACTAACATAGTACATGGCAATGCCAATTTATGATGAAGGGTATTTGTTCATTAGTAGGAAGATTGAGACTGCCAGATCTATTCAAGATTGGATATTAAATAGTTTGGTCTCAGATTTATTGTACACAAAACTCATTACATGGTCACTTGCATGGAAAAAAGTAACAACTAACTGTTGTTAGAGCTGACAGCATTGCAAATATTTACACCTCAAGTTCAATAGCAGCTGTAATAAAGTGACCTAAGAACTATTTTCTCATGGTTTTGGTTGCTTTTAAATTAAACTATGAGTTATGAAAGTGCTACTTCAATAATGGAGCAGTGCTTTCAATTAGCTTTGTAATTCCTGTTTCCTCTTCTACTTTGTCTCTTCTATTCTTCTTTTTCCTCAGTTCCAGCTGAAAATGAGGGGCTGGTGAACAGGAACAAAACTCAGAAACACCCCTCAGTATAGGATGTATGAAAACCTTCTTTAGGATATACTGACCAACCTTACTAGAAGTCAGTCAGTCTGAAAAAAGGGTCATTCACAAGAAGAGTGCTAGAGGAAACAAATGCCTTAGACCACTCTGTTCCAACATATTAGTTGTTAAAAGTTACTCTCCAACAACCCTTGGAATCACTGCAGTACACAGCAGAAGCTCTAGACAGTCCAACAATTTTCCAGCAGATATTGTTTAGTTGTAAGAAAGTCTTGCTACTTTGTCATTATTCTCCACCAAATTCTCCCCAAAACATTAATTTGCTGGAAGTTATACATGTTAATGAAATGCAAGCAAGACTTCAAAATTCTGCATTCATTTTCTTCTCTATTACCTTCACTACTTTTGTAATTGACTACCCATTTGAGGTAAAATTCATATAGCACCATAGCTCTAAGCTTCAAACAATTGTCACCTGCATTTTAAAACAGTAACACAACTGGTATGAAAAAAACCTGTACTCATTTTGCAGACATTTGGACACAAATACTCCTTAAAGAGTATAGCAAATGACTTTTTGAATGTAGATTTAGATCATTCAGCCACTTCTAAGAGGTTCACAAGGCAGACAACAAAGCAGTTACTATTTCTATCTTTGTAGGCTAGTATTTCTTGAAATTTTCTTCATTTTTCCAAGACATTTCTCTCTACAAAACTATTTGATACAGTATAATGCAAAATACACAGCAACAACACTGTGCAACTACCACATAAAACTGCTATTTGTCCTCGGAAGTTAAAGCTTTGTAAAGGAAAGCAGATACAAAAGTAGTATGATTAATCTGAAATCAATGGAGAACACTACATCTTAAAGGTGCAGGAGGAAAAGAAAAAAGTGGTAAACAAATCTTGGATTCTCAAGTGAAGAATACTTACCAGTTTGTAAGTTTTACTGATGAAAACAGGCATTCAAAGCCTTTTGAGCAATTATCTTATTTTAAAAATTGTACTTTTCAAGCCTTGGCTCAACAATTAGCAGATGCAAATTAAACAACGATGCCTCACAGAAAAACAAAAAAACCCACCCACTTTAACATTATTGTCCAAAGCTTCTTTTGTAAAAAAAAAAAAAAAAAAAAAAAAAAGCGCTACTAAAGAAAGGTCAGTTAATTCATCATGATGGATTATCACTAAAATTTATAAGCATTAGCATTTTTCTCCTTGCTGGATACCTTGACTTTGATATGACACATATTGAATGAATCATCCAAGACACAGGCACCAGGCAAGATATATCTTAATGCAGACAGGTCGGCGACATGAACCCTAATGGTCCTTATCTTAATCTTGTTTAAAAGCATCTTAGATTTCTGAGTAATCTTTTCACCTTCTGATATTCTCTTTTATAGAGTGTTTTTGCTGGAGTTGCTACTGATTTTCACATAAACGCATTTTTGTTGCATGGTATCACCAGTTTTAGTAGCCCTAAAAACGATCTAGGCTTGCAATTTAGTAAAAGTTAAGATTAAGCCTATTTTTAAAAAAGTCAACATGTCAGAACTCCAATAATGACAATAAAAATTTGTATGTTATTGTAGATTATCCCATTCATGAAACATGGCATCATAGCTGCTCATAACATAGACGCCTATCAAATGTGGAGACGTATGTTTGACACATTGTTTTCTTCTCACCCACATATTCTCCTCCATTGCATTAACAACTTGGATATTTGCCATACGTATATTTTAAACAGTCACCCTTCAATGAAAATATGTCTTCAAATACCTGATTAAGATAAAAGCAAGTTTCTCTACTATTGTTTTTTTTGTATTCACATCTAATAATTCCAAATTACACAGAGAAAACAACGTGGCAGACTTTTCCCACAAAACTGCACCAAGCTCTTTCTGCTACAACTGCTTTGATGATAAAAAAAAAACCCAACAAAACAAAACCCACAAAAAAACCCCAGGGGATGGAGGGGCACAGAGGAAGATAGCAGGTGAATTATTTTTAATGCAGATTGTTTTGCAGTAACAGCAGTTCATACATTAGGTAAAAAGGCCTTTGGAAAGCACCTTCTCAGCCTGACAAAGTATTTTCTTAAACTGATGATTAGGAAAGGATGCAGGCTTACAATGTTGTGGACTTTAAATTCTTTACAAAACAGCTGAGTACCATTCTACAGATTATAAATATCTTGTTGTAAGGGGCACTCCAGAGCAAAACATAGACAAGTGACTACTACCTCTTCCTGGCAGTAGACAGCTCCTTCAAAGAAATCTAGAATCTCCCAGGAAATTATATACCTGAAGAAATGCTAACAGAGAAAAATGCAAGCCATTACTGGATGCTTTTTGCACGCATTAGCACTGGAAGGAGTATTTGACTAAAATTCCAGCTCCTGCAGCAATGTACTCTGCTACGTTTATAACGTTCACCTCAGATGTTCTATTAAGCAGCATCCAGTTTTCTCATTTTATGATTAGGTTTATGTGGTGAGATTTACAAATTTTTACTTGCCCTCTATTTATTTGCACATTGGAAAGCTTCTACTAGGTAGATATCTCTTCTAAGTGACTATGAGATATTTTTTCCTCTCTATTATACACTTCAGAAGTCTGAAACAAATAATTAAATTTCTGCCAATGTTTGTTTCTCCAGCTCTAACATGAATACAGGGGTCACTGCTTTCACCAAGTATTGGTAGATCACTTCTTTAATGTATACAAAGCAACCTGAAATTCCAGACAAAATACAGGGAAATAAATATTACTCATAAAAGGCCCTTAAATTCCAGACTGAGAAGTCCAAATGGTAATATTCATTTTATTTCTGCCATAAATTTATTTTATTTCTGACATCATGCAACAAAGTTCTGAATAACAGTAAGAGAACACTGCTTGGGTGCAGGCTCTAGGGTCCCACCATCATTCATCACAAACTCTGTCAGGCACTTCAGCTTCCTATGGCAGGTGTTACACCTTCCATTCTTTCTATTCCCCAAAGACTGAGGCCAAGAAGTGCTGATTTACCATTCGTACAACAAAAAAGAATACATACCTATATTTTATTAAAGTGAATGAAAGTCTATGAAATTCAAAATGAAAAGAAGTGAATGAAAGTGCAGTAAGATGCTATTTCTGTCTCTAGCACTCGCCTTCTAGATACAAACAAGGAAGTAACATACCATTTACTATCTGAATTAAATTAATAATGGGCTTTCCAGAAAAATAAAATTAACTTTATTTACAAAGCAAAATAATTAGGGATAATTTTCAAAGATGTTTTCAGGCAAACAGGTAAAAATGTGCAGCATGAACACTGAAAGTGAGGTACTGAAACAGAGCGAGCCATCCAAGAAGTGGGGCTTCTGCCAGAGGTGCAGAGCAAAGGATGTCATTGCTGAGCCACAAATTCTTAAAAACTAAAAGAGAATGTTGAACTGAAGAATGAATCTGCAAGTGTAACCAAACTGAAATCCCACGTACATGCCTAAATTCAAGCTTCATCTAAACTCAATCTCCACCTGGAGAGATGGTACTCAAAATTCAGAGCATTGCCCTCAGCCTTCCACACGTTTAAAAAGATTTTATTTTTCACTTATTCCAAAGTTGAAACTCCAATTAATAAAACAGGTTGAGACCTCAAAAAAATCTGCTTAACTCAATAGTTAATTTAGTGAGGTACATGACCAGTATATTAATCAGATCTTGACAGTCTTGAACAATTTCTTTAAAAGCTGCAGTTTTTTAAAGGGACGTAGCAATTTCCCCATTAAAATCTCTGAAAATCAGTTTTAAAATGCAAATGTGCAGGTAAGCAATATTTGGTATGACGATGAAAGAAGAATGCCTTGTTTTCCCTGAACTAATATGCTTATGCTTACATTATTCTGTGTTCTCAATATATTAATCTCAGACTTAAAGGCAACCCACTCCACAATAAAAGAAACAGAATGAAAAAGGGCATCCATAGAAAAATATTGGCAATGTGATTTTAAAATATCATCCTTCAATTGTCTGCAATTTATATTTATCAATACTTGCACTAGGATCATGGAAGTACTCCCAGAAAGAAGAAAAAAAAACCCAAACCAACAAAACCAACCACTCAACGTGTTTAGCCAGTTGACCTTTCAGTAAAACATAAGGGCAGCAGGAGGGGGAAGGGTCCCAGAGCTGTCCAGCAATCTCCTTTCTTCCTTATTAAATGTCATTATAAAGTCTCTCCATACTTTCAATTCAGAATACTATTCTCAAAAACTTTCATAAATATTCGTCAGGTCTGCGTACATCAGATCAACGATCATACACTTTAGTAAAAGAATAATGAGGATAGTGAAAACTGAAATATGCTCCCATTTCAATTCTTAAATAAGTTGAATATAAAATTTATTTTCAGATCATTAACTTTGCGTATAAGCGCAGAGTGTTGTGAGCTAGGTTAAATGAATTTATAGTCAGTAATCTGTTTTTTTCAATGACTTTACATTACCTGGTCTAATGTGGTCACCTAATGGTTACTGTCAGTAATTGCACTGATGACTGCAGTTCTTTATTGACAGCCAGTGAAGAAAAAAACCCTCGCTTTGCAGCCTCTTTAGTTAAATAATAAAACTGACATGAAGGTTTTGTAAAAAAGCAGCAATTGTTTTTATTTCATTTTTTTAAATATTCTCTGTTAATGAACCTTGGAGATGAGGGAAACGGTCTGAAAGCTTTATTTCCATTATGCTGGGGGTTTTGTTTATTTAGTTGGATTTTTTTGTTTCGTCTATTGAGAGGATTTGTTAAAGTCATAAACAATGGTTTAAAATGAAAAAAGCCACACTCTTGCAAGCATTACAAGAAAAATGGGCATGAATTACAGAATTATATTGCAGGTTTATATTCCTGTTCCTCAGAGCTGACCACAAATAACAGTAGGAACTAACATAAGAAAGCAGAACTACTGTGAGGTACAGATTAACCATGATTAGATATCTGTTGTCAGTGAAATTAGATATTGCGTAGTTTGAAATTGAGAAATTTGATTCCCTTCAGCCAATACCAGTGAGCAATTCCCCCCCCGACTCAAGAAAAATATACTACAATCTCCAATACAGTGAAATGGAACAAGAAACAATGAAAGAAGAAGAAATTAACTGGATGAATACTACATTCAAATAGCATACAAAGAACATGCAAAGGCATCCTTGCTGCTGAGTTATACAAATAAAGTTTCCTTTCAGGATGTGTGCTTACACAGAAGAGATTTTTGTATTTTTTCTTAAATAATTTCAAAACATTCAGGTAAACAATTTAAGAAAAAACTGCAGATCAGTCTGGCTTTTTTTTTTGGTAAAACTAATCGAAGCAACTGTACTCATTAACTAAGACACAGACATCTGTTGAAAACAAGTATGAACATGTTTTTTTCCATTAAAACAAATTTGTATGCCAATATGACATCCAAAGAGATTAAATGTAATAACACATTGTCATTATATTGTATTTTATAAACATTTATATACATATAGCAAAAGATTACACAGTACATTTTCAAACAGTTTGTGTGTTTTTTAGAAGAATATGACTTAAGATTTCCTTACCTTATAGGATGGCAAAAAGCACAAAATTCCTTGGCCAACTTTTTGACACACTGAGAGCAGAAGTGCTCCCACCTCATCTTGGAACTCAAATGTCTCTGTATGCTGGAATGTGGCGCACAACTTCCGACCATTAGGGCCTGCTCCAATGGTGCCAACCCAAACCTGTTGTATTTCATTTAAAAAGTTAATTCTAATGTGTCACAAACTGTATTAAATTACATTAAGTTAAACAATGAAATTTTAAGTGTGAAGGAAAATTTGAGATATTTCTAAACAAATTAATTCCAGTACTTTAAAACAGAAGAGAAAATGCAATAACTGATATTAGATGGCTATTACCAAAAGAGCATGACTTCCAACTTTTCCAGGGGAGTACATGTCTAAATTCGCCCCTTTTTCATTTGAAAGAGTACTTTACAATTGCATTATCCAAGCAATAGTCTGTTCTGTACATTTCTTTCTACTTACGGAATGGGTTTGTCATCACTTTTATTGGCAATTGTTTCCCTTACAACTCAGGAGAGGGAAAAACGATGCAAAAGTTTACCTGTGAGTTCCGAATAACATGATTTGCCTCCAACTGAATAGAAAACTTCACGCCAAGCTCTGAAGAAAATGAATCCATTGGAGAGAGCGTACCAGATGTCAGAACAATTGTTCTAACATCACTTAAGTCCGAAAAAGCCTAAGTTGGAGAAAGAAAAGAAGGAATTTCGAAAAATCAATACAATCACTTTCAGATCTTATCTGTATTTGTTATCACTCAAATTACTTAAGGCCCTCTGCTTCACACTCAGCTTACCACGGCAGGATTCAAACACCAAAAATTAAGCATGTGGACTACGGTTTTCTGCCGCAAACTCCGTTTATGCTTTGGCCGTGTAAAGAAGGCACTTGTATCTGAAACATCACGTTGGTTTTCATTGATCCAAGTGTAAGTTTGTTGTAGAGCAATTTTGTAGTCATCTGCATACCTATATAGGGATATATAAATATCAATAAAAACTACAATTAAGCAATCAAACTGTAAGTGTTAAGCACATACAAAGCAAAGACAGTGTTGCTACAATGCATTTACAATTTAAGTATAAAAGATAGTTTTATACTTTCAGAAAAACACAGTGAAACTTTACAGTATTTAAAAATAAAGTTTAAATCAGAAATTTTTAGTAACTACTGGCATTAGTAGTCAAGATATCAAGACAGTCAAATGATAAGTGCTATGCATGGGTTTTGTTTTTCTGCATATTTAACTTGGCAACACAGCAAGAAAAGTTACACCTAACCTTCAAATAAATTTCTTTAATATTTTAATTTGTTTATGAACAAAAACCCCCATTTGGTAGTATTTAAATTCTTCCCACATAAATAGATTTTTGCAAAGCTTTCCGAGATGTTACTTTTGCTCAAAAGCCAGACACCATAACTGAGGTGCTGCACAAATGAAAGAGGCATTTTGGCAAAGCAGCTGAATTAAACACAACCACACAGCTCAGGCTGTGTATTTGCACTGACCTGCTGTTATCTTTGAAAAGACATAGAAGAACCATGAATAACCCTTTCAGCACAATCTGAGTGGCAGGGCTCACAATTGGTATCTCAATAAGTTCCTCTCTACCAAACACTGATATTTTTTCTTCTTTTTCCAGGACACTAGCAAGATGTTTCTGTAAGAGGCAAAAAAAATTCCACATTAACAACATTCTAAATATCTTCTGAAAAACAAAGCTAATACAGACACAAAACTACCAGCACTAAGTATCACCTAAGATACCTATAAAGTCAGACTGAAGACAGAATTGGAGAGGAAAAGCAACAATGCTTCTAACATATTTGGCTTACAAAAAGGGTTAAAAATTAATAAAAAAAGCAGATGGACAGAACAGACAGAACCTCACTGCTCAATGGTTCAATTTAAATAATTGTACATGATCAATTATACTGTTAAAACATTGATTCTCCACAAATTCCAGTAGCTCAAGTGGGTTACTTGGTTTCTGGTTTTCACGAGGTATTTTCAGACAGCTTTTCAACACTGCAGTAAATTAAAAGATGTGTTAGCATTTAACTTATGTACATATTTTAAGATGTTTAAAAACATCAATATTATGCACCCTGGTACTAATTTATATAGCATACAACATTACCTGTAAAATGGGAAAAGTAATACCAGTTATTCCCATTGTGTGCAAAATGGTGAGCATTTCTTTTCCACTCCACACCTTAGAGGCAGTTTCATACCCTCTTTCTACTAGTTGAGTAGAGCTTTCCAGTAACCAGCTGTAAAAAGAGAGAAATCAGAAATAATTGCAGCACTAATTTTAGGGATTAAGAGATACTTCACCGGTACAAACCAAACCTCAAAAATTGCACCAGAATTCTATGACAATGATAAATATTTTACTACATCTAAGTAGAGAGATTCTGCTTTTCCTTATGCCAGTTTTTCACTGTTGAACCACATTCTATAGAACTGCTCTTGATGCAGCTCATCAAACTGAGAAGAAAATTTGTTCCTATACATTGATATTTTATCATCATATATCACCGTTACAATAAAGAAAAAGGATTAAAATATAATTGCTCTTACATCATGTCAGGGTCATTTAAGAAATATTTTTGCTGTACTTCTAAAGCCACTCATTATTTCTCTAACTGATGCAAGTTGGTTTATCATCCCTGACAATTGCAGGCTTTCCTATTACGAACAGATCTTGAGGCATGAATACACAGTAAGGGAAAGTGGGGCAATAAAAAAAAGCATATTTTAACCTACCTACAGGTATTTGTACCAATTTGAAAATCAAGCAGAATTATAATTGTACATGCAATGCAAAATGTGATAGGACTTTCTAAAAACCATGATCTAAAAATGCAGATCAACTCATCTGCGGCAGAGCTAAAATCTTCTCTTACTGAATATGTCTCCTATCGTCCCTGCAGTATTACAAGACCTTCCCTCCATCTAGAAAAGCAGGCAGGCTTCCTCCCTCTCAGGAAATGCCGAAGCTGTCTGTCTCATCAACCAGCAGGAGGCATCAGAAAGACAGCTGTCATTTCTACAACAGTTCAAAATATTTACCTGTAAAATCAGTTAATCATTATCAACTAAAGCAACAAGGCTTAGTGAATGTTTCAGGTCCAGATTTCCTGTCCTGTCACTGCAAATAACCTGATCAATGGAACAATTAAAAACCACCCTTTCCTTTTGCCAGGTTAAATGCAAAAAAAAAAACCTCCATAAATTCTACCATAACGATCACTTCTTTGGCTATAATTTGCTTTGTCTTATTAAGGAATGATGATAACTAACACAGGAATAACTTCACCAGTGTAGTACTCTGCCATTTCCTCAAATGTAACATCAAGAAGACCTGGAACTAAAATTAGGAAAAGGCCACTATGACAGAAATTAAACAGATTTACAAAGGATAAAACATTTCAGGAAATGTAAAACTTCTGTTTCCCTGCTATGAACTTCAAACACCATTATATACTTTTGAAATGGTCGTGCTATAAATGCAAATACAAACTTAAAACAATTACCTTTTTCATACTAAAATATCACAAAAAAGGCAAATTCTAGAATAAATTCCATCAGTTTAAATCTAACGTTAAAGCATTTACTTGAGATGCCTACTTGAAATTTATTTTTAGAGTAAGCCAGTAAGGAAAAATAAAAGTAGCTTGATTCCCAGAAAGATATGTATGGCTTTGAAGTGAAAATTGGTGTATGCAATATTTTCAGGAAAAGATTTAATGAGTGTTACAAACATGCCTTCAATTCAAGAAAGTGTATTTGTTCCCTCCCTCCCTACCACAAAATCCCACTGTTGATGCAGCTTACTCCACTGAACAAAGTAATTTTCATGGTAAATCTGCATCTCATCAGAAAAGCTTGCCAGTTTACCTCTATTGGTATATCTTCAAATTCCTCATAAAGGTCATTTTAGCACCTCAGTAGCACTAAGCCCATGCTTAAGTGCTTTCTGGAATGAGGGCCCAGGATCTTTATAACCAAAATAAGATTTTTCTAAGTACCCATGCATTTGGCAAAGCTGTGTCACTATGCAACAGCATTTTGCCAGTTACTGGCTATTTACACCCAGTCTCCTGCTTTCCAACAACTGCTTTTCATGCTGGTGGCAGATTTGCCAAGATAATCAACCTTAGTTTTTCTGATAAGGTTAAAAAGCTTGAGGCAATCAAATCTCCAGCCATGCTATTCTCATCTTTTACTAAAATTTAACATTTGAAACAACCAAGGTAGAAGAATTAGCCTCTGCAAAAAAGAAAAACAAAAGTAACTCGTCTCTGTGACACATAAACATTAACTCTTAGAATAAAGGATAGGAAAAAATGGTGAACTACTTGCTGTAGTGTACTCCAAAGTTCATTTCACCAACCACTAATGCAACAAAATGATGATCTGACATGCATGGAATCAGAGTTCAATTAACTTCAAGTATCATTATTCACTTTTATTCTGCTGACTTCGTTGTTCAAGGTTTCATTAGCAGTGCATTTCTGAACTCTTCAGTCCCTGGATCCCTCAAAAGCAAGGGTCAAAAATTAAGGCTACCGAGCTGAAATCCAAATTCTCTACTGGTGACAGACTCTTCTGACATTGTTTCAACTTTCTCATGTCCTCACTCCACCCAAAAGACTTTTACCCTTGACCCCTTGTTTCTTTCCCTCCTATCCAGAGTTTCTGATGCCAGTCCATTTGCTCTTGTTCCATCCCCTCTCATGATTTTCAACTTCTGCTCAGGTCTTCCCCTTCCACTTCTGTCTCTGTAGTTTCTGTGTTCTACCTTCTTTTTTGCTCTTACTGCCTTTGGGTACAGAAAGGAGCAGAGAAGGGGAGAACATTTTCTGGTTTTTCAGCTTCTTTCTGCCACACTGATCAACTCCTGTTTTCAAAACTACTCCTTTCCACTGAACTCCACGATCCTTGTGTCCCTACGTGGCAGGTACTACAAGATTCAGCACACTCTTGCTTTCAATTTCAGTACAAAAGCAAATCATTAAAACCACATTCTACTGACACAGTCCAGGGAGAAAGAATGATCAATAATTCTGTGTGGACAACTTTTGTCTGAGAATAATAAGAAATTGGAAGAGGATAGAGTATGCTCTGTTCAAAGAGTTTGCTACCTGAATTCTCCAAAGACTTTATCAAGTCTCTTCTGAAAATTTGCAGGTACCCCAATTTTTCAGCCTTCATCTTTTTGCTCAAGTTTCAGTTGTTTCACAGGGAAAACAAAGGGCACGACTGATAAATTCACTTTCAGCTATGAAGAATCTGTTCCAAATAGATTCCAATCTGATTCCAAGAACAGATTCCAACCTGTCCCAAACACTTCCTGTCCAAGGTTCTGAAAGTATTTTATAAATGTGAACTAATTAATGCTTTGATAAAATAATGCTATTAGTCAAATAAGCAAACAGAAACACGTGAAAGATAAAAATTATTTATCTTGGGTAAAATTTTCACACAGAACTTCACAAACTAGGACAGTAAGCCCCATGAAGATGGGGCACATCATTCAAGGGCATAACATACTTTTTGAAAAAGAATTTCAAGGCCTCCCTTTAAGACAAGAGTATTTTTTTTAAATAGATCAAAGCCCTCTGGATTCCTCAAATTGCGAAAAATCAGGTGACTGCAGAGTTTGAAGTATACCTCTGTTGCATTTTATCTGTACATAGCAACCAGTAAATTGCATCAGCAAAAGGAATCCAAATGTAATTTTAAAAAATACTAATTGATATAATGGAATTAGAAAGAGTTGTCTTACTTTGTCAAAGAGCAGCACACAGCCCGAAGGGGCTCATGATCCTTCTGCCTGATGTTGTTATTGACCATGAAATCTAGCTCTTCTCGAGCAGCTCTTAGTTGACTTTCTGTAACGCTGTAGCTCACTGACTCCCGAGCAGAGTCCTCAATATTATGGGCTTCATCTAAAATGACTACTTGGCCTTTTAGGTTAATTTCCATCTAAAAAAGAAAATTATTATCTAGTAAAACAGAGTGAAAGAGCAACTAACAGGATCCTGTTAAAAAAGTGCATATTCTGAATCATGGTGTAAGCAACAGAAAGTTTTCAGCTTTTTGATCCAATTTCTGTAACCTAGAAAATAACTAGGCGGAAAAAAAAAAGCCTTCTCTCAGCCTAGACAAATATAACCTGAACCTACTACACTCTCCATAAACCAAACCATTGTGAAGTTTGCAAGGGCTTCTTTTCCACTGATTGAAAAAAACATGCGACTGATCAGCTAGAGTATGAGACCTGTTGAAGCATTACTTGGAATACAGAAATGCTCATTTTTTTTGGCAGTGGGAAGAGAAAAGTTTCCTTAACCCAGAAGTTATTTTGTAGATAAGATTTTGGATATAAATCAGATTTCAGTTGACCGTAGCCACTGAACATTATGTTTCTAACTTCCCTTTAACTTCAGTTATTGAAATCTTCTTACAAATATACTTACGCTCTCCCGTATCTGCGGGTCTAGGAGATAATTATAAGGACAAAATACAATATCTGCTCCCACCATGAGTTCTCTGGCTGCAAAATATGCACAGGCACGAAGCTTCTTTCCCAGGCTCACTAGATCCTCAATGTCCCAAGCCTGATACATCCTATGTGCAGACTGTAAGGCATGGTGTTCACTGAGTTTATGCACACCGTGATAGTAAAGACAGGACTTGCCCTAAAAGCAAATACATGCAGACAGTTAACGGTTACAAAAAATAATGAAAACCAAGTAAGCTTAAACCCTCCAAGTTGTTACATGTATTTGACTTTACTTCCTGGCAGCATTTCTAACAGCTATTTTTTTACATTGGACAATAATGAAAAACACATCATGTCAGAAAGAAAACTGGCAAGTCCATGTTCCTAAAATGTACATCTATGAAGGACACTTCTTTCCTTTTCATCTATAAAACTAAAGACAATTTAAGTCTAAGAACATTAAACCTAGCAGTCATAAATATTAATCCTATCATCATATATTTTTTCAGTACTGATACCGTGTATCAACATTTTCTAACAATTAATATTTAAATCAAATTATCAGAGGCATTTAACCAACACAGTACAAAGAAGTCAAAAATGTTACTCATTCCAACTGTTCAGCTACTTTTCATTTTAATATGTTTAAATGAATGCTTATTTTCTGAAACAAAATTACTTACATGTTTTCCTTCCAGCAATTCTACACACATTTCATTCCTGCTACTACCACTACTAGATACCACTGGATGAATACAGGTATAATCCCGGCTAGAAAGAATTGTCATAGGGACACTGGAATATGCTGTTCTCTTCAACTCTCTAGTAATCTGGGATATTTGCTTGTGTGTTCGCGTTCCAAAAAATATTTTGGGAATGAACAACCGATCTCCATTTTCTTTCTTCTTTGTGTTACTAGTATCTTTATCGCTTTCTTTTCCAGAAGAACAGGAACACTCAGTGCAAGGACCAGAAGACTGCAACCCAAACAAAAAAAAAAAAAAAAAAGTATTAACAAAATCCCACGGCAAAACGAACATGCTAGATCTGCTTATGGTCTATTTAGAAAATGCCCTCTAGGATAGTTCAAGGTAGCCTGTTAAATCATCAAGTTGGCCTATCAAACTGCAAAAAGTTTAAAAATGCTAAAGTGTACACACCATGTCCTCATGCCTGAAAACCTTAAAAAACTTCTGGCAATCACTAGATACAACTTTATTGTAACCCAATCATAGAAAGAATTATTATTCTAGTGGAATATTTACACATGTGAATAATGCAAATAAACTCACATTTAAGCTTCCTCATAAGGACACTTCTGTTACAGAACAGGAAGTGTCCAGCACCTCAAATGAAGAAACTTTGGGACCAGATACCCGAATTAAAATACTGAATACGTTTTTTCCTTAAAGCAAGCAGATGAAATCTGGACAGTTTAAAGAAATGTGTTTGCAGATAGAACAGACTACATCATATACTCTCCATTAGGAACGTGTTTGCCATGCCATTATGTCAAAGGCCATCTACTAACTATGAGAATAAAAGAAAAAATAGGGAATAATTCTAAACAGAACCTAATCCTGTAGAATATTTGTTACAAGCCAATTTTTTTCTTCTTGAGAAGCACCATCTTCATCATATAAAACACTGTCACAAAATTATAATAATTAGTGTGAAAAGACACAAGGAAAACAAAATAACTCACGAGTAAGAGTGTCCACACACACCTCCCATAAAAATAATTAATTCTTCTAGTGTAAAAGAGTTTGTATTTGGTTTTCAGGCAACAGTGCAGGTAACAGCATGTAGTTGCCTGCTCAAATACTCCTCCCTCCCCTTTTAATTGTAATCAGTAAGATTATCCATTATAAACAAATGCTAAGTCCTGCCGTGTGTTACACCACAGTTCTGGGGATCAAGCTGTCTTTTAGCCTCCACTCGGAGGAAAAGCACGTTCGTATTACTTTTAGTCCCACTCAGCCTTGTCCGCCATTAAATATTACAATACATGATAGAATGCAAGTAAATGTAACCCTCCTGGAGCTGCCACTCACTGGGATAAAAGGTTCACTGATGTGCCAAATAAACAGGCCCTCAAAGCAGATAAAGTTACACCCATGCTGGAATTGTTACATTCCCCTCTCAGGTTGCCAGTAACAGCAGATTTCATTACAGTGTGCTGCCACATTAAATAGCCAGTTCCAAATATCCTGCCTTCTATATTGAATAATTACTTATTCACTGAAAGGATAAAAAGAAGAGTTATGAATGGGGCTCTTGTCAAGAGCGAAGCAGGAAACAGCTGACATATGGTATATGTTACCTATGTGGCAATACTCAACTCTGTACTCACACAGAAAACTGCAATGCAAATTGTACCTTGATATTTCTATCATCTATATTCTATTTTGCTCTTTGAAATAATGAAAACCACATTACTATGCTAAACAATTAATATAACAAAAGCAGTTTATTACTGTGTAGGGCCTTTAAGAACACGTCTATCTTTTAATTCTAATTCAAGTCAGAATACACAGAACACAAAGATGGTACCATATCACTAGTACTTCACTGTTAATGCTAAGTTTCACATTTAGTTTGCCAAATAAAAGTAACAGAAAAAGATTAGGACCAATAAGGCAGCTATTTTGCAAAAGTTGTTCTAACAACAGGGAAATGCAGTTCAAATAAATATATACATAAACATGAACAGAAGGCTCTTCTGTGATGGGTTTAAAAAAAACCCCAGATATATTTCTTTTCATAAAAAGAATTAAAAGAGTGTTCTTATATGTAAGGCTTATAAATTACAGTATTTTACAGGTGGCTTTAAAAGTTTTTCTTAAAAGGTTTGAAATGGGTATAATACTGGCTTTAAGAAGAACTTTACCCAGTATTCCAGTTTTAAAATGTTACCTTTAACTTTGAAAAAAGTTTTTTTTTAAAAAAAAAAAAAAACAATATTGAGAGTTGTAAACTCAGACTGATTTTATAGTAACTAGTAAGAGTATAAAACTGCCTGCAGTAGTCATAACATTTCTGAAAGCCACAGACACCATTAGCCCAAAAACCATAAATAAAACCTTTTTAGAAGGTCCTTATAATGTAGAGACACTTTAAGAAAATGGCTAAAACAGTTTAAAAGTTGGCTTCTTCATGTTATTTGCACATTATTCAAGTGTGTCAATTTGCAACTTGAATTCTTTAGAAAATGGTTTGCCCATCTTTAAATTTTATTAAAACCAAATTATTTTAATTCTATATTTCTATAAAAAGAACTTACTGTATCCCATAGCAAGATCTAACGCGGGGTTAACCTCCCATTGCTACAGCAAAAGGAAAGAGAATACTCTCCAGCTGAACAAAATGGTAACTCCAGCAGAGAGTGTTCCCTCAAAGTACAAATTTTTAGACTGGTAACACAGAGATACTGGTTATATTGTAATAAACTTAGAAAATGTTTCAATTTATTTATGAAAGAATCGGGGCAGGGTGTGTTGAGTAGAATTAAAGACAATAGAAAATTATTTCGTAATACCCTCTGGCTTCAGAACTAAACCTGTTTTCAGTTGTTTGAATCTGGGATAGAGATTTTCATTTGGGGGGGGGAGGAAACAACTCCTCTACTTTCTGCAGCATTTAATCAGGAACATCCAGCACCAGATGCTGTTAGAGATCAGATACCACACTATATGGACCTTAGGCTAATCCAGCTTGTTTTTACTTCTGTCAGGGGATAGATAAAACAGCCTATCACATCAATATTTATATGGCAAAAACGTGGAAGTCCGATTAAAAGAAGAATAATGAAGTCCACCAGCTTGTCCTACGTATAAAATAGAGCTAAACAAACACTGAGGCTATGATCTTTGAGACACAAAGAGATAAGAGGAGTTCTTCATATCTTCATCTACATTTCCCAGTTACAAAGCCATCAAAATGATACAGCAGTGAATACCTCTTGTGTGAAATATCACACAAGCACTATCAGCAGCGACATTACCAGAGCTTTTCAACTATTCCTTTATAAGCTCTCAAAAAGCAGAGTATTCTGCTGCTGCTGCAGCCTCTTGATTAAAGTACACAAAGCAGCTGTTTATCCTCTCACAGTAACCAGCAGGTGAACCCAGTTCAATATTTATCACAGGCTTTCACAGATCACTGCTAACCAAGCAAACGTTTTAATTAAGCTGGAACTTGCTTCAAAGAGCTCATTCAAAACGTCAATCAGCAGGAAAAGGATCAGATACGGTGTCAGGTGAGAGCATGTAATACAAATCCACAACTTTCTTCATCCCATCGTGGTAAATTAGCCTATTCTGGAGTCCAGACCCTGATTGTAACAGGCTGCCAGTCTCCTGGAATGTGTAACAGAAGTCACTCAAACTCCATTGTGAAGGTTGTAAGCAATATGTTAAACTGCAATGGGCTAGCACATTAAGACAGATTCTTTTCACAGTTGTTTTTTGATACCCCAAGTGTTTGTTACACTGCTCTCCATTTACTGTTTACTTTTTTTACCTAGTATAAATGGGGATTCCTTAACCCAGCTGCCCCAGTTTCTCAGACCGTATGCTTTGACAGAAGTAATCAAGAGAGTACCATAAGGGTATAATTTCTCATTTGAACTCACACTAGGACTGCCCCCTCTTGCAAGAATTAACAGCAGAAGGATAGAAATGGATTCCCAGGCTCTGGACTGAGAGCAGCTAAGAACAGGCAGTCACCTTGGGCAGAAGATCCTCACCCACTGGATCTGCAGGTGGTGTTCTGACGCAGCAACGCTGGGCAGCTCTTACAACCACCAAGCCCATTCCCTCTCTGTTGGGCTATAAAAAGGAGTATTTGACAAGGAACTAACTTTGCTTTAAGCACAGGATTGACTACAGTAAAACACAGGATATACAAAGGGAGGGTTATCTCACTGATTCAGCAAATATTTTTACTGCATTGTTGTATCATCCTAAGTATATAGTCTCTTACGATAAGTGTTGAACATAACCTCAGTTGACTTTATTTCATAAGCTGCACTAGAAAAACATTTTTATACCTAATATAGCCTATGCTGTGATGCTCTTCACATCTTAAATTTAATGTAGTTAAGCCGCAGGACTACTAATGATAAGTTAGGCTTTACTTTCTGCAATTGTATCTTGATACCAGACAAGTTCTCAGTCTGCTAAAATAAAAGTTCATCACCAGAAAATAATACCTTATTCCTTCATTCTTAAAAAGAAGCTTTTTTACAAAGGAATAAACACCCCCTTAATTCTTAAAAAGACACTTCAACAGAAATAAACACTTTTATTTCTTCTTAGGTTCCTTCTTTCTAAAGAAGTAGTAAACAGTATAGTTGAATAGTATACTGTACTGTCAGACCCATGGATAGCACATTATAACACCCTCATGTACAGCTAAACTACTGTTACAAAAATGAAGAGTTTTTTTAGAAAAATCAGATTATGATTCAGTGTTTTATTACTTAACAGTTAGTTTACCTATACTAAAAGTTTTCAGTTTTCTTCACTACATGAAATTTCTAGAAGTTGTAAATCAAGTTTTTCAGATACCCACAGCAACGTACCAAAGCAAACTTTACAATCAAGGAAGGAAGGTGTCTCTATTTGAAAATCAACAGCACACTCTGCTGGCCTTTGTATTTCAAAGTACCAATTGAAGTTCAGTGGCACAAAGCATTTCAAATCCTGCACGAAAACCTAGGGAGCTTTCCAAAACTACTAAATATCACTGCCCATCAAATGACCTACAACACAGATTCACTTTTGCCAAGAAAAGATTTAGCTCCCGGTGTCTTTTGTGGCTTCTTTTGTGTTTACAAAAGCATGGTATACTGGAGAACAGCTCTTGAAGTTAAAACATACACTGATTAAAATAGAAGCTAATTTAGGACATAAAAAAAGACAAGAGCTGTTGGAAGAGGTGGAAAGAGAACTGAAATGCTTGTTGAAACATGCATATAAAACCCTGTACTTAGACACCGAGTTACCTACAGGTGGGTATTACCCTAAAACAGCATAAAAAGAATATATTGGAAAGGGAGAATGTTCTTTCCCTTTCAAAAGAAGAAAGTAGATTTCTGTTCTGAAGAGAGAAATAAAGGTCAGACCTTATTCCTTTCTCATATTTGTCTCAAACTCATACAATTTCATGGTTTCATGGCATGCTCCTGTATTTTAATATTGACAAGAACTATTCTGTCACAGCCTTTGATAAGCATTCATGGGAACTACATCACTAACGTAATTTGAGATCTGTCATTCATCTCTACTGCCTCAGATTTCTACTTCTACTGGTTTTGCTTTAACAAAATTTTATGTAGAATCAGTAAGATTCAAATACCAAGAAATGCAGAAAATGCCTAGCAGAAAGCTGCAGAAACAGCTGCATATCTGTATCTCAACTTTTTATGTAATACTTCTGCTATGGACAGCACTAATTAAAAAAAAAAAAAAAAAAACACACACCCCCAAAAAAACCACCCCCAAACCCAAAATGAAAATCTATCACAGTAAGACACAGGATTTTTCTTCTAAATCATGTCCAATATTTATTATTTGGTTTTTGTTATAAGATATTGTAATGATCAGCTCCAACTTTCTCCATACTACTTTTCTTACAGTCTAAAAGGCACACATGTTAATAATAAATGCTGTCTTTCATTTACCACATATGCCACAAAACAGTGAATGGCAAGTTGAACAAATTCTACAAATTCTGATGTCACTTGATTTCCATGGTTCTAGTTTCAGGTTCTTCCATAATCTACTATAAACTGAAATATAAGACACAGATTTATATCTGCTGTACAATTGCTGTCACATACTGAAAGTTTACAGACTGAACTGCTGGGAGGGAGTTTACAGGCTGTGCTGCTGGGGAGCCACGGTGTAAAAAGAAGGACAACTTTCATAGAAGTAATTTACATTTTGCAAACCACACCATTTAGACAGCACCATTAAGAGTAAAAGTCGCTGCAGTTCTTGCTATTGATAGTGACAATATATTACTTTAAAGCAATTTACAAACTTGGGAACCTTTACATTAGGCTATAACGTAGCTGGAGGTACAGTGTTTTCTGAAACTATATTAACAAGCTGCATTTCATGCATAGTCTCTTTACTGCGAAATGTTTTTTTAAATTGCTCTTGAACTAACAGTCCTGATGTAAAAGATATTACTATATTACTTACTGTTTGGGGAGAAAAAGTAGTGGTTTTCACACTTTTTTCAGAGTGAACAATCAGCTCTTCATTTTTTCTTTGATGATAAACTTCTAAAGCATCAACAAACTGCACTCCTTTTGCCAAACAATGACGTTTTCTAACCTGCTGGGGGGAGGGGGGAAAGTACTGTGTTCAAATACACTGAACATAAGTATGTGCTTACACTGGCAGTCAGTGATTTTGTTTCAACTGTTTTCCACTGAGTCTGTTTCATTACCACAGTGCCTCACTAATATTCATTAACCTTTTAACCAACTCTAAGCCCCACAAAAGTAATTTGGGAAAAGCTATGAAGTTTTCATTACAAAAGTCAGTAACAACAAAAAAGCACCTGTAATAATTGCTGAGCTTTTCTTCTTTAATTTCCCACTGTTACCTAACTGATAGAAACCATAATACTACATAGATATATAAACAGAAAACTTCCATAACTAGAACAAAAAATAAATTCAAGCCATACTGATCTAAAAACTTAAACAAAAGTAACCATCTGAGCAATACTCTAAAGCAATGTAAAAGCTCTTTACAGTGCACAGTGAGTACAAGTCCCAAGTCATGTGATAATACTGACACAGATGAAAACATCACAGAAACATTGCACTCCACGTATTAGGCCAGAGATAACTTATGTTTGACAGGATATAAAACAGAACTCTAATACATTCACAGTAGTATCTGTATTTCTAATACATATTTGCAAGAGCACTTTCAACTCTAGAATCTCATACTTCGACTTAATATTAGAGATCAACTGGGGATAAATAAATTTTGGGGATATTAGGTGTTTAAATATGCAAGATTTAATTTAGGACATGGTATTATGAACAATTTAGTGCAACAATGGACTCCTTTGTAACAAGTAACAATAAAAATGAACAAAAAAATCTGTCAATCTAAACTATGACTGTGACATGACTCAACTGTTCTCTATGCCCTTCTCCGAAATGTTGGTTGGCACTTGACAGCTTTGTTGAGCTACGCTGGGATTATTTTACTGCCAATAAACTTTGCTCACCTGCTGCTCAGTTTCTAAAGGACGAATCCTTTTCCTGTCTACTTGAAAATCATCACTCTCATTGTCACATAGAGGTAACCGTTTTTTGGCAGACAATTTTGAAGCTAGCGTTTCATTTTTCTTACATTCTGTAATTAAAAATAAAATAAAAAGGTATATCCACTACTAGGAATGCATTAAATAGGGGCAGCATTTTAAAAACAGAATTTACTGTAAATACACATGATGTAGGAAATAGTATTAGACATTCCTAGACCCATTAGCCACCATTTCCATGCAGATTTCCATACAGGGCAGAATCATGTAGCACTCTGCTATAATAATGGTACAAAAAGTCCCCGACTTGAAAGCAAAAAAATTGACATCACTGGCTACATATTTTACTCCCAGAACAGATTTTTAGCTGCCTATATATGAAGTTACCTGGTTTTGTTAGTGGGCTTCCAGGTTTTACAGAACTTCCAGTTTCATTATTATTAAAAGAACAAGAAGCACCATGATTCACGCTTGTTGCAGCCTCGTTGCTTTTAGATTGGGAATGACACATACAGCGACATGGCGGTGAGGTCTCTGGCTTTCTGTCTTCCTTTTCACATGATGATGTAAGCAGCGATTTCTCTAAAGGACACAGTCATTTGTCTTCCATTAAAAACCACTCAAGACTGTACATGAGAACTAGACTTTGAAAACAGTGAAGATGAAAGTTTTTGTTTAGGTACTAATTATAAACCTTGTGTCTCTACAAAGTCTGAACAAGCTATTGTCACCCTTTGAAGAACTGCAGTGCAAAGAACAGTAATGACTTGCATAACTGAAAAATATCCCTCTTTCTCAATTCAATCTGCATAACTACAATCCACAAGTATTTTCTTCCAACAGCCATATAATTCTCTTATGCTACCAGATAGCTAAATCCATCTTAGTATTACTGGTTATTACTGTGTTATGTTGCCAATATGTATAATGGTGGACAAAGACCTGATTAGATTCCTGAAACCAAATGTTTAAGGCCTGATAAACAACAACAATAATTCATTATAATATATTTTGGTAGTAAGAACTGGGCCAACAGACACTAAGACAACTTACCATACAGGGACTGCTGCCATGATAATGCAGAACAAAGTAATGCCAAGCTTTTGCCACTTCCTGTAGGGCTCTCCAACAAACAGTGTTGCCTGTTATTTAAGCCCTTAACAATCTTTAAGGAGAATAACAAGAACAAAATCAGAATTAATAGGAAAAAAACCCCAAAGAGGTTGTCTTTAGCAAAGCTATAAGCAGCGTCTAAAAATAGATCAGGATGCTTGCTGTCTTGTTAAAAAAAACAACAACAAAACCCCAACAACCAACCAACCAAACACTCCCACAACCACCTTTAATAACAACAGATCAACAAGCCTTAGTTGTATTTCTCTCAAGAGGAACACGCCTCATTAGCAGTGCTCAGAGCTTCACTTACGGGGGGCTGTGAAATACTGACCCACTAACAGCCATACCTGATGGGATAAGCTTGCTTTCTTTAGTCTTACAAAACAACCAAACCATTTGTCCCACAGAGAAAAAAAGTGTTTAAAAAAAGGTTAAAACGGTTTAGAAATGTTTAATGTAAAGTGTAGTCATTCATTTTAAAAAATTCTCCAAGAAGTGAGAACTTACTGAAATACTACATTCTGTTTAAAATACAGATGTTTTATGAAATTATTCCCTCCTTATATACTGGCAAAATTATATAGAATTTCTATTACAGTGTATCTAGTTAAATAATTGTATATATTACATAAACCATAACTTGTTTCTTAGCATAAACGTTCACAAATCCAAAAGGTATTTCAGCATTCCCTAGCCATGGGCCAGATACCATTGTACAACACAGAGAACAGTAAGGTACATTACAAAGGAAATTCTCAAGATATGGGAGGCTCTGAATTTAGTATCTTAGTTTTCTAAATGCTGACAGGTACTGGGAGAAGCTATTAGTTTAGCAAACGTTCATATAAATTCTACTTACAGCATTCATCATAGCAAGTTGTGAAGGGTAAGCCTTGCAAGGGAATATGATCTTCACTCCCCCAATAGTATATTCTGACACATCAGAAGACATTGCCACTTTTTCCTCACGTTTACTTCAGGTTTATAACTGCAATAAAAAATAGTATTAACAAGTCAACACTAACAACCAGGCAAAGCTTGAAACAGCATATGGCACCAAACAAAAACAAGCAGAAACTGCTAACCTGATAAGGGGGCTAAGCGGTTCATGGTATTAACGGAACTGGCATGTAGGAATTCACACTACGCACCATCAGTTCAGACTCGGTCCTTGTTACAAACAAGAGCAAGTTACAACCACCTGACGAGTAACATCAGCAATTTAAATAAAAGTACACTGAGCCGCGTACAACATTTCAGATTCTATTTCTCAGATTGAATATTGTCAAGATAAGAACCCAAATTCTTAGGGGAAAAGTATTTTGGGGTATTTAATAACTAAAAGCAGCCAGGTATTCAATTCTGCAGGTCCATTAGCTTGAACTCTAAGACACTGCAAACTACAAAGATACAGTTGACAACACTAGCTTGCACCATTCCTTTTATAATGATGAGAAAATAAAACTGGACACTGATTTTAAAAATGAGGTGCTTAAAAGTAACACTTTTCTTCCACGAATAACACAGTAATTACTCAGGGGAAAACGAGGTGTCAGCCACTTTACTATTCTGCAAGTATTATCTTGCATTTCTCTCACTCTGGATAATAAAAGAAAATCATTTGCCTTATCATGCTAAGATGTTGAAATTATTGAGTTAAAAATACTCAAAAGGCTTAGATGGCTTAAAAAGAGGACTACATTTTTTAAACAGAGGCTTTTTTTTCTTACAGGTTTTCAGCATCTACAAAATAAAAGAGCAATTTTAAATTGGCAGATTCCCTGGGATAAATTAACTCACTAACCTGTGTCCTCATCTGACTTCTAAAGAGTAAACATATGCATCAAAAAACCACCAACGCACAGCATGATTCAGCTTCATCATCAACTTTCTCAACAGGAAAAAGCTAACCTAGCAAAAAGAGATTGCTAACATGAGCTTACATCCTACCTCTCCTCCCAAAAATGTAAGCGCACCCCGTTCAAAGGCTTTTCCCTGACACGTTCGGGGGCGTCGCTTAAACGAGCACAACTTTGAATTGAGCTTTGCCCACGAAAAAAGCAAGCCCCCGTCGGGGCAGTGGGAAAGATTCAACACCAAAAGGGGCAGGAGGCGGCAACGCTCCGGGACACCGGGAACGCAGGGGAGAGCCTTCGTGCCAGCCTGCTCCGCTCCGCTCCGCCCGGGAGCGCCTCTGGGAGGACCGGGGCCGCTCCCCAGGGAAATCCAGACGCCACCTTGGCCCTTACTCTAGCTCCAGCCCTGCGGCCGAGGCAGGGAGCGCTGAGGAAGCTGCTGTCATTCTCCTGCGCGTGTCGCCCCGCCCCAGAGGCACCTGGCCGCTTCCTTTATCTTCTTTAAGAGGTCGGTGCCCCCAGAAAACCACTGTCCTCCCGTTCCTCCCACCCCGCGCGAACCCGGTCCCCTCACAGCCGCGCTCCGCCTCACGGGAGGCGACGAGCGGCCGCTCACCTCAGGCGGCAGCGTCCCTCTCCAGCGTCCGCCCCCTCCACGCCGGCGCCAATCAGCTGACAGGAAAAGGCCCTGAGCCGCCAATCAGCAAATCGCAGACTTAGCCGCCCCCGCCTTCCACCTCTGCCCCATGAGAACCAATCGCGGAAGGTCTTGTTGGCTTCGGGGTTGTACTCGTTGCTGGGCAACCACGCGTTTACCATGGGGTAATTGTATTGCCAAATACTTTAATACTTTTTATTATTATTTACCTTGTTTTCAGCATAGGGCACAGAAAACACTGTATTTGAAACTAAAAAATGAATAATTGTTTTCAGTAAAGGCTTTTAAATAAATATTGCCACGCAGGAGAGGCCCTGGAGGAGGCGGCCTCGGCCTTCCGTTCCCCTTGGGGTGTTCGGTGCCCCAGGGAGCTTCCCGAGGGCAAACCGGGGTATAAATCTGGAAAACTTTCAAATTAATTTGAATTAGAAGTATGAATAGCTATGACTTGACCTAAATCATACTTTTTTTTTTTATTGAAATACCACTACAGCATATAAAATTACACATACATTTAGATTATTTACATACTTTACATCAAGATGACAAAAATTCACTTGGTAGCCAGCTGGTGTTACCGGATGGTTACAGCACACTGGTAATCCTGGAATGCAAACCCAAGCGTGTTTGGCAATTCAGCATTGGCCTTCCCAAATCACTGTCTGACACGGGCAGAACACAAGTTGTGCAAGATTTTCCCGAGGCCACACTGAAAAATCAGACCATTAATTCTGGAATAGAAACTGGTTTTAACTGAAAAATATTTTGCTTATTTAAGGGTCCTGGATGCTGCCATTTAAGAAAGGAGTAAGTGCTGGATTGACAAGTTTAGCAATTGAAGTGTGCATTCACTTCTGGCACAACAGCCAAACCTTAATTTTCTTTCTCTGCCACAAAAGCATGTGCTGCCTCACATAGGAGCTTGTGCAACCTTAAAGAAACTCCCAAATACTGCATCACACTCCCCCTTCTGCAATGCCACAAAACGCATCTGTCAGGGTGAAATCATGCAGCTTTTGTGTAGGAAGGACCAACCAACTGCACGCACGAAGCACAAAGGATTCGGCTTTCTTGTCCACCAAGCTGCACATAACCACTTTGGTGTGGCTGTAATCTGTCATTCTTTTCGTTACAGGGAAATTTAGCTTCTGTCACAGTCACCCTCAACACCAATTTCTTTTTTTAATCTTACCCTGATGACAGCTTAAAGTACCTTTGCACTTACTTCTTGAAGTCTTTCTCATCTCTTTTAAACTAAGTGATGTTAAAAAATCCTAAACCATCTGAGCTGCATGAAAAATACATACGCTTTAAAAATTACATTTATACAGCTCGTTTTGTAGTACTAGTATTTTTTTTTTTTAAAGAAACATACCAGTTTCAAGCTTTTAATGAAAACGCTTGCTGATCTTTAAGTTCCTGATCTCATGAACTGAAACTTTGACCAATGAAACACAAGTGAAAAAAAAGTTAAGGCATTTTCTTAGGAGTCAGTGTGATGGTGCAAGTTACTTACACCATTTTTTCAAGTCTTCCTTGGAGTATTTTATTCCATCTTGCTCTGCAGGGGTCTGGAACAGTAGTTCATTTAACTTAAGCAAAGCGCTTCAATCTCAAATTTGTCTTAACCATCATATGCTGTTTGCTCAAGGAATTAAGGATTCACTTTTCAGTGTTATAAAATCCTTCCTGGTGCGTTGCTGTATCACTTCAGAAACTGAGCAAGCCTGAAAGTCATGTTCAGTTTCACTTGAAATTATTTACCAACCATATCAGCCTCAAAAGTTTTCACTGGAAGCAACATAAGCCTCTTTAAAGAGTTCTTTTCTTTTCAGCCATAACTGAATCGAATGGATGAAAACCACAGACATCTTGTGCTCTGCTTTCTCAGTCCACTTTTGCAGCTTTCTCCGAATTTAGGCACCACAGACCACAGGACTTGCTACAGTACAATTTGATTTGCATTCTTCCTAAACTCCACTTACGCTCATGTTAATTATTTCAATGATAGTATTTTCAACACACTGGCATAACCGAACATCAGGGTCCACACTTGCAATGTCCCTTGAACAACTTTTGTTAGATGAATCTGTACAAAGTCCTGAAACTTCATGTGGTTTCTCCTTTAGTTGCTGGAGGCCTAAAAAATAAGTAGAAGCAGCAAAGTATATCTAAATAAATAATTTTTTAAAAATTCTTATGTTACACCCATAACGCAAAGGTGTGCTATGAAATTGCAAATTTGAGCCATCACTATTTCATGCACCAGGCTTAACTCCACAGATTATTTCTAGGCACACCACAACATTTCTTTTTCATTTACCTGTGTCTGACTCCTTTGGGTTTTTTAATATTCCCTCTTACTTCTTTTCACACAAATATCGTAACATAGTGTCAGGGAACCTCATATCACATGAGCAGAGCATTTTTCTTTAGACGAAAAGAGACAAAAACATGCTCAAGACCAACTGATATACTTGAACAGTTAGTCCATGTTCACAGAATCACTGTATATTTACCAACCATGCTATGTCGTGTGTAAGAACTTCAGGCAGCTCATTTGACTTCACACTTCCGACAGATTAGGAAGATTTATATGGCAGTTATGCCTCAGCTGAGGGGTTGAAACATCCTTGTGTTCTCAAAAGCCAATGGCCTTTGCTCACGTCTTTCATTCTTAGACTAAAATGTCAAATTCTATGCACAACAATGGCATGCAGGGATACATCTTGAAATGATACAAGCAGGGAAATAAAACAGAAGGCAGGCAGTACAAAGCTTAATAAAAGGGGTACTTTCAGCCCCTTTAGCCTCTAAGCTCTCTCCTCCAATCCAGTAAATCCAGCTATCCCTATTCCTTCTATATTTACAAGACAACAGCAGTAAATTTTCATACTGCATTCCAACTACACTCCAACTTTTGAAACATTAACATAATTTTCTCCCTGGGACCATGACGTTACTTTTGAAATACAAGGCACTTACGTGTAATAATTGGGTCGAAGTCTCTTGTCTGTGTAGCAACATCAGAGGCACAAACTTGTCCTACTTGTATCAGCAGAGACATAATATCCTCATACAAAGGAGGAAAGGCTTGACAGAATGACACCAAACAAGGCAGGGTCGGCATAAAAAAAGCATAGCGCTTCGACTGGGTTAAAACTATCAAGGAAAAGGAAATGGTTAAGTAAAAAGAAATTATAAAAATCCAGTCACGAATTGTTGTTGCTTTTACAATTGTAATTAACACAGCGGCATTTAGACAAAACTGCACTCAACCTGGACAAATAATTCTAATTTACATAACAACGCATTTAGGGGTTGCTGGAGTGCTTACCTGTGAGTAGCGTTCCCATCACATTGATGGCTAAACGAGCCACGCTGAGAGATTTAGGTAGCGCATACTGGATACACAAAAATGAAAGTAACTGGATGGCAAATATCTGTTAAGTAGGTGAAAGGCAAAAGAGAAATAAGCAATAAAGTTAAGAGATTGCTTTGCACTATCTATCCAAAGCTGTTCAAGTAACTTATGAGTTAGTAAATATTCCATATTTTGCCAATGAGGAAGTGAAAGTCAGAGAAGCCTTAATAACAGTTATTGTGAAATTTTTCTGCTGACATCAAGAAAAGGAAAAAAAAACAAACAAAAAAACCCCCCCCACATTTAACATTAATCAAAGCACATGGGTTAGTGTTTCAGAATCTCCCCCACAGACACCATTTGTTCCGACATTAACAATGAGCAACAAAGCAACACGCAGTTTACAATATAATCCTTGTCAAAGCTGTTTAAGGTCCAATGTGTTCTAGCTTTAACTTTAGTTGAATGTCTTCTCATCAGCAGAAACTTTATATTTGAGAAGGGATTAAATAAGAACAACCACAAACTTGGCTTGATATAGAAAACCGGCATCTTTAGCCCAAAAAATCCCAATTACCTACAACTAGCCTTATCACACTATGCCAAATCGAGGTTTAAGATTGCTTTAGAAAGTAATAATGAACAACTATTTGCCATTGTTTTTCATAAACAGCGTGAGAAGACCTTCAAAAATATTGGTGAAATATTTCAAAATCAAACTCCCAACTCCCCCTTTGCTGAGCTTTTAGTGAGAAGAAACCACTACTCTTCAGATTCAAATAGTGTAACTTTGAGGGGAGCTGCACATGTCATTCTAGCAGGCTTTGTTCTTGCAGTTAGACCAGGGAAAGAACTGGTAAGACAACTGGCAAAGGAAAAATTTTAATTGATTTAGAAATTTAGACCTTTACAGTCTTGTCCCAAGCTTGCTTCAAGAAACAGCAGTAATATTCCCTGGAAGAAGACTTAGTAGTCAAACTTTTCATGAGAATGAATATATTTTTGATCTTAATCTTCATATGTTCTACAGAATATCTTCGCAAACAAGATTTCAAAATTTAAATCTTCACAGAATTTCCTGTAGCTATACAGTATCAGATAAAATCTAGAGTAGGCAAAACCTTTGCCAACTGATTTATACTCAATATAAAGAATGAATGAAAGTCACTACTGAAAAGTGCTTTTATTCACGTTCTTGAGGTAATATTGAAATTCATGAGTATTTCCTGAACAAATGTACAGAGATAGGTCAGTGGAACTGTCACAACCCCCAATTTGGGGGCAAGGGCCAGGCCTTTAATTTAAGGTAAAAATGCTACAGATATTACCTCAATACCCTAGGCAAGTTAGAACAAGACTTTTCTTAGTGATCCTTTTATTTTCCCCCCTTCACCAATACTTCACCAGGGTTAACTGCTTACAGTGACTCTCAAACTAGGTGACTGTACAGTTACCTGTTTTTCAAGTTCAGGCTGGGCAATGAGCTCCGGTATGAAATCCAGACAGATGTGCATCGACGGAATCCCCGCCACTGTCAGTGCCAGAAGTTCACATGGATAACCCTGTGTAATTACAAAAACAGGTACAAAAAGGTGTTTTAAAAATTCTGCTTCAGTTAAAATTTTAAATTAGATCTGCATTAATGCTTTTTTCAAAACTAATTTACTTGTACATCTCTTTTGTTCAGAATTATAAGCAACAGGCCTGTATCGCAAGGCAACAAGAGGCAGGCTGGGTGACAAACCCAGGGTCTGAATCAGTTCTTTATCCTCAAAACTCAGTGTATTATTTGCATAGAAACTCTCCCTCCACTCCCCAGACGAAACCAGGCTGCAGTGACCCTTTCCTTCTGCGTCTTTTCCCTGTGTTCCAAACTTCACCAGAGGCCCCAACTTGCTTATTTCACGACTGCACCATTATGACTTTTTTAGTCACTTAATCAGTTCCAGGTTAAGGCAAATTAGCTCCTTTTAAAGAGACTGACATCTGGCAATGACCAATTCAACACATACTAAAACCACATTTATGTTAAGAAATTTGCTAATCTTTCCCCCCTTCTTTTTCTGAAGACATACAGCTGCTTTGGCAGGGGCAACCTTTCTCCTTCCACTCAAGAGAGATAAACTGTGCCCTAACAAAAAGGAAAGATAAGATGTTTACATTTGAAGCCAAATTAGAGTTCTGAATAATGAGTATACTGATTTAAAAACATGGCCAGAAAAAAGTAACCACAAAAGATGTGGAACAAGTAATTATAAGGTGATTAGGCCAGTTTCCTTGGCCTAGAATGGACAAACTATTTTGGTATAAAAAAGGGCAGAGGTACAAACAAAGCATGTGTTTAATGACGAGGAACAGGCACGGTTTAGGTGGCTACAACACAGAGTCCAAGCACTGGAATCTGGAGGAAATGTAGGTACTACAAATTTGGCGAGACGGGAAGCAGAGAAGTGGGCTGCTATAATTCCCGAGGAACACAACAGCAGCATTCAACACCCTTTGACCACTTTACTTGGCTCTTTCTTAACTGGAGAACCCATGGAAGAACTAAAACAGTGCAAAGCAGACCTGGAAATGAACCAGTTTGACTATGTTGGGATCAGCTATATACATCTGATGGAGCAGACAGCAGATCAGGCACTGGACCTCTCGAAGATTACACAGCAAGCTATCTTCTTCTTCTTCCGGTTCAGGGCTCTTAGGGCCTGTGGTGCCATGAACACTCTTTAGCAAACTGTGGGTATTGCTGCTCTGGGCTTTCTCTTCTTCTGTAGGTAAGCAGATCTCTAGAAGAATCTGCACAGCAGCACTGTCCTGTGAAGAAAATAAGCAACAGAACACTAATAAAAATCCCCAATGAAATCAAAAAGCAATCAAATACAGAGTCATGACAATTTAAGAAACAGAAGACTGGCAAGGTGGCTAGAACTTCTAACTATAGGGATTTTTTATATAGAATAAAACCAACTCAGTTCAAGAATCATAAATCCTGTAAACATTAAAAAAACCCAACACTTCATCTGAATCAAGACTCAAAGAACAAAAGCTTAAATCCAACAGATCTTCAAAATCACAGATCAAAAGCGTAAGTTCAAAGGAATCTCATACCGTTTCAAAATAAATATCCAATGGTCCCTTAAAGCATCCAGATCAGACAAAATATGCACACGGCCACATAATTCACAGTATTCAGGAGAGACTGTACTACTCATTTAAATATAAAACTTCCTATTAACTCAAAAATCATCTTCTAATAGGGACTACATGTGACATTCTTCCAGACAGAGGTAAGAAGAGACTGTCTGTGAAACAAGATTACTCAAGAATTCCTATCATGTCAAGCTAAGTTAGTTAACCATTCTGCAGCCTCACACTTTACGGTGCTGGCTGCTTCTCTTCAGTAACATAGCTCAAATGACTGTGCGTAGCTCTGTCACATTTATTTGTGTTTTACTGCTCCAAATTAAGTACAGAAAGAGCCACTGGATAGCACAAGCAACAAGGCATATGGGCTAGTAAAGCAGAACTCTTCTGTTCTAACCGAAAAGAATACTACCAAAGCAGTTAACCAACACAGTGCTTCAGAGTAGAAAACAGAAGACCGAAACCATTTAACAATCTGAATATAGAGGCGGTTTTCTTTTCCATGGTAACAGAAGTTGGTAAAAAAGGTCTCCTTTTTTAATTTCCTGTTTCTGGATCTCTGTTTTATCACTGTCTTTCCTCACAACATTTCATATCCATTTCTCCCCCCTTACCTGAGCCGCAAGCAATGCATTTTTTAATTCTTCCCTTGTAACTTCTGGGGCCTCCGGACCCATTGCATTGTTTTGGGATGGCCTAATGTCCTGCTCTGCTGTTTCTTTTAGGTGAGAATTGAGGTAAGCTTTTGAAGCAAGAAGATATCCATTCAACATGTGCAAAGTTATATCCATCAGAGGAGGACTCCTGACATGGGAACACAGGATAAAATAAAGACACTTCAGACGGCAGAACAGTAAGACAGTAATAACACGAACAAACTAAAAGCACTCCTCAAAGGTTTATTTGGTTGTAGTCTGGTTCATAATAAAGCTGTTTTCCCTAACACAGCAAAATGTTAAATGTCACAACCCCTCCTGCTGCCCTGCCATTCAGTCCAACTTCTCTCACGCACACACACGTGTGTGTACGCTCTACAGAACCAAGGAACTGCTGAAGAGACTAATTTCTGACGAACAAAGGAAACCCAGAAAGTGCTGGCTATATATGAAGTAAGGAAAAACAATGATCGTAACGATGGGAAAAATAAGGCGGACAAGCTCTGAACTGCTTCCACAATACTAAGATGATACTTTTCAAATCGCATTGCATTATAAATCTCCCTAACAGTTTTAGAAATGTAGGATTTTCAATTTGCATCCAGGCCTGAAGGGACATCCATTTAAATATTTCACCTGCGGGTTGGGGATTAAAGATGTCATCAATAGAAACTCGAAGTCTAGAAGAGTTGTAGCAACTCAAATGAAAATTGGCTTTATGGTTCAACTGCTAAAAGGCAAGGAGGGACAGATGCACACAAACAAGAACATGAAGCATAAATCAAATTGACTATTAGCCATCTATTATGAACAAAAGGAGAGAGAAAAAAAAAAGGGAAAAATAAACCACAACTGACAGAAAAAGAACACACAAGGAATAAAGCTAGGGGCTGAAGCACATTTAAAATGATTAACCGTTATCTTTTTTTAGAATAAAAGATGCAATTTTCTTCATTACTATGAAAAAGCAAAGTTATAATTTACAAATTCTGACTTATTGTTTGCTGTATTTCATATTCTCCTTAGAAGCTGGCCCATTGCTATCGGTTATGATCATTTTCACTACTAAAATTCTCAAGCTTGTTCTTCTGCATCAGAGCCATAAAGCAGCATTACACATCCTCCTCTATCATCACCGATATCTAGAGGAACTAATTCCCCAGTAGTGCTAAAAGACTTTCTTGAGATATTAAGCAAATCTACCTTTGTCACATCCATCAAGGACCCACTGGCAGAAACTGTTACGCAAAAAAGATGGAATACCTGCAGGCCCATGAGGGATGGCAACAGACAGTGTGCAGTGGAAGGATGCTACAGCTACAACCTCAACCACCACCACCATGTGGCAGCAGCCATTTTAAGCATGCTGCAATGTCTGTTTAGAACAAATTCACACACACAAATCTAAAATGGATGATCTATGTACAAACCCCGAAGTTTCCAAAATAGAACTGGGCGTAAGGTTGTCCAACAAGACACTCAGCTGGGCAGCATGACGTGCTGAAACGGCATGCACAGCTTGCTCAGACCTCCGACCAATATGCTTAATTAAAAGATGGGACTTACAAGCTCAAATGATTAGTTTGAAAATAGGTTTAGAAGTACTGAAAGCTTTTAGAAGTTTTCTATGAGACATCCTTATGTTTAGCATTCACTACGTATCAATGCACATACCACCGAACATCAAAAGCTAAAGGAGGAAGATGCTTACCTATGAACTCTCTGATCGCATCTTAGTACAATCAAAGGATCAATCATCAGATCATTCTGAGTGTATTTCTGCTGTCGGACTATTTTTACTGAAGGCTGCAGAGCATTAACAGTCATTACCCACAACCTAAAATGAGATTATTTTTAAGATTTTTTTAACAGATAATCTGTATGAGAAGAGGGATCATGTTAGCATCCAGACGCTCACTTAGCTCCATTAGCCATATTTTTATAGGCCTACCAAGGAGCAAAAAACCCATACCTCATTTGCAGCCCTTGAAGTTAACCAAGATACAGTTAACTTACATTCACTGGAATTACAGCAACCAAACTGTTTTCACTGCAATAGAGCACCCACTTCCTCAGAAAAGGCATGTTGTTACCAGAGTGAGCTCATGTTTCACCAGTAATTAATTTAAAAAAAAATGTACACTGTAAAACCATACTCTTATATTTTAAGCAAACTGGTTAAAAACCTTTCCCCAGAGAACAAGTACCACCTTCCTTTGGAATGCAAAGGTTAAAATTTTTAACAAAGCAAAAAAGGAAGGCAACTCCAAGACATTATGTTCAGTCATAACCTCCGATTTCCCAAACAAAGGCAACATGTTATTATTTTTGAAAGAGAAAGTGGCATTCCACCCATCTGCAACAGCAAACTAAACAGTATTTTGAACCTACCTTCTTGGCATCACAGTGTTAAGAACCATCCAAAGTTTATTGACAGTCTGAAGAATCCTCCGAGGGACTCCAGCATTCAGCAAGCGATTCATATTTGATGTCAATACTTCTGCATATGGGATCAATTCACTAGCTGAGAGAAGTGTTAAATGTTCCAAGATCTGCATCAGCTGGGTGTGATTTCCAGGCAGCATGGAAAATGCTGTAAAATAAAGACAACGGGATCTTGGTAAAACTGGACTTCTGACATTTTTTCTGTCTTGGCAGCAGAACACTTTCATTATACAAATGCAGTATCATGAAATGAATTAAACGGCTACAGGCTTCCAAACCCACTGTATGCCAACCAAATGAAGTTATTTACCTTCTTGGAGCTGTTTGGGAGAGTGATTCTTCGCAGTGTTTGTAAGAAGCATCCTCCTCAGTAAGGCATCAGTGCCCGTGATCTGCTCCTCACAGATCCAGTCTTCCACAATGCAGAGGTGTGGGTAGTTAGTTGCAAGAAGGCGTAACAGCGCAGAGTGCAAGCCTTTAGGGATATTAAGGATGCGTACATCTTAGATTTAAGTAGCTACATCTTCCACCTGAACTATTTGTGCCTATTGTTTCAACAACAGACCTTAACTGAACCCCTACCAAGAAGTTCCATGAGCTTGCGTGTTCATAGCCTGATATTCTAACTCCAGCAGAAAGGAAAAGTTACCTTTTGGAAAAGTGCAAGGACCCTATAGTAACTCTTAATCTCAGTCTGGAATAATTATACTCAGGCAATTTGTACTCTAAAACCTACGCTAGATAGGCAAGACCTACTCTCAAAAGAACTGCCTTCCTCAAACTTTCACTATTACTCTTCAAACATATCCGTCATCTCACTAGTTACTACGGACAGATTGTAAGAGGAAGAGGAAGGAAGGCACACTGAAACAGACAACAGCCATGGAGCTGGAAACACGCTCAGCCTTCCTTCTCCATGCGCATTAGACCTTCACAGATATACCTCCCAGTTCCTGCTGCAGTCCCTGCGCCTGCCGGATGAGGTACTTGATTGGAATCTGATCCATTAATGCTGACGAGTAAGACTTGGGTTTTTTCTGCATAGCAGCTAGAAGGGAACAGGACAAGAAACAATGCATAAAAAGTTACAGTTAGAAAAAATTATTTCCCCAACTGAATCAACAAAGAAAATGCAAAGCACTTGTCTCTGTATTATCCAGGTAAAATAGAGACAATCCCAATAACACGCCTCATTCCTGTTAAAGTATCAAATTAAGCTTTTCAGGAAACCATTTCCGTGACCATTTCCATTTAAAGGTTTTCCTGGCATTTAGATTTCTTTGCAAGATATCCACACTATCTTGAATCTGACAGCAACATGAGTTTGGGTTATTATAAGAATTCCTCTCTTTGCATCTAATGTTCAGTTAATCTGGTTTCCACTGACGCGCTCACGTATACCTAGTATCTTTGTGTTTGCCAGAAGTGCTTCTTCGTATGACAGGACATAGTAGAGGACAAGCAATTGTGTTGTAATGCTGTATCGTTGAGTAAGGCGAGTATTTTCTCCCTGTATATAAAACCACATGGAAAGGTTAGGATGCATTCCTGATTCTTGAGAACAAAAATTTGGATTTACCTGCAAATATGAAGAAAGGTAAGGCAGTAAAAGCCTTGTATAAAAATACCAAGCCATATGAGGTCCAAGCGGAAAGTTGCAGGGAACTTTTTTTTTTTCTTTTTTTTTTAAATGAGCTTCAAACATAAAAAGTATTTTTGATATCCAACGCAAGTCAATGCTTGCCACTCATTTTACATGTGTCCAAGTGACCGTTCTCATACTTCTATGGAAATGAAAACGCTTCTTTCAAAAACACCTAGAGTGCTTCAGTGAAACAGTATCTTTATCTAAGAAGATCAGGTGGGTGCAAAAATCATACAAAACCTATATAAACACCTCCACTTTCCAATCCATGAAGTGCTTTTCTTTGCATTTTTAATAGCGCGAGTTCCCACGGAAACGGGCAAAACAGGGACAAACAGCAATCCTCCTAAAAATCTGAGTAGCACTGACAAGATTCACCTCAAACCACGTGACCATCACTGTAGTAGGAGGCAGTTTACTACACAGGCATTAAAGACAAAAAGCCAGGCAACTTTTTGTCAAGTATATTTACAGAACACTGAACCACATGTTCACATTAAAGTACATGAAAGAAGAAAACAAATCATTTACCCCAGAGAGTCCTTGAAAAACATTCAGTATCTCCTGTTCCGTGACAGGCTGATTTGTGGCCTCTGGGTTGGATTTAGATGCAGGAGTAAGGATAGAGTTAATGTAGACATCGATAAGAGGAAGCAACTGAGGGTGGAGGGGAGTGGTGGTTTCACAGAGCTGCCGATAGATCCAGTCCTAGAAAAAGACATGCCATTATGTGATCGGTTTCAAAGCTGGCAAATTTCTCTGGTCTGCAAGTACATCCCCCCCGTAACTGAATGGGGCTTTGACTTTGTAAAGTGTAATACCAGTTCTGAGTTGGGCCTGGTCATAAACTCTGTATCCTGGACCCTGCTCCGTACAGACCCACCAGTAAAACTTGTCCTAGATGGAAATACCATTCTGACTATGATTTTTATTAAGTGCAGACAGGCAGAGAGAGATAATTTAATGTATTTTTAAATTCACTAAGTCGTGGTCTCTGGATTACAGAGCTAAAACTTGGTACCCTAACTTAATACACACTCCCTTCTTAAATTATATAGTAATAGGCTATAAGATTAATTAAGAATTCTGTTCCTATAATTCAACCAAAGAAACAGCCTGCAAAACCTAGTCAACATTTAAAATTATGAACGTAAATAAAATGAAGGTCATACCTTAATGGATACTTTGTGCTTTGTGAAGGATCGACTTTTTAAAAGCTGGTAAATGCAGTGAATGGGTAAAAACCCAGTAATGTTGGCACTGAGATTGCCTGTGACAGGCACACGAACTGCATGGGCCGTAACAACCTAAAGGGAAGTTACAATTAACAGGAAAAATACCACAAATATTCCCCTTATCACGATGCATAAGCACAGGATGACAAAGTCACACAGCTACGTTCTTTCTGGCATTTACTTATTTTTGGTCGTTTGGAAGCTGAAGAATATTTTAACATAGTTTAATACAGTATGTGTTCAACTGTAGCACACCTACTACATTTGTGAACAATTTCCTGCTACTGCAAAAAATAATGCCACAGCAGACTATTTTTCTCTTTTGCTTCCCTGTTATTTAAAAAAGCCAAGTGTTCAAAAAGCAGAATCAGATCACAGTACAAAAAGAAAGAGCCAAGGCTCTTCAGTACCAGCAGGGTTTGGATTCTTCTTGTAGGTCAAACTAAAGCGACTACAGAAGAAAGAAAAACCACAAAGAAATAAAAAGGAAAAAAAAAAAAAAAAAGACAAAAATAAATGACCTAGGCTTAAAATACCTGTTCAGTGAAAATCTCCTGTGTGAAGATTGTCTTCATTCTGCTGAGTGAGCTGGGTTTAATAACAATCTGAAACAAAGAAACTTGTAATTTTACGTTCTAGCTTTCTTATTTAGAAGTACTACAAATTTATTTTATGAACTGTTAACCTTTTCAAACTTGTCTTCACCAGGAAAATATTCACATCTATGCCTCAAAGTAAACTAAAAGTATTTTGAAATGTCACAACTTCGTCACTCCACATCTTGCTTACCCTAAAAACCACCCACCTAGCTTTTACATTTGACAAGACACCGTTTGACGATAGTAAACTGAAGGCAGGTCTCCCTTGGTGATTTTCAGAAATTAATTATTACGTATATAGACATTTCTTTGAAAGAAAAAGGTAGCAGCTCAGTTTGGAAACTACTTGAATTAATCCTCTAAAAAAGTTAATTTCTTGCAAATAGTGACTTCAGCGCTTTTTGAAGATACTTTTATCACAACATTCCTCTGTATCAAGACGTATGCATAATTTAATGTTTTTCTAAAGGAACTGATCTGGTTACCCAATTTTTTACTGTACATTTGCTGGCAAAACCAAAGTTCTCTATATCAAAACTAAAGTAAACACAAGAGTATAAATACACAGTAAAGAGTCAATCTTAACAGAGAACAGTTTGTGCTAGAAAGAGGCCAGGATTTACCTTCATTCCCAAGGTGGAGCAGACCAAATCAATGATAGCACTGAGCTGATTACTATGGAAATACATGGCTACCAAGAGAAGCATCTCTCCAAAAGAAGCAGACACGCCAGAAATGCTGATGGTAACAAAGAGGAAGAGTTAATTTCTAGTAGGACCTAAGTAAATGTGAGAATACTGGAATCATTAAAAAACAAAGAAGCCTGCTCTCACCTTTCGAAGTAAGCTTCCTCCTTTATCATCCAACTAAGCCACATTACCATGAGTTGCTCCTGTTCCGGGGTGCTGCACAAAGAAAATCCATAAAAGGTCCTTTTCCCAGGAACTACCCCTAGTTTTAGTAACAATTACTAGCAGAAACAGCAGTATTTGAGGAATCTTACACCAGGGGACTTTTTCTCACTTTCACTTTAGCGTCAGACAGCTGATAAGCACTGATATTTAGCACAAAGCTCAGTCCAACTGTCAAGCAATTTCCTGTCTTGAATGCACACAGGAGACAGCCACGTCCGTTTAATACCTGCACTGCTACTCTTTTGAACAGGGTCTCTAAAGAATTTAGCTATAAACTTGTTCAATGAAAAAGCGAACTAGGAAGGCCTTCTTTAGCCTTCAAAACCCATTCCAAACTAAGCTAATGCCGATGCTCCCTTCTTTACTCACCACAGTGAGAGACAAATCCCTTCAACCAACATATGGAGATTTGTATAACGAATTAGGAGAGGAAAACCGTGCAGCTCTGGGGAGGTCGTTGCCTCAACGGTGCTATAACAGAAGCATCTTTCCAAAGCTCCTCCTCTATTGAGAGGTACCTGACAAGAGTGGAGAAGGCCAGAAGCATACAAAAGGAAAGAGATACAAAGCGAACACCAGCTGGAGTCGCGGGAGGCCGGCTGGTCATCAGCTGCAGTAGCTGCTCAGCTTCTTCATCAGTTGGCCTGAATAGGACAGAAAAAGAACAAAACCCACGCTGCTGATCTAAAAGCGAAGACATTTCCAATCTCATCGCAATGGGTAAAGATTAAATTTTCTGTGCTACTTGATCTGTTTATCAAGTTGCCATCAATAAATGGCCATCAAGATAAACTGGCAATTCTCTTTGAACTTAAAGACATAAAAATCTCTGTCAAGAGATAACAATGAGAAAACTTCCCCAGGATATAATCTTGCCTGTTAGTACAAAATACTAAATTACAACTAACAATGCATGAAGATGCTACATTAGCACTCTCTAAATAGTAAAAGCAGAGGAACAGAAATTCTAAATTCATGTAGTGTACGTTGCTAGAGTCTTCAGCTGCTTTCTCTTCTACACACTGCTCTGACCACTTAGGCCTAGGCTTCTTTTAACAAGTCAGCAGAACTGATTTTGCAGCATTAAAGAGAGCACCATATTTCTTGCATTATTTTATATTAAATAAAAAAAGATCAGCAAAGTTGATAAATAGATATTTACCATTAGGATGAAAAAAATTTTCTGTTGTGAATAATACCAGAAAGTAAAAAATGTAACTGCCCCCACAGCCCTCAGTATTACGTAGTATTTGCTCTCTGCACTATAAAGATAAAGAAACTTCCATCAAGCGGCAGCTCCAGCCCTCAGCATGCGAAGGGCCTCCCCCAGTGCTAAAAATTGGCGAGTCCTGCCAAGACTGTTTCAAGGGCACAATGGCATTAAGAGACAGCTCACGTTAAAAGTGCCCAAAGCTCTCAACCTCTGTTTAAACAAACAGACAGCGAGTAAAAAACACAGAGCATTAAAACATTCATTACTTCAGCCCAGCAATTCCCATCAAAGCGCAATAGAGACGTAACAGCGCGCTGGCTTTCACGACATGCTCTTCCTTCAGTCCTGAATACACAGACACATTTGGCTCCATATCAACATCTGCTTCTTCAACAATGTGAGTGCTGCGAACCGTGGGAAGGATTCCCATGAGCTCCAGGAGCAGCTGCCGCCTCATTTGCCAAAGCACAGAACTGATGTTATCTCTTTTTCTCTGTGTAAGAAGTTAAAAGATGAGAACAACAATGTAAAATTCATCCCATCAAACAATGTATTGCATAAGAGCTTCCACAATGATGAAGTCAAGGAGGAAAAAAAAAGGAGGGGGGGGGGGCAGAGGAGAGAGGATTTTTTTTTTTAAATCCAACCTTCAGAACCAGGGCAACAAGCAACACGTGATCATATTACAACAGCTTATTACCTCAAACCACACATTTTAACTAACTCAGCTAACTAAGCACGTCAAGATGCAACGTCCTATTGTGAACACTGAGGATGAATGTATTTACCCGGTAAACATTACAAATTTACAATTCTCTGGTTTCCATGCCTATTGAGTCATCTACCTAAAAATCTCTCAGAGTAACGACCAAATAGCTGCCGTCAGGGACACTGTTTAGAGACCTGATGGTCCCATAACAAGACGGTGCCTTGTAAAGGTTGCTTCAAGACGTGCAACAGCATTTACGTACAGTCAGACAAATACAGGTGCCCACATCCAGAAGAGTTACAGCAAGCTATAAGAGCATTTTTTAAAAAGCAGAAGATTTGAAGATTTTCATACCTGTTGGCCATTTCGGATAAATGTTCCAAACCAAGTTCGAACCTTTGCGTTTGTTCCAAGTAGCAAACCGCTCACAAAACACACCAGGTCACTCACTCCGTCATCTGAAGCTTCGTTTTTGGTGTGATCCAAGGTCAAAGCCACACCGAGGCCTGGTAGGTGACACTCTTCCACCTAGATAAAATGCTCAGGCTCAATCATCTTTTTTGTCTTTAAAGCTCCAATAAGGATCATAATTACGATTCTCATCACAGACTAATGACCGACTTACCACCATGCCTCGGACCCTCAGGGCTTGGGAAGGGTTCATTTTACACAGGTGGCGAAGTGCTTCTGTTCTACGACGGCCTCCAACACTTTCCTCATCCTGCCGTTCACCATTCTTAATCAAACCTCGACAGACTAAATATCCAACGGGAGGAGTCAGTAAATCCACCCTTTCCGGCGGAAAGCCACATAAACATAAACACGCAAAGCCAAGCCATTCTGTTCGGCTCACTGTGATTTATTAGCTGGGCCATGCAAATCTTGTCTAGGCACAAACTCCTGAGCTACACTTTATAAGCAGAACAAGGAAACGGTCTTTCTCCTCAGAGAAATGACAGGGTCATTACTGATTTATGCATCATCCACAGTTACTACCCGTACTCTATTTCAAGTAACCTGTGCATCTGGAGACTGAAATCTTATCGCGAGGTAAGGGATGCTGAACGGAAAACGGCAATTCAAATTTTTCACCTCGTAATACAGCTCAGCCTAAGGGACAAGAACTATTCGCAAGGCTGGACCAGGTTCGTAGTCCCAGTCATTCTCTGCCCGAGTCAGCCTTTGTAACGGGGGCCTACAGCTGAAAAGCTGCAACGTGCACACGACGCGTCTACAAGTCAGCTGCAAAAAAGGGGAATCAACACGATAAGAACGGGAGCCTATCAGCATCTCTAGGTATAAAACGCATTCAAATCAGATTTGATAAACCAAACGCTCGCCCATTCAAATATTTAGGACACGTGGCTTAGCCCAGATTAACCATATTGCTAGAAATCATTTCAAACCTTCAGAAGAAGCCGGACAAGAAGAAACTGTAACTCACCCTCGTTAAAGCTATCCGGAACGTTGGCCACCAGAAGGCAGAGGAACCAGGCTCCGTTTTTAACGTGCAACAGAGCTTCAGCCACATCAACTATTGGCAACAGCGATGGCAGCTCTGGATAAAATGAGAATTTTAAAAGTTACGACGTTTCATTGTGAAACAAGTAAAATCTTGCTTTTAATACGCGTTCCAGTAACAGGTGCAAATCAAGAAATGGCAAATCCATCTGCGATCTATTCCTCTTTCAAAGAGCTAAACAGCCTCGATTAACCTTGAATCAGTCACAACCGCTCCAAAAGATATTTTTTTACATTTGTAAGAAGGTAGAAAATGCTATAAATACAGAATACTACACCTGCTTGCAAAATGCAGAGAACATCTGCTGCCTCCTCCAGATAAACGGGGCTCTCGAAGAGCTCAGAAGATTTGAGAAAAAACTCCCCATTTGATTCTGACACCTACAAGACATTATTCATCATCACTGAGCAGGTTTTATGAAGCAATTTGTCTCATCAGTCTTTTATAGCTTTAAATTCAGCAGATCAAATACAGTAAGAACTGTCAAAAATGTACAGCTATAAACACAGAACAGGCAAGAAAAGCGTTTAGCAAAAGAACTATCTAATAGGGGAAATACTTCAGTACAGCTGATAGCATCGCTTCGTTCCAGAAGAAAGAGAAATAGCTCAGTGACAATTCTAAATTTATAGTAAGTTTACACGAGGAAAACAAAATGCCGGGGGCGAGGTGGGGAGGTATGAGAAATACTGTGGCTAATATCAGACTGCAACAGGAGCAAAGAACGGGATGAAGAGAAGTCAGAACTTTCTTTTCGGACATGATTTCTCGACTGACGCGTCCCAGAATCAGGTTATATTTGGGTACGGCGCATTCCAGAATACACAGAGTCTGCTCTGCGTTCCTCACCACGACCCAGGGCGACCCTTTCGGGTGTGATGCAGACTCTGAGTGTGCCGGAGGGCAACCACAAGCCACCGCTCACGGCGGCCGAGGCTCGGAGTCGCGGTGAAGCAGCGGGAACCGCCGAGGAGCGGCGGCAGGGCCAGGACCGGGCGAGCCCATCACCCCCGCGCCCCTTCCCTGACGCGGCCTTGCCAAACGCCCAGCCAGGCCCAGGCTCACCTTGTTCATGATGGCCAGCAGCTCGCTAAGCACCAGCCGAAGCCGACGCGGCGAATCGCTGTGTTCAAATTCCAGCGTCAGCCCGTGCTGAAGCTGCGACACCAGGACGCTCTCTCCGCTGCCTCCTCCCAGCTTGTGCCTAACGGAGAAGGACAGACGGCAGCGGGTGAGCGCTCCTGCCGAGGAAGGCGGCAGCTCGGCCCGGCGAGCCGCGCCAGCCCCGCCGCTCTCTGCGTTACCGGAGCTGCTGCTCCTTGCTGGCGTCCTGCTCCAGGGCGTGGAAGTCCACGGACAGCAAGGCCACGATGGAGTTGACCGCCTCCACCCCCGAGAGCAGCCGCAGGATGAGCTTCTTGTCCTGCGCCCAGCTCTGGCTCTGGTCGGCGGGGGCGCAGAGGGCCATGCGCACCAGGCAGGGCAGCAGCAGCCGCAGCTCGGGGTCGCTCAGCGCCGCCAGGCGCACCACGTCCACCTTCTGCATCGCCTCGAAGGCGTAGGGGCTGACGAACTGGAGGCCGGAGCACTCCGCCATGGCGGCGCCGCCTCACGCCCGCCCCACCCCAAGCCGCCGCCGCCGCCGCCCTCTTCCGGCGCACGCCGAGTGCGTCACAGCGCAGGAAGTGAGGTCATCCCCGGCGGGAAGGCTGAGGGGCGGTGGGAGGCGGCAGCCCCGCCCCTTCCCCTCCCCCCGTAAATAAGGAGACACCACAATCAAGGCTTCATGAATAATTTATTCCATTTGAAATTTTTTTAAAAAGTATAAACCTTTTTCTCATTTCCTCAATCACAATTTGTACAACTCAGTGTTTATGGCATTCGGCAGCAATAGTGTTTGTTCCTTAATCGCTTTTTTTTTTTTTTTCATTTTTATTTTATTTTTTTATATTATCACGATAAATACGACGACTTAGCCCATGGCGTGTGGCGGCTCCCGTGGCGAGCCCCAGCAGGGAAGGGGGCCGGGGGGGGGGGGGGAGGGGGGGGGAAGGCCGTGGGCTGCACCCCCCCAGCGCCCCGCCAGCTCCTCACGTCCAGTTTATTTGGAAAAAAAACCCTAAAGCTGGATTAGTAACATCCTGACAAAGTGACCCTGAGGATTGTGGTAGGTCCCAAATCCAGTTCTACTGTAAAATAAGCTTTACTCCACTGAAAATAAGAACAAAAAAAAAAAAAAAACCCCTTTTTAAGTATGAAGCATAGTCCTGGGTCCTTTACTAAAAACACAAATTAAACAAACAAAAAAAAAAAAAACCCAAACCTTCCCAGCTGGAGGTTGTCAAGACAGTAATGTCGTACGATGTCACCTAATTAACAAATTCTCCCAAGAAACCCAGCTCGAGACCTTGTTGATGCAGCATTACTACCAAACCAGACTGATATGCTGTGCCATTCGGTTGTGCAGCAAATTATATGGTGCAATAGCATTTTTATTTTTTTTTAAGAGGTTTTACTCTTATTTTTGAAAGCTTTAAAATAACGCGACATAATATTTTGATATTACAGTATTAACAAATAGTGCTTGATTAAAGACATCAGCAAGTCTTCGTAACAACACATGAAGTTAAAATTCCCAATGGAGGTAAATACAGAAATACAATAATCTGCGCCATAACTGACAGCTGAGGATTTAAATATAAATTAATTTCTCTTTCATTATCTCAGGAAATGGTAGAAGGATTAAGTGTTACAGCTACTTTAAAATGCAAGGGTTGTTTGCAAGTACAATTGGTGGCCCCGCTGGTCTGGCAAGAGGGTTTTGAGAGCTCTAATTCAAAGAGTAGCAAGTCAAGGGTGACTAGATGGCGTAAATACGGTAATAGCTGGGTTAAAAGACTTACTTTTAATCTGAATGGAAGGATCTCAGATTCTTCTTTCCTTGGATACTTAAGAGGAGGTAAACCTCCACAGCCCCCAATAGAGCACTGCCAGGAACAGCACTGTCTGGCAAGACCACGTTGAGAAGTCAGAGCTGAAATTTTCAAATACTTAAGCTTGTACTTGCTAAAGAACCCCAATTATTGGACTGTGACAATTATATTTCTAAACCGGCTCTTATGGGCACTTAAAACGGTTAAAAGGAAGTAGCTCACAAAAAAAGTATGCCCAAGGTAGTAGCTGACTCCATGGTGCTGGCAGGTTTGCTAGGTACAGTGCCGGCTGCGACTATCGCTCCAGAAACGTCCCTCCCCGGCTTTTCTAGTGGTTATAATATTAAAATTTACTTTAACTGCATTGGCGGGGGAGAGCGGGGAACCGGCAGCTTTCACAGCTGGAGAGTTTCACAGGGAAGGCTGTGGTCCAGGTAACAGAGTATGTTCCACCCGTGGTCAGGCAGCTGATTCACTTACCTTTCTGAATACGAGTCAGATTTAACACAACGAAAGCCACACCAAAACCCGGCCCTTGGAACAAAAAAAAAAAAAAAAAAAACCAACCAAACCAAACCAGGACATATGCTTTGAAAATTCCAGTTTTAGGAGCGCTTTTCCACTTCAAAAATCTCAAAAAAAAAAAAAACCCCTTCCGTAAGACAAAAATGCGCTGTTTAATCTGCGTTGCACTACCATTATCAAGACAAAGTAATGGACAGACCCAGTTTTTAACTCTCTTTATCAAAATCTGCTCGCATCTGATTGCACTCATGTTATTTTGAAGAAATGACTGAAAATTTTCATCACCAATTGTACAACTTCTTTATACAAAACCAAAATAAGTTGCTAATATTGTATATACATGATTCGGTGAGACTGTTTATATGATAAATGATCTCAGGCAGGTATTTTGCATTTACAAAACATGGTTTTCCTGAACACAGTTCATTTTGTAAATGCAAGCAAATTCTTCCTCATAGGGGATCAACAGTGGGTGCACAAATGGATCTTAAAACTTGCTCCTTTAAAGGTTTAAACCAGCGAGACGGACAGTATCAAGACCCAGGACACGGGTTATCGCCACAGGCTCACATGAGCACCGCAGGAGTGAAGTTTTTAATCTGGCAGCCAGATGAGGAACCCAGAAAAAAAAAAGCATATGCAGTTGCTCTTCAGCACCCGTAGGGGCTATTTTAGAGCGGCATCAGACATTTGGCATGTGCTGGGAGAAAGGAAGGAAACTACCAAGAAAAAATGGTGACTGTAGATAGAGGGAGATGCTTACGAAAGCCTTGTGATTCGTCAGTCCCTTCCTCAGGGAGGGCTGAGCCTCCTTGGCACATGCCCCAGCCAGAGCCTGAAAAGGGGATTCGGGGAAGGCCGTACACCGATACTTGGGACCTTCACCACAGTGCCAAAAATACATTAAAAAGGAAAACTTTCAGGGTTTCGTGCTGTTTTTTTCCTAGTGGAATAAAATCTGAATACCAGAATTCACTGAGAATCTATATACACCACATTTTAGTTAAACACACACCAATCTTAAAGTCAAGATTGACTATTTTTGCATTTGTAAAATGGCTAGAGCTGGGCTAAATTTCAGCCTTACAGGAGACTCTGGGTAAGATCAGAGTTTTCTGTGTTCCGCATCAGATTCACGTTTTATCGCCAATGTGGAAGAAAATCACGCAGTCAGCACAGTGCCAGGAACATCTAGAATAAAATGTTATATAGAAATCAATATAAGTATTATCCAAACCTGAACCATAACACAAACTTTAGTTGAAGAGTTTATTCATTTTATTCTCACTACAAGTTAAACCACCTACAATATCACTTATATATTGCCATTGTTACTCTGTAAAGGTGTGATATAAAATGCTGTAAGACCCGGTACCTTTTCAATTTATATAAACACAGTGAACTTCATTACTGTACATGTACTCTGCAACTACAGCTTAGCTGTAAATCCCCCACACACAATGGTATGGACATTAACCCCTCTATCCCCATTAAACTGTACATCAAGACAATACAAATTTACTGTCCCCACCCACCCCTTACAAAAAAATAATACTCTAAAAGCAACCTACTGCAACTTTTAATTAAGACGATTACATATATTTTAGACCAATTGCTTTAAAGCAAGAAGGCAGTATAAACCTTCTAGGAAAATTTTTATAAAAGAGGTTAAGAAATATAAGACAATTTATACATTTAAAAACTTACAATAAATAAGAGATGCAGGCATTTTTGAATACTAGGTACTATAATCCAATACAAGAACATCTTGATGTTCCGAAGCCATAGGTTGAAACTTATTGTTCCTCATGTTTCTTCTCATCTCCATGCTTTTAATATTCATTAACCATGACTGGGTACTATGGCTCATTACTCTTCACAAATACTGCGGTTGGGGAAAAATGGTTAATTTTGCTACTAAAAATGTTATAATACACTTTCTGATCATCATTCTAAAGCGTCCCCCATAGTCGATGACTCAAAGACAGTAGGGCGATAGGTGCCCCTCTCACAAGTCAAAACAATATTTGCTGGAAGTAACAAGATTCATACCCCATCACAAACAACTTGCACTGAGAAGAATTGTAACTTAGTCCTGCAGTGAAATATCCCTTTTCCTCATTTTTGTCTTGCAAAATTCAGATGAAGATCACAGCATATTCATGATAAAGTTATACAACTGATTCAGCACCACAAAATGAATTGGGAGACACGACCGTCTGTCCTGGGTTGCAGGATCACAGGTTAGCCAGGAGAGTGCATTGTACTGTTCCAGAACAAACCTGAAAAGCAAGCAAGCTTCCATCAAGCCAACAGATTTTCTCAGCAGTATTTTACAGTCCTGATTTAATATAATCCAGTCTTTGGTACTGAAAACATAAAATATGTTTGCCAACATTCTGAAATAACATGCCTTCAGAATTATTACAAGTTTCGTGGAAACTTCATTTAATTGTTATGCTTAATTAATTCAAGAGCTTAATATTTTAAAAAAAAAAAAAAAAAAAAGAAAAAACCTGTTTTCTCAGCAAGAGTTTCATGTTTACACGAGTCTCTCCAGAGTCTTGTACTTCAGCATTTCAGTATTCCCACAAGACTGCCATGCAAGATTCTGCCTTAACTGTAACTGTCTGCCACTCATTCCCGCACCACCTTCTGCGTTACATCTCAAACTCTCTTTGAGCTTGAGGAATTCATTGTACTTTCAAATATTTTCAGTTGTAATTAACATTGATTAGTTAAAGAAGGGCTTAGAGATGTTTGGTTTTAATTACATTGTTCTGTGATAAAGCCACCTTTTAATTACTCAAAGCACAGCAATTTATGTTGTATCTGTGATGTACTAAGGATATCAGCGGCACAAAGCAAAAACTAACAGCACAAAACCCAAATAAACATGTAGTGGCACTGCAGCAGTATTAAAAATGAAACACACGGCATTTTTGCAAGTGATCAATCATAAATACCTGAGCACATCAGAAGTTTGATTAGAATCAAGTGGATGGGAGTGTTTACTGTGGAGTAGCTCGTCTGATTGCACTGAAGGCACGTGGAGGTGCAAAGAGGCCTAAGAAAGGAAGAAACGATGCCAGCAGTTACTGCCTGGTTCAGCTACAGCACATTTTCTTCCCCTCTGTGTTGTTGCTTTCTTCCCTCTGTATTGTTGACCCGTACCTGGCAGTCGCCTTCTATTCCCTGACACACTGTCTTGTCCTTAAGGCCATCAACAAGTTCAGGAATTATCAGAATATAAAGGAAACACACTCAGATCTCTCCTAAAAGCACAGTGCTAGCAGTGTAAGACATCATCTGAATTTTTTTTAAATCCCTTTGCCGACATTAAGTGACATTAAGTGCCGACATTATTAAAAGAGCAACTCAAGCGGCCCAAGACATCTAGTAATATACAGAGTTGGACGTTCAGTTGCTTTCTGTAAGACTGGACTATTTATATTCCATAGAGAGAGCTGCTTAGGGTAAATAATAAATCCTCTATTAAAAAAAAAAGTCTTATACCAAAGCCACAGCTGAGCTTAGGTCAAGAGGAACCACTAATCCAGACATAAATAAGGCTGAAGATGTGTCCGTATCATTAGAAAATAAAGCCCAGTATTAGAGATGCTAATTTAAGTAAAAATGAGTTATGTTAATACAGAAAGTTTCTCTGTATACTAACGTATAGCCTTAAATGTGCCAAGTATGTCTTGATTGTGCCATAAAAAGATAAGGAGATCAGACAATATCCAGACAGATGATACAATAACTATCACTTGGCAACAGCCAATGTGGAAAACCTAGTTTTATGCTTTGTGCAATACAGAGAGAGATTTATTTATTATTTTTCTTTTCCCCAGCATAAATGAGCTACTACATTACACCTCTACCACCAGTCCCCACGGGAGTCAAACATTAACCAGAGATCTGTCTAGAAACTCAACCTGTTCTTACAAAATACTGTAGCGCAAAGGCAGAAACAGAAAGGAGTCCAGGCTACCATGAAGAAACTATCAGAAGAGCAGAACCCCTCAGAACATTTGCTACTGCCACAAATAGTTTTTCTTCCCTTGAAAAAAGCGAACATAAAAAGCCAAAGCTCAAAAATTTAAAACCCAACCTCCCTTGAAGCAAAAGCAGACATATTCCAAGAGACATGCACCAACTTTGTTTAAAACATAGCAGATCTGGTAATTCAGATCCCTGCACAATTTTCTACGACAGACCGTCCGGGAAGACGGCCGTGCAGCCCCGCTGAAGTTACAGTACCTTAAGAAACAAGGGACACTGATTTTGTGCTTGAGGACACGCTGACCAAAACCAGTCAGGCAATGGACCTGCTTTGGCAGTTGACACAAAATAACCAAGGGCCAATGGCTGTTGCAGTATGTTTGTTACTTCATCGTGAGATTCTGTTGAAAGCAGTCGATCTGTACCTTGACCCTGCGAAACAACAGCCAAGGGTTTAATATTAGGAGAGCACAAACTTAACAGAAGTTATCTGTAGCTTTCAAAACACAAAGCATCTTGAAATATCCAAGCATTACATGAATCTTGCAAAGACAATCCAATATCCCATTGACTCAAAACATTTAATAGGGACCTTTCATTCCACAGAAGGAAATTAGCAGATGGAGAAATGCAAACACAACACACACCCCCACCCCCACCTCTGTATTGACTCTAATAGTTACCTTGCCCATATCACCTCCGTGGGGGTAGTGGGAGCCTGGAGAATGTACAGGGGATCCAGTAGGAGATGCAGGAAGAATATTTATAATATCAGGATCAAGATCATCTCCAGTGTCTAACAAGTCAAAGATTCCCATTCCATCTGCTCCATCTTGAAAAAGAACAAGACCAGTGAATTTCTATAGTTCCCCTATGTACAGGATATAACAACACATTCTGAAATCAAGTGATTTTCCATATAAATCTTGTGGTTCATTAGAATAAACAGTCTTATTCTCATTATAGCGGGAGTGACAAGGGTGGTTTTTTTTTTGTTGGTTTGGTTTTAAAACAAGAATAAATCCAATCTACTAACCATTGTTTGTGTTAAAGGCCAGATCCAAGTTTTCAGTGGTATAAGTTGACGATGCTACTTGCACAGATGCAGATGTGGGAAACACAAGTATATGAGTGCATGATGTGTCTTGTGGGGTATTCAGCTGAGACGTCTGCATATTTAAAGTGGTGCTGCGTCCAAATACAGAGCCGGTTGATACAGAATCTTTGGAAGAGAAATCAAATATTTCCTTAGTTTTGCTAAACCCAAACTATTAGTTCCCTTGCCCAAAAAAGAGAAAGAGTTTCTCAAATACCTGGCATAATAATGAAGGACCCCTGTGGTTCCATTGCCACCAAGCAAGCACTGAGAATGCTGGGAGAGTCTGCAGCAGAGATACCACACATTCTGCACATGTCTTTTAGTCTCTTACTAAGGGACTGAAGGTTTCGGCGACTCAGCAAACAACTCCAGTCTGAGGATATAAAGGATATAGGTTTGCCTAGAAGAACAGTGCTTGCTGCAGAGTACATATTTTACATATCACAGTGTGGTGCAAACTTCGCGTCTGTTAAGTTTCAAATACACAAAGGAACTCTCAAATTATTTAGATTTTCTTCCAGAAACAGACACTTTATATTATTGAAAAATGAAAGCTTCAAATCAAGTTTTAGACTCTGAAAATGCTAACATTACCTTTTAATTCCCCATGTCCTATTCTTCCTAAGCGACCTATTACAACTCTCCATGGCAAAGAGCTCATCTGCACAAGTCCCAAGCACCATTCCCAGAGTTTCTGAAGACCAAGTCTGCGGGCAGAGCCCTTTTTCCTGCGAGCTCTAGAATTAAGAAAGAAGGGAAAACAAAGCTAAAAATCAGTCTGCAACAAGTTTTTATTGCCATGTTTGGAACTTCTTATTTGTATTAACCTGAACACTCACAGTACCCAAGAATGTTAGGTGTGGTAGTACATCAATTGCAACTTCAATTTGTTTGGGTGTTTTTTAATTAATGACATTCTAACATTGACATCAAAAGTGTGTACGTGTGCACACACCTACAGAAACACTCAAGAATCACATGAAACCAAATAACGTTCTTCTAGAAATTTAACTCAAAACAATATGCACATAGTATGGAAAATATCCATTTGCATTAGCTAGTTTTTGCAATATAGTGACTCTACAAAAGTCAGAGTTATTCTTACAACATTACGAACTAATTCTTCAGAGGAATGAAAGAAGACACGTGCTAAAAACTAACAGCTTTGTTCTTACCTGTTTGGTACATCAATATTAATTATGCAAGTCTCTAACTGTTCTCCATAGAGATCTGTACAGGATGCAAGAAGCCATCTTTGATCATGAGACAAACAGTAGCCTACAAAAAATACGTTATACTTCTGGCCAGCTTCTCCAAAAGTTTCTCCTAGTTCTGTTTGCTTGTCCTTTACAGGAGCCAGTATAAAAGGAGGGGTGTACAGTCGAATACACTCAGGTCTCTATAAAGATGACAAAACAGACAATCAAGTTTCAGGAAACAATTATTCCTAAGAACTCTCGTTAGTTAACGTGCAAGATGCCAGTGATTTAATAAACAGGGACATTTCTCTGATCTGCATACACAACCGCATTAACAACACTCACATCAGGGCTCTTAAGAGCAGTTTCCATGGCTAAACCTGGGCCAAAGCCAGTTAATGTTTTCACGTTGGTGGAAGTTGGAAGAGGTCTCCGACACTGAGTAAAAGCTGAGAATGCCAAAGATTTTAAATGCTGAGTGTAAATCTGCCGGTCTTCGTGTTTCACAGGTTGTAGAAGGTACTGACACGGGACAATCTAGAACAGATTACAGAGGGGGAAAAATATAATTACTGTTTCATCATTAGATTAAAAGGCTTTTGAGAGAATATTTGGGTACGCTGCTTTTAGAATTTTACTTTGCAATCAAATTTCTCTCGTTCTTGGATATCTCCTGCCACCTCTTCCAAAGCTATGTGGGACTTCAAGAAATTACTTTCATTGAAATTTTCTTCAGAGAAAAAAAGAATTTATTCAGAAGAGAATCTTGAATATTCCTCTAGAAAGAGGCCTTCTGTTAACTAGTTTTGCAGCTGCTGACAGCATTACAGTTGAATGTCTATCAGGAAAGAGCACTACCTCAATCGCAGCAGGGTCAGGCTGGCAGCACAGATTCCCGTGATGGGACAAGCAGCTCTCCCATACTTCACTCGTTACTGGAGTGGGCCACTATTTCCTCAGAGGTAAGACTGATGGGTTCGGAATCTACTACAGGATTTGGCTTTCATTAATAACACCCAAACTGCTCTAAAAAAGCCCCTATAATCTTAATGATTTAACAGCTGTAGAACTCTAAATAACGTTTACAAAGCAAATGAAACTTTCACCTTGAGGGCATTATCACCTCCAAAACACAGCCAAAGCCAAAGTTCAGCATGTTTCTATAAATGTTGGCTCACCTGCACAGAAATTATATTCTTGATGTTAGGAGGAAGAACCTGAACCATCTCTAAAAAGCAGCGCAGAAGTCCAAGTGTCCACAAACTAGATGAGCTACTGTTCTCATCCTTTTTTTCATATGTAAAAGGATCAATTATGTAAACTACAATTGCAGGTGGATAGGTGATAGCATGTGAATCTCCATCTGTAGGGACTCCAACTTTATCACGATCCATAGTGCTGGAAATGAAATTTTGAAACTGGTTACAAAAGGCTGAGTTTTATAAAGATTTATTTTTACTTTAAAACTAAGATCAAATTGTCAAATATTAATCTGAAAGAACTTTGAGTCAACTGTGGTGTAAAACCCAGTCCTTTTATTTTATTTTTGTATGCGAGCTTATCGGCATCTCAGTATCACTTGTCTTCTTTAGCCTTCTTTATTACAGAAGCTCAACAGCACACAGTTCTATCACTTCAACTGGGGAACAAGAATACCTACAAGGCCAGTCTCTTGGTAGGAGCTGTCTCTGCTACTGTAACTTTGACAACAAATTATAACTTTAAGATGGCGCCAGTTACCTATTCCCCCCCCCCCCCTTTGAAATATAGAATCAAGTAGTTTGGTGATTTTTTTTTCTCTTTAGAGAAAGAAGAAAAAAGAATTTATTTTTGTATCACAGTAGACACTGAGATGCAATTAGAACGGCAGCTAAGACTGGAACCAAAAAGTTCAGCTCCACCATGAATGAACTCTCATTTTCCCTAAAAAGTAGCCTGGCGACGGGAAAAGAAGTGTAAGATTTTTATTGAGGGGATGAATGTGGCATTAATAGATTCACATTAGTTGAGCTGAGATTTTGGGGTTTTCTTTGGCCAAAGCAGGTTTGACTCTGCAATTCATTACCTTTCAGAAACCTCTGGATGGGGCTGTGCAGGCGCTGAAGTAGTATCTCCAGACATCCCTGCTGTTTGCAGTGTTGGCTGTTGCTGCTGTCCTCCTGTTTGCCCATTTTGGACTGTTGCAGCCTGAGTGGGCAGGGAGGCAGAAGTGGTATTGTTCATACTGCTAAAAGGCGGAAATGAAGAAGGCTTGCTTGTTGGGATCCCACTGCCTATATTGGCAGAAGAGGATGATGGGGCAGTGGTAGTCAACGTTGAGTTAGCTGTAGTAGCTGCAGAAGACATGGCACTGTTTGACGTTGCTGTCATAGTACTACTGGTGGGAGCTGCAGGAGCAGATGGAGTGTTAGGATTTCCAGCGTTAGCTGTCACTGGGGGCAGAGCAGAGGCCGGCTGGCTGGAGGGAGGGACCAGATTTGTTTGGGAAAGTAAAGAATTGTCCAAAGGCTGAGAAGCAAGATAAGGACCTAAAACCAGAAACACACATAGAATTTATATTGCAGCATTTTTTAAGCATACTTCATCTATGTAAGTCTATAATTTTAACAAAACAGAGAGCAAACCTTTGGCATACATTTTGCCTCTCAAATTAAAATACCTGTATTAAATTTTCAAATTCTAGTATTCTCATAAGACTTCCAGAAACATCCAGAAATCTATTTTTAAAATATTTTTTCAGCCCTGTTGAATTGCTAGAAATGACTGCTCCAGAATTTAAGTCGCCAAGACAAGAAGACAACCAGAATCTCTGTCAGACAGCAACACTGCTATTCCCTAAAGACAGTGCTAGATGATAAGAAGCCATTTTAGCACATATCTAAATATGGGGGGGGGGGTGTGTGTGTGTTGGATTTTTTCCCCCCCAAGCTTAAAACCAGAAGACAGCATCAAATAGTAAGACTCAACGAATAAATGCAATGGTTTCTTCTCCTCTACTGGAATGGTGTAAGTGGTAATCATATGAAATAAGAAACACTAAAAAAATATTTCATACCCAGCTCGTATCTGCAAACTTGGGCATATAGTTTGAGTTTGGAAAATGCTTCATTGTTGGCATTAGCTGTCTGTGAGAACCATTCTGTGACCAACTTCTCAGAAAGTTTCTTTGAAGCAGTAGGTCCAACTCTCATGATCCCATCAGGCAATAACTTACAGATAGGTCTGTGCTGACCAAGCCTGCATGACTGCAAAGAAGGTAAAATAGAAGATGAAAGATAAGGAATTTGTAAGCCTTAAAAACTGTTAAATATCACAAAGAGGCATATATATAAAGACAGAGAACTCATAGTTCCAAAGTAACATTTAATTCTAGAATACTACACCAGTATGAAATATTTAATAGTGACTTTATGGTTTATTTGCAGGTTTTCCTAAATGCAAGAAAAACAGGTTGATACACCATCTACTCTAATCTTAATCACAATCCAAGTAATGCATGCATTTCATTAATTAATTGAAGTGGTAGTACAGAGTTTTACCACTGAGTGGCGTTCATCAGATAAAGACTCTCAAAACAGCTATTACTAAAAGGAATGGTGAACAGCATGAACAACCCTTATCTTCCAAGTGCCCATTCCTAAAATCCTTTCTAGCAGCTTTCCAAGACAGCGTTCTGTGCAAGCGTTTATATCAGCTGAGTCAAGCCTGATAAGTAGTTATGAGTACGTATTAGAAACAGTCTTTCAAAAATCCGTTTCACTGCTAACTGCCATAAATAATGTACCTCGTATATTGCAGTGAGATCCCTAAAGAAGCTTTTTGCTCCATTCAGCAGAGCCTCATTCTCAGGGCACACCACAACATAAGCAACATCTCTTTGAGATCCGTAAGGTTCCAGCATCAGCCTCTCCCAGTACGGCAAAGCAAATGGAGACAGCACCAGAAAATCGTAATCATATCCCAACAAAAATGTTGGGATTGGCAGTGGTTCCGGGGACTCATCAGTTCCTGGAAAAGCAAGACATGTTTTCTGATATATTAAGCAGAAAGCTTAAAATTAACGCCCTTCTTCTAGGAAACATCAATAGAAAAAACACTAGCGTTCCCAGCATCTAAGAGGAAGTAGCACTGATTATAAATGGAATAGTTCTCATTTTAACAGATACAAATGAAAAACCTGCATGTATGATCCAACCCTCTGCAAAAAAGCATCAGCTAATTATTTTTATTTGAAATCTCTCAGGGCCTCAAGAAGTTGTTCCACAGTTGTTCGGTATTTCTACCAGTATATAGACAACTGGGAACAGATCTCTACTGCCCAGGAAGCCTTCCCCAGAGTAGTCAAAAAGAGGGGGAAGAAATGTAAATACTCGAAGCTAGTATGTACAGGACCACAGAAGGAAAAAAAAAAAAAAAAAAAAAGAAAAAAAAAAAAGAAAAAGAAAACAACAACCTTAAAACCATGCATCTACATGTACCCCAAATGTGTAATTACCGTGTTCTAAATATAGCTACAAAAGACCTGATGGTGAAAGGTCACTCTTCTACATAGCCGTAAATCAATCTCATATGCTAATGAAGTCAGTTTAAGTCTCGAGCGCACAAAATTTACCTTGTATCTGTAAGTGTGCATCACGTGTTGGCCACTCCAAGTATTTATCATAGACAACACCCTGGGTAACCTCAGATCTTCAATATAGTTCTGAAACTACTGAGCAATAAGGCACACTTTTTCAAGCATTTCAAAGCTAGTGTTTTTAACTACACTATTTTTAGAGTAATTAAAGTGGAGTAATTCTTTTGAGTAAAAAAAAACCAGAGCAATTACTGTTTTTACCATTAAATCCATCTTTTGATTTCAATCCCTCACTTGGAGAAGTGTCAGGTGTATATAGACAGCGCAATTGAAGCTGTTAATTTTAAATACACATATCTTTAATTCATTTACTGTTAAGGAATATAAATATTTTCTGTTTTTCTAAAGAGAAGAATTCTTCCCTGTCTAATAGCTCTTGTTAGTTTAAAGAAAGGTCAAACGCTGCTTAGAATTCCAACAGGCTGAACAGCATCCAGACACTGAGGTTTGGTGGCCGGATCAAGCAGAGATTAAGAGAGAGGAGTCTGCAGAGCAGTTTACCGTAAGAGCCTCTGCCAGCCATTTTGTGAAACTGTTGCCACGTGAGGGGTCCTTGCACGCCCCAAGACCGGACCGTTCGCTTTTTCTGAATTGCATCCTGAAGAACTGGCTGGAGCGAGAGGAGCATACGAAGGATGTCCTGGGAACACTGCATGCTCACATCCACAACTGAAAAGGACGAAGAATTGTCAAGGCCTACTGCAACAACAGGATAAAATAAAGCCCTCCACAAACAACCCAGAATCCCAAACCACCTTGATTTTAAACAAAGTCACTCTCTTCCAAAACATATATGCAGAACACCCAAAGGCCATGATATAAAAAGTGAAGTACACAGATTTAGAGTTCTCCCTCTTCCCCTCCCAGCCACTTATAAAAAACCCAGATGAATTTTTTTTTTCCCCCCCTGCAGTTATTCCCTTGAAAGCCTTACCATCTTACAATTTAAACTAAGGGAAAAAAAACCTAAAATAAAAAAAAAAAATTACAAACAAGTTGTACGACCCTTAAACTACAGGATTTTCTCTCCAAATAAAGGAGGGTTAGGCAGACTGCCACCCAGTGCTCACTTCATGGAAGCTGAGGGAAGCCTCAAACAGTCACAGCCCACCTCATCAGCTTGCCACCACTATGCCATTTAATGTACAGTGTTTAAAAATAAAAAGGTGACACAAAATCTGGTACAACTATAATTTCATAGCCTTCCATGTAGAAGCATCTTTGCATCTCCTTATCCTAACTACCAAGGTCACAATAACACTGAGTCTTCTCCTGGGTGCCTGAAAACATTGATTTATCTATAGCCTGGGCTTTTAAACTTAACCCCCCCTCCAACACACAGAATCCTAGCTGTGTTTTACTGTTAGTCCTCCTCATCCTCATTAACAACTATGATAGCAGTTAGCTACGATTCAAAGTTTCATCTTTCACTGTTCACCCTGCTAGAGTTGCTGCATGAAAAGACTATTATTGAGAGGAGAAGTACGCAAATGCACAGAATAAAGGGTATTCCATAAGACAATATATCATTAGTCAGGCCCTAGAAGGAAAAATCCAAGGATCTCTGGCAGATGCAAGAGAGTGAAGGCTACAATAATGCTTTATTTGCCACACATGCCATTAAACTACCACCCCCACCTTAAAGGGGGGAGAAGCCAAGTGAATCATAAATCTTGTTTAATTCTACCACAGTAGCCTTGACAATACAGTCACCATTTGAACCACCTACACTTCCTATGTACACTCATTCCACAGAGCCTCTGTAGATGCAGTCACCAAAAGCTCATTTAAAAGGATAAGCCTAGTGAAGTGTTGTGGACTGTGACTGTGGTCTTACATTACCCTTGAAATTTATGTTAGGAATTTACAATTGATGGTAGCCAAGGCCTACACTCTGCCTGGTGTATGGTACCAGCACAGATCGTAAAAGGAACGGTTATTCTGAACACTGTTAAAATAGAAGTTTATGCAAGCGTGCAGGTGGAAAAACAGTCTTAAGCATCCAATACTCACAGAGAACAAACACAAAAACCAAACCCTTCAAAAAAATTCATAGGTGGACAAGTAGAAAATAAGCTGTTTTCAATATTTACCATTTCTTTTTGACCAGTGGTGCAAGCAAGTAGTTTTCACAAGTGCTTCATCAACTTTCCCTCCTGACATATTGTCCATGAACTGCCGTCCATGTTCCAAGGCTAAGTAGCAGTCATTGCAACAATCCCTTTCTTCTACACGTACCAGGTTGCTAACTGCACCAACTTTGGGAACGGAATCTTGATCTGCTGCTCCAAACGGTGAGAACAAGTTGGTGCATTGATCCTGCAGCAACAGTATTAACTCATCAGGCAGTTTCTCAGGTTCTTTCAGTCCTCCACTGCCATGTTCAACAGACGTAGCTCTGAGAGCTTCAAAGCGTTTTTCTGCTTCTTTGCCACACTCTGTGTTACGTCCTAGAATATCAAGTTCATCTTCAAGAAACAGTCCAGAACTGTTGCCAAATTTTCTATTCATAACAGCACTGAAACCACAGGTACACCTATACTGGGCCTCTTGCGTTGGATCAGGAATGTAAACTCCAACATCAGCACCTTTGATGTTCATATTGCAAACACATATGCAGCAGCTGTCAAAGTTACAGTCTTTGAAAAGATTCATTACGGACTCTGAGAGGATGAGATTCACATAAAGACTGTGTGCCTCTGGAATGGAAGGCACAGTTGCAGGTTCAACAGAATTAAGCGGTCTACATGTCGATGGTGTGGAAGCTGGTGAGTATAAATCAGAGTTCTCATATTTGACTGAACCCTGTGCACTTGCAGGTCCACCAGCTCCACGAGGTGTTCGAGGAGTCCTTGGTGTTCTGGGAGTTGGGAAACGAGGGGTGGAAGGAGAAGGGAGAATTCCAGCTCCACTGTTACTGGGAGGTGCGCTACTTGGTGGCATCCCAAATGGAGTATGAGTTTGTGGTGTGTATGCCGGCCCGTACTCTTGATCCATAGTACTTCCATCACTAATAGCATCCAGAAGAAGAAGGAAACACTTTAAGTACACGACACACTGCTTTTGAAGTTTAAGTCTCAAATTTCTAGAGAAGGACCTTCCTAATTAATATTTGCTTTTTTAAACTAGCCTTTCATAATCCACAGCAAGTTTTTCATTCCCTAAAGAACTTCAAGAGCATTTGTTCTAAATGACTTTGCAGGACTCCCACTGACAGCACTGTTAAAGAACCTTTCCCTGCCTCCTTTCGTCTTTTCCTTTGCACAAAGCTTCCAGGAAACAAGTGTGGTCAGAATAAATTATAAATTTTATGGTTGTACGGAGTCTAAAGGACACCTTTTTTATTCACGTTTTATTTGCACTTTGCGTTGACACATGCTAAGATAATATACTGGATCCACGAGGAAAGTATCACCTGGAAACTTCTAACATTTTCTTTCCTAAGCAGCTCAGTATCTCCAAAGACCTATAAGGCTGATGTGACCTGGAAACATATTGCTTATGAATGACCCTAACAGAAGCAACATCAGTATTGACTCCAAGATTTAATATTCATGTAATTTTATCAATAAATTGATTAGGCAACAAGGGGGCTATGTATTTATACCAGCTACTAACTGGTACTAACAGCAGAAGAGAAAGAGGAATACATATTTTCTTCAAGAACTGCCAGCACTACCAAATGCAGATTACAGAAATGCCTACTGCAATACTGCTGTTACCAGGCAATGTCACACTGGGCATAGCTTCTAATCAAAGGAAATGTTTTCCTAGTCCCAGTGCAGCTGAGATTACTGCTATTTAAGAATACAATTTAAGAAACAGAAGCACCACCTACTAAGCCCTTGCAGTACCTACACCACCACCGCAAAAAACAAGTCCCAAGTTTACATTTATCTTGATTGTTACCATCTTCATTACTTATTAAAAGCTGGACTTGCACCATTAAGCTTCCCCAAGAAACCTTTAAATGAGACAACAAATAAAATGTATGTACAGTTAAGAAGCTATTTGAGAAGACAGTCTCTTACAGTAAGGTTTAATCATAAGGATTTTTTTTTAAAAGGCTCTTATCAGTTGTATAAACACAGCGTGACTTTGCAAATATTTCTCATTACAGGTTTACAAAAAAAAAATTAGGGGTACTTCCTACAGTGCGGATAACTGACCACCTTACAAAGCTTAAACTTTTGTGGCACAGGTCTTACCCATCTTTGATGAATGGCATGGCAGGTCCTGGAGGAAGTAAATCCAACTTTCCCACAGTCCAACTCTGGCGATAAATGCATTCTTCTGGCAGTTTGATGGGAGGAAGACACTGGCTGGGAAGCGTCTTCAGTGGTGCAAACATGGAACATCCCACTAAAGCTTGACAATTCTCAGGTTTATAAACATAAGAATAATCCTAGAAGTTAGACACGGTAAAGCATCAGCATGTAAATTAGATCACTTCAGCAATTAAAATGCTTCTCAGAAAAACGTGACTAAACTCAAGCAGTAGTTCTTTAATATTTAATCCTGATATAGCTGCAAAAGAGAAAGGTAGATTTATACACGCATCATTCACACCCATGATTCTCCAAAAAGCAATATGCCAACACAAAACAATGAACTACAATTACCGAAATGCATTCCTTCAGTTTACTAATGGCTAATTATGCATTACTCTTTCTCAAAGCTCAAGTAGTAAAATACTATATACTACTTACTAGAATGTGCATTACCTACCCCAGTATAATGCAGGACACAAGTTACAAATTGTACTTAATTTCCCACAGTTCCTATTCAGGATTAAGTAATAAACTGAACAACAATCATTAGAAACATTTATCAGGACTATCAGTACTACCTACCTTTATTTCAGCAGGTTTGGGGCTGCAGAAACCCTCATCTACTTCAATTCTGAACTGAGATCCCACACTAGAGCTATTCCCTTCAAGTACTGTTCCTCCAAGTGTAGTGTCCATACTGCCGTATTCCTTATTATTCATGTTCATTGGAGAAAATCCCATAATATGTTGTTCCAATGAAGGTGGAGTTGGATACATTTTATGGAGATCTGCAGTGCCTAATTTCAGATTAGAAGTAGGCTTTAGAGCATGAATACATTTTGAAGTATTTCCTTTGTCTTGAAATTTCAGTAGGGCGAATGAAGCGTATGTTTCCAAATTCCCACAACATATTAGCAATCAAATGTTTAGCGCTAGTGTTCTATTTAGAAAAAAACAAATAAAGCTTACTTATGCATGACAGTGGGTCTAGGTTTCCTGCTTTTGCCTCTTTGCAGTTGGATTTGTCATCAGCACCATTCACTGTTCTTTTAGATCCAGGCTAAGAAAGAAAAGCAGCATTGTAATAAAATCACTTCAGACATGAACACACGTTCGTATTTCCCGCCAACAGGAAATTTCATGTGCAGTGGACATACAAAGCTGAGACTGTACAATATTTAGAAAAATTAAAATAAATCGGAAGCCCAATGCTAGTAGTTGGGGTTACACTTGTCTTCCCTTAATACGTGTAACTCACAAGAATGCTCGCCCATCACATCATGATGCTATTAAAATGAAAGACCAGTTATAAAGTAACTCTCAGCCTGTTAGCAGACATATTAAAAAAGCTAAATAGGGCTGCCCACAGTCTATCAGAAAAACATACACACTCCCAAAGCCATGCTAACATTACTGATGTTACCACATGAACAGGAATAGAAAAGAGAGAAACACAAATCCTGGAACAAGAGGTACAGGGAAGAAAAGCTGTTGAAATTAAAAGAACAAGAGATATGTTTTACAATGTTTAGACAGTACTGAAGTCTATAGAAAATAAGAGTCTTCATGTTTAACAGCAAATACACTTGCTTTATATGATGATGACCTTTGATGGCTATTAAGATCCTCCAGCCCTTACTCAGCTGCAGCTCCCATTAAAGTTGACGGGCATTTTGTCTGGGTAAGGGGATTTAGGATTAAGCATGGAGCAAAGTACAGTTCAGAAAAGGCAACTGATTACAAACAGTATCGAAATAGAAACTAGAAAGATAATGGATTCAGAGCCATTAGAGACTGCAAGAGAAACCATTCCAAGACAATAGCTGCTGCAATGAAGCAGCTTATTTGGCAGAATGTCCACATGTTTAAATGCCTCTTCTCTTTCAGAAGTTTTTCTTTTGTTTCAGTGTTACCTTTATCGACTAGTTAAACAGAACCTAGACCATAGGAAAAGAGCACTAGTACCACTGTCAAATCTCTAAACTTATAACTAAAGGTATGTTCAAAAAGCATATACTGTCTGAATAGTAAGGATGTAAGATCAAAAGTTTGGTTAAAGTTTGTTTGCATCAAAAATACAATTGAGCCAAGCAGAACAATATGTCTGCTATAGAGAAGTCACGGCACTTGCTTAATATGCATGTTTTGCAACCTCTCCTAAAATGCCAAAAAAATAAAGCACCCCAAACCCAAAACCACAAAAAGACATACTTATTTCCTTGCAGTTTTTTGTCTAGCAGCTGCCATTACTTTGGCACATCACTTACTGTTAGTTCATCTTCATCAGAATTGAAAAGATTGTCAAGGTCAGTATAAGAGACCACTAAGTCCGTTTCATGGAACAGGCTAGTTGATGCAGTGCGAGCATGAGCAGCAATTCGTTGGGCTTCTGAAGAAAAAACAAATGTTACAAAACCAATGGCAACATATACTCATAAAAAAAAAAAAAAAAAAAAAGATATCTTAAGAACTATTTCCACAGCTGGGGGGGCGGGGGGGAAGAGGGGAAAAAAAGTACATTCTCAGTTCTGTTCAACTATCTCACACATAAGTGAGGACCGTTCAATTTTATAACATTTGGATTTTATAGCAAACATTTATTTGCAAGGCGCAACAAAGAAAATGCGTTGCAAGCAGATTACTAGTTCTGAAGGGACAGGGAAATACAAACCATACAGTAAAAACTTAGTAGCCTATTAGAATCTGTTGACTATTCAGGAGATCATTAACATAGCACAATTAAAAGAGGAAGGGAAAAAAAACCAAAAGCCTCTTTACCTTGCTTGACAGAAGGACTAAATAGAGACATAGCATCCTCTCCTTCATGGGCTAAAACTGTAACACTAGATGTCCCATCCTCAGCCTATTTGAGGAAAAAAAAAAAAGTAGAAAAGTTTGCTTTAATTAATTGAGAAGGCGGGGGGCATTTTATCTCCCTATGGGAATTCATGTACATGTCCGAAGTATCACGTTCTCATCAGCCTTCTAGCTCAGCAAGGTGTAGCTGGGGCTCTGGTTAGTGGTGCTTGCTCAGGGAGAAGGAAGCTTGGAACGCTAGCAACACACAGATGATGAGCACAGACAAGAATGTAAATCTTCATGTTTGTGTTATGGATAAATTTAAAAAGCAAGCTGTGGATTCCTGCTACAACACTTTATTGAAGAACACTTGATATCAAATGCTATACACTACGTATACTAGTTATTGAATGAAACTCTCAATACCAGGAGTGCATACACACACAACTAGGCCTAATAAGCAAATTTATTTCATATACAAGCTCCAAATGCAGTTGTATTTTCTCCGGTTTTGGAGGGTGTATTTTTGTTTTAGGTAGAAGCCTCATATAGTTGGTACTGGCTAAAGTGCAAAACAACAAAAAAATTTCACTGCACAGGCAACTAGCCAGAGTTCACTCGCCTTTGTCCTTCTCCTCTTCCCCAAGCACCTTTTATCACCCATTTCTATAGAAAGGCTACTGAGTCAGACTGATTTTTGTTCCAATCCAGCAGTGTTCTCCCAGTATAAACCATAAACCCTGATGAAATAGCACCACCAGCGTGCCAAAAAAGTTTTAGGTGTAGTTTGAAGCATGCTGTGTAATTTCATTGATAATTTCTGCTAGAATACAGTTTTTTTTAATGTACTTCTAAATACATAGAGAAGGATTTAAATTATATTTGATGACTAAAGCAATTTGTTTATATCTCATCACTGGTTTGTATTCTCACTCCTTTACTCACCTTGTGTTTCTTCCCGGCTTCCCTCTCCATGTTCTGCCTGTCTTTTTTACTATCAGGAAATAAGAATTCCACATCACCATCAACAAAGGCATACGGATCGATTTCAGGTTCCTGGTCAGCTTCTGTCGCTACTGCTGCTAGGTATTGGTTTTTACTCTGATACTGTTGCACCAGTTCATCTGAAACCTTTAAAGGTTTCCTACATTGCACCATTAATCTGAACAGAAGAAAAATAAAAATCACAAAATATTATTTATCATTTATTATGTGGAAATATTTTTGCTATCACAGAGCCATTACAAGCACAACATCTTCCCTTCCCACTGTCTTCCCTTCCACCCCAGCTTCAGAAAACTTTTTGGTAAAAAGATTAAATCATTAGTCATTTAATATAACCTCCTTACACACGTCAGACACAGCAGTGATTCATTCTGCCCATCTCTCCTCAAGCACTGTCAATTCAGATAAAGATTAGTAATTTATCCCAGGTCGTAGCTGTCATTTGTTATAAAGTACAAATGTATTGAACTATCTATATCCACTAAAAGAAACTCACCAGGTTAAAAATTATTTATTGCCATTGCCATCCCATGCACGTTCAAACAAATTATCAGAATGAAGTGATTAAACCTGAATTTTCTGTATTTTAAGAATCTAATTCCTGGACGTTTAACTCATTTAAATGTAGAAATTATGCCAACCCTCCCAATACCCAGCTGTGTCTACCACAAGCAGAGCAACACTCTGTGGTACACAAAGCCTGGCCATCCAAAAAGCCCAAGCTAAAGCATACAAATGCCACTATGTTTAGAAGTCATTTATATCACTTATATCAATACAAATGCAGCTTGCAACACACCAATATCTAATTTACTAATGAGAATAATAAAACCACATTTGCCTTTGTCAGCTTTTTTCTTTTCTTAACATTTGGAGCCAAACTGGAGTTGGTAAGTACACAGAAATTAAGTTTTTGTATCAGGATTATTAGCTTCACAGATATAACAGTACACCAGCAAAAAGAGATATTGGCAAGTAGAAAACTGTTATGTTTATTAGCTATACGTATGCCCCTCTATCTTCTGCCCCTAACCAAACTTTATTTGATGTATCCCAATGTACGATAGGCACCATGTGAGGAAGGTATTCCTTCAAACAAGGCAAGTATTTCAGGAGTGTCAGACTGATGTAGCTACCTAATTTCTTCTTGCTCTGAGACCTCTTCCTCCCAAACAGCAACAGAATGACCAGTGAGAAGCATTTACAGAAGTTTCACACATGAAATGAAAAAGGGACGTCGCAAGGATGAATATTACAGAGGGATACTTCAAGTTCAAACACAGGTTCCAACCTATCTATTATTTCCCTTCTCAAGCCTCTATCCAAAAGGAAATGCTATCCCGTAGGAAACTAATGCATCTCACTATTACTAAGGCTTAGTTTTGACAGCCTAGGTGCAGACACTGATCTGGAGTCTAGAATAAGATAGGCTTACGTTTCTCCTCTGATACCAGAAAGAAAGAAAAGCATGACACAGAACAATTCAAAGACTTCAACAATGAAATCCGACACACAAAAAGGCATGGTGACTCCTCAGAGTCCTCCTCGCTGTCCTGTACATCCCTCCCAACTACATGGTATAAGAAAGGACACAGGAACAGTTTTACTTTGCCAAAAGACTTCTTAGAAATAAGCTTTCCAAAGAAACACCTCACAGCCAACAACATTATCAAATCCATCCAAGCTGGTCATCCATGCTCAATAAAATCTTGTGTTAGGCATGACCACCGCAGCACGACCGCCCCAGACAACAGGCTTTGTGTCAAGCACCACTGGCATTTACGTCTGGAGTAGCACTCAATGGAGTCAAGGATTTCCTCTTTTCTAAATCCTGCAAAAATTACCATCAGGGGGGAAAAAAAAAAAAAAAAAAAGGGAACTACTTTCTAGGAACAAGGAATTAAACACCAGGAAAAATACATAGCAAAAAGCAAGCAGCAGTTTTCAGTATTTTTGACCATTAAAGAGGAAGATAAATTAATAGCCAGATACTCCAAGGGAAAAAAATACGTTCAATAAGTTCTTCAATGAAACTAGAAACCATACAAGGAAAGACCGTGACTTGAACAGAAAAAAGAAGATTTTTTAAGTAGAGCGTATCTTTCTCTGCCTGGTTGGCTGAAATGAATTCAAGGCCAAAAAAGCACTACAAAAATCTATAAATGCACATCTTGAAAGAGCTGAGACATGCACTAGCTCATGTAAACTCTGAAACAGCAAACACAAAAGATACGGCTAAGAAAAATGTGTACAAGAACAGACCAACAGCTACAGCATATTTACTTCTTCTCACAGCTTTCCTACGCAGCAAAGTCAATGTGACTGCCATCAGCGGCTTTCTGCTGCCAGCAACGAAAGAGAAAATCAACATAAAATTTCAGTCTTGTGAGTAGCTGCTTCAACTCTTCTACCACAGTTAAAGTACATTAATTCCTTAAAAAAAAAAAAAAAAAGGGAAAAAACCCTCACTAATTTGATACTGGTCACATTAAGAGTCTCCTTTCACCTCAACAGGAAAAAAAAAAAAATTTGGACCAAAAATAATCAAGAGCAAGTGAGTTGACAGTGGCAGCTCTGGATGCATCTGAGGTGCATCTTTTATTCCTCAATCACAACCCGAAGCCAAAGGTTGTCACCTCTGCATCCAGCTCCCAATCACATTAGATTTACACTGCTATTAAGCAGGCCCATGAGCACCTGCTGCTTCCCATTACCACCCTTTTTCTGCGGCATGTCCTCACAAGGAAGTGTTGTAAAAGATGGATGACAGGAAGAACTTCCTACGCAGTACAACAGCAAAGGAGACACAATCCAGAAGGCCAAGTGATTTTGTTTCAGGTTTTTGTTCTTAGGTTTTTAAAGTTTGTTTGTCTGGTGGTAGTTTTGGGGTTTTTTTGGTGGTGGTCTTTTTTGGAGAATTTATTTTTGCTTTAGCTGGTAAAGGAAATCTATGTTGATTCATTCTGCAGTAAAACAGAGCTCAAACTTAAGTTTTAACACTGAAACCACTAGTGTTATTCTTTTCCTCGATTGCCTTGAAACTCCTCAATTTATCAAAACTTCAGCAGTATCAAAAAAGCGATCAATTCCTTTATCCAGATTGAAACAGACAGCAGCAGAGTAGTTTTTATTTTACAACCTGGTGCTAGATAACACTGACTTTCAGAAATAAATTCTATTTATTCAACAAGAACCTTTTTTTAAATAGTTATAGACTACACATACTTTATTTCAAGGCAATATTAGCTTATGTTAAAATAAAATAAATGTTTTCACATGCATTTCCTGTAGCTCAAAGGCTGAAGTTCTAACAAGGACCTAGTCTGACTGTCTCAGTATTTCTTCAAGTTAGACAAGCCTTGTTTAATGAATGAGGGTTTCCCATACGATCTGAGGTCCAAGAGCAGTAACAGCAGACGACCAGTCACTCGTTTTCTTTGAATGATAACCTCAAATCCTTAAGCCTTTTGGACAACACCACAGAGAGAATGCACCATGTGCAAGAATGCCAGTTTATGTGACTTATTCCGAAGATAAATTTCCGATATTGGAAAGCAGTTGCAGCCTACATTAAAGTTAACACCTTCCAGGAAACAAAGCTTCCACCTTCCTCATTGTTCGTATCAGCCATTTAAGTATCAGCTCTTCTGAATGAAGACAAGAGCAGAATGAGGTAGAGGAAACTATCTTTAATAGGGTAAGTCTGCCGCTGAGACCATCCATGCTTTCTTCAAGTAATGAAGAAGGCAAAATATTAAAATGAGACAGTTATTTGGGGTGGGGGGATGGACGGACATGACATGACACTAAGTCCCAAGTAGGCATAATTTGTCTGCACATTAATTTTACAGTAGAAAAATAAACTTCATTGCCATCTGCTAAATCAGAGTTCCCATGAGAAAAAGCTGGAAAGCCTTACTACGTATTTGACTGTGCTTCGTCCTCACATTTCACAACTATTCTCTTCGTGTATACGGACAGCACAGATAGTTATGCTCACACACTCAGCATTACTGCTCGAGCTGATGAGAACAACATTATGCTTTAGTGACAAGCTTGCTTACAGCGAGAAACTACTGCCTTTGGCGTTTCAGTTTCCTCATGTTACTACTAGAGTATTAAGCATTACTTACTCTGTAACTGATGTTACGTTTTCCTGTCCAGCAGGTATTACTGGATCGTCTCTCAACTTATCATTTGGAAGCTGAGGTGGTAAAAATTCCACATCCTTTTTCTTTGGAACTTTATAATACTTCCAAGTACTATCAGCTTCATCTTCCTCCAAATTCACTGCAGTACCAACATACATTGTAGGCTCTATAACTTCTGGAAATGGAGCTGGAAAAGGCTGAGGCAAGCCATCGAGTCTGTCTTCCATTGTTTTTGTGGGAACCAAGGGGTCTGGCGTTGGCATCTGGTAGAAATGTTGACTCTGAGGAGTGGAAGGAGCTTTGGCTACCCCTTCATCAACTACGTCACACGGGTGAGGACTAAGTGGTGGTGGCTGAGGTGAATTTGCCATTTCAGCATTATGCATCTGAGGAGTCTTTGCTACATCATTAGTTCGGATATTTGAAAATCTCACTTGACTGTCTGGTGCAGTCATCACAAGCCTCTGACTTGCTGAATCTGCCTCCATGGCAACATCATCACTGATAGATACACGATGATGAAAAGGAGTCAAAGGGCGTTTCTGTGGCTTATCCCCTTTGTCTTGCTTCTCATTTGTCTTGTGCTTTGGAGCTGCTTGCTGTTGTTGGCCCACAGGTGGTGCCTGCCCCTGTTGACCTGAATTTCTTGGTTTGAGATTTTTGTGCCTGCAGAATTAATATAGGGGAAAATACTTCACATTAAACTTTTGAATATGTCTATCATGTTCTTTTTCACTAGATAAGAACCCACTTCTAAACCATTAAACAGACGATTATAGAATTCTGAAACTGATACCATCATGAAGTGAAGCTGCCTCTTTCTGACCGTAACTTAATTTGAGTGACTTGAGCAGCATTGCAAGATTTTAGAATACCATCTAAAAAAACTGGAAAAGCTGTCCTGTGAGCCAAACACACACATTATCCTCAAAACTGAAGACAGTATTTTATAACTGCTTTTAACAGAAATAAGTAGTCACATGAATATGTTGTTGCTTTTAACTTCTGCCAACACTGATGAATCAGTAGAACAACATATGAATTAGTGAATGACTTCTTGAATTCAAGCATCAGTACTAACCAATAATGCTCTCCAAGTCTCTACGGGTTAAGGAGTGGAAAATTAACATCAAGAACCTAGAAGCCGAGCTCAGTCCCACAAAAGCTGTTTCAAAGCTTTTGTAGCTATTCAACTACAAATTTAGCAAGCGTGGAAAAAACCTCAGTGTCTTGACTGCATTAATACAGTTAGGTTTTTTCCAGTATAAATGCACTTGAGCTTAAATCTTGACATTCAAGATGCCAACTTCCTAGGTCATCTGACAGAATGAGAGACATGAAATACCGAAGTCTAGAATGAAATGTTTATGATTAAGCTATTGAACTGCATGTATATCCTTAGTGCCTGGGTATTCTTTGCCACTCTTCCATTAGGAAAGTTAAGCAGCATGCAACTTGTATTAAAAAAAAAAGGCAGGATTAGGCAGGAATAAAAGGTAAGAGGTGTCACAATCTATTTTTACTTTAAACTCTCATACACGTTCTTCACCACTTAAGAATTCAAAATACAAAGAACAATAAGAGGGTTTAAGTCTTTGCAATTTCTATTTAGGCAACTGCATATTTCTAATACACACCTCACACAGTTCATTGATTGTTTTCTCTTAACTAGTGCTATCATACCTAAATTCTCCTTTAACAGAATATTTAATCCTCCTCCATCTCCCAGCTCTTCTCAGGACACAAGTATTTCCACAGAACTTAAACCAACCATTTCAATGAAGTAGGAAAAAATGCATTTCTTTCAAAATGCTACATCCTCCAGACATGATTGGTTTTTTTTTTTTTTTTTTTTTTTTTTTTTAAGATTCCAATATTCATTGCAAGGTAATAAGTGTAACATTTAAATCAGAAAAAGCATTTAAAGCTTTGCAACGCTCCAGTCATCTAAAGATTAGTATTCTGCCTAAGTACAGAAATTGACAATTCACTGAAATTAATGTTTCCATTTATTTTAAACACCTGTATTAACAGTCTGTGTCATTGCACAGTTTCAAAACAGAAGTCGTAACAAAAACTGGAAGTGAAATTCAGTCTTTCCCCCTGTGTTTTGATCCTTTTTTTTCCCCCCCCAGCTAATACAAAACACACATACAGGCAATCAACTCACAGAAAAGCAGTTTTATATACAACACCCCCTGGAATGCCGTATTTCCCAAAAAGTAAAGCAGGTTTGGATTTCTTTTTCTTATTCATCAAGACATAAATGCTACAATCGTCTTGCTGATTATTAACAGCTTTCTCCCTTCAAGGCTAATACCACAGCCCTCTAGAAAAGGTTTTTAATTCCTAAATAAATAGGCATTCCCTTTCCACTGCAGCCCAAGAAAGATGCCCATGAGATAGTTTCTACCCCTATACAGGCCTAAGGAATTCCAGACCAAGACTCAGGAACTGTCACTGAACTGTCAGTAGGTCCACTCAGTTGATTCACTTGAATAAAACCTCTGCATTACCTTATTGGGCAGAGTTTTGAGACCTACAATGACACTTAGGATACGAGACAAATTTTGTTACAGCTTTCCTACAAGCAGCTATTGCTTAATTACTCCTAAAGGAGTCATCACGAGCCCTCTCCCGAGCACTTCAATCTCGATGTACATTGTTACACTGCAGGTTTGCCAAGTACTGTACCTTGAACAATTGCAATTTGTCCTCTGTGTGGCTTCAACAAAATCCCAGGATGCTACCTTGTCAGCTGTCTCTTCATCACACAAACCATTTGATGTAGCAGAATACTTCCTCCTATTATTCAATATTGGGAGAGTTATTTGGGATCAACATATGTTCTTTCCTTATCTTCTGTCAAACCTCAAGAGCAGTTTTGTGACACAGAATTCAGCAAAGAAGTTATAAATAGCCTTTTATTACATATTAAACTGAGAACTAAACAAACGACTAGTTAGGAACAAATAAACTTCTTTAAAATGTTTTATTACTAAGAGTAAAGCACCTTCTACTAGCAGTCACTGCATCATTAACAGAACTACTTTCTACAATGAACACAAGGGCTTTTTTAGCTTCACAAAATGAGTACGTACTTGTTCTGCGCTCTGTTCATATTGCATTCTTGCCAAACTCTGTCCACCACTTGATTGGCTAGCTTTCTAGGTATTTTGCCACCATGATGGCTAGTACTGTCAGAGATAAATCCATCAGAAACTGAAGAAAACTTCACCCATTTCTGGGCAGATTGAGCATCAACTGAAAAGTAACACCAGAGGAAATAGTTTTAGGCATGAGGCGATACACTCAGAACAATGATTACTCCAATTCAACCACCACAGGAACATCTTAGGAAGAAAAGTATCTTCTTAACTCAACATTAGGAAACAAAAACAAATAGAAAATTTAGCTATGGTAGCTGATTATCACAACGTGGTTCCCTCTCACGGTGGGGGGCATGGCAGAAATAAAAAGCACTATATATGTTTATGTTATAACTGGGCTGGCTATTCTTTATCTTCCAAGAAACTATGGACCTGAAGAAGAAAGTAACTTGAGCAAGGCTACCTGTTAGCAAATTTAACAGTATTATTAAAAAAGGGGTCAAACTAAGGTAACAGAAAACCTCGCGGAAAAAAATAAACAAAACCTCTTCTGCACAAGAACTGTATGTAAAGCCACCTGGAACTACCAGTGAGCCTTACCCGCTTTGACTTGAAAGCGGTTTACCATAACCACTACTCGCACGCAGTTCAGAGGGCACGCAGCCTTACTGGAAACTTAACTACAAAGAATCTTCCTTGGACTGTGAAAAAGGCTGAAAACATCACCTGGCTCACTAAAGACTGAGATGCACAATGAGGTTTATAAAGCTACGTCAGAACGCATACATGCACGCAAACGTACAGAGAGGGGGAAAAAAAAAACAAACAAAAACACACCAAAACACCAAAACCAAGAATTTAACCACAGAAATTTAAAGTACTGGAAAGTACTGTATAACAACATCTGGTACAAAAGCAGTCTTCATTTCAGCAACTTACAAAAGCATTCAAGTTAATTTTGCCCACAACTGAACAATAAAAACTGGTTTTACTACAACAGACTTATGGCTAAAGAAATGTGATTTTTGGTAACAAGTCAGTTGTACAGAAACATCTGAATCTTTTCCAAACACTGCTAGCTTTAAAGGAGAACCCATCAAAGTGATTTCCCACATGCAGAAGCTAATTTTATTATACCTGTTTGAACTTCCTCTGGGGATGTTGGTGGAGTCAGAGTTACTGAAGACATGGCAGGATCTCTCGTGGAAGCAGGCACTTGGTGGACACCCAAGCAAGTAGTTGAACAGTGAGATGCCCCTACAGTGCTAGGAGCAGGGATGTCTGTTTGAGGAACTAGAACGAAGCATGCTGGGTATACCATTCGCACACCAGCTGAAAAAAAAAAAAAAAAGCGCAAGTAGATTTTACCATTGTTTACCAAAAGCTTTACATGTAAAAATCATCAACAAATGGATCATTCGACCAGCCACTCACAAGTTTACCTACCCTTTCTACCTACTAAGGTGTTATCCTTGGACAAAAAGTCTCTGTTGTCATCCTCATCATTACTTTATGATTTGCTTTATACAGAAGAGCTGAGTGAATGAATCAAAACGGCTTTGTATATACAGGCAGAGACAGCCCTGGCATCTATGTGCTTACTACTTGCTTCTATCATTTTGTTTTATAAATAAGACTGAGAACATACTTCTTAATATCACGTAAAACTGTCAATATTCCCCTCCCTATCATCATCTGGGTCTCCAGCCATCGCTGCAATACAAGCTTGTAACACTCATTACAGAGAAATGATTACATTAGTTGGCAAATCAAAGGTCAATAGCCCACAGCAGAGGAACAAACTACTGCGTCCCAGGGGCTTAGAATTTAGGAACAGCAGCAGATAAATGCAGTGCCTGAGTACATTAAGTTCTGCAGGATCGTGGTTTTGAAGACATCCCTGAAAGGCACGTCTGTTCTGTTTGAATTTGCGCAGAATCTGAAACAGTACAACATACTTTTGATGCATCTCAGATGTCAATGGTGATAGTCTAGGGTTTTTTTATTTTAAAAACAATCTTGCTTCTGAGGGCACATAAAGAAGAAACCCTCCTACTAATAGGTCTGCAAATCCTACTAAGCAGCAACTCATTTTAGGTAGGCCTGAGCATTAAACAGAAAAACAAAAGACCAAGAGCAGTTGCAAAAAGAATAAAGCGGGGTCCTTTTGCACTCAGAATTTTGCAGACCTAATCAGCCAATTTATTTCAGTAATTAAAAAGGTAATGCGAACACTCACCAACAAGGACTTCAACAGCAGCTAAAGAATCATCCTCCCAATCCATTTCTTCTTGTTTTTCCTCAGATCCCTCCTTCAAGTTAGATGTGACAGGATAGAACTGTTTCCATTCACCAATAAGCTTTTTTGTCGATGAATCAGAAAGCTTGAACGACTGCCCTGTGAGCGTGCCATTTAAGCCGAAGGGACTTAGAATAACTAAAAAGATAAATAAAAATATGTTGGCGATTATATCCAACCAAAATTCACTCTTTCCCACTGAAACAGCGTAACTGTTATTTCAGCCACACCAAATAAACAACTTATGATCATGGGCAAGTCAAAATGCACCCTTGTCACATTTTACTACACCACACAAGTTTTTGGTAATAGGTACATATTGTTAAATGCGTGTGTATCATAAGAATCAAGGTACCACAACAACAGTTACAAGTTAATCTGTTTAAACAAGCAAGTTTTCACCTTTGCTAGCAAGCAGTCTCTAACATACAGGTGGGATAAAGAAACACTATTTCAAATTCTGAGAGTTAAGGTGTTTCCTCATCCTTTCATTCTGCTTGGTACAGTTACAACAACTTATATAGGGGGAAGTAATCTGTTTCATGTTTAGTCTTGTCCATATTAGGAAAGCACAGCTGCTGTTACATTGCATTCAAAAAAAAAAAAGCAAGTTTGGACACTGAGCATTAATAAACAAGGGCAGCGTGTGGTCATGCAGGAGAACAGATTTCTATAGCCAACACAAGTGTGTCTAAGACAGGGAATGATCAAACAGCCCACTAACCAGACTCAGGCCCCATCAATCCTTTGTCTTCGAGAGCATAGCCTGCATCTGCCGGTGGAACCAAAGGAATTTACAGGCAAGGAAGAGCCAAATAAAAAGGGGTAGAGGGCATGAATAGGTTAAGTATTTTGAGCCAGAAATGGATTTCTAAAAGAGGGGTCTATGAAGATACATAGGGGTTATAAAGCTTGTTGAAAAAGCAAAATATTTAAGTCACCACTAGGACAGTACTCAGAAATTAAGTTTATTGTGTCATGAAGACAAATTATCTGGCTAGATGCCAAGAGATGAATATGGAAATCATCCACCTGCAGACAAGCTGAGACACACCAACTGGCTTCTGACTACGTCAAGACAGGGGACATTTGGGGAGAACGTGTAACCAATACAAAACAGATAACGCCTGTGCTCCCACTTCCAGTCTTTGCCAGAAGTCCTCAGTCTGCGCAACTCAAGGGATTGATTCATTTTAATACTCACTACTGACTGGCAAAACCTACCTTGAAAAGGGCTGTTAGACTGCTGGGCGAGAGTGAGGTGTTCTTCACTGAGCAGGTACACAGGTTGATGCTGACTGATTTCCACACTGGTGCAAACATTGCTGTCTCCGTGCAAGAAGAAGGTGAACGAGCAGGACAAGTGTTCACTGGGGAAGGAGAAGCAGGGAAGGCGCAGGAGGTGGAAAGGAGAGAAAAAATATTCCTAAGTATAGAACTTATTTTAAGTTGATGGCTTTCTTGTTAGCTTGAAGGCATTGCCTCCCAAAATAATCCTTAATGAAGTAATCAAAAATCCCTTCAACCTAAATAGCAAGAAAATGCTAGATACACGCTCCCTTGGAGCATTTACAAAGTATTCCAGCATTAGAGACAAAACCAAAGATCAATCGGTTAGAAAACACCAGATATTACATTTTCAATCTCTTTAGACTGACACGTTATATTTTGAGGTCTGGAGGAAATTTAAAGCACAATTTTTTGCAAGACATAGAAAACTCTAACTTAATACTTTTATGTCTTACATATTTATTTAAAATCTATAAAAATATTTATGAACTTATATTAATTTTAATGAGGTCATATCTAGGTTCTCCTGTCACAGACCCACTAAGCAGAATTTATATTTTAAGATTTATATTTAATATCAGCCAGTGAATCACTTATTTTAAAGCAGGAAGAAGAATGGCAACAGCTATGAGAAGTTTGGGTTTGTTTTGTTTTTTAAATTGAATCTTATCTTATGCTCCTAACCAATAAGTAACTAAATATCAAATCCCATACCTACACAAAAAGGGAAGATACAATCAATTAAAAAAACCAAACCACAAAGCTTAAGCCATTGCTGAAGTCATTAAAGCAAGTACCAATGTTTAATACCAGATGCTTCACTGATAGCTTCTCTCAGTCCAGGGTGTTTTAGCAAAATATAAAGTCCTGTACAGCAAAAGTCACCCCAATAGTAATCACCTTCATACAACTGAATTAAGTGCTATTTTCATAGTGCTGTACATAGTTACTAGTTAGCAACAATCTTCTACCTCCCAAGATCATGCTTCAGAGAATTCCCAATTTTGGCAGCTGTTAGGTGTTGGTTTGTTACAAAAATATAGATAAGTCCCTAAAAGTACAACTATCAAAATTTTTATGTTGCATCCAACTCAATTCAGTGGTTTATGTGAAATATATTTTACCAATTTTAATTAAAGGGCAGGAATAGAGCAGCAAGGCAAAAAAAAGCAGATCCCTGCCAGGACACCGCTGAAGCAGTACATCTTCATAGCCAGTTCCATCTGAAAAAGCTTTTTTTTTTTTCCTTTTTGAAGAAGTTGCACAGGCACGGTAATTTTCAATTATATCAGCCACAAGTTACCACAAGTGTCTGCCAGACTAATACATTCCCATAGGAAAAGAAGAGATGTTTAAAAGCAAGATGATGCTATTCACGTTGGACATTAAATTAGGTCCACCACCTTAGTAATAGAAGAATGAAAGCCAAGGAGAACATCAAAAGTACTTCATAAACTACTGAACAAAAAAATAAATCCTTCTCTGTAAGGAGGGTAGCATGAAGCACCTGCTTGGCCTCAGGAAAAAACAAACAAGTCAAGGGAAACAGACTGCGTTTAAGTCAGTCAAAATAGCAGATACTGGTGTATTTTTTACAAGGTCAAATGGGAAAGACACTCCATGAACTACTGTAGCCTAAAGAGACTGTATGAATACAGCACCACTGTTTTCTGCCCAAAATAAAATTAGACCCCATCAACTAATGCCCAGGATCGTGTGCATGCTCCCTGACCTCATAGAACGCTTGTATTTCTTAGTCCACAGCATGAAAACACAAAGCAAGTTTTGCGTTCCTGAGAAAGGTACAAACAGAGCTCCAGGGCACGAAGTACGAACAAACTCCAAGCACCTGAACAACCCTGTTAAAATGCAACCTCCACAGGTGCAGTTACTGGATACCTCCTTGGTGTAATTTCTAAGATGTTTCTTTCCTCTGCCTGGAGGTAGATAGTGGGACAGTAAAGGTGGGGGGGGGGGGGGGGGGGGGGAAGGTTTCTGGAATTGGCACAGTCTGTTCAATCTATGGAAACGGACATAAACCGGATCACTGAGTCTCACCCCAAGTCTCAAAGAGCAGCCACCAGGGTAGTCACCACAATGAGGAGAAAGGAGGTGTTAAACACACAGCTTTGCCTACTGGCAGATTTAAAATTAGGGACCCAAAACACTTCAAGGATGAGAGAACCCACAAACCGTTCAAGGAGGAACAGGAAGCGCAGCACATTTTTTTATTACAGTAACTTAAAGCAGGCCATGAAGGGAACTCCATGAGGACCTGCTCTCAGTGGCTGGCCCTGACTGAAGCTTAACAGTTTTCAAGGTGCATCACATCTGCCTTGATATGCGAATCTGCTGTTCGATTTTAATTGTCTTTTAGGAACAAAAAAAGCCAGGATCCAGATGGGTGAATTACCACTATTCATGGACAGCTACTCAGCACAACTGCTTTGGTAATCCCATTCTGGAGAGAACACTCCCTGCAGATGAAATGCCTTACTGCTCAGGAATCCCAGCGAAGTCAAGATTCCAAAATGCAGCGATGATGGAGCTAAGCACCTTGCAGATGATTTCAAGTTCAAGTGAAGCCACGTGGTTAGCAAACGCCTCTAAATTCCTATATGGAAATCTGATTAAACTTTAATCCTTATGCAAATAGTTGAAGACTGATTTTCAAATTTAATTTTATTTTAAAAGCATATTGGATGGTTTAAGGTGAAAGAGTGGATAGTGTTCTGGGTTCCGAGTTACAGATAACAATTTAGGAGCTTAGTGTAAGTGAGGCAAAGTTTAAAAATAAAAGCACATATTCTTTAAATACACTTTAAATGCAATTAAGCTGTGTCTCTTGTAAACACCGCATTATTACACAGATAAAGGGCAGACAATTGTAGCATAATCTGACGGAATTCAAATAAACCAAGACAAAGCATCAGCATGATAACAGAAGCATTTCAATTCATTACACTGCAAAACTAGTCCTAAGAAGTAGCAAGGAAAATTCAAGGTCATCATGCAAAAGCCAAATAAAAAAAAAAAAAAAAAAAAGCCAAACAAAAAACCCACCCCAAAATCAGAAGTCTTTTCTCCCCCGGCTCAGCAGGGGAGAAGTTTCCAACAAAATAATAAAGTAAGAGAGGAGCCATTGTTGTCGCTGACATCATTCAGCCAGCGCTGGCAGGCAAACTGCAAGCGTGCTACTCGGGCGGCTGGGAGAGCAGATCTGCTGCGGTACAATTCAGTCGAGAAAATCCAAACATGATAAAAGTTTTCACTAATTCTGGTTATGAATGCAAGCGTTAAACAGCAAAACGATGCACACCACATCGGGCTTTTTTTTTTTTTTTTTTTTTTTTTCAGGACTTTCAGAGGTGCAGCGGAGTCATTTTATGCACAACAGGATCATATTGTTTCATAGTAGAAATACATAGTAAAAACCAGTGCTGTCCTTAAACTCAGGGTAAGGGAAACAGATTTCCGCATGGTGTACACAGTATCTCCTGAAAGCATGAGTCTTCTTTAAACTAAAGGTTAACATGAAAGGCAAAACTAACACTTCATGTACTCGAGCATAGCATTAAGTTTCTTCCTAGCTAGTCATGCTCAGAAACTTTCTTCACATTTAACATCATCATTTCTGTTAGGTTACAAAACTTTAGGAAATATCAAGGCATGTGAAATAATCACAAGAAATACAACGAAGAATCCTAATAAAAAAAAAAAAAAATCAAAATCATACTGAAGCTGTTTGCAGGGGAGTGGAGAAAAGGAAGAAGGAAAACAAAGATCCAGAGCTCTAAGCTACTGGATGCCCCTACATAAATGGTTTTATGGACTTAGCAAGAAATTCTCTTAACCTGTATGCTTTTTATTCTTCTTGGTTTTTTTAATTAAATACATTTGTACGTTCTCCAGTTCCTTAATTTCCCAGAGACTGATTGCTAGTACCCAGTGCCACCTCAACCTCAGCTTAGGAGGAATCTTATCAAGCCTTACAGTAACTGATTTTAAAAAAAAAGAACAATCCCCCCCCCCCCCCCCCAAAAACACCACAACCCAAACAAAACAAAAACAAACAAAAAATACCTACACACACACACACATCCATTTCTCTAAGTCTCTCTCTCCTATCCTCAATAACTCACCTCACAGCCAAAAATCCTAATCAAGAAAAAAAATAATTTACCTACTTATCACTTTGGGGTGAATAGGCAAATTACCTTTACAATTCAGCCAAGGACACAATAACAGAAAGCAAGCTGGTGGTTTCCTGCCTACTAATGCCGAGTTCATCCTATCCTTTTATTTGAGGACATTTTTAAGTAGCTCAGAAGATCACTAGATAATTTGTACACAGCATCTCATGACCGAAATATAAAAAAATACCTATACGTCAACGCACAGAACTTCTGTCCTGCATGCAGAGAGAATCAGTGAAGTCCTTAAGGTGCAGATACAGCAAAAAAATATAGCTTGTCTAAAGCTACCACTAATTCCCCCCCCCCCCTTTTTTGTACTTTTACAATTATGATCAGGTGTTTTTGCATGTGTGTACTTAAGATTTCAGAGCAGAGGGCAGAGTTTTAACAGAAAATTCTGAAAATAAAATCCTAGTTCTCCCAAAAAGTCTAATTTTCTCAACTGACCGTAAATATGAAGTTACTCCATTAATATTTCTAATATTCCTAATTAATTTCATTAAAGTCCTAATCTCAGAATTTAAATATCAATAATCCAGTTTCCAACTGATCTCTGATACAGATGCTATGAAGTGTCATCAGAATGAGCATTCTTTCTAAATTTGGATCTGAACACAACAGAATTCAGTCAGAATGAGTTCCAATACTAAAAGCAACCTTAAAAAAGAGGGGAAAAAAAAAATACATACTCTTTGGAAGTAATGCTATTTTAAGCAACCATCAGTCCTCACCTATGCTCCATTAAGATGCATTTCTATAAACATTTTTGATTCCCCCGTGCCCCCTCTTCACTCAAATCATACAAGACAAAGATGTTTTTGTTTCAGAGACAAAGCATTATGATCCTGTGTCAAAAGAAACAGAAACTGATGTGGAAAATTTCAATACAATTTTAATTTCTGCCTTTGTAAGAGAAACTGAAGGGAAGGAGGGAAAAGCACACTAAGATTAACATATACATGAGGTTTCTACATCTCCATTAGCAAATCCGAAAACACCTCCTTGATAAAAAGGTAATTAGGTCTGTTTTTTCCTCCACATTAGTACTTACATAGAGCTTTATATCTTCAAAGTGCTTCACAAACATTAGCTGCATTAGAACCTCACTAATCCACACTTCACTAGATTGCGTACTTCAAATCAGCACCACACTACGGCTGAAAGGCAAGGAGGCTGCAACAACGTCAGAAGCAATGAGGAAGGCTCCAACTAAAAAACCCTATAGCACATTTAATAGTCAATTCAAAAAAGCAGCCAAATGTTTCAGCTGAAAGGGACAATGTTGTGTTGGGTTTTTTTATAATTGCCATCTCATATTTTCCTAGATCGTCTTTGTAAATTACTGAAGTTGAACCAAGAGTGGCTTACCAAGTCAAAGCACTGCTAACCCTACTAAAATATTTACCATATCCTTATAAACTATGTATTTTCTAGTGCCTTTTCCTCAATGAGGAAAATGGACATTGCAAAGTAAAATTACTGTCCATAGCTAATGGCTGCCACAATTAGGATTCTACCATTTCCCTTTCAACGGGGTAGAACACATCTTGTTTAGGAGCACAAACACATCAGCCACAGTTTTAAGTCTCTAATTAATATGCATCATTTTTTCAGACTGTTATAAAGGTTTGCCAAAAGTTGGTACATACTGGCCAGCACCCAGAATCCTTTGGGGCATTTTGACCAAGGATCAATATATCATGACTGGCTGACAACAGTTAGCAGCAGCAGCAATAGAGCTGAGAGTTCCCAACCGATGCATCACTGCTGCCCAAATAGAAGCATCTCCAAACAGCTATTCTTCACTACAGACTATTTCGGTACGCCACTTAATAAATTTAAAGTATCAAAGAAGTTCCTTTTTAAAAGGTGACAGTTGCCTTCTATGTAAATTCTTGGGCTGGAGAACACACTCTCACAATTAAATAGGAAATAAAAATTTAAATAGAAAAGAGTTTTAAGGTGACGCACTCACGCCACGAAGCCCTAAGACCCTGCATATTCAGTCACTTGTTTGGTGGTTTTTTCTCTTTCCTTTAACCAGGTTGAGAGACAACACTATAGCAACCAGCTCAGGATAGAAAACAAGACATAACTGCCAAAGAGTAAGTCTCGAGGAATTACATACCTGACCACATGCTCAACATGCACTAACACCGTCCTCTATTCTACGATACATTACACTCTACGCTTTGTTCTTTGTCAGGCAACCCTCTAGGGCTTTTCATCATGGAGAAGAAAGAGTGAAGCTGCCAAGCCACTTGAGGCTTTATGAGCTAACAGAAGAAAAGCAGAAGCAACTCCCTCAAGACAACCCATCTACCTACCACCTTTTCTTTGTAAGTGCTTGTTCAGAGTAGTGACTATATACATCTTCCAGGTATAGCCATAACACTGCAACACACTAATGAAGAAAAGCTTTCTATGCAGCCACCTTCACACCTACACTGCTTCAACAGCCAGTCTTAATTTTCAATACGGCATCTTCAATTTCCACTCACCATCCGTCATCCTGAATTACCAAGCTCCACGATCTTAATTGAGACTAGAAAGGAGCAGGAAATTAAGTATGCATTTGCTGTAATAAGCAAAATGTGAAATAAGTAAAATACTAAAATCAGATTGTTCTATTAACACAGCAACAAAACTAATTGCCAGGAGAGACATTTGAGTTTTCTTGATTTAAGAAATGAAAGAGAAAGAAAAAGGAAAAAACAAAACAAAACAAAAAACCACACAAGGCAAGTACGCAAATTGTTTCAATCATTAAATACTTTATGAGCTCTCTTTGGTTTTGTTTTAGTTGGTTTTGGGGGGGGTTGTTTTGCTTTTTAAGCGCTAGGGGCTGAGGAAAATGGAGAATAAGAGAAACTAGTTCCTCATTCTCTAGGAAGAACATGCTATCATACATACTCATTACGTTGCAGTACTACTTTTTGTGATAAGAGTTTGAATCATCATTAATCAATTCACAAACATGCCCTTGGCTACAAGTTCCCCTGTAACATCAGAGTTTGTATCAGCCCCATCACACAAGGTCCCCACTTCAAGCAGACACAGTGGCATTAAAATCCTTAATGTGAAAGCTCAAAGAAATCTAAACAATTGCACATCTACATTTTCAAGCAAGTTACATATTCTGTATCTTAACATGAAGTAACAAGATATCAAAATACAGATGCTTCTCTAACTACTGACAAAAAGATGGAACAGCAGACATTTTTCTAAGCATCTCTGAGTAATTCCCTATGGTCATGAAGGTAAATATAGCAGAAAGCTGATTTTGATGATAACACAAAGCAAAAAACATAGCTAATAGCAAAGTAGAAAAAACCTTCCAGTTCAAAGCACATCATTAATGACTACTGTCAAAAGGCTCTCCAAAATATTTTTCACATAGCTGAGGATGTTTTGATTTTAGTTAGACCTGCAAGTTAAAAATATTTATTTATTCCATAACCGAGTTATGTGCACTAAAACAAATACAAATGTAGCAAGTGACCTGTATTCCAAAATAAGTCACATTCACCTTAAAGACTTCCACATTTTAAATTAACTTCATTATTAATGAGCTTAGCTTCATACCAATAAAAACAAGATTGAAACAAAAAAACCTATTTTATATTTGAACCCTACTAAAACTCTAGCATGACATCTTACAAAGAAGCAAACCTGATTTTTTCAGAATGCAACTAGAAGTTTATATATACACACGCACATAAGTAGTATATATTTCTCCAGATACAAGAGTGATAAGCAATACTACAAAAAGAGTTTGCTCATGTTCCTGTATTTCAGAACTTAAATGAGACTAATAAACCGGCCACCTTGTATCTTTTAATTATTGAGGATGCGCTATAAAGAATAAGAATCCAAAACATATTTGGAAAACAGACACTAGCTAGACATTACTCTGCTTCAAAGACTGTAACAGCTTTCAATGTTTTGCTCTTTCCCATTCTGAAACATTTACAAACATCTCGTTAAGCCAGTGTCGAAGTTCAAAACTGAAATGCACTATAAAATTTTCATTCGACAAAATCTGAAGTATCTGTATGGGTTTTGTATTCTTATTGTTCAGTGAACAAAAAGACCACAGATTTATTGTTGAAAGCTAAAAAACAAGAGCCATATCATATTTTCATTTTTCTTGATGAACCAACTACCACTGTAACTTAAGCCAAATAAGAGAAAACTGCTTTGTGATGTAAAGCGCTAAATTTGTCTGCTTGTAGTCTCTGTAGCAACCCAATATTCCAAAGAGACAATCATGTGATCAATGCTCTCAGCTCCTGCTGTTTATCCTGCACTGTCCTACTTACAGCAGCTCTCAATTCCAGCTGTCTACAGTAAAAGGAAAAACATCACCTGCTCTCCTGCCGGTACACGATGCCAGAACAGCCTCATTAGAGCTGTTGTAAAAAAATGTTGACATTGTTTGATTTAAAGATTAACATCAGGAGGAAATTTACGCTGCAAAAGGAGTTGAGCAGACTTAACAGAAAATATTCCAACAGTATCAAGGAAGAGCCTCGTGGTTTCAGCGATTATGGTTTCAAATTAGATATATAGAAATAAACGTGAAACCTGTGGCTACACGTTGTTCTTGCAGAGTTAACTCTCTCAAGCGTGAAGAAATTTTTCAGCTTTAGCACCCAGAATCTCCTCATTCTGTTCCTTAATAATAATAATTCACAGCATCATTCTAGAGGGATCAAGAAGCAAACTACTCTGTTCCTGTTGAAAGAGGATCCCATGGGAAATAGGAAAAAGGTAGCCAAACAGTGGGATAAAGCAGAAACAAGGGCTCAGGACAGAAAGCACAGCATTCCCTTTGTCTTAAGGGCAGTGAAGACCAGACAGACAATAGCTGATCTCTTCCAGAGTAACTGCTGTTGCATTATCAATATAAACATTTCTGAAGTAGGGAACAAGACCATTTCTATGGCCCAATTGGAAAAAAAAAAAAAAATACCACTGCAGCCATGGCCATTCAAGACTTCAGATCTGCCAGCACACTCACACCAAACCAAACTTGGGAATCACATCCGCTGTGGCTACTTTCGCCTCTCCCTCCCGGCAAGATGAGGTAGAGAGAAATAAATACATTTATTCAGTACTATAATAAGCACACCTTCAAATCAAGATAACTATGTGTACAAAGGCTTATAACAAACCCAAATTTATATCTAGAGTTTTTTCAACAGTCATTTCCCATGAAGTCATATACTTATTATTCACATCAGGTAGACAAAATAGAATTTCCGTGGAAAAAATAAAAGCACAGTGGGCTGGCATTATAAAATCCTGTACCCAGACTAACGTTAAACAGCATTACCTGTGAAACCTGTGCAGCAAGTTTCATTTTGTAAGCTATGATAAGCTTATCACTTATGATTTTCCAAGTGGGTTTTTGGTTTTGGGTTTGGTTTTTGTTTGGGTTTTTTGTTGTTTTTTTTTTTTCTTTCTTTGGGGGATGGAGGTTGGTGGGGTTTTGTGGTTTGTTTTCTTAGTGAACCCATCAGCCCCAAGTTCTGGTTTGCCACCCACTGCAATTGGTTATACTCTTTCCTATTTACAAGGGGCGGGGGGGGGGTGGGGGAAGCAACCGTACAAGTAATATTGTAGCTTCCAGTAGTCTAGATTTTCAGTTGTCTATCAGATCCTCCCACAAAGTCAGGATTACTCAATTATTTGCTTACTGGCGTTTCAATCATGTTAAAGTTTAGCAAGTTGTACTTATTACCAAAACTTCAGGAAATGTCCTCCACGTAAGCACTTCATACTTTTGTTTCATTAGGAGCGTCAGATTTAATCTTCATTAGGAAATTGTATCTACAATAGCATTTAATCTGACAAGTTTCCTAATCATATTTATTCCAGGTATACACTACCACTTTAGCATCCAGTTGGCAAGAGGAAAAGCCTCATCCAAAGGCTGTTATCTGAGCAGTCTAACCAGAAAAGGTAAACAGACAATCAGATGCAGCAGATCACAATCTCCGTCTCATACACGTATAGGGTAGGTTTTTAAATAAAGCAGACGCAACCATATTTCTGAATGTGGCAGTGACAACACAATAGGTTGGAAAGGAGAAAGAGAGAAAGATTCCTATTTGTCAAACTTTGTAATTTAATATGCAGTCATTTAAACCACATTATTGAGCTTCTGTAATTTACCTCGCTTTAAGTGATTGAAAAAGATTGTGACAAATACTGAGGCAAAGATTATTTTTTTTCCTGTTTGGTCACAACTAAGACCATTAGCAAAACCTTCCCTTTAGTCTTTTACTCTACTGTTGTTCTCCTGCTGACCCCCATCACCCATTCCTGAAACTGAAAATCACCTACTTGCAAGTGAGCAACAAAAAACCCACCACACACACACACACTTTAGGGAGGTAGCTGCTCCATTCCTGCCCTATCTATAAACAGAAATGGAACTAGCATACTTGAAAACCTCAGACAGTTTCCTCAGGCACGGTAATCATGACTTGTTCTAACAGATCAAATTTCACCAAATACATGACTGTCTCACTTTTCTCAATGCTGGTTTTAGACTGGGGAGAAGAAGGGGGAGGGAGGGAAGAGCAGGTCATGGTTATCACCTTGCAGCCTCGTCAACATGCAGCGTGTGTCTGCACAATGCAAACATCAGAGGTTTTTGCTTTTTCCACAGCAAATTTTTTAAGAGATATTAAACAATAATATGAGGTTAGTTTAATAAGGTTGTTTGAGTCACACCATTAAACACAATTAAACAGTGAACACTTAAAACCATCTAATTCTTATTTTCTTGGTCATCTATTCGCATGTCACAGTGGCATCAGTTTATGAACATTAAGGACTATCCTCTTAAAATTAAGATGTATGCAATGCAATGATGAAATTGACTTTTTTTTTTTTTAATATAACCTTATACAAGAAGGAAAAATAACAGAGCAACAGACAGGAAGCCAGGGCTGCCTGAGGATCTGTCATCACAGCCAAACACCTATTAGAAATCACAGCCTTATGTCTGTTGCACTACCACATACACATGAAAAGCGCAACATGACTGACTTCTATTGTTGGGAGACCAGATAACATAAAATCTCACATATTCTGGAACCACATGCTTTCAAACAGAACTCAGAAAAAAAAACAGATGGGATCAGCTTCAAATGAAAGAAATAGCTCTATCTGTGCATTCTTCAAAGAGAAAAGAAGGGGAAGAAGTGGAACTGAAGTCCTGCACGTTGCTTGGCCACAGCTCCAGAAAGCAAATGTTAAGAAGTTACCTCCACCATCAAGAGCACTGTCCACTCAGTCTCTAATCAAAGTCTTTGAAACTGAAGATTGCCAGCAAGAACAACCAACCTTATTGCAATCTGTAGTTAAAATACAGAGAGAACAAGTTCATATAGTGGCCAGCCAAGCCCCAGAGTGCAGGGTAATATCAACTACGATCTGAAGCAGACTGGTATACTAAGTGCCTTTAAATTATACAGGCCCATGAATTCTGTCTCAGGGTTTCTGAACATTAATGCAAAGAAAGCAAAGCGTATGTAACAATAGGGGATGGAAGCAGGCACTAAAGATAACAGTAACAAGGTCTGAAATGAAGCGAGACACCACTCACGCAGGGATACCAGAGAGTGGGGCAAAACCTTCCTATTTTTGGGTATACACAGATTCTTCCTGTGCTTCTCCCACTATTCATCATTTTCTAAGGATGAATAAAAATATACCAACACCATCACGGGAAACTTTTTTCTTCCTTAAGAACGAGATATACATTTAATCAACACAAGCAATGTAGAAAAGTAATTATAACGTTCCTGAACAGAAAGGCTTTATTCCCTGACAGGTGCAGGATCTGCCACATTCATCTGTAGCCACATCTACACAGGAGAAGCACTACTGTTGGGGAGATATACACATTTCTAACAGAGGAAGCAACAGAAAGTCTTCTGAAAAAGACTCTATTCTTCCTATATCAAGAAGCTAGTATGACATGCTTTTGAGATTAATACGAATATTACCATTCCTGTTACTTGAAAGATGGTGAAAATGCCCAAAAGACAAAAATATACCTTCAAAACTGTTCTGATTCTTAAGATACGTGCATCCATAATCGTGAAGAGAAGAACGGCTTTGGGGAGGGGCTGGTGGTGGCTTGTTTTGGTTTTTAATTAAGCCAGCCACACCTACCAAAAAAAGAAACTTAGTATAGGTCTTGCTGATTAAATGGATCCTGAGAAAGGAAAAGTATATAAAAATTGTCTAGAACTAACAAAAACTAAACCTGAATACCAGTTGTCTGGCAAGAAACATATTGGCAGCCAGGGTGCAACATTCAGAGCATTTTCTAAGCAGGCAGCAAGTCCTTCTATGTTGAGTTAGGGCCTCACGCTTTGCTACAGTGTCACGCTCAATAAGAAAGAAACGTTCCTTTTGACTAGGGGAGTATCCCAATTTATACAAGACACCAAAATCCACTCAAAGCATTCCACTTGACGTTTCCTCCTCAACCACAGCGACACACTTCCTACCCACAGAGGTGGTACCACAAAGCACCTGCTTCAGCCATTTGGGTTTCTCCCACAGGAAGTTGCTGGGAGAGGCAGAGGCCTGAACCCATACCTCTGAACAGCTTAACCTTCCAGAGAGTATAGATTATCCAAATTATAGATATTCCTAGAAGGGATGAGCCAAATATGCCAAGAGTATGCACATCTGTTAACTGTTCCCCCCACTTCATTTCATAAAAGCCAGTACTCAGAATATCTACTGAGCTGTCTGGTACGAAACATTGAGATTTCTCTACGAAAAATTTTTGGGTACTAAAAAGAATGAGTCACTTATGATGAAGTTGTTGTGTGGGTAAGCACACAATTCCTTCAGTTATTTTCATCAAGCATGCTGACCTTCTGACCTTCTTAAAAAAAGAATCAGAGTCTCTAAATTAAACAAACACTGCTATTTTATTTTAAAAGCTTTCATCAGCTTTTCCAGCTGCTGTAGAGCACTTTATAGAATTACTGTAAGAGATGCCATGACAAAACTAATGCTAGTTTTAAATGGCAATTTGGAAAACCAGTTCCTCAAATGAGGAAAGCCCAGACTGTGCCAAGACAATATTGGCCCAAATAGTTAAAAGTAAACTCTTTACTATTGATTTATAGCAACAACACACAGAAGAAATGGATGGACAAGGACACCCCAGAGAGGAAACATTTGCCCTAACCAGGGTGGAGAAAGAGTTGCCTAGAACTAAAGGACAAGTTTATACATAAATTAAAAGCAGCAGTTCACAACTACTAATAGAAACACACACAAACATGTGCTTCTGCTTCTTTTGCTCCAGAACAGCTCTAATTTTCTTTCAAGTTTAAATTTATTGCAGAAGATGCCAACAATGGCCAACTCCACACCCAAAAAGCAAAGCCACTGATCTCAAAATTTCCTGCATGCAAGATTTAACGCATGCATATACACATACACACACAAAAAAATCCCAAAAAAACCAACCAACACACCACAAAAACCCATCGTCTAAGCTTTAAATGACTTTGGATTTTAAAAGCTGATTTGGGAACAGCGATTAAACTTGTTCCAGCTAACCTAGTTTTTATTCATTTCATTATTTATTGCTAGGCAACATAGACCGTGTCAAACCATGTTAGAACCATGAGAAGAAGTCCTTCCAATTTAGATCAAAAATCCTCTTCTCGCCCTCCTCCCGCTCAATGTGGGGGCCACATGTATTCTTTTAACACCAGCATTCCCAGACACAACCTTCTTTCTGACCAGGAGCTGACATTTCAAACTCTCTTCTCAACATCTCCCATAAGATGCAATTTATCCAAACCTCATGTGGTACCTGTAAATAGCTCTCTAGATCCTGCTTGCTCAAAGAATGAATCTTTCTTAGTATTTACAATCCAAATTAGTCCCGGTTGCTATACTGTCAAGTCCAGAGCAGGTATCTCTTCACAAGGGTTATCCTTTTCTTCCTTTCTAGAAGACTCTAGCTTCTTTTCCAACATCCCTATTATCCGCGGTCTGTATACAAGTACCAGCATAGAACAGACTGCCTACTACCTTTAGTATTGTTTCCTTTCATCATGAGGAAGTTTTGAAGAACTCCAAAAAGGCAGAAAACCAAGAAAGAACAGAGATCCACGTTCCCAAATAAACCATGAACAGAGTGCTCTTAATTAAATGCTTCTTCTAACATGAAGCTTAAATAAACCCTACAAGTTCTTTAATAAAGCAAAATAAAACAGCCTACCTTTTGTTTATAGGTTTTTCATCTTTCTCATAAGGCTTCACAAACCATTTCCCAATGCGTACAAAATTCCGATTCATTAAACACCTCTCCAACAGGTTGTGAACGGCTTTGAAAAGTAGAGTGCGACACTCATAAGAAAGTCCATTCTCCCAAACACCATCTTCCTCTTCTATAAGGCAAAGGGAAAAAATAAATTAGCATTGAATTCCATCCTATTATTTCATGAACGTATCACAATATCCTTTGCTCTTGCACAAGCTTTTAAGACATTCACAGCATAACACGCAATCAAAAAAAGCCTGTAACATTCAGATAACAACTCTACTCACTTTATAATAGTATAACCGCTAAAAGTAATCAGCTGTAAAAACATCTTGTCTCCCATGAGGAAAAAAGATTCAACAGTTATTTGTACACAAAAGGCAACAAATAGCACCAGTACCTTATACATTTCAGCCTGCAAGATCACTGTATACTGATCTGTCTGCAAGGTGGGTCATGTTCAGGGTAGTCGGAATTACTTATCCTGAAAAGTTAGCTGACAATTATGCTTAAAAATAAATTGTCCAAAGCCAAACTTTTAACATATCCTAGTGTCTTTAGCTACCATTGACTGAGGAAAGCTGGGCAAAATACCATTGATCAACTGACCCTTAATGTTCATCAATTTGCTAGAGGAAGGGGGAAAAAAAAAAAAATTACCCAGATTCAGAAAACCAGTAAGAGCAACCTGATTCTCCCCAGAAGACTCTCACAACTGCAATTTTTCTTTTTAATTCAAAATAATAATCAGAAAAGAAGTATTTAAGCAGGCTAGTCCTGCTTTCTGATCTATACATACAGCAGAAGAGGAAAACAGCAAGCAGAAAGACAAAGCCCAGTTCATACTGATAAGATTCTGAAGCGAAACGCGGAGATCTTATGTGCCCCACAAATCAAACATGGTCATGGAATCCAACTTACACAAGCCAAGATGATTTGCCAAATTGGAAAGCAAGATTCATTATAAGAAGCTGTAATCTCTTCAACCACTGTGGCGCATAACCAGTGTCTGAACATGGTTTATGGGTCCTAGAAGTATATGCACTTGTCCAAAGAGTTACAGTGGCATTACGATTACACTGCACAAGTAAAATGAGGGGCATTTGAAAGATCCTGTAGCATCTCTCAGCATATGCGTGATATCATTCATTCCCAGCAACGCACTAATATGGAGGATAATAAAGAAAACTTGAGATCTTGTCTGTAAGTTAGCGGCAATTGGGTCTTACTTGTATGCCTACAATTCCTTGTATATCATGTTTTACATATATCCCTAAGGATCTGCTACTGGTCTCCTTGGACTAACCTAGCATAGTTATCCTTGTAACACCATTGCTTTTATACTCCAGGTAGCAGCAGAGACTAGAAGATTGTCTGACATAGATAAGGAGACATATTTTTACTTTGGTCTCTGGATAGTCATGGAATAATTTAGGTTGAGAGAGACCTGTGGAGCTCATCTGCTCCAACCCCCACTCAGAGTTCAAAGTTAGAACAGGCTGCCCATATCTCACATTTGTTGCCCCTCATGCCTTCTTTGCATACCTCCAAGCAGCAAGGCTTGGGATTTCCTTTTGTACAACAGGTCTTACAATAGCAACCTGTCCGTTCATCTCTCCTTCACAGAGGATTTGGTTCAAATAGCTTTCCACTGGTTTGCTTGATGGTCAGAAAACATCAGTAATACAGCCAAGTCCTTGCATTTTAAATCTCCCTTTGAAATAAGCCCCTTCATCTTTATCTGGAAGCCACTTACAAGCTTAAAAGGTTGCAATAGTATTAACTAAAGTCTCAATATCCTTAAATTAGGGACCACGTAGAAAACCAGACACCTAAGAGTTTTATTTTAAAGAAAAAATTTACAAATTATTACAATTTTTAAGACAAAGATGGCAGAGAAAGGAATTTCAAGATACTACTGCAACCAGAAGGTGGTGGCTGTATTTGTATATTGCTAGATTCCACACAAATGGAAGTACATTTCCACTCAAGATCAGGATTGTGAAAGCAAATTACTCCTAGTATCCTTCTCTGAGGGATAGAAGAGTAAACATACCTGCCCCATAATTTATAAATTAAGAGGTGCACACCATTACAGATGAATCATTACATGAAATAATTTTCTGGTACAGACAAGGAAAAGCAAGGAACCACATTTCCTAAGTAAGAGCCCTCACCATGAGTTTCCCACCCATCACCTACTTCCAGTTTCGAAGTTCAGCAAAAACTTGTTTTCAAAAACCGTAAAGCTAAAAGATAATACAGTAACTCACTAAAGAAACATCGTACAAGCAGCTGGTAACAAAAAGCAACAAAGGTCCGAAGTCAAAGGGCATAAAGTGTTTGTGCCAAGAGGACACGTTTTTCCCCAGCTCGGAGATGCGTAGCCGTACACAAATGAGCAGCCCCGTCCTACGGGCAGCTTCGCGGCTCAGCACCTACTGCTCAACTGGTGGCAAACAAGCAGCTCAACAGAGCAAACATTAACTACAAAGCTTAATGATATTGGACTTTAACTGCACAATAAACTCCCCGCCATTTCAAAGGTTAAATAGTTGGTTTCTATATGGCTCTCATAATTTAAAAAAATCATTCCAAGAACATTGCCTGCATCAATTACCTATTATAAGAGGAAACAGAAAGAGCTATTTCCAGCCTTTATGCCTAATTTTGTTTTGACATATTACTGTATCAATGAGAAGAAAGATGCTGAAATCACAAAGATACTGAAGTGTAAATCAAAGCCCGTACTTTGATGGTCACACTATAGAAACAAAGGAGAGGTTTCAATTTTGTGAAGACACTACAAAGTGCTAGGTACTTCATTTAGCGTTAATAGTTGTGCTGACAACCAAGTTATGAACAAAAGTTTACATGCAAGGACTTGCCACAGGATTGTAACTCTTAAGAGCTCTCCTAGCTGTTTTAGTTTATTGCTGAAACATAGATGAGCATATTATGTGGGGAAAGTGTAAGGCATTAGATGGAAATTACAATTAAAACTCTAATATTTAAAAAGAGAGCATGCTGTAAGCATGCCTACTGAGGGGGAAGAACGTCTGGTACCCAAAATAAGACCACCTGTTCAAACTGAAGTGCATCTTGCTATAGAAAGGGAAGGTTAAATAAGATGACAGTTAAAGATATCCTCATTTCAGAACATTATTCAAATTCATGCAAAAAAAATAGCAGTAAGTGTTCTGTGTCTTTTTGAAGTCTATTTAGTCATTCCACCCTCCCCCTTTTTTAGTGGCGGATGGAAGGAGAGAAATATGACATCTGCTCACATGTCCCAGCTATTTTTTTTTCTTCATTCAAATTGTTGTTTCTCAACATGAGAAAAATCCTCCTACTTAACAGAAATTGTACGAAGTAAACCATTTTTAAAAAGAGAGGGAGGGGAAGAGGCACTTCTGTCTTCTAATCTTTCTTAAACACAATAACTTCAAATGTTCAATCTGATAGTGATAATAAACCAAAATAAGTTGCTGACTCATTTTAAGAAAGTGTTAAGCCACAATTTCACTTCAGACAAGTGTTATCCACAAAAGTGCTCTGGCAAGCTAAAGGTTACGAATATTTTGTTTTTGATTAGTCCTCCTAGCTGTCCAAACCACTCAACTCCTCCGTGACATACTTTTATGTCAATCCATTAAAAAAAAAATATATATAGATGCATACCATCCCACAATAACTAATTTTGTTCCCTCCTTCTTTACACCACATATTAAGTAGAGAGTTTCCCTTAAATGAAGCTAAAAATTATCAGAAAATGAAGAATTAGTAGAAGCAATGTCCAGGAAAAAGCAATTTTCTTACTACACATAAATAACAAACTTCCCCATCAACACCTCCTTGATTCTACCACCATCCAATTTGAATTAAACAGCTGTAGGAGGCTATTTGCTTTCAGTACTTTTATGTTCTACTTTACATTCTTCATACAGTTCACCTGAAACAGTACAGTTCATTTTTACTGATATTACATTATTAATTAAATTCATCAGTTGAGGGCTGCTAAAAATATTTTTTCAAAATTTTTGAATTTCTTCAGTTATATTGCAACAGATAAATATACAGTATTAAAAATTACATTTTCAAGAACACCTTTAAAGAATGTGGACTTTCCCCCTTCTTCCTTTTAACATATATCTGGCCACACCAGCAAAACACCAGTAAGCACCGACTCTTGAAAAGGCTGCATATGTTTACCATACCATTAAAAACATCTTCCTAATGCTCAGGGAACCTCTAGAATAAAATATGCAAAGACACAAACCACAGTCAAACCTCCACTGTGGACTACAATTTCTGCCCCCTCCCCATTACTTCAATTACACAGAGGAAAAAATCTATTCCTTAGCATCATGACTGAGATGCATCTTTTAGAAGTCTTACTTACCTTCATAGGCTTCCTTTCTGTCATCATTTGACAGCACGCCAGTTACAGAAATAGACTGATGCAAAACTGACTTATACAATCAAACTCTCTATATAAGCTTCAGATTACGAGGGAAGTATAATAAGCAAAGCAGTGTGAAATTGCTGCTGTATACAATATTGTAATAATATGACAGAAGCACTTCAAGTAAAATTTTCTATTTAAAAAACAGATTTTAAAATTCAAATACTTTAAGATGAAATAAAATTGCTCAAAGCAAGAATTATCCAGTTAACCTACTGAAAAAATAATGTTGAGGGCCCCCTTTGAAATAAGTGAGAAGCAACAGACTTTGTGTGAAAAAAAGGACTGACTGCAATTGAAAAATACCAACTTAAGAATACCAGTAAGACAATTTAAGTTTGTTTCTAGTAGAGTTGTAACAGCTATCTACATTCACTGAAAAGAGTCCAGATACGACTGTAGATATCCAAACAAGATGGATAATTTCATCAACTGAGAAGCAAGCCAAACATGACCCACTGTCCAAAATACCATACTCAAAATATTCAGCACCATTACAAGTTAGTTTTTGTAGTTCCAGACCTTTACCAGCAGAATATTTTTCTAAGTATCGGAACTTTGAAAGTATGACCTTTTTATAAGCGTGTAGCTATGCCTGTTTATAAGGATAACAAGGTAACAGCTTTCCCTCACTATTTGTCATGTGTAAGCGAGACTGGTCTGGTCTGCATGGCCACAAGGAAAGAAAAGCTGAAAAACTTTCTAGCTAAACGTTCCAATATCCTCCTCCACACCATCTTTGAGTAATTCCATACACAGATACATTCTACTTATACTGTTAAATCTCACCCTTAGAGCCCCTGGAGTTATTGGTCTTATTTATACAGGTATACGGTTGGACTCGATGATCTTAAAGGTCTTTTCCAACCGAGGTGATTCTATGATTCTAGGTATATTACACATGTGACATCGTATGTACAACCAACATAATACGATGCAAAATCCTCATCTACCATGACAAAGTATTTTTCACCTTACTCCACAGGTATTTCACATGCATGTTGGTCAGGAGAAAAAAGGAAAGAAGTTAAACATCATCTTTGACCTGGTACTCACACCAGGTCACAGAAGTTTTTTTACAAAGACTGCATCAGTAATTTTTGCATAATGCTTATTAGCAGTTTTGCTTAAGTGGACACATCTCTAACATGGAGGACTGAAGAAACGTTAAAGCACCAACGCACCACATGGCAAGGAACATTTGTAACACCTTCTTATTGCATACCCAGGAACATCCACCACAGGCAAGTTACTTAAGCTCACCGTACTGACATTAGGTGCAACGTTTTTAAGAAAGTGTCGTGTTTTGTTGTTTGGGGTTTTTTGCAGGAGTTAAATGGTCTTAGGAAGCAAATGTTAGTAAAAAAAAAAACTATGCAAGCCACTAGCTGAACTATTTTCAAAGCTCACTTTGCCAACTACTTGCAACTGGCAGCCCTTTTCTGCAGAACCCTTGGCATGGTAACTGGCTCATACTCTGGTTTCCATTGTACTACAAGTAATGAGACACTCAGTGCTGACATCAGCACAAACCAACCAATTCACAGATTTGTTTGGAAACAAGGATTTGATCTATAATGCGCAATATATTGAGAACTACACAACACATAGAAGTCTTTGCTGCCATGACTGCTGCTGTTTTTACCATATAGTATCAACAGACAAGCATCAGTATATAGACCTTTCTCCTTTTTCTTTAAAGCTCTCCTACAAGTCCAGCAAGAAGCTAAGACCAGCACTGTTTTTATACATTCATCCCTCACAGAAGCATGAGGAAGACTGTTCAGCAAACAAAAACTGATTATCTTGATATGACAGGTACAAGGAAAACTCTAATTTTTTAAGTAAATTAACAAGCTTTAATAGACACCAGAACAAAAAAGACGCATCTTATAGCTCACCATTTAAAAGATGCAATTTGAAGGTCAAAGACATATAGAAGCATTCCCCTATCCAAGCATCAATCAAATTATAACCATTTCCTTGGGACTATGTCTTGTACATAATTAATTCATACCCAACTGTTCTCGGGTTTGAAACCATCTACTGCCAATTTAAAAAAATCCAAGCATATAGGTAACCGCTTTAAAACAAGAAAGAACCTTTCTGATAAAATAACTCCTGATCAGACCAGCGAGAGACCATTGCCTTCTGAAATTTGAAGACATGCCCTACTTTAAGGTTCGAGTTGCAGGAATTACTATAATCAAGCCTCACTGCCACAACAAAAACATAACCTTTGAGGTTGTTAGAAGATAAAATAACATTTCACTAACTTCTGTCTGCCTCTAGCTATGTTGGGGTAGAAATAGGCTTATGGGTTTTTCGGTATTACATACAGCAAACATCTTCCTAGGGAAGGCAAAAGAAAAACAATGATTGAGTGAAGTCAATATTACTGATCAATCAGCATCTCTGAACAAGTCTCCTTTTGACATGCCCCCAGGCAACAACAAACCCTGACCATCAACAAGACAGTTACCCAAGGCTTGATACGAGAATTCCGACACAGCCAGTAGCAGGCATTCAAACATATCTCCCGGGCAAAGTATGAACTTCTAGAACATACAGGCTGAAGAGACAGAGAGAGAGTTTTTTTTTTTTTTTTTTTAATCTCAAACGCATAGATGTACACCCACAAAACTGTATGTTCCCTCTTGAGGGCACTCTGTAGGGGACAAAAGGATTTTTGAAGGCTGCCATATTTCAAATCCCCGAGGGCTGATAACCACGATGTGTTCCAGACACTGAATGTCCATTGTTCATTGAAACTACAAATCACCAAAAAAAGTCAGAAATCATCAAAATACCAACCTCTCCTTAACAGGCATAGTTTCATACCAAAGGAAGACAAAAATCAAAAGTTATTAACGTTGCCCTGGCATACTTCTAACTACAGCTCGTTCAAGGGCCACTTCCCCAAGAGAAGTCTGTCTGTAGGCAATAAAGGACATGCCAGCAGCAACAGCCCGCTCTTAGCCCTCTCTTCTTCCCTTGCCCCATTCTTCAGGACAATTCTTCACCTACCGAGTAGAAAAGTTCTAAATGAGGCAGCACCTTAACCTTCAGCAGCAAACAATTTCCAACCAATTTTGCAGGTAACAAGCCTCTACTAGGAAGTAATTTATCTTTCCCGTTGAAAATGTAACAAGCAATCATTGGGAGAACAGGGCAACGTGAATTACCAGGAGAAATTGTCCACCAATGAAAAAAATCCATTAGGTCTATGATAAAGGTCAGATAACATTGTTTGGGTTCAGCCATAATTCTTTCTTGTATGAGGTTCACAGTAAGATTTTGTTTAACGGGAAAGAGAAAAAGTGCAGGTGCAGGCACTCGTCAGCCATCTCCTCCACAATCTAGCTGATTAGTATCTTTATCAACTTCTGGTCAGAAGAGCCAAGCAGACTAACACACTCTAAGAGATTATAATCCCTCCTTTTAATTAAAAGGAGACAAAAACATGCCTGCAAAAACCAAGATGTCAGATACCTATGTCTATGTGTAGATGTAAGTCTCATGAGTGATAAGCATTTATGTAGAAAAATACCTAGCAGCAGGACACATAGAATAGCCTCTCTACCAAAGCGCAGACATCCACTGGTGACCTGAACAAAGAAAACACCCAAAACAATTGCAAAGACATGGCTGGGAGACTCTAATCTTCCACCGTCTCTCCCTTATCCCCTAAGGGAGGTTAAGAGTTGGTAAATACCTAGGATGATACGTGCTTATCTACCTGTGCAAAAGTGTAATTCTGTAAAAGCGCAACTATGCACTGATCTGAAAGTTCAGCTACAGAACACCACTGTTTTCAAAAGGTACCTCTATACTAAATCACTACTAGATAGATTCAAGAGAGAACGCAAAGAAAGTTGCTCAAACAAATAATTTTGATGGCCAGGCAGTGCAGAAATACGCTCTCCAAATGGCTTAACTTCCATCTGATCTTCCGCTCAAAAAATAATCTAACATTTGCCTCAATTTAATCCCACCAGCCAACAGCATAAAAAAAAAAAATGTACATAGATACTTTCGCAGAAGTGTTGGTCATTGCTCAGGGCAGACTGAGGCCAAAAATAGCATTTAGTCTAAGTTGCATCTCAGTCATACAAAGGATGTTCCCTGCAGGTCAAGATTGAGGTTATTCGTAGGGCAAAATAATGAAGCCTTAAATGCACTAAAATATCAAGCAACCTACAATACAAGAGCTACTTAAGATGCAAAGTTTCCAGTTCCAGGACAGATGGGAATACAAGCAACAGCCCAATCTTTGAAGTCAATTATTCAAAGAAATAAACATCATTTTAGTGCGTCAATTGTTTTTCAGATCATATTACTCTTGTATGAAAATTCCACACATTATTAAATTGTTTCAAGTCAACTTCCTCAGTGGCACTTCAAACTCATTTGTTCTTCAGCTATCCACAAACACAGACGGCATTAACAATTTCTGGTTACCGGGTCACCAAACCTTGGTCTCATTTTACACTTCAGTAATCTGAATACTGTACATTATTTGAAAGGAAATTGGAGTGATGTGACTTTGCTTTTTTTCTAGAATTAGTGTAGCCTTACCACTAGACTTACACAGATTAGACTATTAAACACCTAACTTTGTCACCTTACTGATAAGCAACTGGAAAGCCACCTAACTTCGGGATTTGAGAGCAACAAGTAAACATTTTCAAAACAAGGCGTCCAATTTGAAGTACAACATTATTGCGAAACGTAAATATCGTCAGTCTTTCAAAAGGCTAAGTTTGAACCCGTACCTGCTTTCAGAGCACTGGGAAAGGGGGAGAGAGAAATCATAAAAATGCAAGGTTTAGAGATTCTCACATGCTAGTTTCAGATGCCTGCCTTTGAGGGCTTCTCACCGATGATGCAACTTCCAATCAAAACAACTCCATACGGTCCAAGAGTTGCCCAGACCTCTATAATTCCTATTACATAATAAATCGGGGCTTACTATTTGAATTTGAAAGTTGTAATTGGCCAACAAAAGGGATCTTATCAAAACATGTTTAAGACATCACTTCTGAATCACAGGCACAGCTTTAGGCACAGCTTTCTTGTGAAGAAGCTGCCAAAATTCATAGGCTGCTTTTTTTCAAAAGAAATAAGCGGGGAGCAAAAACTTGTTTCTTGAAAATCTAGCAGTCTGAGACCACTTAAACACAGGCAGCAGCTGCTTGATCCCTGCGCTGCCGTAACAATTTGCCTTTTCTGAGAGCTCTCTCCACCACCACCATAAACTCAGAAGGTGCAGATTGTAGCAATAAATTTATCTTACCTATAGACAACAGTTCATCTAGTACAGGTTTTCTAAGGGCTGACAGAATACAGCCCTGAGTAACAGCATCCTTTCACTGACCAAAAGAAGGTATTTGTATCCTCCTACCTGAGAGATCATGATGAATAAGGTCAGCAAAGTTGGGATCATCACCCCACCAAAATATCCATAGCTCCCTGCGTCCAGGTCTCTGGTCTCGGCGCCAAACACTGAGTACGTCCGCCTTCAGACAGCGACTGAAACTGCTCAAAATAGGGTCCTCTTCCGTGACCGGAAAGAGAATTGGGGCAGATGTTGGACCCTGCCATACATATCGCTTCCATTTAATCCCAGTTAGATCAGCCTAAGGGAAGGAAAAGAACAACTGTCAGACGCTGTGGTAGGTACCTCCCCAACAGAAACATCTTGCTGTAACAAGATGATGGCACAGGAAGAGGCGGGTGGAAGGAAGAAAGGAGGGATTAATCCAACAAAATTTAACAGAAACCATACTTCTAAGTTTTGTGTACTGGAAATAATCAGGCATCCTGTTTTAAAATCTCCTTTAACAACTGCAGTAAAGCAAGAGCTGTTCTTTTTCACTGCAGCTTTAAGATTACAGAGAGAAAAGTCAGATTTGATTCAAAATTTAAAAAGTGAAAGGCGAGTGAATAATGTCATTATTTGCAGACCGCCAACTGTGCAATCTACTAAACACTTGCCTTAGCAAAGAACGTCTTTCTCTTTGCTTACATACTACCTTTTCAATCCAAGATTAAGGAAATGGGTGATACACTAAATCTAACTCAAGCATACATTCTTGCAGTTGTCTACTACTTTGGAAAATTTTACAAGTTCCTCCATTGTAAAAAATTCTTTGTATCTCACACAGAGAGCCTCTCAAGTACACTTATTTTACCATGAGCTATCACACTTTTTATTTCTGACACCACATTTTTAGAATTTAATTACGATCCACTAAATCCCCTTCTAGGCAAAAATACATTTGACTTTATAAAGTAAAAGAGTTACTACTCTACTTAATGGGAAATAGACAATTCCTGGATTATCTACAATGCAATACCATACCAAGTTTTAGCGCTGAGGTTTTTCACCTGAGGACAGTCACCTTAAGGCAGGTAAGGGGAAGCATTGCCCCTGGGTTCTCTTTGAGAAGGGAGACCAAGGTCGGCTGGCATTTGCTAAGAAGTCGCTAATTTTTTTTCTTCCCAATATGACAACATACAAAGGTTACTGCAACATTTAAACCTAACATGGCAACCTTCCTACCTTCAAAAGGAGAAGCAATTTAGGCGAAAGGTAGGGAGCCTGCAACAGTTGATACTTTAGAAAGACTTTAAGATTTAAAAAAGGAATACTAACATGGAGCTGCAGGCCTGATGCAGGCTGCAGACATGTTCAGGCTGTCCAGATTCCCCTCCATCCAAAAAAATATCAGTACCACAGCTTGGCACAGGTTTTTACTCATAACAATCTCTAGAATAATAAATACCAGGCACCCAGCTAAGATTAGCTAATTTGCATTAAAAAGCAGATGAAACAGCTCAGCGCAGCCACCAAAATTACATCACAGTCCGGTTAAATCAAATTTACTTTGGGAGCTACGAAAATCAACAATTTGAACGACTTCACGCTTGGGCTTAAAAAAAAAAAAAAAAAAAAAAAAAGACCACAAAATGGTGCACAACAAAACACAAGATACCACCGCTTCGCAGGGAGCGCATCACCAAAAGCAGACCTCCAGAATAAAAGCAAGCAGTAGGAGAGACCGCTTTAAAACGCAGGGAAGAAGGGAGGTTTGGGCTCGGATTTGCCTGGGATGTCACGAGTGGGGAGCGAAAAAGAGAAAGTTCCCCGAGACGCGGGGCTGAAGAGAAGGAGCAAGCAGATCTCCTTACCTCCTGCGAGAAATAGCACGATAGGGAGAAAGGAGGAAAAGTTGCAGGCGAGGAAAGGGAAGGAAAAGGCGAGTTGCAGGGAGGCTACTACCCAGGAAGAAAGCGGAGGGAGGGGCGAGGCTAGACAGACAGCGATGGAGGGGGAACCGGAGGGGCATGGGAGAGTTGGCTGGCTCCAGGCAGGGCCTACTCCGAGGACTCATCCAACAGAAGCTATGCTAAAAATGGCTGCTTTGCTTCCACTACCCCTTCCTCCCCTCCCCCCAGCCTCCTCTCCCTCTCCCTCCCGGTCTGTCGTGCGTGGCCCAGGCTTACCAGGCAGAAGAGGTTGGAATGGCAATCCTCCAGGCTGGCCCCGTTCGGCACGAAGCAGGAACTCATCCTCACAGCCACAACCCACACGCCATTATCCCACAGCCTCCGACAAGAAAGAAAGAGACAGACAGAGAGCGAGAGAGAGACAGACAGCGAGAGGGGACGGGGGGGGGGGCTGCGCGCACGCACAAATAATAATACAATTAAATAAGGGATTTACAGACAGACAGGCACGCACGCGAAATAGTGGCGGGATAAATAACCCGGGAGGAGAGTGGTACGGGGAGGGGGGTAAAAAAAAAAAAATATATATTAAAAAAAAATTAATTTTTTTTTTTTTTTTTTTTTCTCTAAGAGAAACTCGGAACGTTTTCTCTTCTTCTGGATATCAAACCCGGGGTGGGGGGGGACGGGGAAGGGTAAAGCCACCGTGGAAGGGGAGAACAGAGAGAGGGAGGTGGTAAGTAATCCAACGACGGGAGATTAAGATCAAAATCCTCCCTGTTCCTCTTGTCTTCTCGTTCGCATAAGGAGGGGAGGGAGAGGAGGTAAGGTGAAGGGGTAATTGATCCAACAAGAGAATAAAAATGGGGTAATTAATCCGGGAGGGGGGGGGGGAAGCTAGGGGTAAAAATTGGTTGACATCCCTCCTTCCTCTCTTCTCAGATGCCAAGCAAGAGAAGTAGGAAAAAATAAATAATCCGGGGGGACAGTTAATCCAGAAACCTCCCTCCTCTTCCTCCTGTTTCTTTAGTCATCAGATGAGAAAGGGGCAAATTGTGGAATGACTGGGAAGGATGGGCCGTGGGAGAGAGAAAAATCCAGGCTCGTCTCTTCGGAGTCCGAGGGCAACAGGGTGGGGGGGGGTCAGATTCTTCTCCCCTGCTCCAAAAATATTCCAAATAAATTAAAATTTAAAATCATAAAAACAAACTTCAAGGGTTAGAAGCGAGGCGAGTCTGAAGAATTCGTAAAGGCAGGACAAGAAAAATTTCCTGGGGTGTACCCCGAAAAAACATCTGCGGGGGCAGGAGAGGGGGGAAGGTATTCCTTGAGCGAGAAAGGCCGCAAAAGTCTCCTTAGCAGCCCGGCGGGGGGGTAAATTCCCCCTTGGAAATCCCCCCTCCCCAAAAAGAAAGACTCTTCGCAGAGAGGGCGAAACCAAAATATCCTCCGTTGGGTAAAAATCCTTCGGTGGGGAAAGGAGGGAGGGGGAGAGGGGTGGAAGGAGGAAATTGCGGGTGACCCTCGAAGTCTCTTCGGGGAAGGATGGAGGAGTCTCCCAGAGGCCGATCCCCAGTCTTTTCGGGGGAGGAGGAAGGGGTAAATCGCAGAGTGTCTTCAGGGAGGCTCGCCCCCCCCAGCTGTCCTCCGGGGCCGAGGGAGCCCCACAAAGTCCACAGGGCTGGGCGGGTCTCTTCAGGGGAGCCCGGACCCCGCCAAGTTACCGCCGAGAGCCCGGGGGGGTTACCGCCGAGAGCCGGAGGAAGGGGGGGATCCGGGGCCGCGAGAGAGAGTGAGAGAAAAAAAAGAAAAAATAGAGGGGGAAAAAAAGGGAGGGGGGGAGAAAAAATATAAAATGATAGTCTTCAAACGGAGCGGTCTCTTCTGCGGGGGGAGGGGAGCGAGCCCCGAGACCCCCCCGGCGGGGCGGGCCCTCAGGTGCGGGGTCCGGGCGGGCCGGCAGCGGCTCCGCCCCGCCCCGGTCTCCTCGGGAGGGCGGGGAGGCGGCGGCCGAGCCCCGGGCTTTCCTCAGCCGGAAGGGCCGCGGGGGAAGGGGTCGGAGCCCCACGTTCCCGGCCCCGCCGCGCGCCGAGACACAGGGACGCGGCCGCCGCCGGGTGGTGGTGGCGGAGTCGGTGCCCCGAAGCCCCCGCCGGCGGGTCTCCTCCTCGCTTCCCCTCAGCGGTGCCTCTGTCGGCGGCTGCCCGGCCGCGGCATCCTGGTCAGCCGGCTCCCCCTCAGCGCGTCTCCCCCCGCGTGGCCGGGGGGGGGGGGGGGGGATTCTTCTCCCGTTTAATTCCGGCCCCTTTTTCTTTAATGGCGGCCACAGGGACGAGAGTCGGGGCCCCCCTGCCGCGCTCTCATTGGCCGGCGCGCCGTCACGTGGGCCTGCACAGCGATGGCCGCCGTCGCTGCCGGGGGAAGGAGGCTGCAGCGGCGCGGCGCGGCCGCCAGGCGGGGGCTCGGCGCTGGAGCGCCGCCCGCCTTCCTCGTTGGGAGGCCGCCATCTAGCGGCCGCGCCGGGCCGTGGCGCAGCGGGCTGCGGCGCAAATTGGTAGAGCAGCGGCGGCGGAGCCGCCAGTTCGAGTCCCGCCTCCCCGCCAGGCCCGCGGCCGCGGGGCCCGGAACCCGCCGTCCCCCAGTGCCACCGCCCCCGGCTCCTCGCGTCCGGGGGCGGCGCGGCACCCGCCCGCTGGGTGGGCACCGTCTGGGGGCTGCGATGGAGGCCTTCCGCAGGCAGCCGGTCAGCCCGGGGCCACGGTCCGGGCACGGACGGGTCCCACCAAGCAAAAAAACCCCGCCCGCCCTTGGCTCCCCTCCCGCAAACTTCGCCTCCCGGCAGAGGCTGCCCGAGCGCGGTGCTCAGTACTGGGCGGGCGCGTTGCACCACGGAGCAAATTCCATGCTAAGGAAAGATAGGGAAAGCTGGCATTAGTATTTAATGCAAGCGTTAATGCTTTTGCAGACAAACATTATATCTGCTGGAGCAGAACTGTACTCCAAAATACAGGTTTTTTCATGCATACATACTGTGAGGATGAAGTAGGTGGTTTCTCTGTTACTATACACACAGATTTGCAGAAGGGCTTTGAGATTATTCAGAATTAAGATGCTACAGTGACAGCGAAAGCTATTTTTAAGAGATGTTTGGAAACTGTATGCGTCTTGTTAATCCTCTCCTATTACCTATTAATTTTCTATGCAATGGTTTGCCCATAGAATGTAAAATTTTAAGTTACTATATACAGAATTTGAGGTTAAAGTGAAAATGCAGACCAGTGTAAAGCGCCTAAAGTAAAAGAAAGACTTGACTGTCTCAGCTAACATGATATTCACGTTAAAATATGATACGTTCATGCAACAGCAGCACATTGCATCACAACTATGCAACATGATGATGTTTCAAAGGCCCTGCAAATTATTTCAGGACTCATGAAGAAGACGAGCGGCAACCTTCTGCAAATGTCTTGATAGAGTAGGAGGAAAGAAGGACACTCTATAAATAAATTTATATGATAAGTTTTAAAAAGAGTGAGGCTAGATATTTTCACCGAGAGAAACTTTGAAGATTTACTCACACTAAGACTATTTTTGTATGTCAGTGTAGGCAAGCAAGAGTCTTCTTTTTATCTCAATAGAACCAGAGTATTTTTAACGCAGGAGATTCATTCCCTCACTGCTCATTGAAACACGGCAGCTGGGGACGGAGCCGGGATGTGGGGGGGAGGGCGTGTGGAACCAAACCCCTTTCCAAGGGGAACAGATGGTTTTCTCCGTGGTGGCTGCAGACGAGGACCGTGGTGCGAAGAGGATTTGCTCTGCGCCGGCGCTCAGAACCCGCTCCTCCACGCTGCCGGGGATGCCGAGGGGCACGCAAAGGCCCTCCAAAGTTTCAGCATGCCCCTTCGGTCATTAGAGCCATTATCTCACTGTGCAGTGAGATGTTATTAAGTCACACTTCCCGAAAGAGAAATCCAGCGCTTTGAAGGAAATAAAAGCAAGCAACATTCGGCATTAGTAGACAAGACCTAGTATGGTTTTCCCTCTAAGGAGGAAAAAGTATCCGTTGGTAAAACTGGGATTTGGTAGAAGGAACGGAAATCCAGTACGATGACTCAGTGTGGGCCTGATGCACAGCCAATGCACTCTCCCATTTCCCCACTGATTTCAGGATGACACCGAATTTTCACTAGCTGAGAATCCCTTTCCGTTGCCTGAAACAGCACAGCTCAGGGGAAGAGAGATTAATCTAGTGTCTAGCACTGGGTTTGGCATTGATTCACTTCACAGTTTTGAGGAACCCAGCTTCTGTGTCTCACTTTGCTTATTCGTAAAATGCATTTTAAGATCTGGTTCATTAGTACTTACCTATCGGTCACAATAAATACTTACATAGGATCCCAGCATAGTCAAGTGCAGAACATTTTTTTTTTTTTCAAGTAAACATAAATACAGGATAAAGAACTAAGAAAATATTGACAGAAGAGGAAAGAAAACTAACACATCAACTAGAGACGTTTTTAAGAGTCCTTCCCTTCCTGCTCTGTATCTGACTTGCAGAACCTATACGCCGCCAGCTTTCCCAGTTATGCAGGCAGCACTAACAGTAAGGCACACAGGGGATCAGGCCTAGCCATGTTTGGCAAATTTTGGACCTGAGACATTGCTTGCCCTTTGTGTGCTGTACATGCTATTTGGGAAATAAAGCCTCTCTAAAAAATAGGGAGGAGGCAGATTGAAAAAAAAAAAAAACCATTGTGGAAAAAATGCTATTGAAAATATGCTTTCTATTTGTTAGATAGGTGCTTACCTAGTTCTCATCTCTGCAACTTCCAGAAGTGCATTAAGCTGCATAATTAGCATCTGACACGGAGCCTTTTCCTTCCCTCTTCCTCTCCCTAGAGGGAAACTGCATGAAGAGATTTTAATATAAATTTTAGTATATACACTGTGCACTGCGGTCATATTAGGAAAGATAGTCAGGTGAGTTTCTGCTCGATCTTAGGTTCATCTTTGTGTAATATCAACTTCACCAGTTAAAAAAAATGCTACTGACCCAATTTAAAAATTAACTAGTCTTTTGGAAAGACAACGGTAGCGGGGGCGGGGGTGAGATGATCCCCGTTGCATCAGATTTAAACCAACAGAATTGCTAGGATCTGGGCAGTTAACGCTAGGCACTCATCCCGGTGTTAGATCCTTATGCTCTCACACAGTCACATGGAAACATTGAGCCAAAAGTAGTAAGGGATTGATGATTTTCCCTTTAGTCAAAAGTATTTATTTTTGACAGGGATAACGATATTTTGAAAAGCATCAAAACAAAAAGTAGGACTTTATATTGCTTTTTCATTCACATTAAAAGATACTCCAGTGTTGAATATAAAAAGTCAATGGGCTACAGCATCTCCTAGTGAATCTCTGTAGACAAACTTAAAAGAAGATGCTACCTTTTAGGAATAAAGTCTAAAAAGAAAGAAATGCAGCTTAAGAACAATAGCAACATGAAAAACAATGACCTTGCTTAGCATTTGATTTCCATTTGGGCTCTCTTCTGATTTTTCAAAGTATTTATTTTCTACTTAATCAGTTCAAAGAAAATTGAGATTATAGGACCGAACATACTGCCAACAACCAGAGGTATGAAGTGCAGACTGAATGCTTAAACTTCAGCTACAGAGGTGGTAATTATTGTAATTGGTCCATGTGAAGCAAATATATCAAGTCGTATAGAGTTCAAACTCATGCCAGTCAGTCTCCAGTTGGCACCGACAGTTCTGTCGGGAGGATACAGAGGTCTCAGCAGGACTTATTATTGGCAACTGTTCAACAGTTCTCTTCTCCAAATGGTTTCAAGGGGATTTGGGTCGGAAGAAAGATAATTTTTAACAAATTAAACTACCTAAAAATGGCTAGATGCCCAGAGCCACCTAGTCTGCATTAGTCACTACTACCAAACAATTTTAAAAAGATTAAAAATATCATTGCTGTAAAGAAATGTCTGTCCAGCTTTAACGATATGATCAGATCACTGCAAAGTTACCCAAACATGTACTGTACACCATACTACAAATTTGTACATAAATATGTCCAGAGTAAAAGGTATAGCAGAATATTCACACGGCGTGTGTTTTCATACAGTGTGTTTCTCAGAAAACAACTAGCTCAAGCTACTGGAATGCAAATACTCCTATAAGGGCATGCCATATAGTTTCCAAAAATTAGAAGACCACTTACTTTTTAATTAAAAGTGACAATAGCAAAGCCCCCATAGGAGATAAGAGCATGGGGGCTGTTTATTTCCCATTAGTATTTATCTTACAGCATTTGTACAGTGTCCACAATTGCGGCATAAAACATAATTTAGATTTGCACTGAGAGTTTTCACAGAAGACCCCACTCTGTGCCATATTGATGCTCAGCTCCTTTGTTTAGATTTTGCAAGAACACTTTTGTCAAATGGTGAATGTGTCATTTTTAGCAGAGGTCTCCAAGAGAAGATTTGAGTTTAATGCACGGCAATAAAAAGAGGAATATGAGAATTCTTGCTCTCTTTAGTGTCAGCTTTGGTTAAGACGTATGAATGCACATGAATAGTCTTGTCAGAATCTCTGGGGCTGCTGACAGTCAGGATCTAACATATTACTTCAGACCAGAACATTAGCTGCTATGCAGTAAGGGGAAGGGAAAAAGATAGGACCCCTTCCTCATCAGCCAGAAATTGTTATGTATTTCTCTGGTTGGAAATCTCTGAACAGAACTTTTCTGCTGTGAAAATACAATGCTTATTCTCTCCAATCTGAGATGAATGACTGTACACACTCTTTAAATCTGCAGCAGGAAAACCAAAACAGATCCATCGTTTAATGCCTGATCTTGCACCTTTTACTCGTGGAAAGGATCCTGGTTAACTCTCATAAATAAGACTGTACAAGCAAGTACGACATCCTTGTAAAGGATGCATGCTTAGCAGAAGAAAGGTTCTAGCATTTCTAGCTGCTATTTTATACCACTGAAAGTTTCTTTGAATTACTAGTTTCAGATGAAAATAAGCTAATTAAAGAATTTACTTAAGATAATTTTCATTCAAATGTCAGTACGTATCAACTCTGGATACCACTACAGTGGAAAGGTTCATTCACCAGAAGCAAAAATCTTACAACGTGCTTTTGGCTGAGTGAAGAGAAAATAAATTTCAGACTTGTTGTTGTTGTTGTTAACAATTTGTTGCCAAATAAATTGAAATTATTTGAAAGCATTAAAATTAGTTTGTCTTCTAAAATCTGAGATAAATGAGTACCTTTCATTTATAGTGCAACCAAAGAGAATATCCTGCACTTCGCAACAGAAACTACCTTTAGTCCACATTCAGGAGTTACAGCATGTCAGACAAAGAAACTGATGGGTTTGGTGCACTAAATGATAGCAGACCTTTACATATGTGAAGTGCAACAGATGGGCTTCCAAGAAGAGCATAATGACTGGCAGACAGTACACTTCGTTAGAGTGGCTTGGAATGTCTTCAGCAATTACACAGAGCGTGTTTTGGAGGGGAAGCCCTGTCATCCCTATGATTCTTCTCATGTAAATAGCTGTGATTTCCCTGTTTAGAAGCTAAAAAAATGGTATCTTCTAAAACCCGATGAGCTAGCCAATGAACTGGAAAAGGAAGCACCTTTGGCCTTCCCAAGACTATCACATACTACCATATATCCAAACATTTTGTCACCTAGGAAAACAAAGTAGAAAACTAAGTAGAAAAAAATATATCATAATTAAAAGGAAACAACTTTGGGCATGTAACTATAAAACTTAATCCACAGCCAAGTATTCCACGGAAATGAAATTTATTAAAAAGGGAAGGCTTAAAACAAGGTCCTTCGGACATTTAGGAGCTGGGATGTCTACAAATACAATATGTGGAATATCTAGGGGGAAAAAAGCCCCAAAAGACTAAATTACTGAATTACAACCTCCTTCCTTTGGGAAACCGGCGATTTTTGAAGAGTTCTCTTCAGCCTGAAACACTGTGGCTCCAGTTCTTCAGGGAGGGGTAAAGTGAGCTTTTCTGAGACTGCAACAGAGTCTTTCCGTTTTCATAGATAAGGTATTCCACAAGCCAGCAATTAAGAGTTTTAATAAACAAGAAGAGCAATAAAATGCTAATCTTTAATACTGTATATGTGGGTTAGAAAAATATAACTTCTATCCCCCCATCCCTTCCCCCTAATCCTAGAATTAGTCTTTTCTGTTACAAAATCTTCCCCACCAAATTTACCGAAAGTAAAATTTTGTGTGGCGACATAAACGCAACGCAAACGTGTCCTTTAACAATGTAACTTAAATGTTGATGGAATCATAACTGCATTACTCCCTCTCCAATTAGCAGCAGCATTCTTTATGTTTGCTTATGAAGCGGAAACTGTTCGCTTGTCACTACAAAGACCTTCTGTAGAGGACTTAAAAAAACAGCCACAGCAATTAAAATGACAACAACAGAGGTGGATTGGTCACATTAGGACAGAAAATATCCAGCTGTTTCTTTCCAGCAAACAGATACACCAACTATCTGAAATGCTATGACCAAATTTTGTCAGTCTACATAATGCTGATGGGTATTCTGGCAAAAGTACGGATTTCCAAGAAAGGAATAGACTAATACAGAACTAAATCTAACCTCACAGACTGATTTTTTTTTCCACCCAGTCAGGATTGTCACTCATCCTTTTTTACCCATACAAATTTCCCTTTTTGCTAGCGCTATAGATACTCTATTCTGTGAGAAATTCTCTAAAATCTAAGAAAAATTGACTTTTGTCATCCAAAATAAGCAAAGCAAAAAGCAAACTGATAGGGTTAGGACAAGTAAATTAGATTTTAAACTTATTTACTTTAGTTATGTTAAAAACACTTAAAGAGTTAATTAAGACCATAAGTCTCATTACACCCAGGCTATTATTTATAAAACGCTAACCTCTGTTACAATCACATCTGTCTATGCTGCTGGTTCCTGCCCGTTCTGCTTCACAACAGTAATAACACAGGGAGTTACTTGTAATACATGTAGGGATTTTAAAAAAATATTTTAAACATGCATTTAAATAATAAAAAAAGACTGAAAAGTAAATGCTTCAGGTTAGCTTTTTCTAGTTAAGATTATAGGGACTGAACATCTGAAGCGATAAGGTGGGTTTGATTTCTAATACAGCAAGAAAGACCATGAGAAAATAAGCAACACATACAGAACCAGCCATTCAGGGGGAAAAAAACCCCAAACCCTGTCTGTAGAATCCACCTACAGATACGTCCTTGGAGAAAAACTGATGAGAAAATTATATGGAAGATTTTCATTGCTGTTTCTTTTCTGGAAGTCTTTGCCTCTCATGGCAGTGCAGACTTGGCAAGTGATATGTATCAGAATTCAGCCACGCATTATATTTTGCACATCAAGTTAAGTTGATTATCCATGACTTTTTAGGCAAACACCGGAATGCAGAAAACATCAGCTGTTACATATAGAATATATGGGCATTTTACTCCTTACTTTACATTTAGAAAGAGCAGCAGATAATGAGCTCAATCATTACATTGAGAATAAATTTCATCTGCAAGTTCAAAAATATCTCTGGCTCCTTATCTGATTGGTGAACCAGAACTTACAGGTAGCTCATAACATTTGTCTTCTGAGTTGTGTTTGTCTCCAGAGTAATTGCTATAAGTGGGCAAAAGTTTTAATGTTGTCTTCTTTATACCTTCAACCATAATGTTTTTGGTAAGCTGAGAACTTACAGACTCAAAACAATTACTGCAAAACACCCAGGACAAGAAAGAAAAAAAAATATTAAGAAACCCCAAACCCAATCTTTTCCCTTCCCTAAATTCCCAGAATTCATCTTCAGATTTCATGCCTGTAAATTAGGTAAAATACTTTCAGACTCTATTACCACCTTTCTGTATGTTTCATCTAATATAATTGCTTGACAACAAGCATCTCCTTCTGGGGGAGTATTCTGTGGTGAATTTATTCACATCAGGAAAAACATCAGAAAGTGTCTCATTTTAAAGTCTGCAGATCAAGACACCAATGACAAACAATTCAGTGTGACAGCATAGCCAAGACACAACCTTTAACCATTCTGCAGTTTTGCAGACACACCAGTAATAAATCCCGAGCAATAAAAAAAAAAAGTATGTTTGAGCAATATCTCATAATTATTCTTTGCAGACGTTTGCTCTTTAATACAATGGAAAGAATGTTTTTTTCCCATCTGGCCAAGTAGTATCAGACACCATTTTTACTAAGACAATGAGCACAAGACTGTTCAGTCTCAAAAGGTAAATACCTTGACATTAGGCTGATAAAATAATTTCAGATTTTGTAATATGTGTTTCACACAATTAAAATTTATTTTGTAGCTTACAAAAACCTATTCACAAAAATACAAATACAGAAGCTTGTCATGCATTCTTTATTTTGAAAGAGTAACACTCATCCAATGTAAATGGTCCAATTTAAATCACCGTGATTGCTTGCACAGGAAAATTACTGGATAAAGCAAATAGTATCTTATTGGAATGTATTGGAAACACGGAAATTAGAACATCTTTTGTGACTTGTTTTGCATCCTCCTGGAAGTCACATATATAACAGAGTGTGAAAGTAAAGCTTTACAATAACAAGCCGTGAAGTAATAACTGTCCCTATGTTATTGTCTTTGTTGGCTAATTCACTCATATTTGTCTCGGAAAGGACTGGCTACCCATCACTAGGTCAGAAGGGAAAGTGCTATAACAATGGCTTAATGAGATGTCCACTGTTCCTCCTGAAGTCCTAAGCTTTCAAATGCTCAGGAAGCTAAAACTTTGAGTCACTCTCATAACTTACATACTCAAAACCAACCAGGTTTAGAAGGCATTGGGTACTAGAAATGCTATCTGCTTTCAAACACAATGGACCTTTCTGTTTGCAGAAGTCTTGCAGGATTCCACAGTGGAACAGAAAAGAGTCCAAATGTGGAAGACTTGAAAACTTGGCCCTGGAATGACTGCAAAATGCAAGTAAAGCACTAAATTGCAACTGCAATGTAGGAGCAGAGGTGGAGTTCTAGCTAGATGTTGAACCAAATCCCTTTGTATGACGTGAATGACCACTACTTAATATCATTTTTTAAAAAATCAGAATTCTATGATCTGACCAGTATAAAATTGGGTTCTATTTGTCCATATATCAAAGACTCTAGCAGGCTTAGTCAAAAAAGGTCTTTAAATAAGTAACTTTCTGGAAGATTGATTGACATTCATTAAGTACTGGATATGGTCGGAATATTAGCATGTTTCACAAAAGTGTAACTTTTTAAGTTAATTCCAGTAAGGCCGCAGACCTTTGTAGAACTTGTAAAGCAGAAAACTAGGGAGAAGGCAAAACACTTCTCATGCAGGAAAGACCTAAAAGATTCAGTGAAGAAACTGATGCAAAGTGCCCTTCCTCTAAACACAGCTACCTGCATAGCCACAGGAACTACAGTGAAATGACCAAAAGGCTGTATGAATGATAACACGGCAGCCATAGAGCAGGACATTCCACCAGCATATGGAAACTGAAAACACAAACTTCTGGATTACAGCATCTGGAAGTACAACAGAGAATAAAACCCCACTTCTGCCAGGTAGGGCAGGAACCTATGTCAACAAGAATCATGTACTCATATTGTTGCTCAACAGATGTACTTCAGCTAGAGAGATAAACTACTTAAAAAATACATGGAAGGTATGTGCAAACTGGTTTGCTTCTTGTGCCTCTTTCGTTGTAGGGGAAGTGCACACTAGCCAGGATTCAGACTACCTTATTCTGTAGTAAGTGGGGAAAAAAAAAGAGCAAAAGAAATCTTGTCAGTATACAATCGTCCAGTGTATTACAAGATGATGGGAGGACAACACTAATAAAGCACAAGCACAGATGAAACCAAAACATATATAAATTAGAATACAGTAAGTACACTTACCACTGAAAAAAATTGTAAGTAAATCTTCTGAGGAGGGCCTTAAGACTATTTTCCTTTTTTCAAATCTATGTCACCAGTGAAGTCCTGTAAATGAATATTCTCTTGCAAATAGTGGTGGTCTTGACTTTTTGGCAACTGCAGTAAGAACTGCCTTACAAAAAAGATCCCGTAAGTAGGTTTTATTCCTGTGAGTAATCTTGTCAAAGGGTGAGGAGAAAACATGAGCTAAAATTACTTGCACAATCATGTTTCATAACTGTTCCTAGCCTACTGGTATTGGTCCTTTCCTTTCCCAAGCAGAAAAATGCACAAACTTTTCTCCCTCTTTCACTAACAGGAAAACAAAAAATCTGCTTATCCTTGGATATTTAGAGAGTTTGGAGGAGTTCAAAACAATGAAGCACTGTGTGCCCCACTCATCACATAGGCTCTGAAAAAAAAAGTATGGAAAAGAATGCACAAAGTATGTAATCACCGTTTCACAAGATAATTTCATTATTAATACATCCCCAAAGATAGCATGCACAGTACCGCAGTTTAATTAGATGATAACTGGAGGGGGTTTGAATTTATGAGGTAATAAATATATTCTGGACTAATAAACTCCAAGGCTGAAGTGTTTATTAATCTAGAATATAAAGATTATACAGTTGATAGGAGACAACCTCATGTTGTACTAAGATGCCTATTTTTTATATATTTAAAAAAATATTTTCCTTCTTTGGGAGCTAGATCAGAAAGCAAAGATTGCTGTGGATGGTACTGAACAATACATAGTCCAGCCACTATGTGTTCTCAAAGGCAAAGACTATTTACATCTCAGAAGACGTTGCGTCTTCAAAGTTTCACCTTTTAATCAATTTGTCACCTGAACTATTAAGTACTGCAAATATACCCGCTGTACTGTGCCTTCTGACAGCTGTCAGTGCCTTACTGTGATGGCAAGAAAGAACAGTTTCCTTTGTAGGATAACCAGAGCCTTTACAAGACTAACAGACCCCTCCCCTGCTCCCCTCAAATACTCAATTCTGTCTCTATTTTCCTGCTTTTGGATTCACCTGCAAGACTACACCATGTGGTGAGCAAGCACATCAATTTTAGTGTCTCGTTAAATTTTTTCTTTCCTTAACATCATTCTATAAACTTTTTGCCTAGTACAGCACATTAAGGATTTGGAAACTAACTGTTCACCACTGTGAGGATTTATATCCCAAACAGCTGTGCCAAGAAGTCAGAGGAATCAAATGGCATAATCTATTAATTGTCTTCGGGTAGTTACAACTAGAGCTTTATAAATTGCCGTAGAGTTCAGTCTATTTAAACTACATTTCTCTGTTATTTTAAAAGTGTCGATGTCCCACACAGACAAGATAGAAGGCCAAACTTAGTCCAGGAAAAAGCGTACATGATTGAAGTTAAAGACCAGGTTGCTTAAGCCAAAGCTAAATTTAGGCCTGAGAGAACTACAGAGAAAGAAAAAGGAAGAAACATTAGGAGGAATAGTGTATAGCACCCTCACCTTGCAGATGAAACAAGACTGACAAATGCAGAGGGAATCCTATCCACGCAGGACTGGGTGATGTCACTGCGGTGACATTAATGGACGAACCCAGGAAAACACTGCATGTGCCAAAAGAGCCACGGCACACTGGGGCAGAAGCAAAGGGAGGAGGAACGGGGCAAGACCCATCACATCTTAGATTTGTTGGCAAGAAGAAATCCTGCTTCTCTGAGCCAGTCCATGTTGAGTGATAGCCGTAAGAAAGCTGTGTTACTGAGGGCTGTAAAGATTTACAGATATTCAAGAAAATGTTTATGACTTAGCTTAGGCGATCCAAATATAACTGGCTATGGGTTCAGCCAGCTTCCAGTCTGGGCCCATAGGTTCAGAGCAAAGGCCTCAGCACTAAATCTTGAGAAGACTATACAGATAATTAATGGAAGATAACGATGGCGGCCATTTCCAAAGCTCCTGCTTTTTAATTCCCAGGCTTATATAATCTCTCCAAAGGAAACAAGCAACAGAGCTAACTTTCCAATATTAAATCTCTAGGCAGTATGTTATTCATACAGCTTATGTAGATGTCTTTACCCTCTGGAAAAACAAAGTTTAAGAAAAATGGTTCTATCTTTGGGGAACAGTTTAAGTCTCAGGATAACTACATTAGGAAATCTAACTCTATTACTTTGTATCTTACATTTTATTACTAGATTGGTAATAGGAAATTACCAAATAAAGTTGGTATTTTACTTGGTAATTTTTTTCCGTGGGCCTCGTCTAATATGAAAGATGGTGATCATCAAATTTATTCAAGTTTTCCTGTCAACAACATCATTAACCAAATCCCTCAATTTCAAAGTAAATAAAAGCATCTGGGCTTCTCGCACAGCAAGACTGACTTGCATATTTAAGCCTCATATATAGATGAATTTGCACTGGACCAAATTTGCATATTAATGAAGGACTAATTGCTCTTTGCAGTCAATTTTATGCAGATGAATTTACTCCTCTCAGTACAATTTTCATAATGTTCAGAAAGAACCAAAAAATGTAAAACTTTTTAAAAAGTACACAAATGTTAGACAATCAAGGAAGAAATATCATAATGACATCAAACAGCTTTACATTAAATTGTATATAATTCATCTTTTATATTGTTGCTTTATTTTAACAGCCTCCCACAAAGAACAGAGCAATTCATAGAATAACTTCAGCCTATTCCCCCTCCTCGGTCTCAAATTTTAACAGCTTGTAACAACCCATTATATTATCTTGTTTCCAGCTGGAAGGATGGAGCCTGAATTTTTAGGAGAAGTTAAATTTGCCAAACAGGAATTTATTTTCTCTCAGTCATCCTCATGCCACAGGTCAGTTAGGAGATACCCTGCCCCCATGATTTTAAGGTAGTTTCTACCCAGCTTTGCACTATTATGAAAAAGCTCAAGGCCCAAGAGGAAAGGAAGTAGAAATGGAAGGAGAGAAAAATGATGATTCAATGTGTACATTCAGGTCTAGCTAAAAATGAATTTGGGAAATTCAAGATGAAGTAAACAAATAAAAGAAAAAAAAAAAAAAAGATACAGAAACAAGAATCAAAGGATAGAAGACACATAAAGAAGAGATATAAAAGAAGATGGGAAACATACAGGTTTTCCTAATTCTGTCAGAACATAAGGGCAGAGTTAACAGAAAAGCATTAGGAATCTGAATTTGCATGTAGAGCCTTCCGCTTGCCAAAGAGAAAAGCCTTATTTTAACCGTGAAGACTGATAACCATAATATTTACATGTATCATAAAATCACTTGCAGAAGGCAATTTTAATCAGAAAAGGAACAGCATAAAAGTTCTATCTTTCAATGACTTCAAGGCCTCTTGTAGAAGGAACATGTGAACATGGTTCACAATCACCCTATCTGCCATATCCTTGATTGCATTTGTTGCCCTTCTCTACATCTTCTGCTGTTTTAACATACCCTTTTTAAGACACAGAGTACTCAAGATGCAGATATATGATGGTTTTATAGTAGTATCAAAAAGCTTCTCGTGTTTTTTCTCTGTTTCTTTTCTAATAATTCCCAGCATCCTACTTGCTCTCTGGACCACACAGCACTGAGCTAACAGGTCTCCTATAATCCCACAGTTTTGTTTCTGAGAAGCAATAGTTTATAACCAACACAATATTTCATGATTAAAATAAAATAGTCTTCAGTATGAACACCTTTTGACTGAGCTATCGAGTCCTTCCCAAAGAAGAATCAGAATAGTTCCTGACCTTCGGATGCAAGGTGAAGGGAGCACAGAAAAACTGCCGGAAGGTCGCTTTGCAGTCTCTCCTCCTGGTCTTTCCAACCACGATGACAGAAGCCACAACATACGGAGCATTTGTGAGGGATACACTCCTCCCATGGACAATAAAGGCAATGGTTATACCAAGGCATGATCTAGCCATTTAAAAAACAAAACAAAACAAAAAAACAGAAAAAGGCTTTAGGGCAGAAGAGTTGGCAGAAAACATCAAACTGAGTGGAAGGACAGGGAAAATGACCAAGAAGCTTTCACTGGCATTCAAAAAAAGAACAGACCACAGAACAAAGACAAACAGAGTTATAAAATAATAACACTAATAATTGGAAAAGAATGAAAAACACTCTACCAGGACAATATTGCAATGCTACTGCTAAAGAATTTTCACCAAGGAAACAAGACTTCAGCTCAGCTCATCAGCCTGGAGGACTTGCTTTTAAAGTTACTTGAAAACAAACCACAGTCTTTTGTGTACTTTGAAAATACATCTTTTATTCTGGATTATGAATTCAAAACGTCTTTCTGGTTTGCTCATAGAGAGGAATGAAGGGATATGCGTCCTCCTTTATAACTTATGTATATAGCTTTTGAAAACCTGCTACGGGCACTCCCCCTTTTTTTCCAAAATATGTCTGGTTCAAGTGATTAATGCTGTGTGAATGTAAACAAAGATAATTATTCAAACAAGAACAAGATGTTCCACCCAAAATTATTAGCTTCTTCAGTAGATGAGATGCCTACATCTAATCATCAAGAAAGGTTAACCTGACCAGATTTAATTAGCTACTTAATACAGTAATAAAGATGAATATATAATTGGTGAGGAAAAGACTGCAGAAGCAACACGGAATCCAACCAAAATACCTCCATCAAGCCCAAAGCCTGGGCTGTTATTACATGATTACACTGATGTAACAATTCCCAAGTTTTTGTATCCACTATACATACTTTTGCAATTGTCTGTGTGACCTTCGCCTTGATTAATAATAAACATATATTAAACAAACAAAAAAAAGCAAGAAACAACATCCCTAAAATTCAATGAGAAGATGAACCCAGTGACATTTAACACTGTGCTTCAAATTCATAGACAAAGTCAGCTGGTTTGTACAAATTATTTGAGGACCACAGCCTTAAAGTGAAATAAGTTACTATTTCCTCATAATCAAAAGAAGTAAAAAAAATGTTCAGCACTTTTTTGGAACCACGGCTGCTAAACTAACCCCTGCAAAGCAAAGTTGTGATTCTGAATTAAGAGACAGCTCTTTCTGCTTAAGTGTATTTTAATAGCTACTTCCCTGCAGATGTTTTCAAGTTTTGTGGGTATCATAAATATTAAGAACTGAGCGATACATTTCAGAAGGCAGTTCTCATTAATCTGCTCGCATTTGATTTCTGAATGAGAAGGACTATGTCTTATGAAAGACTTTTAATATATACATAAGGAGATCTCAGCCAGCCATTTGCAACACAGAGTTGATCTTTTCAGTGAAAAAAAAATACTGGTCTCACTCTGGAATATTTCCCTAATAATGAAATGAAAGCTTTCTATTACAATAATAAAACAACTTGCAAGTATTTAAATGTTATATATTGGGAATACTGCAAAATATATTGCATATCAAAGAACATTAGGAAATTTTAATGGCCTTGTATCTCTGGATAACATGTATAGCACTTGCTGGTTGAGACAGGTTTATCTCAAAGTGTAACCAAATGAGTTTTAAAGTGGGCATTAGACCTTGCTTTTTCTTTCAGCAAAGTTTAAACATCCTTAAAAATAAACAATCCAGTGCAAACCAACATATCTGATATTGATTTATTCTATTCATAAAAAGTAACAACATAATGGTAAATTCAATCTATTCAATGAGAAGTTATGAGCTTAAATATATCAAAAGAACTATGAAAGCTAATATATAGTGATTAAATAACAATCTGTGAGAAAAAGACACACAACTTTCAATTCCATTATACTGAAATGATATACTGATGAAACCCAAGCTTTTGAATTGTTTCAAAGGAAGCTGCAGCCATTTGCCCTTTTTAGCAGCTTGGAAGTTCACAAGGAAAGATTAATTTATCATGTAACTGAAGTATATCTCAAAATAAAGTTTTTGATTAAAATCTGCATTTCCGAGCCTCCTGGCGGTGCCAGTATTGCTGAAACAGGACATCATCTGCAACGTCAGCAATTCTGGAATGCGATGCCATAAACTGTAGATCAGTTTTGTCCTACTTTAATATTGGTTTAACAATAAAAGAAGAACTTTGATGTTTAATATTTAAATAGTATAATTATTCCTTTAGAACCAAGTCCAGAAGGACTGTTCATGGGTACACAATGAAAAACAACAGTGAAGAGAATGTGGTTTTGCTACACCAGGAGGCTTTAATCTGTAGGGCCCAGTTGAAAGGTACAACATAATTTCTGTGTGTTGCAGAAGATTCTGAAGAGACTCTTTAGAAGGGGAAATGCCCTCCCACGATGAGGATGATGCCAGTGGATCCATGCACAAAACTGAACAACAAAGCTTAAATACTGTCAAAGCAGGGAACTGTGAACAATATCCATTACAGTTGCTCAGAAATCACCACCAGCTGGCTATCCTGGTGCCTTAGTTTTGAAACCCAGACACAAGGGTTGCTTTCTTCATCATTATTTTTCAGTGAAGCTCTAAGCAAGCAAAGCTACCATTTCTCTTTTCCCCTCTCTCCTACCTTTTGTCATTTCAGGATGGATGAACACAGAAATATTTAGACTTGGGGAGAAATGCCTATAATTATGAGCTAAGTATTCTCTATGAACATTTAGTGAATTAGTATTTTTTCTGTGTTGAAGGAAGGTTAGACAGAGGTAAGTTCTGCACCTACGCTACAACCAGGGAATGCAAGGTGATTATAACTGCAACTGTCAGTTTTTGCCAACCATACAGGACACCAGAAATACAAAAACATTTCCCACTACTTAAATAGATCCAAGGTGCTGCTGTAAATACAAAGACAAATACAATTATCTGCTGTAACAGAAAAAACTCCAGTATGTTCAAGGAAAGGCGAGAGAAAGATGTCATTCATTTTCAGTTAGAATGCTGTTTGTCAAATCAAGCAATTACACAGTTACACCCACCAAGGAAGGATAAGAGAGTGATAGAGGGATGTAGGCTGAACTATGACTCTGTAATGCAAGGAACATTCAAAGTAACAGGAGTTCTGTGATGCAGAAGACAGGCATGGTAACATGACTTCTAGTGGGGGGATCACAGCAACTGCCTACATAGACTCTTAACCCAGCGGTGCACTGCACTATGCAGCCTTTGCCACCATGTTTCATATACATTACAAGCTATGCACTGGAACTACATAATGGTTAGCTAATTAAGAAGTCAATTATTTATAGCACTTTGCCTTCATTTGCTCCAGAAATTTTAAAAAACAAAACCAAAGGGTAATGAATAGGAAAAGAAAATAAGAGAAAGTTTCATGATTAAGGCAGACTAATATTATCTAGGGAACTGAATACTATTGCTACTTCTACCATGGAGTTCCAGTGCAATGAAAGGTAAATTATATTAAGCCATGCTCTTCAACATTCAGTCACTAATTGGGCTCTCAACATGAAAGCATCATTACATGTAAAGCCTAGTTTCAGCCCTATTGCCTGGGATGGGACACTGCACAGTTCAATTACAGGAAGGAACCGTGACAGCTGGATTAGGCTCAGGGAACAGATTCATCTGAGCTTTTAGTTGCTGAGGTCTATCAATATGTTTACATGGTGGTAGATGCATGGTAGATGCAGACTCTAAAAGAGATTATCTCCCACAGTTTTCCTTCTAAAATGCCAAATTTGTAGCTACATTTAAATATTAGTACAGGCTAAGGTCTTTCATACAGTGGCAGTAGGATACAATGTCTCAGATTTGAGGTATCCTCCTAGCCAGGCCTGTCTGCATTAACTGTAAACTGGAGCCACGGCTCATTCTCTCCACCCGCTACTTCACATGGGCTTGACTTCAGTCTGTGCATGCACTGAAGTGGGTACTTGCAGGTATAAGACTTGTAGATTGCTAGTATAGCACAGAGACCAGGGTGATTCATCTACGTAGCCAGGGCCTACAAAGGCTTTGCTAAACACGTACATGCTCAAAAAGAAAAAAAAGCTAATTGGCACTCTTGAGAAGGCAGAGTTTGCAGTCCCACCAGTATCATTAAGAAATGCTGCTAAAAATGTAAAAAGTCATATAGTGATAATTAGCATACAATTGCTGTTAAGATCAAAATTCATATTGATTAACATCTGAGTACTGGAAAACAGTGTTCACCTTTCATAACAATTGCAACCCTGACTTAATACACTGAATTAATTTTGAGAATAAGGAATCTTTATATCTGAATCCAAATAAAGACATCTACTTCATCAAAGTAGTAAGAAAGTGGTCACTTAATGAAAACAAGATGGATCATCATTCCCTATTGATCATTGCATTCTTACTCCACAGTTTTCAAGGGCCATGGAACAGCATGGTGAACTGAAACAGAAACTAAACTGCAAGTTTATTTGCTCAAGCATTATTTACTATTTGCATTATTTCAAAATGAAAAATAACTAAATTTCTCTGTATCTTGTATATTTGTGTAAACACTCAGATACTTTATACACAATTATTCTTAGTGTTTAGTGACTTAAGTCTAGAAAGTGTGCGTACACATATGTCTAAACAGATCAGGATCCACAGATTACATGTGTAGAGAGAGGGAGTGCGCATATGTAGGCATTTGTATGTAAGAAAAGTAGAGAGCCATTTACTACCTAACGCAGATGGGTAAGTCCACTTTGGAGATCTCTGCAGGCTTGTGAAATCAGGATGACGCGTTTGGAATTCTTCCTCTCTTCTCCACTGCTGAAGTAACTCAGGCAAATGCATGTTGGCAGCTCCTTTAAAGATCCAAACTAACCCATTTTACATAATAACCTTCAGCTCCATTAAACACAAATACACAAAACCCAGGTAGCACAAATACTGAAGTCTAAATTTGTATTACTCGCATATAAAATACACAAAGTCTGAATAATTTTGCAATTAAATCAGAAGTAAACTAAAATAACTTTCACACTAAGTTGCATGAGACAGATTAGCCTTTTAGGAGCGAAGTCTGCACCCAGAGCAAAGTTCCAGTAACAAAATGGTGCTTTCTGAGGCAACTGAGGAATGCCAAACAGATCGAGACATCCCTAGACCTATTGGTTCCTATCAAATCAAGTAAAATCCAGTCTCCTGGGGTACCAGCCTCTCCTCAGAACAGCTCTGTCAAATGCAGAGTGCAAGTTTTCTGTATTAAAGAGCCCCCTTATTCCATAGCTCCTAATGAGCATCTGCCTCATCACTGAAGTCCATCGATTTCATTTGTCTATTAATTTATTTGTTGTTGGGCATAAGAAAAGCCTAAATCATAATTCTCTGACATAACAAATGGAACTAATCTATTTCTAATCTGAATTTTAATTAACTATTTTACTTCAGCATTGCACTTTATTGCTACAAATTACTTGGAGGTATAGGCAATGAAGAACAGTTAAAAAATATAAAAATATTTACCTTGAAACTTTAAAAATGTGCAGAGATAACAGAAATATTAGGTGACAGAAGAGAATGGACCTGATCCTTGTGAATCAACTCCATTTTACCAGGCACATAAAACTAAACTAGCCTCAGCTTGATGCAACTGTTATATCTCCAAAATGAATGTTAGACGTGAAATAGAAAAAAGGCTGGCAAGCCAAACTTATCTTATGGGGTTTTTTTGTTATTGTTCCCCTTCTCCATTTTCAAAATATCCCTTAATGCTCTTTCCTTTCAGAAGGAAATCTAAGTCTCTCAAAATAATATTTACAATCTCAGCTGCAATCTCCTTCATGGTAATTTACCCTGGTTGTTTGTTACTTTTGGTGAGGAATTGTTCTGCTTGAGCTCTCCACTTAGAACAAAACAACTCTGTTTTCCTGATATACTTCATATTCAAATTATTCCAAAGTGTAGCACAGAGAAATGAGTTAGATAAGGGCATAAGGAAATGTGCAATACACGCACAGCTGCCATGATGAGCTCCCCAGTCACTGATACAGTTTCAAATATTAAAACAACTTTAATGAGAGATGATATTGACCTAAATGCCAGTTATCACCACTTCCTTAAAAAAAAAACTTCCACTTCAGCAGTCTTCACTGACAAATATTTTAGTTTGATACCTACTTCTGATATCCACTTAAAATACCTTTAGATTACTACTTAGATATCTGAGAATTTCAAAAGCAATCTCCATCCTAGTTTTCTACAGTCCTATGATTTTTACACTCTCTTATAATTAATTGAAAAGAATTCCAACTTCTTTTCTCTTTCTACCTAATTCAAAGAGAGATGTAATATACCATATCTTTTGCTACCTCGTCTCTAAATTAACAACATTGCTTCTGTGCAGCCTTTCATAAAGTTTCCAGATGACAATAACAGTGTCTAGTGCAGTGGGTCTGTTGTTTCTGGTTATCGCTAACACAGAACCAGATACAATTCTTTCTTTTCTACACCTACGTCTACATTGCAGTAAGCAGTGCAAGCCAATGCACACAGGTACTCAGGCTGCAGCTCTTAAAACCAGTAGCGATACAGCTGTAGCAGCACAGCCTACAACCCCTGGCCCTCAGTTTCTGAGACGTCGCTGCCCATGCCAGGTGGATCAACACCAGGTTAGCTCCCCTACGCATGCTGCAAGCGCGCATCTGACTGCTGTAGCAACGTTGGCTGCAGGAAACTGAAACTGTAAGGTAACTTTCATGATTAAGATGAGCTATCAATAATCATCTATTTTTAAGTACAGCATACTATAAATCCTCCTAATTAGTAAACTAGATGTCTTCTTTTTAGCAAACAATCCCCAGCCTACTTCCTTATTTATTTTCTTGAATTCAATTATATTTGCCACCTGCTGGCCCAATCACCTAAATGACAGATTCTGGATGTAAGGTAGAAGCTGGGCCATAAACAATAATTTCATTATAGTTCAATTTAAAATATTTGCCTGCACCTATTTTCTCTGCTTTACGAAGAATGTTTAAGCCATTTCCTCCTCCAGGGCTCTGCTGGCTGTGGGACACTGCACTCCCATCGGGAGACGCAGCAGCAGCACCAGCAAGAATTCTGCACTGCTCCATATCCTCCGCTGCCAACCCCATAAGAAATCAAAGCTGAGATTCTTCTGGAGGGGAGGGACCACTGGAGGCTGAATAAAGAGGGGAGAAGCGATTTCCAAGCCTGGACTGAAAAATTGATACGGCTCCAAAAAAGGACCCTTGGTAAAATAAAAGGTTAGGAAATATTTCTTTAGAAGATAAAAATAATAGAACTTCTTTTGTCATGAAAAGAAATGGAGGAGGCTGTACTCCTGTTGTTACTTACCTATCATGGGGCTCTAAAATCCATCTACTCCAAAACCCCAACAATTTACATTTCCAAAAATCTTCCTGAATGAAATCCAGTCTGTAAAATGCACATCTTGCAGACCAACTGTTTGACTTGAAGCATGAATTCAAATGCTTTGTTCAGTGTAGTGGACTACTCTCAAGCTGGGTAAAAGTAAACGGGCACTGAAGGCATTCATTCCTATTAAGGATTAAATGACACAGAGGCGAATTGCTATCCAACTGTGAAAGCACACAGTCCTATCGTGTACGAGCAGAAGGAAAGATGGAAGACTGAAATCTGTTTTGGCCCACTTTGGTTTTGCCTAGAAACTCAACAACACCCAAACCATCAGGGTTCTACAGTTCAGGCCTTCAAAGAAATCCACATTTCCTTCCACTACCTTTTGAAACATAACTTGCAAACCTACCTTCAGAAACTCGCTGGTACATTCTGAAGCCATTACACTTTTCTCAAAAAACACCAAAAACATGGAAAAGCTGCCCTTCTGAAACCGAGTTAACAAAACTCAGCGTTGTGATAGGAGACAACAAAAGCAATGACACAGATTCTTGAGCATTTTTCCCACTAGTACAGTATATAAAAATCCATGCTGCTTCCTTTATAACTGCAGAAGCTTTCTCCGTTATATTTTCTTATAACTAGTTAATAATACATATAAGCACAAGTTATTCTCTAGCAACTCACTTATTCCATGATTCTCCATCTTTCATTTCACCAATCCGCTCCCAGATTTATATTCCGTTGACTTTCACAGTTCAAAAATTAATGTTAAGCCAATATTGGGTAAAAATTATTATTGTACCATACTTATTTTGCAATAAATAGTAATTTGGGTGAGTGTGTAAAACTGTATTACACATAAATGAAAACATTAACCAAACTGGAGGCATACAGTCAGTTAATGCCCTAATAGAGGAGCCCTGGAGAGAAAAACTGTACGGTATTTTTATGTAGCATGTGGGAAAACTATGCAGCATGGGAGTTTTGAACATTAATACTACAGCTGTACTAAATCTACTGTGTCAGACTCCGTCTGCAAGCAAACCAGATTTAAGGAAGCACGTTTTTACTGCAGCATTGGAGGCTAAAAAACAGTTAACTTGGTTAAGTTCAACAGAAGTAAGTTCAGCTTACTTAAAAAAGAACAGACAAGAATTATGTGCACCTGTTAAATAGTCACAAATAGTTCTGTATGTAGACAATTACATGACCTGTATAAAGGTTCAAATTATGAATCAGAGAGTAATGCATTTTACAATTATATTTTAACACTGTGGCAATTCTGCATGACAGAGAACAATCACTGTATCAGGATCTACATGATGAACAATGAAAAATATAAAACATTTTCACTGACCATAATTTCATTGCTTAATGTCTTTTATCTGCTCTCATGTCTTTCTCTGAACGTACCGTAAAATGTTAGATGGATATCTGAGTGACCCTGGGCAGGATTTGCAGATATTGTTTTGTTGTAGTGTTTCATATTTTCTTATACATTAGAAGAAAAAACAATGTTCCGTTACACACAGAAATACACAAAGGACAAATGCTGTGCAGCTGCTCTTATCACTGTGACGCATTTAAGAAATTTAAACAAACATGCTAACTCTTCTGCAAGCCTTGAATGAGTTGTTTTTCCATAAGCACCGAACACAACACTGGCCTCACTGAAGACTGTGCAGAAGACATTCTACAGGCCCCTTCTGACAAGAGGCACAAAGAAATATCCCCTGTACGGAGAAATTCTGTAAGATGGGATGCGTGACTGGGAAGTTTGGAATAGTGTGTATGCACACATCCACACACATGCGCCAAGTTTTAGGCATCTATTACATTATAGCTGGAGTCCCAACAGGGCTATGACATATTTAATTTATAGGTTAATTTACCTATATCTGTCCCCCTCTCTTCACACTGTTGTTCACTAGCTCTCTCCCTCTCCACTGAGCTGAAGAAAATTTTTTGTTGGTCTGTATGTACTCAGCCTCATGTTCCTTGTCCACAGCCCCTGCTTACACAGTTGACATCTTCATTTGGTCTTCTCTAGGAAGCTACTGTGAAAATTACAACTGTAATGATTTCAAAACAAACAGACACCCCCTCCCAAGAAGTGTGGTGTGATGAACTCAGTATCAAAAGCAGAAATTAGAGAGTGGTGGACCAAACTTTTGACATTTGAATGCCTGAAGTTACACATCCAGATCTTTCTTTACACATATTGGGAAGCCTGTTTTTCACCAGACATGCACAGGCCTCCCAGTTACTAGGACTTTCTGTATCCCTCAAAAAATGCTTTTTATTTAGGTACTTATTTATGGATTTTTTGCCTAACTTCAGACAATAAAAAGTCCTACAATTTTCACATAAACTTCGGCACTTCAGCTGCCACATCAATAAAAATGAGTCTGTTACCTTGCTGGAGCCTGAATGGCCTTCAGCAAACCTTTTGTTTGTACTTTTGATCTATGAGCAGTCAGAGACCCAGCTGAAACTGATGGACAAGATAGTAATTTTCTACTGAAAATAGGGAAGAGAACGACAAAACTTCGATCATGCAAGCTTATATGCTTAATTGTTATAAAGTCTTTTGAAAGAAGTTATATACGATCCTAAGATGAATTCCAATATTCCTTCACCAATATTTTACTTCATAAGTAGTTCTTAGTTAAGTAGTAAGTACTCTTTTAAGTAGTCTTCCAGAAGAAAAGTACTGAGTGAGCTAGAACTCACTCTTAATTTAAGATAATCATTATCGTAAACAGATGTTTTATTTGACAGTTTGAGGGATATGGGTGTGCTGTGATTTAGTTCAGAGACTTTAGCTCAGCTGAAGACTCAGACCGTAAGATTAAAGGAATTAAATAGCCTTACCCCATCTCTGATTGTATAAATCACAAAATCACCACTCTACGGGACAGAATTGGAGATCTTTGCAAAAAGACACTAGTTTTGTTTCGTGACATAAGTGCAAACATACTGAATTTTCTCTACTTACTCAGAACTGGTTTTAAGTATGCTGCTGCAAGAAAAGTGTACATTACAGCAAGATAAGAAATGTGTCTTGCTTAACAAACAACAGTGTTATCTCTTATGACCAGACACCAAGTAGATGGCACTATCGCTTAACCATATGCTGCAGACAAAGCCTCTGGCAGGTTGAAAGTCCAACACCTCGTACTGTCATATATCCACTTATAATATAACTAAAGCACTGAGAAATATGCATACAGCAAACTATGATATACATATGAAACTCACGGGGGAGAAATTCTTCTGTGGAAATGAAGTGTCACGTTTGGAAAAGTGGACTACTCAACTATAAGGATCTAAAGGTCATCTACCCATTTCCTCCTAAACCCCACAAGCGTGACTACTGTACTTACTCTGATTTAACTGAAAAATTCCTAAGTTTGTGCTTGCTTTCCAAAACAAAAATAATTCTTGAATTAGGAGGAGGAGTACTCCAATTTTATTCCAGAATCCTTTGCCTTCTGAATTAACATCTGCATCCTAAGTTTTACAACCAAAACATTTGCATGGTTAAGCACGGGGAAGTATGATGAACAACTGCTTAAACAATACCAGTTTCAGAAACGTGCTGCCTCTTCACCAAGCTGTTGAAGTCTATACCTGTTTTTGTAGTAACTAGGGGCACAGGATACCCATATATCAGCAATTCTGGATTTTACATAATTCAGTTACTAATTTTTCACTTTTCATGAGCTACAGCGTTACTACAGCACACTAGACAACTAGCCTCAAGAACATCTGAAAACATGTGCTTGTTGCTATTAAAGTCAATGGGAAGTCTATCACCGATTTCAACAAGGGCAGACACAATAAAATTATAGACACACATTTCTGTGTGATACATTTCCTAACAAATTCTGTAATGAACAACCATAATTCCATAAATTATATAAATACCAATATCTCCTCTCCAACAAAACCATTTTTATTAATGAAATCAGAACACAGTGAGTTGTAGGTGGGCATAAGCAGAAGGGTTTCTTAATGGCAAAGCAAGTATCTTTATTTTTATATAATGTCAAGGTAAAGAGGGCCTTGGTCCTCCAAACTCATGCAACTTCATAGACAAGGAGCCCCTTGATTCTAATAAGACTACTCACTTATGTATGCTAATCACATACATTCATAGGATTACATCCTAAAAATTACAGCAGAGGTAGGCTGCACTGATGAAAGCACAGTAAAGTTCTTAGGGAAACTGCTGCCAACATACCTCAAACTGTTTTACCTGTTCTTTGCATATTCAATTTTACCTGATCCTGACAAAATTAAGGAAAAGTTATATAGCTTTGCCTCTAGAGTCGTAAACATCCTTGAAGATCATGAGGGGCATAGTTTCTGCCACTTCTATAAGCTCTGGTGGACACAGAGATTCTATGGCGATTGCTTTGCAACATAAAGAAGTTAGACATGGCTAGAAACTTGTTTTAGAGATGTATTTGTTGCGAATGAATACAATAAAGTTGTATAAAAAGATATTTTTCCTCCCACAATATTTACATTTCAAAATCTGCGTCCAATCTCTTCACTAATACATGCTCCTTTTCTGAATTGATTACTTACTTTAATTAAAAGCCTGTCAGCCTTTTAAATTTATTTTGTTTATTCATTTTTAAGACCAGGTTAAGCACTTTCACTCAGCATCTGTTTTTCAGGCAGCCTCCTCAAGTACGCTAGTGCCAGACAACTTCATTGTAAGTAGGTCTGGCCCACGAAAATCCTATTCAGCAGGCTATGCCTGCTTTTATTCTAATCTAGCTTTTCCCACCAACACATAGAAGAGGGGTACCTTGTCCTCAGAGAGTTGGGAAGTTTCTCCTAATGACATTTTCAGTTATTAATGCTTGAGCCTCCCATTATTATAAATCAAAACTAGCAGAATGTGTTGGCTTCCCAGGCTTGGAAAAAGTCTTTTAGTGCTACATTTTGTATTACATCTCTACTGATTTGTAATATACTTGCAATAAATAGCTTTGAGTTTTAGTTAAACCAAACCAATTCCATAAAGGCTATTAGTCAATTTTAACAGCAACATATTGCTTGTACAGTATATTAGTAAGAAAAGATATTAACATGTATTAATCTAAACATGGATGGGATACCAATGTACCAATTCTGCACTCTCTAATAAGAGATCCCAGAAAGTTGGGATGGGTGGGGAGGGAAATGAAGGAAGCACAGAAGAAACTTTCATTTAGTGATGGTCAACAAGAGCTAGTGCAGAAAAGATTACAGTAATTTCTTTAGAATGTTGGAGAATATTTATGACAGGGAGCAAAACAGCGTGTTCTTGAGCTTTCAGAAGGACCCAGTGCTCACTTCTATTATACCTCCAAACCGGTGAGTGAGGACTCTAGCCAAGCATCTGAACATAGTCCAGGATTTCTAAGTCAGGATCCAGACAGTGCTCACCTACTGTTAGGTGAGAATCTTCAAAAACACTTCTCAAGATAAATTAAATATCTGAAGAGAAGCAAACATGAAAGCAATAGCATCATGCAAAGGCAAACTACCACAGATGACTTTCAAGTTTTTTCCTTCCCTCTCTCCCCGTTTATTGTTCTTCTTTTAACATAATTGACCATGAAGTACAAATTTTAAAAATGCCAACACTAAAAAAAAAAAAAACAAACCAAAAAACAAACCCCAAAAACCCCACACCACAAAAAGCAGAACCTGCAATAGGGTTCTTACGGTTCTTTCATGGGAAGTTGGGATATGCAAGAAATTATGCACTTGATCTTGATGGCCAGCATTTCCTTATGACATGTTGGTGATTTATCCAAATTTAACTCACAATAACATTTCTGTGAGCCAAAAATCTACATGTTGTTTCTGAGGTCCTCCTTCAGTCTAATTATTTTATCTTCTGCAAGGAACGTCAAAAAACAAAATACCAAAACATCATTTAATGAATACTGGCACATTTTCTTTTACCAAAGAACCTGACTGGCACAAAACAAGCACAAAAAATAACTGATGTGGAATTTCTATTTTACAGTCTTAAAGAATTATTTTTAAATTCAGTAATATACTTAGTCATTTTACCCTGTGGTTTCTTTTTTAATTATCCTTTCTGTTCTTGTAAAATGTTAGAAGCATAATCTGGCTAATCTTACTACATGATGAACATGATTTTACTCGTTGATAAGACTTTCTAATAAATTAACACACATCTGTTAATACAAAATCTTTTTTGTTAGAAAATAATTAAAGCAGCCCTCCACATTGCTAGAAATAGAGAATTGTCACCAAACTAAAAACAGTAAGTAAATATTAACTTTGTGAAGTGCAAAACAAGTTTTGTTGACCAGTGAGGTAAATATTGACTGAAGTGAAGCAAATATTTATGCACTGACGTTAATGGGACAAATCCCATTCAACACGACAAACAAGATTTTGCCTACTATATTTCTGTGTTTGTATTTATTCTGAAAGTTCTGAAGGGAAATATCTGGAAAACTGTCTACAATGGTAATGGTTTTTACAAACAATTGCTTCTCCTTAGCAACTAAAATGGATACGCAGTCAGAAGGCCAGAGTATTTTTGACACAGAGGTTTAACAAATTGTTTTCAGAACGAATGTGTTAACTCACTCACTAAAATCTGATCAGATAACAACAGCCAAGACCTCTGTTTAACTGAGCTTTAAAAAGGTAAACAGAAGGTTGGTCAATTTTCAGCCACTCATAAACCAAAATTTTTCTTACACATGTAGTGGTAACTAATGCCAGAAGATTCTTTCTCTCACAGTTTGTTCAGGTTATAGTCAGTCAAATTAAACTTTTCATGGCAGTCAACCTTAATAATTACAAAGAACCCAAAAAGTAGACTTTTTTTCCTTCTGTGAGTTAAAGGCTGGCACCCTATCAGAACACAGACAGAGCCGTTACATCATGAGTACTTACAGGAAGCAATACCTCAGCCTGAGGTACCAACAGAACCAGCTTCAGTAAAACAGTGTTTGCTCCTACTGCCAATGTGGCACAGAAGCCCTCCCACCAATAAAACCCCTTCCCACTATAAACAACAAACTAACCTAAACTAATATATAACAGTATAACTTTTAAAATTTCCATTTTATGATTATGTTAGAACATTTATTTGGGTTTTGAACCTAAAATATATTGCTATTTACCAAGGAAAATAAAGAGTAATTAAGGATATAACTATAAGCAGGTACTACACATGGAATATAAATTAACAAACCTATCTAGCCCTTCCTAGTAAATCCACTCAGGGTAGGTTTTTACATCCATGAGAAGTCACTATTCAATAGAACGATTCACACAAGGATTCACACATTCAGATTAACACATTAGATTGGGAAAAAAATAATTTTGAGAAACTTCAAAGGTTCTATTGAAAATTCTGGCACCTTTAAGCACACCCATCAGAGAATACCAAGGTCTTACACAGTAGATGATCATTACAGTACATCTTCTGACCTAAATACCTTTGTAATGGTCTTGCAACAGCAATTAACACACCTTCTAAAGTCCTTTAGCAGCTGATTATTTTTTGAGTAATTGTATTTAACAGATCCTTCAATGTCACTACAAGAAAAGACCAGTTCAGAAAACAGCTTCTCAACTTCATACTAATGACCATGGGAATCTTTCTGCTGATAAAGACAGAGGCTGAGCACCCTCCTGTGCAGTGAGCAAAAATTACAACTGCCCTTTGTGGCTACGCTATCTAATTTTCATTCAAGGCTCTATCTATACACAAAACCCAAGACTCCGGGATCTAATTCACCAGGTTTAAAACAATTATATGATACCATTTCAGTGGAAGTACTCTCAGTTTATAACTATTTAACAGAAACGAGCACACTGCTGTACACAGGGAACTAGTAAGATTTCTGGAAACCTCAGGGAACAAGATGATGTCATTGCATTATAAAAATATCTGGTTCAAATTCTTTGCGAGTCTGCTTGACAAAGCTTACATGATGAGACTTCAACAGCGAAATTCAGGCTCCTCTGCCATCACTCCAGTGATGAGTTTTCAAAACTGGTATCCATTCTTCCCTGCCTTAAATATGAGAGTACAGGAGCCGTTTTCTTGTGCTCGAAATTCAAACGGAAGTAAAGGTCATAATTGCAGGAGATAGTTTTAAAAAGATTGAGCATTCAAAACTCAGGACACATATAAATTTTAAAGGTCATTTGAGCCTCTTGGCAAGACTTTAAAATCCTTCAAACAGTTTAAACAAAACCCTCTTAATTTTGCAAAAGCCTTCCATACTCAAATAACATTTTGTGTAGTATGAAGACAATCAGTAAAGCTTTTGAATATTCAGGACATTCTGCTATTTTACAGACTCTTGCAAGGAAACAATTTTTTATCATATCATTAACTACAATTCCTTTTCCACATATCTGAGATCAGTTCCTTTAAATTTCACCGAAGATGTGTGCTGTACATCTAATTTTAAACGACTATTTTCTTCCACACCTTCCGATGAAAAATAGCGATACTACAGTTTATTAGGAGGAATAAAAGATTAAGATTGTAATCCTTTAATCTGCTCTACGCAGGAGGACTTCTGCAGAGCTCCTTCGGGAATTAGGACTAGAATATAAAATATTTTCTTCTAATATTTATATGTATAGAACTAGCACTCAGCAACTTTTAGTACAGAGTAACTGTTGAAAAGGTTAAGTATTGTGCTGCCAGGGCATCACCAGCAGAGTTCCACAAGGCTCACTGCTTATTCCAATATTGTCTCATGCATTTAACAACCACAGGAAAAGCAGGTATACACTGATTAAATCTGCTGATAGCATCAATTAAGGAGGTACCACCTATACCTAGGAGGATGAGAAAGTCTAGGACACTTACATACACCTGAAAACATGCCTGGACACCGATGCAGCTATCTGTATGAAATTTATGGGCATCCTAAGGAGGAGAGTCCAAAATACAGATTGGTAAATTTATTATTAGGTATTACGTGACCTAATGTGCACAATACCCATGGGAAAAGACTTCCAATTTTATGTTAATAATCTCTGAAATCTTTCTTGTGTCAGAGTTACTAAATCCAGAGGTCATTAACAGCACCGTGAAAACATACCTGTTAAATAACAACATCAGGGAAGCGTTACATACCTTCTAATGAGCTGTGAATTGTTGGTAAATCAGCAAGTGACCTGCATGAGCAGACATTATTGATTAATAAGCTGACATGAATTAATTTCTATTTCCAATGCATGTAACAATGAGAAACAGTTTGAGAACAACTTTGATTTAAAACTACATTTGTACTTTAATGCATTTTATAATTACAAAAAAGAAACAGCTGAACGAGGCTTTTATATTTATACACTTCCAAGCAATGTACAGAAGGCATGCATAATTTCCAACCATAAAATACTATTTAAAAATAAAAGATTTATAATTGCTTTTCCTGATTTGAGAATCAAATCAAGATTTTCCACATTGTCCTTCAGAATCCAAATACTATGCGAATGACTAACTGAGCAAAGAGTAAAAGAATGAACAATATGGCATAGCATAAGTCAAACACAACAGTTTTGTGTTATCCTTGGAAGGATGGGGATATAGCCACATAATTCTTAAAAGTGCTTCCAGCCAAGCATCTGAAATCTGCATTGGTGCCGCTATGGAGCAGTATTGCAATAATTAGGCAGAAGTACTATACAAATTAGAAGGTCATCTTAGTTCGGAGGGCGTACAGGAACAGGAGGCTTGTGGGTTTGTTTAATACTTCAGCGTATCTGCAGTAATTAGCCCAGGTTTCTTCCAATACATCAGCCATAGCCCGAGTGCAATGCAGAGGCTATGAGGCCTGAAATTTCCAGTCAAGAAATTTCAGATACAGATTCCAAACTCATCATAAAAGTAGATCGAATTGCTGCAATGCCTCCTTAAAACCTACCTCCAACAGCAACAGAGAGGTGTCCACTGTTTTCAGCTTCTTCCTCAAGTATAAAAGAGAAGGTTTTGGATTAGATGGTATGTGTTACTAAACACATTTGCTCTTCCAAACACTCAGTTTTTCACCTCATGAGATCTTATGCCTAGGTGCCCGTCCTGCGCCTCTTCCAGAGTTACTGACCCCACAGCATTTCTGTATTTAAAATTTTGAATTAAAACAGAAGAACTGATTTTCAAAACTGCTCCGATATTAGGCACCGGTTTCAGCGTGAGCTGCATACCTAAGCACTTTTAGAAAAGTATCTGAGCCAAGGAAAAACAGATGCCATTTCTGGATGCAAACTAATTTATTCAAGAGCATATTTTGATAGCAAACCCTGTATCTATTTAATTTCAAGCTTCTCCTAAGCACTACAGCAGCATTAACTAGGGCAGCATTTTCCTCAGGTTTCCTAGGAGGCAAAGCCAATTTCCAAACAGCAGGACTTCCCTGTGGTGAGCACCACCGAGAAGTAACGATACCGCAGTATATATATATATTTATGTGTATTTCTTAACTTCCTTCATTATTATTGTCTTCCCAGGTTAATTTTAATTGAGGTTTTAAATACAAAGCAACAGGAATCACTGCCCGCCCCGCCCCGTTTGGCGGGCCCGGACGGCGGCCTGGCCCTGAGGCCGAGGCGAGCGCCCCTCACGGGATCCCCCCGGCCGCCTGCCCGTGCCCTGACGGGGCGAAGGCCTCGACGACCGGCCCCGTTGCCAGAGCGGGGCCGCGCCGCCCGGGCGGGAGGCGCCGGCCGCCCCGGGCCCGTGTGGGGGGGCGGGAAAGGGGCTCCCGGCGGCCGCCCCCCCTCGGCCCGGGCCGGGGGGGGGGGGGGAAGGAAGCGGGGACGCGCCCCCAGGGTCACCCCCCCCAGCCCGGGGCTTCTGCGGAGGCCGGCGGGACCCCCCCAGCCCCGCGCCCCCGGCGGCACTCGCCCTCCCGCCGCCCCGAGGGGGCTGTCGGCCAGTTCGGCGGCGGCGCGGCCCGGCGAGGGCGAGGCCGCTGCGGCCCAGCGGGAGTGAGGAGCGGCCCGGCAGCGTCTCCCCGGGGGAGGTGGGAGGCAGCGGCCAGGAGGAGACGGCAAGCGTCGGCGGAGGAGAAGAGTCTTTTTCAAAGACCTGGGCTTATCTCATTGGGGGGAAGAAATTCTGGAAGCCCTGCGCTGCCCGCGGACTTCTTACGCTTGGAAATCCCGTTTAATAACTTTGTTATTTGAAAGTTTGTTAGGCAGGGTGCCAGGGGAAGCCGCGTTACTCGAACGGTGGGAGCGCTCACTCTTTTTAAACCCCGAACTGTCCATTTCTGCAAAAGCAGGCCCTAAGCCACCAACTGAAGAGTGCTAACAAAATATTTTTTATTTTCTTTTATTCCCCTCCTTTTAAAAACAGCATTCGTGGCCTGATCCTAGAGACACACTGGGTAATGCTGCTCATACAAATCAATACTACCTCCAGTTTATTTGCTTTATTCATGTGCATAAAATTACCGAACATGAATTTTGGCTGGCTCAACGTATGATGTAATCTTTGGCCAACAAAAATACAGTAGTAGCAGCAGCAGCACTTCTAAATGGTAGTAAGTTCCCGTATTCCTATATTGTTTAAATCAATGCAATTTACTCTTTTAATATAATCTCCTTTTTAAAGACTAAAGAATTCTACGTTTGTGCAAATATATTAACTTCTTGCAGTGCAAAACCAATTTTCCTTTAATCTTTTTGTTTCCCCAGTGAAACTAGCTGGGTATATACGCTAAGCTTTGGAAAAAATAATTTCAAGGAGGAATCTGGAAGAGTTTTGAATTATCAAAAAAGGATTATAACAAATTTTCCAGTATTTCAATAATATTATTCGATAGCGACAAGGTATTGTGCCAAATCCAGCTTTAAAGCATTCTCCAAAATCATTATTCTGATGTCACACCAGTCCAGAGAAGTAGATTTAACATATTTGACCAATGTAAAGACTGACACAGAAGTGAAAAACTGCCTGGGAAGACAACAGAAAGATGCCAAAGGAAAGATAAGTAAGACCTCATTTGGGTGGTCTCACTGTTAGGTCACTGCTTGTTGGCTGCAATTCTTTTTTTACCTAGACCATATGGTCCAGGCTTTTTAAAATGCTTCTGCAAAATGGACTAACCTGGCCTCCTCACTTAACCAGACAGGATAATCTCGTTAATCTCATAATGGCCCTCAATTTTGAGCGTGCACTGGCTTTTGACGAGGCTTGTCTGAACAAATGCTTACCATTTTATGGATGCACGTAGCCGTACTCTCTGCTTCCTTCCCTCATTGTTTGCTCCTTCTTTGGCCTACTACTGCTACTATTTTTGTGATCTTAGAAGTGCTTCTGTACAAGCCAGTGCTGGTCTCCTATTCAGCAGCTTTTGCTGTTCTGATTTGCACTGAAGTAACTTTAGATTTTACTGAGGCGGCCAGGTTCACTGCAGGCTAGAAAATCAGCACGTGAATGAAAGGAAGTCATTTAACATAGCACACAGAAAGTTGCCCCGCAGAGACAAGGTGCAAACCCAGCATGCCAGCTTTCAGAATGAAGATGGGCAGTATCGCTCAGAAAGAGAATCTTTACTTCATGCAGGCAATCACTCAGTACAATCTATTGTATCTTTGTTTTGGTTTTTTTGTTGTGTTTTGTTTTTGTTTTTTTTTTTCCCCTGAACTAGTTATCTCTTCCTTCAACTATGGCTTTTTATATCCCACACTAGGAGACAAAACAGCAAGAATCTGGACCAGAAAAAAAATCTCACCATGCAACCAAATTGCAGTCATCTCCACAACATCCAAGGGAGTGGTGATGACTCTTCATCTTCTCAGAACGCCCACGCAGCGAGGTTGTCAGGAGAGAGCTCATGCCATCATAGTGGAGATGTTCGCATACAGCTAAATTCTGCTGTGGGAGAAGCCAGGGAGAATGCGAGTTCCCTGCATTCAAGGCCAGGTTCCCAAAGTCACTCACATGGACATGCCCATGGTGAAGCAGGGGGGCTCGACAATTCTACTCCAGACTCGGAGGAACACAGCGGCAGCTCCCTCTCAGAGCTCAGATACCTCCTCCAGTGGCTGCACAAAAGTCTGCCGTACATCTTGATTCTGTGTGTCAAATTGATCATGCAGCATATAATTGGTAGAGTATAACAAAATAAGGTCTGAGGGAACAGACCCTCCCCCCAAAGGGATACAGTAATAACCATGCCTGAAATAGAATTCGATTTATTTTTAGATTTATTTTTATTTGCTTTATTCATCAGAAGGATTTACTAAACTACATTTCAGTGGCTTCTGTTTCCTTTGCTGGCATATGTACAATGCACTTAGTTATTCTGGCTTGATAGTCCAAGCTATTAATTGTAATTACAAAGACATACTAGAAGTGGCTGGCTTTTTAACCCAGTTCAGTAATTATTTTTTTTTATTTTCTTGTGTATAACTGACCCTTTTTTCCTAATAGGCATTTCTCTTGGAATTGGGCTGCTAACAACTTACATGTATGCAAACAAAAGCATAGTAAATCAGGTTTTTCTAAGAGTAAGTATCACCCTATGCAACAAAATTCTGTAAGTTAACCAAGACCTTTATCCATCGATTTTTGAAAGAAATGTGAATGGAGATACTGTTTTATTTACCTAATAATATTAGGTGTCAAGGTTTCAAGATGGAAATAAAGCCTTAATGTTTTTGTACAGTGTAGAGCTTCTCAGATAAGTAAGGTTTGCAAAATTCAAAAAGTTTTTTTTCACCCTCCAACTTTGAATATTGAAATCCCTTCAACTGATAAAAGCTTTTTGGGATTTGTAGATGTTCTTAATTGTATTTATGGAATCAAATAGCAGTTGACAGTTTAAAGTTTCAGCTGTCTCTGTTCACTCCCAAAGGAAAATCTGTTGTTTCTTCAGAGTGGGGTGGGTTTGGGTTGTGGTTTTAGAAGAAACCTTGATACATGTAGACATTGTTATGCTGAAAACATTAAAATTACTACTTTACCTTTCCATTGAGTTCCCCTATTTTATTTGGCCTGAAACCACTAAGATAAATCCTCTAGTAGTAAAACTCTGTTCAGGTGCAACAGACTTAGTGCTTTGGAGATACATTTCAGACACCCATACTGAGATAAGGACTGCAATATGTCTTTACCATTATCTTACAGGACCGGTGCTCCAAGTTGCAATGTGCTTGGTTACTACTATACCTAACAGGATCATCTCTCCTCTTGTATTATGCCTTTCATTCTCAGTCACTGTATTACAGGTAAGTAGAGGAACATCTCTACTCACCTCATAAATTACTTAAATATTAACTGGGAACATTTTATCTGGGCTGCTGCTGGTTTTCCTTAATTGTGGCATTGTTTTCGCTTTCAAATCTCCATTCCTCCTCTTCTGCCAAACTGAACAGGTGCTGTCCTTAAAAACAGTATGTTGGAATTTGTAAGATTAGACCCCATACTCAGTGGTACTACTGTACCACAGGGAACATAGCCGGGTTTATTTCCTAGCTTTGACCCTACCACCTTGCCTTTGGAATACTGAGCATGGCATTCTGGGGCTCTGTGAAGTGTATGTATCCAATTCATTGTTTTTCCCTTTCCATTCTGTAGCTACAGTCTTGGCTGTAAAGCAGTAAAAGGTTGTATAGCTAAAATGGGAAAGAAAGCCTATCTCTAGAGGATGGAGGTTGTGAGGAAGATAGAGGAAGGTTGGTTCAAAAATTGAAAGGTTGTCAGAGATCATAAATGATCAATTTGCAATCAAGAGTTCATTTTCTTAGCAAATACTTTTCCTCTATGTAAAACTAGGTTTCCTTTTTTTTTAATTAAACCTGCCGTGATAATCTCTGGTTATGCTTTCCTCTAAGTAGGGTGCTCCAGTAACTTCTGATCATTCTTTTTGTAGCTTAATCTTTTTAAACCCTACTGTGGATTTTATGAACTTCTGGGAGGTACTTTGGATTGTGGTAGTCACAGACTTTATTCTGAAATTCCTCTTCATGGGCTTCAAGTGCTTTATTCTCTTGGTGCCTTCTTTTATGATGTCCTTTAAATCCAAGGTAAGAAAACAAGCTATATTTTTGCTTCCTTAAGATCCCTTTATGGTAAAATTAGCTAATTATTAAATTCTACCCAGAGAAAAGTCTTTTTAATTAAAGGTCCGTCCGTATATAATCCACCACTACACTGGGGGTGAGAAAACCCTGTGGATTTCATCTTCTTCTCTGCTTGGTGCTACGGAAGGTTTACAGTCTGATCTGAAACAATTGCTTGTATTATGCCATCGGATAAATGGGTTTATTTCTGTCTCTAAGTGGGGGGCTGAAGAAACCTTTTATTTGCTGCAACGTAAGAACGTGTATACAGGCTGTTAGCATGGAGCAGCTGATGCACAGTAAATTTTTTACATGCTTGACAGTAAGTGACATGGGAAGATTTTAAGATCTGCACATGCAAATGGCTGTATTTTCTGTCTCTTCAAAATAATTCTGAATATTCTTTTTGTTAATAAACCTAAGCAATATTTGTGTCAGATCAATGAATTTGATTCATGGCTTAATTCCTCAAACCAGTGAAGCTTAATGATTTTTATAGAAGCCTGCATTGGTTGGTGGGGTATTTATTTTTATCTGCTTCCCAAGGTGAGACATGCAAAAACCAATTAAATTTCAAAATAGCAAATACTAGTACTGTTTAAAAAAAAAGAAAGAGCAAGTACAGTTTGTACATGATAGCATTTGAACAGGATGTTTTGGTAGGTTCTATCTTTTCAAATGTACCAGGACAGCCAATTTCTCTAAATACCAGTTTATAATTTTTTTTTTTTTTTAAAGCTAGTGATACAACATCCAAAAAAAAATTGTTGAAAATTCCCTGACACCAACTGTGACCTAAACTGTGGCTACGTTAAAGAGAGAATCTGGTCAATAGTGGCAAATCATGGCATTTTCCAGTGTACATTATAGAAAGAGTACTTGCCTGTTATAAACCTCGTTTTAAAGACAAACTTAAGGAAATAAAGTAAGAGCTAAGCTAAATATTTATGATTATACATGTGGACACACACAATGCTCTATGCAGGACACTTGTGCTTTGCAGTTGTTATTCAGTCATTTTTAGGGTGTCATTGAACTGTTTACTGTTCAGTCCAGCTACCCTATGCTTCTTTCTCCCCCTACCACCGCCATTTTCTTATCACCCCATCCTACATAGGAGTTAGTTATCACAAGATAAGGCTTCTTACACAGGCATGAAATAATGTTTACAGGAAAACAGTTTGTAACTTATATTTGGTAATACTCTTGTTTTTTAATCCTGAATGCAGGACACAACTCTGCTAATGACAAGCTGATGTACATGGCCCAGTTTGTCTTATTTTCTTTTTTCATGTAACTTCTACTTTCTTTTTTAATGCTTACAAAATTAAGGCGAATAGCATTCTTAAGTACATACACATCTGACAAAGCCATCCTATTTTAGCCTATTAATTTGATTTTCTGCAGTACAGCAATCAGTTGTGTTATTGTTATTTGTACAGTTGTGCTGAGACTCATCATCTGGTCTTCATTCTTTTTCACGTTTCATATTTAGTTGTTTCAAGATATTATGAGAGGAAGTTACTCAAAACAATAACAATGCATCTTTTCTCTATATTTTAAAAAACCTTTGTGTTTTAAATCTTGAGCGATTCCTTTGCATGTCTTGCTTAGGGCTACTGGTACATGCTGTTAGAAGAACTCTGCCAGTATTACCGTATGTTTGTCCCCATACCAGTTTGGTTCCGTTATCTTATTGGCTATGGGGAGCCGGACAGTGTACTAGGATGGACCCTTGGGATATTGCTGGGCCTTCTCTACCTCATCCTAAAAGTATGTAAGCTTTATATTCCTCTCAAACTCTTTTGCAGCAAGTATCACTGGAGGGTTACAGGCACATAAGCTAACACATTTCTGAATGTTCCCCACTGTTTGAACTGACTTGCAAGTCGATGCTTCAGTTTAACTGATACAGCCTTCCAAAACCGACAGCAATACTGGCTCGGGGCACTAAATGAACTTCTTTTTCCTGCACCTGTTATGGGAATGGATTGAGGTTGCGTAGCAAAGACCACTGTAACTATCGGTCCCCTCACATCAGACATCGATCAGACTGTTACCAGATACTGAGGAAGAGAGCTTGCAAAAATAAAGGTAAAATTAACGGCTAAAAGAATCAGCATTTCCCAGGAAACTAGATTTTCTCTCTGTGCTAGAGTATCCTGTGCAATGCTAAACAAGTTAAACATAAGTGTTCATACTGGCTGTCCACTTCACCAAAGAGCTAATCTGCCTCAAATGTAACCAGACTCAGTACAAGTTAGGCTTTGAACACGAAAAATACTTCATAATGCTAATGTATCTTAATTGCAAGTCTAAAGACTATTGCATATATGATCATAATGCTGGTTTATTTGCAATGATCATAATGCTGGTTTATTTGCACTGGAGTGCTTTGTTTCAGAATCTCAACACTATTTTTCTTTTAAAGAACAGACATCTACTGAGGAAAAAAACTTCAGGCTAAATTCTTAATTTGGTTACACATTAAGCAACTAAAACAGGGTCAGTCTGAACTACAGCTTTGCTGGTGTTCCTGCCAATATCAAACTAGCAGTGAGACTTCTAGTGCTGGACTCTGCACAAAAGCTTGGAAGCTTTTTAGTTCATAGAGAAAAATGCTAAGCATAACTCAGGTTTTCTTTCCCATTTCAGCTTTTGAGCTTTTTTGGACAATTGAGAAACTTCAGGCAGGTCTTACGGATCTTTTGTACACGACCAGTGAGTACTGAATTCTCTTATGACAAAACAATAAACCCAATTTACATTAAAAGACTTCTTTTTTTAAATACCTCATTCCTATATTACTTTTTATTGTTCTAGCAATAGACAACTGCATTTTTAAAGTAAACCCTGTATCTTGTTGTCCCATTTCAGTCTGAATTCCTTGACTACATGATTATGTTGTCATGCGAACAACAACAACAACAAAAAAAAAACACTAAAAAAAAAAATACTATTCTGCGTGTCTCTTCAGATAAACGTATGTGAAATAACATTCCCTTTTTGTCCTGGTTCCTACTTCTTAACTGTAATAAACACTGGTTAGATGTAGGCAGAGCTTTATGCTGAAATAGAGTGAGAATTGAAGCTTACCAGAATAATTAACATGCAAATAACTTCTGTTAGAATTGTAAGTTTCTAGACAATCTTTCTCTGTAGTAAGAGGTGTTGTTAAGAGGTGGTGTTTAGAGTCTGCTATTCATGCAGTAAAACGTATAGAAGATTTTGGAGCACAGTGTCATTGAACTAAAATAATAATAAAGCACTTCTCATTTTTTAAGTGCTATCTTGATCAGACTGGGACTTAACACAGTGTTTTGCTGAGAGGTCACTGTTAAAATAAAACTGATACAGATTTTCCAATAACTGTGATCAGGGGAAGATAACAACTACAGCATGGTAGTGGGAGCACATAAGCTTTAGGCCCCAAGACAACTATTAAAAATCTTAACAATTCGTTGGATTAGGGATTGAATAGTTTTCCTGACATAGCAGCCCTTATTCCCCATTTCTTTCTGTCCTGGTATTTTTGTGTTTTGTTTTGGCTTCCCTCCCCCAGCCTAGAAACTAATATCTGCTGAAAATACCTTGTTTTACAGCACTATGGGGTGACAGCTAGCAAGAGACAGTGTTCTGAATCGGATGATATTTGTTCAATCTGCCAAGCTGATTTTCAGAAGCCTATTCTGCTTATCTGTCAGGTAACACACATAATCAGAATTATTTTTTTTGCAAACTTAAGAATATTTTGAACAACTGGTAAACAAAGCTACATAAAGTTAGATTACTGAGTGTTATGTCTTCTGATTATTTTTAGAAATCAGGCTATGCAAATAATATACCGTCTTATAAATGGAAGAGCTTAGAAGCTGTAAGTTCTCATTCTTTTCATTACAGCACACATTTTGTGAAGAATGCATCTCTTTATGGTTTAATAGAGAAAAAACGTGTCCACTCTGCAGAACTGTTATTTCAGACCATGTTAACAAGTGGAAGGATGGAGCCACATCTATGCATCTACAGATTTTCTAAAGCATGTCAAACAACTCGTTTTATAGTTTGTTTGTTCAAGCTAAGGTTTCTCAGTTTACTGCAGATTAATTTGTAGGTGGCACAACGAACGAGTTTCCAAATTCTAGATACCATGCTTCTATGAAACGTTCCAGTATTTAAAACAGTGCAGAAAATGTTAACTTGACCTTCTTAAGTAAGTTTTCAGAATGAATGCAGAAAAGCCAGCATTGCTTCTCTTGTGATTCTTGTAGGAAACAATGGAGTCCTTGAAAAGTGCTAAATTACTTCTTGCAGCAGCTTCTTAATTCAACATTTTATTTAAAACTTTAAGTAGAGTTCCAGACTGTACTAAATTGTATTTACCCTTCTAACATGACTCAACCCAAAAGGTCAACCTACCAGTTTTATTAAGATTATGAGCGAATTTTATACTCCAGACTACAGTGAGAATTAGAGCTACTTACCACACTTGGCATTAAGGGTCCTTTAATGCTAGCCAATAGATCAGAGAAATTAGCTGCTCATTAGTGCACCTGTAACAGCACCTATTTCTCACTGTATGTGGAGATAAGCCACGAGAATAAGACATTTCCCCTTTAGGTTCTTGTAGACTTCTAATGGATCTTTGGCTTAATACGTAAACCAACCACTGATGTTAGTTTTTTACTCAGCATTTTATAAAGTTGGTATTTTTAAAACAAAACTTTAATACTATATTTTTTGTCGTAACAGGAACCAGATTTTCTTACAGGGGAGAATCTATTTTATACTATATTTGCAATTTGTAGTATGCCTAAAAATCAGAGAGAATAAATGCATTTAAATCTATTTGTTTGGTGCATGTTGAATAAAGAAAGAAGATCCGTTATTGTTTCAGTATTAACTTACATGAAAGCACGTAACAGCTCACTGCTAGGTATACTTTTCCTGTTAAACTAGTGTCTCTGAAAAAAACGCTCCAAATGCTACAACTTATTCATGACTAGTCTTTATGCTAATTATAGAGCTAACCTGCGTACAATCTCACCTTTTTTTTTCTCTTGCTTGTCTTTTTTCACCTTGCTATTCAGCTAAGACTAAAAGAACCCACTCAAATTATTCTGTTACAGCAAAGTAAATTGAGTTGCCATTAAATTGAGCTTGTCTTAACTGAATACCTTCAGGAAACTTATAAATTAGGGGAAAAAACAGAACTAAAAAGTTAAACACTTACTTGATGAATAATGTAGCAACTCAAATTGCCAGGCAGAGTGACTGAATGCTATAAAGTTGTAGCTGACACAGACAGATTTATAGGGCTGGCAGGGCATGATGGGGAGAGTGCCCTTAAAGGTACAGCTAAAAGTGTAAAACCAGTAGAATTTAGTATGCTGAACAAAAATCTAATGAGATGGGAGATTCAAGCTAAGAGGTACCATTTTATGTTCAACCTGGGCTTTGCTATAGCATGCTAATTGTATTTTTGTTTGAAGTTTGCTGTGGTTCAGAGTAAGTGTGCCCTATGATTGTTCCACTGCAGTATCTGAGTGACTGGGGAAAAAGACTCCAGGTTAAAGAAAACGGGCAAAAGCTTCCAAGTCTGTAATTGGAAACTTATGGGAGTAGAAGAGACTGGTTCTCATGGAAGCCTTTCCCAGCAGGTGAGGTACTTAGTTTGGAGAACATGCAGATGAATGGTGTTAAAGCAGTCCTGAGGGTGGCAGGGAAGAATGAGAGCTTGGCCACAGCCAGAACTGTGCAGTAATGGGCTTGTGCCTGTACCTCTGCTATAGTCAAGAACAAACTGCTTTTTGTTTCCTCAGAGAGACCTAGCTATATGCCTTGCATTTGAAGTTCATCCAAGATCAGAACTGTTTGTTATTTAAATTTCATCAGTGCTGATCCTCAGACTGCTGCTGCAGCAGACCTTCCCTTGAGAAATGGACAAGAACTGAATCAGTCAGGGAACAAAAAAAAGGGTAGGGGGAACTTAAGGTTGGATTCTGAACCTCTGATGGGCCCACAGAGACTTTGGCAGCTCACTTGGTTATACAATCATATGTAGACTTTTCCAAACTTAACCATGAACACACAGTTTAGCTAAAGAGTGTTCTAAGGGTTTTTCTTCATACAGGCATTGTGTGAGTGCTGTGTAAACAATTTGAGTGCTATATTTAATGTAGTGGATAAACGGCACCTTTAAAAAAAAAAAAAGCCTTGCTTGTGTGAGTAAAATGTGTGACTAAGCCCAATACAGAGATTGTAAGAGCAGATGTAATAACCAACCCTTTCTAAAATACTGGGCAACATAAAAATTGTAACTTCTCCTGGATAAGCTTTTCCTGAAATGCTAATACCAACAGCTTAATCACTTTTTAATTCAAAAATCCTCTCAGAGAAAATATAAACTAAAATTCATTAGACTTGGGCATGATGTTAGAGCAAGGAAATGCACTGTATAATACTTGAATATTGATTAAATTCATTGCCTACCAGTAATGAGTAGCCATTCACCAGAATTCCTGTACTGTGACAGACTTTCAAAAATCTTTTTAGAACAATAGGTCTAAATCACCTAGTGTATTCCTGGAATATTAACTGGGAAGGTACAGATTCTGAGATATACCAGCTGCGTAATACCAACAGTTGCCCTGAAAGTAGAGCTGCTAGCCTGCTGACTAAGGGAAAAGATCTGAGCAACAAGTATGCTTTCTTATTGCCTTATCCCCAAGATGAGTAAATAGCAGCCCTGTTGCTTACGCAGCAGGGAATAGGGAGGAGGAAGCTTGCCATTCCATCATAGAATCAAATCACAGAATCTATGATACTATGACAGCACACAGCTGAAGTGGTCCATTAGGACCAATAGCTTGGACCAGCAGACTTAAGATGAACTAGGAACGTAGTTACAGATCAAGAAACACGCTGCTTTACACATGTACATTCAAAGTATGCAGGGAAATTTGAAAGAAATGAACCTGAACTAAATATTCTTTTGCTATAGGATAATATAAACTACTTACCTCAACAAGTAGTTCAGCATCTGAGACAGATACTGTACATTGAGGAATAAGGGCATCAATGACTGTCTGCAAGGCCAGCATTATTACTAAAAAATATTAAACTAATTTACAAGTATTACACTTGTTGTTAAGAAAATTGACACGAGAACTCAACAGCGTCATTCGGCCTGTAAAGCTCACTAAGACTATTTTACGGAGCGCAACAAAACATGGTGTAAGTGCTTTAAGTCAGCCCTGGATTGTTGCTGATCCTTTGGTCTTTGTATCCCACATAGTAACACCACCTTACTAGAATAAGGGTGGATATTGGTTAGAGACAGGACCAGGGAACAATTTGTCTTGTATTCTCTCTCTCTGGTATTGATTTTGTTTTTTCCTTTATGATCCAGTGAAAATTACCCAAACCAAGTAATATTATCAAACACATTTTATTAAAAAACCAAAGAACTAAAAAGATATTTTGATCAGCCAGTTTAGATTTACACATCATAAATGAAACAAATCATTCTTATCTTAGTTACAGAGAGGAAAAAAAGTGAAGTAACTTACATCTGTGAATGACCTCTTCTCTGCTCCGCTTGTCAGCATCACGCTATTAAGATGCAACTCCTCCTTATCAAGCCCACTCAGGCCAGGGTAGCTGCCCTGCTTTCCACACACACAGACACACAGACACCCAGCACACGTCTGACTCTGCAGGAGACAGAACAGAGGAGAGGATGACAAATGGCAATCAAGAGCCACTTTTTAAGAGCCCAAGAACCTAGGTGAAGGTACCAGCCCTTGGTAAGATGGACCGATCAGAACTAGCATCTGTCAGGTCCTTTAAGTTCTAAGCGGAATTCCTCCTCCCTCCCTTTCCCTTCAAAGCTGTCAGGAAATACAATGATTTAGATCCACAGTTATACTTAGGGCCTACCTACTTCCTTAAAAAAAATAAAAATAGGTCACTTGGATTAGCATATGTTTAAATTTGCACTTAATTGCTATTCACATCCATCTTATTCAGTGGTTGAGTATAGTTAGTTCCAGTAAACTGTGAAAGATGAAAAACAGAATAGGGATTACCTTTATTTCTACTAAGGCAGCTCAAGTTTGTTTCTTGAAGACAGCTACAAAGCCAAGTTAGTCTAGAAGAGAACAATCTGTAGAAGTTCACATATAGGAACTGCACACAGTATATCATCAAGGATCTGCAGGAAGAATATTTAAGTAATTTGCCTTGTTCCTAATAACTTCTCCTCCTCCTCTATCCCTAAAGGTAAAGGATTTCCCCCTAAGCTAGGAAAATGAAACAGCAACTACCCTGCTAGAGATACAGAATTTAAAAAAACCCAAACCACCAAAACCCAATCATCTGTCCTAAGAACAACAGTAGCCTCCCTTAATGTTTGATGCACTTTTTGATTAACAGTGAGAGCAGGTTGGGAGTTAATATTAAAAAGAGATCAGACCCAAAGTAAACATCCACTGTATAGTAGGAGTGGACTCAAATATTAAATGTTCTCCAGCAGTTCAGCTTTCAGATAGCAAGACAAAAAAAGGGATATTCAAAAGAACAATTGACTCATTTATTTTTATCTTTTATTATGAGCTAATACCAGGATGACATTCAAATGTCAGATGGCACAATTAAGACAATCTTGGTAGGAATTATTCCAGCATTCCCAAAATTACAATTTAGTACACGAATGGCATCAAATGTATGCATCACTCCCACAGAGAAAAATTATGAAATTCTGAATATCTTAATACCAGAATAGTTTCTGCATCAAATGGGAAAAGAAAAACTGCTGGTAACACAGCTGACCTATAAACCTTTTGTGATAATGACCTGCAGAACAAAATATTCCCCTATTTAATATCTAGTAAAAAAAAAAAATATTACTTTTGTTCAAGTTTAAGATTTAATATTTTATATGGTTAGCCACAATTAATTTTATATATTTTTGTAATGCTACAAAAATCCTATAAAATCAAATTATAGTGAATTTTTCAGTGATTATAATTAAAAAAGCGCAGCTTGTACAAAATAAAAAAAATAAGATTCTATACTCTAATGAAAAATTTAAGACATTTTTAAATGAACAAAAGAAAGCACTTGTTAAGCTCTCCCATATTCAATGCATTCTGCACTTATCTGAAATAGCCAGACAGGAGCTAGAACTCCACTCCCCTTAGTTCATGACTAGTAATTTTGACACTATTTTATATATATATAGAGGATCTATGTCTGATATTTTTACAAATAAATACAGGATAAACCATATTGCATAGTGTGTGCTTGCTGTCCGAGTCACACTCCAAAAGTTTCACAGTTATGGTAGGGAATTAAACTTAAAAGCTATGGGATGAAACATCGACAGTACATGAAATTTAATTTTTAAACCAATGAATTGTATCTGTAATTAATCAGTGAACTCAGACAAACAACTCTTGCCATTCTTGCCAGCCATATTAAACCAATTCTACTGGACAATTATTTCCAGCCAATCAAAAAGCAACTGTTAGCTGTAACTAGGACCAAGAGAGATCTGCCTCAAAAAAATTTTGTTTTTTTAAACTAAGTTCCTTTATACTCAGTAAACATGTTAGGAAACCTATGTTAACCAGTGGCACAGAGAGGCACTGCTTGAAGTGTTGCGTATTTGCAAATATGCATAATACAAACACATGAGCACTTTGATTTCAGTTTCACAACATGTCACCAGTGGCCGTATCACCAAATGAAAAATGGCAATCTTCCAGTACAATTTACGTCGCTATAAGGTATCTTGATTCTCCTTATAAAACTAAAAAAAAGAAATTTTCCAACAAAAGGCTTATCAGGAAGAAAAAAAAACAAACTAATTTTTGCTCAATCGTAACCATCTTTTTCGTTGGTTCTTTGTTAGTAGAAACAAGATATCGATGAATCCTTCCGACTTGCAAATTTTAGAAAACAGCACTCCAATTGGGTTCAACGTGCTTAGAGAGTTTTATGGCTTGGATCCTATGGCTCAAAAAGATTCAGTATACACAGAGTAAGCAGAATCTATAAAAAAATCCCTACTGTTGTGAAACACTAGAAGTAGACTTTGCACAGTTTGACTAAAGATAATGCAACGTGTGGCAGGCAAAAAGTGACAGGACTTGTATGCAGTTGCATGATCATATACACACACACGCACACACACCATACGCACTCTAACTAGTGTAAAGCTCTGCAGATATTAACCCTTTCACCAGCTATGTTCATGGAAATGCTTTCTTTAAGGCAGGAAGTATTTAAATAAGGTAAAGTTACCTTTATTTTATTCTTTGTACCTGTAAGTCATTTGTACAGATTGTGACAATTTCAAAAACATAAATAGTGTCCTTAGAACATGTTTCCTAAATTAAGTTGCTAAAGTTCTGACCCACTGTGGAAGACATTCACTGAAAGGCCATTTAACACTTTTCTCATACAATCAGCAAATTTATTGCCCCAGCATAGAAAAAAATGTTCATAAATTTAGAAATGTGTAATGGCAGGGAACTCCCATAAGCAAAATTTTATTTAAAAAAAAAAAAAAAATCCTCAAATTCTTACCCACTGGTTACAAAAAGTTTGATTTCCTTACACTGCGTAGAATTTGTGTATGTTTCCTATATGTTTCTACTGACCTTGTGTTCCGATGCACTTTTTCCTGATCTTTTATATGGGTAAGAATCTGAACGTATTCAGCTGTCTCCATCTAAAGACTAGCGTATACAAAAGTGATGTTTCCCAGTGAAATGTCTGCTGAGGACAAGGATGAAATAAGCAGGACACGTCTGTGAGCCCGTGGCTTGCAGTTAAGCCTAGAACATAGCAGCATTGCCATCTGATTAGATCCGTTTGTCTTTGCAGGAACAGGTATTTCAGCTGGGTAAGCAAGTGAAACTGTTCTCTCCCACCCCACATTGCCAAGCTGGTAATTGAGTGATTCGCTTATTGTTTTGTTGTTTCATGAGGAGAAGAATCAGAACTAGAGCCTTTACTTTCTTCACAGCAACCAATTATTTTGCATTTTTAATTTTGGGATACTTTCCATAATGAGCTGAATCAAAAAATCTATTTGAAAAATATATATTTTTATATATATAAAAAACTCATTATGTTTTGAATGTGAAATACCAATTAATTTTCTCTTTCATCTTTGATTCCACCCCATTGTAGGAAACAGCTTAACCAAGCTTGCATGCTAATTATTCTCAGACGCAAGCATGTAGGCATTTCATACTTTGCCTAGTGAAAGGGCTAACCCTCCTTGACACATTCACGACTAGACCAGTGATTCTGAAGCAACATCCTGACCCTTAATACTGTCAGTTTCAAGCTATCGAGCTGAAAAATCCTTGATAAGGTGAGAAGATGTCACTGCGAATCAGTTAGGTGATGTGCCTAGAGTTCTGCAATACCATTTTCTAAAGTTTTTTATGCACCATTGATTGACAGAAAAAAATCCATTTTTCTTTGCTTTCCAAGTCACTCTGTGCAATGACTGACTCTTTGATACTGTCACTTTTTAAAAGTAAACCATACAAGCCCTCATTATTTCAACTTCAAGGGGGCTTATGTCCGTTTTTTGTTTTCCACCTTCAAAGGCTTAAAAAATTGCGTTGTCATAGATTCATGCGCAAGTGCTCTGGTCGTTTGGAAATCATGGGAAAAGCTTGTTTCTTATATGGCCCAGAGTTTGGTTGCCGGATTGGAAGTGGTGCTGAGGCCTCTCCACAGACTGTCACATCCATTTGTTCTATTCCACTTGTCTCCATTGGATATTCCACAGGTGTCTGAGTATTTGATGCGCTGGCAGAAGCACCTCTTCCCCAGAATTCCCCAGGGGAAAACTTTACAGGGCTTTAAAACAAGAAATATAAAAATCAGAGATGAAGAAATACACAGCAGCAAGGTATGTCCTTTACTCTGCAGGAAGCTGAACTCAAATGCCTATTGAGAAGCATTTAAAATTCTTCCTTCCACTTCAGAAGTTTGAGGAAGTTGCCATGTCTAGTTTCTACCACCGTCTCTTGTAAAGTAAAATTCTCTCATTTGAGTAGTGAGGATATATTTCTAGATGATTGCAGAAGGAATTCTCTGTACTAACACAATTCTCTAGCGGCACATAAGTACTTAGGGTGTTCTGAAACGGTTCTAGAGGAATGGTGTACCAAAGTCACCAGACTGTGAGGCTCTATCAGCGTTCAACAGCAAGCAAATTAGTACTTCTTGTGCTGCCAAACACCATAGATTTCTCTCTAATAATGTAGTTTGTAAAACAGGATTGATGCTGGACTTCTAATGGAAGCGATAGGCTTACTGAGAAGAAAGGCCACATTTTTTATTTCTAGCACAGATATATTTTCAATTACTTGCCAAAAAGTGTATTACCAAAAAAAAAAAAAAAGGGGGGGGGGGAAAAAAAAAGATACCTGACTGGTGTCCTAGGGCTACCTATGAATCTGCGAGGTGATCGAATTTTTGGTTCAAAAGAAAATTTCTCTTTTACGCTTTCAAGTACAGATGGAGCCACATACGTAAAACCCTGCAAAACAGGAATGAATGCACTGTAACTTACAGGCAGATTTACATTCATGATCACTTGAATGGTTATGACTGGCATGAAAAAATTAAGATTATAAAAAGGAGAGTAAATGTAGACGTATGAACTTCTACTCAATTCCTGAAGCAAACAGCAGGACTTTAGGAAGGTCCTCATCTGGGTGCCTGCATATCCCAGATATTTCTACCCAGATCATAGAATCATAGAAACATTTAGGTTGGAAAAGCCCTTTAAGATCATCAAGTCCAACCATTAACCTAGCCCTGCCATTCCACCACTAGCCATGTCCCTAAGCAGATCACAGATTCCCCCAGGCACGCTTAATTTAATTAATTTTGATCTACAGAATGGACATTGTTCTCTCTGCATGACTATGAAAGCAATCACATGTCCAGGGTTCATAAAGCAAATATGAATTAGAATGCTGACGTTTCAGAAAGTAAGCAGCATTTGTTGGTTGGTTATCTATATAAAGAAGAGGTCAGCAATAATCAAACTAAGTATTTTCAAAGCCCTTAAGCATTTCAAACCTGTTGCCGAACGTGTGTTTAAAATTAGGATAGTTTGCTTCAAGTATCAGGTGGTAAGATTCAGTAGAACTAATTTACCTGGAATGCCCTACTGTTTCCAAGTAACACAACATACCTGTCCACAGTTACACACCCGTCCCAGGCTCACTTACCAGAAAGACCTGGTTGGCACTTTCACTGAGAGTAGAGTCATCTGGGCTATCAACAGGTGTCTGACGTGTAAACTTTGAATCAAACTGGCTCACATCCTCTTCAGATTGCTTTGCAAAAACAAAATGATTAAGGGTTTATATTACAGATATCAACCAAATGGCTTAGCGGTGATCAGTGTAGCCTCTGGATGGAGTTCATTCCATAGGTTTTTGGCAGAGCTCTGCTGTAGTAAAACCCTGGAGTGGTGTCGGAATCCTGTCGCTGCCAGTGGGAGGTCACTATGGGCACTGACACTGAGAAATAAAGGCAAGGGGGAGGGGCAAAAAATTATGGATCAAAAAGGAACACAAATTAAAAAGATGCCTTTAAAAAAAAAATATCTCAAATTACAGACAAAAACTTTTAGAAACACAATGCCAGTTTCTTGCAAGTTTAGCCCTCGTCAATATAGCACAGTTGCAACTATCAGTTTTTGGAAGCCTCTCCAGATAATTTCATCACATTTTTGCAGATACAGAGGAGTTTACATTGTGAGGGATAGATGAGAGCTCTGGAATAAGTGACTGTGAAGAATATTGTTTAATTCAAAGAACAACAGACATAATTCCAAGATCTCTTCTGTTGTTCATAAGTGTATCTGAAAAGGCAGTATATGCATTCATTTGTGCAGGCCTTCATGCAACCATGGAAGCACATTTTCAAAAGCTACCTACTTTGTACAAGTAACTTTCATAAAATTTGCTAATAATAGAAACCCCCCAAACTACCTTCAGTTAATTTGTTTGGAAGTATCAGTCTTGTGTCATTCTGATTTTTCATTCAAAATCGTGAGGAAAAGAAGGTCTCAGTCCCCATGCTGTAGCATGCCCAACATCAGTGACAGCTAAGCCAGTTTAAAGTGACAGTTTTAGTAGTCAGGAACTATGGGGGTAGCAATACCCATTGCTGCTGTAGCTAATTGTACCCAGAGGGGAAAGAAAGACAGACACCCCACACTATCAAAATACAAGATAGGATGATAGAGACTTATTCATCACATCACTGGTTTGAGGTAAACTTTAATTACTGCCTATAAAGCACAAGATGCATTGTAAATATTAATAAGCAAACATACAAAATGCTTCATTATGTGACTTCATTGACTTTTGCTTACAACTACTTATCCTCTTCGTTTCAACTAAGTCCTGACTTACTGTATAATGTTTAGCAGCAGAAAATCAGAGATTACTGCACTTGTGAGTCTGTTTAACCTACAGATTAGAAGCAGGAGGAATTAAAACTGAAGCAGAACCTTCTTCCTCCCAGGAGACTGAACACAAGGACAAATTAGCTCTTAGCCGATTTTTGCCACCTTCTCACAAAAAAGCAAGATGCTCTTCCAGTGACAGATAAGTGCCATGACTACAGAGTAATAAGACAGAACAGCACGCTCGTGACAGCCAGGATTTCATACCATGTGGAGACTTAAGAGGTTTTTTTAAATGCTAATATAGCATCAGTTTGGGGAGGGGGGAACCATCTGCATCAAGTAGTTTCTCTCTTTAGTTTGACAACAGTGAATCTGAGAACCAGTGACCTAAGTTGATGGATTTAACTAAAGTACCAGAAATCAACGACACTCCAGTTTGAAGAGTGAACGTTCCTCAGTTTTAGACTGCACATTGTTTAATTAAGACCTTTCCTAAAGGCATACAAGGAATATCTCACAGCATTCTGAGTACATACCAATAAGGGTTTAAAAGGCGGTTCCACCTTTCGTGCCAACAGCTCATCCCAGTTAATGTGTCTGAAGAACGGGTGAGCCTACAAGAGTTAGCAATAGCACAAAGTCATAATGCACTTTCTGGCTATAAATCACAGAAATGTAAGAATTAATAAGCATGTTCTTTTCAGTCCCTCTCTGTAGCGTCTTTCCAAAATCACATAGGGGTCTAGTGCCATATACTCTGCAGCACTACATCGGAGTAGCTGGAAGAGCTGAAAATTGATACCATACCATAAACGTACATCCCTATCATGTTTGCCTTGAAAGTATTAGAAAAAGTCAGCCGACATGCAAAATACCTCTACGTTTTTCAACTTTAAAAGTTAGATATCTATCTAAAAATAATGACAAAACACTGTATTAATGACAAATTACCAGAACTGTGAAATAAGGAGGACTCTCTAGTACATTGTTAATCTCACCACAAAAAAAGTCAAGCTGGAAGCAACAAGAACTAGGCCTCTGCCTTAACTTTTAACTATGCAACACTGAATGCAAGCTACAACACTTTTCCCTTGAAAGAGCTGCACTAAATGCAAGGGATAGCAGGTTTTTTGTCAGACTGCCAGGGTAGCATTGCTCTTACATGGCTGACTGTACAGTTAGCATTATGCAACTATTAGAAACGATGTCCTGGAAGACAGAGCTAAAGAATAAAAGTGACTTTCTAAAGCTCGAATTATCAAACAGGTAGACAGCTGCTTTTGTTAAGCTTTAAAGCATTCAAATTTTGATAAGTTGTCACATGTGGCTGCCTTTTTGCTCCTTATGCTTCAAGACAGACATACTCTCCTTCCCTGATGTACCCTCAAAGCTCTTCTATTTTCAATGAGGTAATTTAAGGATTCTCAAGTGGAAGTTACCTGAACTTCTCCAGCATCTCCAGGACCAGCTCCTAGACGTGAGGCAGCGTTTCTTTTTAGCAGCTTAAAGAGAAATAATATCCAAAAAAGAAAAATTAGTTATGCCGTTATGACTAGACTAGTTCTGACATGAATCATCATTTGAAAGAATACCACGCAGAACGAACACAGAACAATCAGAAAATCGGTATTCATTAGAAAACAATTGTATTTCAAGGAAAATCACTTTCTGTACCACGCAAAGACAAGACTGACTTAGTAGTAGTAAAACAAGCATGGACTGAATAGTTATAGTGGTATCATTATATTTCTATTTTCTACATATACACGTAGTACTGACATTCATTAAAATTCTACCTTTTTAAGCAGATCTCTGGCTTCTTGTGTGAGGTAGGGAGGCAAGTTGAGTTTACACTTGAGAATCTTGTCAATTGTTTTCTTTCTGTTCTCCCCAGTGAAAGGAGGCTAGAAAGCACCATTGTAATGGGAGGAAAAATAGGACTTGTTCAGGTCTCTTATTTGTGTACACAGAACTCATTTCAGTAATTTATAAAGCAGATAAAATTACTGCAAATGGGACTTCTAAAGAACTGTTTGGGTGAGAGCAGCTCATGACTGTAGTCAACATAAGTGTACCCATACTTTAGTTACAGTTTGTATATATACAAATGTATATGCATTTATACATGCATCTGAATTAGAATACAGGTAACTACAAAAGCTATGAAGAAAAATACATGCAATTATAACTGTGCACCTACTGCTCCAGTCAGCATGTCATACATTAATGCCCCCAAACTCCACCAGTCCACAGCACGATTATGCCCACTCCTCATCAAGATTTCAGGGGCCCTATAATCAGAAAAATTGAAAACATGAAAGTACTTTAACAAGCTTCATACTAATGCTGACTACTAGTTTTAAAACAAAACCACATTTATCAAGTAAAATTTCCATAAGTGACTGAACATATGAACCATCAGTTAAAAAAGGCAAAATGTAGCCATTACCCCCAGACCAGAGTAATACTTTTCTATTTCATCATGCAGCTCACATGTATTCAATTGTTCCACAGAATGTATGTGTGACTGTTCCATCATGAATAGATTCTTTACATAATCCGAAGTCAGTCAATTTTACATGACCTGAAATTAAATATATAAAAATTAAGACTTGCCAGAATTCTGACATTTGTGTAAGTAACATTAAAAAAATAGGAATTTTTAACATTGATATGTCATAACTCTGAACTACTACCTAGGTATCTTCAGTGGTCTGACATACAGCTATAAAACAGAATGAGGTAATCACACTTACAGATGAAACCTCTGCATTATACCTGCGTAAGAAAGCGTTGCCACTACCAGAACTTATTCACATAGACAAATGTATTTCAACATAAAGATTGTAGAGTATCATTTAGATAAGAAAGTAGGCTATCGAATTTTACTGCTTGCTTCAAACTTCAACAAATGGTAAAGTGCCCTGAATAATTCAGTACAAAGACTAAGACTAAGTAAATAAGTTCTTTAAGATAACATGAAGGTATCTGATGGTACAGATTGGATGGTACAGTGGCAACTAATCAGTGTCATATAGTCAATGTAACAGTGCATTCAGGAATTGCTGCTACTGGGTAAAGCGCCAACAGCTGGGTAAGTCATTGCAGCTACAGCTGATTTGGCATCCTACCTAAATTGCCTTTCCTAACTAATGTCTTCGGTCATCCCCATTACTAAAATGTCACTGACACTACACTGAATACACAGATCTTTATGTACTTTACAATGACCCAGCAGAAGAAAAATTTCAGAGCTGCAGAAATAGCAAGTCAACCATTCAAAAAATGGCTGTCTATACTCGTGGAGCTTGCTGTGGCTTATTAAAGCTGAAGAAGCTGTGTTTAAGGGCAAGCAATTAGCTTTGGCAATTCCTCAGTTATACCAAGAATGATAACAAACGTGCTGTTGTTCTAAGGAAATTCATCTAAGAGTGAAGCGTGGTGACCTTTGAAGAATTGTTTTCAAATGACTGGCAACGTAACTGTTACTATATTTCTACCTTGATGATTAAGCATGATATTTTCTGGCTTCAGATCACGGTAGATGATTCCTTTTTGATGCAAGTGCCCCAGTGCCATTGAGATTTCTGCCAAGTAAAAGCTGAAAGGAAACATATGCCACAAAATTAGACATATTCAATCATGCAAAGCATCTTAAGCACTAACACTATTACGTACATAGCAACAGTTCCTTGAAAGTATTATTAGAAGTGTATGAGAGAATAAATGAGAGAAACGATGATGCCTTTGAAGTTGGTTTGCCACAAGGCATACAGACTGCAAGATGAACTAGAAAATTACGCCATTAGCATTAGGTTTACCTGTTCAGTAGTTATCTTATCATGAATATAGTTGGAGGAATTTGAATGTACCAGTTAGTGGTTAAAATACGCTTCAATCTGTATTACCACATCTAGATGGCAAAGTTGGAGAAAAAAAAATGAAGCTAAGAAGGTAACTGGCAGCACCCAGTGTGCTATCTGTGGAACAGTATTACATCAGAGCTTTTCTAAGGCGTTATCAGCATGCACTGTAGGAAGGTACAACTGTATTCAGTTGTGTGATGCCTAATCAATATGGGACAATTTCAACTTTTTTATACGTAAAGTATCACGACTCAAAAGGCTTTTTCTCCTTCATTAGCGTAACTACCTTTATCACTTCACACATCTGATCGTTAGAGTACAGCCATTACAGGGACTTGGAAATTCTGTAACTGGTTGGCAAAATTGTGTGTGGATCAAGATCAAAAAACCCTGCATTTACAAGTCTTTCACAGTCCTTTCTCCAACACCTCAAACACCTCCTTTACCACAACCCTATGTAATACAGCCTCAATCAGCAACCAGCAAAGGACCCTCTACTGTATTAAGACTGGCACAAACAGGTAAGTACAGAACACGTGTGTCTTCCCAAAACCCAGTTAACTGCTCTTTTGGCTAAGAAATGAATGAGTAGTTACAGTTTTTCAAGTCAGAATGTATCGTTTAAGCAGTTGGAAAAAAAAAACCCAAACCTGTTAATTCACCCAAATAGTTTCACTTACCAAGCTGTATCTTCCATAAATATCCCTTCTCTCTCTAACTGCATAAATAGTTCTCCTCCTGTCATGAGAAAAATGACATTGATCTCTATTAAAGCGCATTCTATCATTTTTAGTCAGTCAAAAGTCTATTTCCTAGAGTAATCGACAGGTATTCTGTCCTGCTCCAGAATTTACTATTCTGATATTCTCAGTCTATCAACTGAAGAAACGCCCAAAGAAATCAAAACAGCACGTGGAAAAAAGTAACAGCATTTCTGTTCCTGTTTTATCCTATTGTTACAACTTGAGCAAATTGCTTCTAATCTGTGTCTGTTTCTATCCATCAAGTAATGCTTTTGTGTTTCACAAAGAACCCGCAAGGACTAAAACCTCAGGTACTCCATATGACTGCATAGAATCTAAGTGTAACATAGAGGAATTACAAGCCTGATGGAAGAAAAGGTATTAAAAATCTCCCTCTTTTATACTGTCATGAAAAAGAACTACTTTACGTTTCGTTCCACTTTATTTTATTGAACTAGAAGGTTTATTTATGTTATTCTATGTATTATTAATGCTAACCATTTTTAAGACACCACGCCAATAGTTAGCTGGCTTTTTATAAGCAGAGTAAGAAATCCAAATTCTCAGTTATGTAAGATACTAAGAAGCAGGTAACAGAATTTCATATACTGACCACTGAGATACTCAAGGATGAGGTAGAGTTTTCCACCAGTCTGAAAGGCATAAATTAAGTCTACGATGAAGGGATGTTTCACTTCCTCCAGTATATTCCGCTCTGCTTTTGTATGAGCTGTATCCTTTGCATTCCTTACAATCATTGCCTACAAAAAGCAGAGACGTCAGCATAACAACATGCTAATCAAGGCAGACTCTTATATTTAATTCCCTTCTGAGTTCAACAAATCACAAGACTACATATGATTCAACAACATAATAAAAAAACCCAAAACAAACAGAAGAAAATTTCACCATGATACATACATGACAGGTTTCTTGCAGAAGTTTAATTCTTTATTTATTTCATAGAATCATATAATAATTTAGGTTGGAAGGAACCTCCTATTTAAATTAGTTGCCAAGAACTACACAGACAGAAAATTTAGTTAAAGACTAATTATCATTCCAACTGTACCTGGATAACAACTGTATATATCACAGATGAAGTTCAATTCTAGGTATATTATATAATTAGGTAATTGTAACAGCTAAAGGGAAGGATAGATTTTTTTAGATTCAGACAGCAGTGAAACGTGAACATTCAGGTTACCTTTTTAAGAACTTTCATGGCAAATATTTTCCCGGTGTTTGCTCCAGTTACTTTTCGTACTTGAAATACCTAAACAACACCAATACAACAGCAATCATGTATTATGACCACATTAGACATCTGAAGTTAAAAACAAAGTTCTGCACGAGAGAGATGAGATCAGCTACAAACTGCAACGCAGCCTGAAGGAGAAGAGGTAGGGATTGGAACCAGAACCAGTTTGGGACATTTTCTACTGCCACCAGCTGGTGAGGCTCTGCCAGTGACCTCGGTCCCACGACACCAACCTTGGCAGCCCCGAGGTTACCTTCTGGTAGAATGAACTTTTCAGAAAATGGGATGGGAAGATTAGACCTTCCTGAAGGCAGCAAGCAAGCACTTTAACCTCCTTCAGCATAATGGATTTACTTCTAGAGAAAAGAGTTCCTTACCTTTCCATAGCCACCTTTGCCAAGCACGCGTAGTAACTCAAAGCACTCTGGTCGGATCTTTTCTGGACCTCTGTTTACACTAGTTTCTGAAATCTCAAATTTTTCACAATGTTCCATGCCACTGGATAAAACCGAAACAAGAATATAAGACTACCTGGCACTGAAAAATGATCAGATGAAAGTAAGCAAGCAAATTACTTTTTGAAAGCATACAGTATATCTGACATAACTGAATGACTGCTTTGGAGATTTGGAGAATTTTCAGCATCAGAACTTTTATTTAGCTGTGTGCAAAGCAGTAAGTTGCAACTTGCACAGAGAAGATCACCTGCAAATTTGGGGGATTTACAGTATCAAGATTTCCTTCAGATTCCTTCATTTTTCTGTGTAATAAATCTCTGTATTACACCACAATTAAGTTTAAAGGACCAAAGTCTCAAACTGACTTAGAAATTCCTACAAGACCCCAAGTAAAAGCAAGGCTATAAGGTGTGGTTAAGTTTCAAATCACAATCAGCAGCCCCAACAGTCATGGTAAGGCTTCAATAAGACAAGTATCTTGTAGAAAAAGCTGTAACAAAAAAAACTTGCCACAAAAGAAGACAAAACCATAATTTAATGATGCTTCTAAATTATGCCACAGTTCTGCAAAAGACTAACAGATTGATTCTGCTAAAGTAAATGTGACTGAACTGGTTTAACTATCACTGCTTTCTTCTCACAACATGGTACGCTGAAACAGTCTGGAAATGAAGTAATGCTAAAGGTTGCTGCTTCCTGAACTTCAAATCAGTACTTCTGAATTCTCATCTGCTTCAGACTGCTATGCAAATCTGCAGCTGGAGCCTTCATAAAGTGAACAGAACATACAATGTCCTGCAGACAGTGCATTACATTGATATTAGAAATATTATTCAAGTACAATAGATAATGTTAGGAGAAACAAGGATTAAAAGACAACAGCAAGTTTTGCCAGAATTTTTTTTTATTATTATTGTTTTATTTCAAGATACAATTCACAAATTTTAACGTGAAGAAATAGCGAAACGACTAGAAACAACTCAAAATTGAACAAGAATGACAAAGGTCTCTATTTAACAATGTAACAAAATTAGAAGTTATATGTAGTTGGCATGAATGGTACAGAACATTTTGTAGCAGCAACTTACAGGTCATATTGGCCAACTCCTCCATGGTCCATGCTCTCACTTAATTGACCCTGGGGATGGGAGGGGTAGAAGGAAGATTAATTATAATGAAAGAAAAAAAAAAAAAAGCTGTGTTAAAAATAAATGCACTGATGTGTTTTTCAACTTCTTAGTTGGAGTTATAATTTATATAATTAAATAAGCCTAAAGGTCAGGAACAATAAATTATCTGTAGAACATAAGAAATCTATAAAATTCTGTGTAAGATTTGCAATACTTCCATGTATCTCCAACAGTGACACATGGAACCACTGTTTTACCCGACTGCATTGTTACACAATCACTTAAATATTAGAGGTAACAATTTCACACACCCCCAAGTAAATTTAAAAAATGTTAAGGTACCACTTTTTTTTTTTTTTTAAGGGCGCTCTTACAGTTGAAGTTAAAAATCCTATTACGATATTATGCAAATTATAACAACAGTAAAGATTCTGTGAATAGATGAACTGGGATTCACACGCACTAGAAACAAATTATCTACTGAGAAGGTTTTATTATTCTCTATTGATAATGATCAAATCCCAATAGGAATGAAAGAATTAAGCTTTACTCTGACGTTAAATACCTTTTCTGACCAATAATCATTCAGACAGATTAATGCATGCAAATATTACTAAAGAAGGCTCAAGCACTTCAACGTCAGAACCAGTCACCATTAAAGAACGTAGTTCAATTTTGAAGAGAGATTTTCTCCAAAGAATTTTCAACTTGATCCCTTATGCAAGATAATACTTCCCTATAATTGTGGCTCTACCTGGCAAAAGAAGTGCAAACCAAGCAGACAGCTGGAATGAACGCAAACAGAATCTGATAGGCAAGCTTCTAATAAGCTTTATGCTATACCTTAGCTACCTTGATATTTTTATTTTTAGAAGTATGTACATAAAATAAAAACTGCAAGGAACAGCCTGGAATCTACAGGCTGAATATCAACCTATTGAGTGATGTGTGAAATTCAGAGAATCAGAAGGAAAAAAAAAACCAACATCAAGATCCGCAAAAAACCAGATCAAGCCACAGAGCTGTTTTTAAGTATTATATAAGCAAAAACTCTAACCAAAGAAAATTAGAAACTTTCAGTAGCTTCCAAACCATTTCAAGTTTACAGAGGCTGGTTTATTTTGGTGGGTGATCTAGAGGGGAATTTAACTCCTGGTTCCACCTACTAGCACCACAAGCAATTATGGAGTCCCAAAGTTCAAGTTTGTTTCCAGGTCAGAGAGTTGCAAGCTCATGTCCTCTTGGTAACAATTTGTTAGACAAATCCAGCTTATTGACATCTCTTTCACAATAAAACCCACTAAAGCTGCCCTTGACCCCACTGTCAGATGCCAACAAACAAATTAAAAAAAATTCAACAAACACAGAGAATAAACACCCAACATGTTCCTAGAACAACTTCTCAAGTTACCCAATGGTTCTGGCAAAGTTCACATGCTATTCTTGCCCCTGTGAACTATGGTTTCCATTCTCAGTACTAACTTGAACAAAATTTACTTCAGGTATCATTCCACTATTTTCAGGATTTCTCCTCATTTCACATTAACGAAGAAATGCAATGGAATTCTGGCCAGAAGGCTAACAGTCCTTCAGTATATACTTATTGTTTCATTACAAATACAAAAATTAAGGCTGTTTTTTTTCCACCACAATAAATTAACGCAAACAACCATATGGAGTATAGTTAGGAGGATGGTTAGGAGTAAACTCTCTATTTAAACTATACTTCAGATTTTCTAGAATGGCCGTGCCTATTCAAAACTAGAGCTGATCTCTTCTTGCTACTACCAAGCTTAAGCCTTTTGGCAGGTACCAGGGACCAGCACCACCGAGATTAAACAAGATAGTCCCAACTTCACACCTTGCTCACTTCCAGTTGAATGGCCTCAACTGCTCTGGCTGCAATGGCTTTCTGATCCCTGTAAGACCCGCACAACGCCTCGAGATAACTGTCAGTTAAACATTCCTCCCCTGATGCTCCCCCTTCTCCCCTGCTCTTACATTCCCTGCTTTTCACTTCTGTTTTAATCTCAAGTCCATTCTCATCCCCCTTTATCTGTTTGCCAAAAGACACTTGAGAAACAAATTAGGTGGCCAATTCATGTCCATAGTTCTGCCATAAAAATTTCAGTCATAGCAATTTGCCACAATCCACAGTAACTACTGAGTTTTTTTAATTAGTCCCCAAGACAAAATTATTGGAACGTGAGAGAGAACAAATGGAACTTTCTTGCCATCCCCCTTAGAACCTGCTCTTGGCAACATTGACAGTGTGATGCAAGTGACATTTTTTTTAAGCCAAGTACTTTATTGATTATTGAGGTGACAGACAGTGCTTTTTTCTGCAGGTTGAGAAGTGTTCAAGCCTTCAGCTGTCAAATCATGCCTCTACAGTTTATATGCAGCGTGGGTATTCCAACTGTGATACAGAATATCTCATTCTCTCAAAGACTCCAAGACTGTCATTAGTATTTAAACAGCAAAAAAATAAATGCAGTAGCAGTTTAAGCAACAGCAAATGTTTAATATACAAAACAATATAAAAAAGCAACAGTAGCACTAGAAAAATATAAACAGATGTTGCGATAAAATTCCCCAAAAGCCTTAACAGAATCCACGTGAACATTATAAAATGACAAACTACAGATTACAAGGTGAATCATTTACGAAAGCATGGGATGAAGATGCACGTTGATCCATACAGACATCTAACGCAGCATTTTAGAGCTTTGCTTTTAATTTTGCCGCTAGAGCAACGACTTTATACAGTTCCAGAAAGATTAGCGTTTCTGCACTGACGTTAAAACATGTGACAAGGGGGAAAAAAAAAAAACAAACAAAAAAACCCCAACCAAACCACAACCCCGCTGCGGCACTTGTGCTAGGAAATCCAACGCAAAACTTCCAAGGGAAAAAAGCTCCTGCAAGTTTGGCGCAGCCCCCACCCGCCTGCCAGCCGGAGCGCCACCGCTGCCCGGCCGCCCTCGGCGGGGAAGCCCTGCCAGCCGCCTGCCTCGACCCCGCTCCTGCCTACGGGCGCGGATCGTGACTCCCCGGCCGCCTCCCGGGCGCTACGAGGGCCGGGCCGGGCGCGGAGCCCGCCGCGGGCGCAGCGCTGCCTCCCATCGGCGCAGCTGCCGGGGCAGCGCGGCCGGCTCCTGCCCGGCTCCGCGGAGGCCCCGCCAGGCCGCGCCGCTCGGCTGCCGGCGGGATGCCCCCCGGCGCGGGCCCGCGGGCCACCGGCCGCTCCCTCCCCTCAGGCCTGCCCCCGGCGCCGCTCCCCGCAGCGGCCTCCCGCTCCTTCCCCGCGCCGCGCCGGCTCGGGCTCCCCCCTCTCACCCCCTCCTCCAGCTCCTCGTCCGAACCCGCGTCCTCAGGCTGGTCCAGGTCGATGTCGAACACGCCCGCCATGGCGCGGGAGCGAGCCGCGGCGCCGCCGCCCCTTCCTGGCTGTGCTGGGTGCGCGGGGCCTGGGCCGCCTCATGGGCCCGCACCCCCCAACTCCGCCACGGACGCCATCACCGGCTGCCCGGCCTCAGCGCGCCTGCGCCCCCGCCCCGACTCCGGGGCCCGCGCAGGCCCACAACTCCCTCCGGCATTGGCCGGGGCCGCACTGAGCATGCGCAGCGAGGAGAGCGCAGGGCGGACGGGCGCGGTGCCGGCGCCGAGCATGCGCAATGGCCACCCGCATGCCTTGCTCCTGGCACGGAGCGTGCGCAGAGGGCGCAAGCGAAGCCGCTGGGTAGGAGCATGCGTACAACTCCTGGTGAAGCCCAGAGGACTGACCCTTGTTCCCGACCTGCCCGGAGTCCCTTCTGAGCATGCGCAAAGCGGGTTGTTCGAAGGCGCGTCTCGGTCCGACCCGGCGGGGAAGGGGATCGAGGAGGTCGGCGCTGCGCATGCGCCGTCCGCGCCCGAGCGCCTCAGCGGGGGGGTCAGTAGGGGGGGCCGGGGGCCGGGGCCCCGGGGAAAACCGGGGGGAGGCCCGGGCGGGAGGGGGCCGGGGAAGAGAAAGGCTCTGGGGCGGGGGAGGCGGCCGAGTGACGTGAGGGCCGGGGCGGGACAGGCACAGTTCGGGCGGGGAGCGCGGGAGGGTCGGGGTCGCACGCGTGGGGTTGGACACGAGCCTTCTCTTGACATCGTTTACGGATTGATTTATTTTCTGCTGTGAGGAATAACGGCCTGGCTGTAACACACAGGCTGGCCTTAGGCTGTGAGGTGCAGCCTGGTGCTGAAATCAAGCACGGGGATCAGAAATAGCACATACCTGCCTGGAAAAGGCAGCAGGATCGAGTTACAGGCCCTGGCAGTTGTCCAAGGAATGCTGTTGCAGAAGTGCTCCGGCACAGCTGGGACGATAATGAGAAATAGCAGCCCAGAATAATGAAGTGAGCTAAAAAAATTGACCTTGTTTCTGTGAAAGGAGAAAAGTGAGAAACCAGAGCTACTGCAAAATGCTGACTGGGGCGGGGGAAGTCAAAAAACATACCGGTACCAAGTCAAAACCTTTGCTCTCCGTGGTGGAAGCAAGGGGAATGCTCTAGGGAATCCTTTTGTCACCTCAGCAGATTTTGGCATCAGGCCCATCACAGTACAGGACTGGAAATCAGCTAGATTTTTGAACAGCCTTCACATTTCTAAAGGCATATGGTCCATTCATACTATGCCGATTATGCTTTTACAGCCCAACCCTATAACTTTGTTGGAGTTATAATTGTTTATATCCTGCCTTACTAAAGCAAAAGTAAGAGAGACTTTGCTTGCTGTAGGGTTGGTTTCAGCCCATTGAGATGCATAGCAACAGTAAACAGACGGATTTCCTGCAAACTGCCATCTGCGTTCTTCTGATGTTCAGGAGAAAGTGCTGACAGTCTGCTTTTCCCCAGAAATAGCCAGTAGTTGTAGCGTAACCTTTTCCTTCTCATTAGAGGTTCTCAAAAAATTTTAAAACTTATCAGAAATCCACTTGTCAAAACTTCCCCCCCCCCCCCCCCACTTTTTCACAGGTACTAAAGGCATACTTTTCTTTTTTTTTTTTAGGCTTAAATACAAAGTGAATAAGAATGTCAATAGTCACAGTCCAGCTTGGCCAGTGTGGTAATCAGATTGGTCATGAGGTGTTTAATGCTATCTGCAGTGATGTCCATGGCACACATGGGCTGTGTTCCAAGAAGGAGAATGAATCCTACTATGATGCTTGCAAGGAACGTTTTTTCAGTGAGGAGGAATCTGAAGGTACGGCACTTAGGTGTTTCTTTCCCACAGAAGGCCTGGTTTCCAGCCTCATACAGATAAGAATAGAGAAATAATAAAAGTCTTTTACCTTCAGTCTTAAAGAATTGTCACAACCCTCAGCCTTCACAACATTGCTAACAACCATGGAAGCAAAATCAGTGCAGTAATGTGGGTGAGACCACAGAGCAAGTCTGCCAGTAACGCAGCTGGGAACTGAGCATATATGCACACATAATCCTGCCTTCCAAACATCTGCATTTTCTACTGTAGATAGATTATACCATGGAGTAGGGCCCAGAGTATCTGAATTTGGTGTTACTAAATGCATTAAGTGGTTTCTTTCCAGGAAGATCTATGGTCTCTAGAGTTCAGATTTGTCTCTGGAACAATAGATCGTTCTCCAGAAATCCAGGGCATTGCCAAGCCCTCTTTTCTGTACCTGCCTGTATTGTCCCATTAGTAGTTTGGTTTATGTGGGTGGGAGGAATAAATTTGGGCCGTGGTGCAAGTCTGTCCATCTTACGTAAACAAGTTCTAATATTGGCACATTATTCTTAGTTTTGTTTTTCTTCCTATCCAGTGCCTGTTGCCCGGGCTGTGCTTGTTGACATGGAACCTAAAGTAATCAGCAAAACCTTATCAATAGCTGCCAGGTCTGGCTGCTGGAAATACGATGATCGGTCACACTTCTGTCAGAAGCAAGGGTCTGGGAACAACTGGGCAAATGGGTATGAACTATTGTTTCAAGTTTCACTAAGGGAACTGTAGAGGCTAATGCACTGTCTAGACTCTCTAGGAGCAGTACTGTTGCAGCTGATTGAGGTACAGAGTATGTAACATTACCCTGATTGATTTTTAAATTAGAATGGCAATATATATACCAGCGAAATTTCTAAACTGCTTTTTGCAAGGTGAGATTGGTATTTACAGTGAAAAATGTAACATTTTAGAATAGAATGAATATATTTGATTTGACAATAGGAAACAATAAGCACAGTTTATAGGCAGCTGTTTTGCAAAATGTCACAGCTGAGGATTGTTTACTGCAGTGACATAATGCCAGGTTATATAAATAATAATCCATTATGAATAGCTTCAATTTACTGCTTTTATTTTGATATAACCTGCCATGTCTCGGTGTTTTGTCTTTTATTCAACAGTTACTCTGTTCACGGACCTAGACACAAAGAAGTAATAATGAATCTGGTACAAAAAGAAGCAGAGAAATGTGATCGACTCGGTGGATTTTTCACAATAATGAGCATGGCTGGTGGTACAGGATCTGGCTTGGGAGCATTTGTGACCCGGTGTTTAAGAGATGCTTTTCCAACCTCATTTATACTAAACCATGTTATCTGGCCCTACGGCACTGGTGAGGTGAATGTCATGTTTCCCAGAGATATTCTACAAGTTTTTAATCATGGTTTACTTTTAAACATAAAATACCTGCAGCTGAAATAAAAAGTAAAATGTATCTCTTTTCTATTTTAAAGGTTCAACATGACAGAAAGTAACACAGCTAATTCATTGTTTGCCTAATATTTGGTACATGTCATTTCACCAAAAAAAAAAAAAAAATTATTGAAGTGCTAAAGTATAATACAGTTACATGAGAAGCTCTATTAGCTAACTAGAAATCTCCTGTTATGGTAGTATCTCAGCATTGTAATCAGCTCCCACACAGATTTTATTCTGGCATGTTTGTATGAGCTGGGAAGGATCACATGATTTTCACAGGTCTTGCTCTCTTTTCATGAAAAAGCTCCGCTACCTCCTGACCTGAGTCGACACTGGCAAAGAAAATTAATCACTTCCTAAATCATAACTGAGGAAATGACAGTAGCCAGAGGATTATAAACTAGAAAGAGATTAAGTTCATAGAATCATAGAATGTTTTGGGTTGGAAGGGACCCCTAGAGGTCATCTAGTCCAACCCCCCTGCAATGAGCAGGGACATCACTAACTAGATAAGGTTGCTGGCAACGCGTTCCAGTGTTTCACCACCCTCATTGTAAAGAATTTCTTCCTTATAGCCAGTCTAAACCTACCCTGCTTCGGTTTAAAACCATCCCCCCTTGTCCTGTCACAGCTGGCCCTACTAAAAAGATTTTCCCTGTCTTTCCTATAGGCCCCCTTTAAGCATTGAAAGGCCACAATCAGGTCTCCCCTCATCCTTCTCTTCTCCAGGCTGAAAAACCCCAACTCTCTCAGCCTGTCCTCATAAGAGAGGTGCTCCAGCCCTCAGATCATTTTTGTAGCCCTCCACAGTTGTCTGACTCTCATTTGTGTGTGTTTTTTGTTTGTTTGTTTCCAGGTCATTGTTCAAAACTACAACTCTGTTTTGACCCTGTCACATCTGTACCAGTCATCAGACGCCCTCCTTGTTCACGAAAATGATGTCATCCACAAGATCTGTGCTCAGCTGATGAATATTAAACAGATCTCTTTCAGGGATGTAAATCAAGTCATTGCACATCAGCTGGGGAGCATTTTCCAGCCCACTTACACAGCAGAAGGTGGCTTACACTATAGCAGAAACCCATTAGGTATCTAACGATAATATAGTTACCTAATGCATTCTCACACATATTTCTGTAATCATTTCATGTTGTGAATTTAAGTTCTTTGATCTCTTTACTCAAGTACTCAGATACATCCCAAGTTTTAAGATAGGAAAAGTGAAGCAAAAGACTAAATTAGATGTTCAATCCCAATTTTGTAGCAGAGTCAAAAATAGAAGCCCAGCTTCTGGTTTCATTCGTTACCAAAAGAACCCTGTTTCTCCTTTTTCAAGTGATTACAGAGATCTTTGTACCTATTTACATTTCAGAGAAATTTGTGCAGGACAGTAATTTGGACCGAGTTTTACATTTCACATTAGGTTAGGAGCGTGTATAAACTGAAACAAAATGAGAGTTTTGTGTTTCGCTCAGGCAGAAGACAGGCTAGCATACAACTTGGTAGAAACAAGCAATAGGCTGACATTTGTATTTTCAAGGAATTAGAGAAAGTTACCCACACTACCAAGAGTTTTGCTTCTGAAATTAAGCTTTCACATCTGTCTGTCAATCTCTTGCAGTGCAAAGGGTCTTTGAGATTTTGAGACTATAAAGCAAGATGAGTCTAAATTGTAAAATAAGAGCTACTTGTACAAGAGTGTTTGTACAGTACGTAGCAAGTTTGCATTACTTTGTGTGGCCATATATTTGTCAAATTAAAACTTGATATATCCTTTTTTTCTTACCTTAAATTGCTAGATCTTTCTAAAATTCCTCACTCTCTCCTACTATTTTAGCTAGCCTATGCAATATTTTTGTCAAACGTGAGCAGCTGTTAATTTCTTCTTTCAGGAGACTTAATGGAGACGTTAGTTCCACATCCCGAATTCAAGATGTTGGGTCTTCGTAACATACCTCAGATGCCTGAAAACTCCCTCGCTTACAGCGCGTTCAGTTGGCCTGGACTCATCAAACATTTAAGGCAGATGCTCATTGCTAATGCTAAAATGGAGGAAGGTAAAAAGCATTCACTCATCTTCAGTCCCTATCACTCTCTAAGTATTTATTTTTACAGATGAAATAAAGCTTATTGTGTTGTGGAGCTCACTGACTAGCTTTAGTCAGTTCAGAAATGAGCTGCTGCCCTCAGACAGCAGGAATTTTCCTCTACATAGCCAGCTGCTCCTTTAACTATTCACTCAGCTGCCACAGCAGCTCCTGGCTTGCTCCTGTTTTTGCTCCCAGACATCTCGGTTAATTATAACTATTGAAAATACGCAAACCAGTTTTTGGCCGTGCACTTAATTTACATGATTCATTTGGAACATTCCTTGGATAGTTAGTTCTGCTATGCTTTTTCTTTTTACACCTTCTACTAATAAAAATCACGCTTAGCACTCCCATATCGTTTACATGGGGAATTCAGTATAGCTTCCAGTTATGCAAAGAATGGGCTGGCAGATTGCTAAGTATAGAAACAAATATCCATTTTCTCTAGTAAGACTGGCAACTACCAGGCAAATACTGCTGGATTAGCACTGCTTTTCTCTAAGAATTGTGTAATTGCTGCTTAACTAACGTGCAGAAGCTACAAACTACAATATAATCATCTCAGCTTGGGGCACAGTGTTAGTTACCATCTGACTCCTCAGCTAGTCTGAAACCGTATTTCATGAAACATTAACTTTCTTTTATATCTTTTGTGCCAAAATCCCATAGGTATTGATTGGCAAGTACGACCACCACGTCCAGGCTCCTCCATCCCCTCCAGTCATTCCACAGACAAGCCGCTGCATTTCAATACTTCCATTGCCAACCTGGTTATCCTGCGAGGAAAAGATGTGCACAGCGTAGACTTAGGTAAGAAGGAAAAACACAGCGTCTCAAGTGATTCTTGTTTCACATCTCACTGTTCTCTTTGCAACCATATCTGATGAAAGTGAAAAAAAAATTCAGGCTGCATATTTGGCTAAGGTCAGTATTCACTCTAGAAACGTTTTAATGTCCAAGGCCACGTTGTCTAATTGCTTAGGGCTGTTGTGTTTACAACTGAGACTTTGGTGTTTCCTGAAGCACTTCAGGGAAGGATGAAGAGACTGAAGTCTGTATATATGGTAGGATTCTTGGCTATATTGTCTGAAAATATATTTGACTGCTTCTGGAATGGTGAATATAGCTTGCAGATGAAGTACCAATGCTTCTAGATAATGTGATGAATCTGTTTAAGAGAGTTACATTTTGAACAGGCTGACCACTCTGCAGATTTTTTTTCAAGGCCTGAATTAATCTGCCGAGCATTGATTAGGTACCACATGACTGCTGAAGTAGCGATGTAGGAGCTTGTAGCTTTACATTTGTCAAAAGGGCTGTCTCATTTCTGCTACAGGAAGTTTCCAAGATCCCTCCTTATACACATCGTGGCTAAATCCTCGGGACGCTTTTAATGCATGGAAAACACCAAGAGCGTTTAACAAGTATGAAAAGTCTGCTGCATTGGTCAGCAATAGCCAGTTCCTGCTGAAACCTCTTGACAATGTTGTAGGAAAAGCTTGGAATATGTTTGCTTCCAAGTAAGTGAAAATAATTACACTGAAGGTATTGGCAGTTATAAATGAAGTATCAGTGTCAGCAAAATCACGAAGACTGTTCCCACACTTCAGTGGAAACATTTTTATGCTTGAAACACGATGGCAGGGTGAGGAACACAGAACAGTGCTTATGTTCTCTGGATGAGACCACATATCCTAGTGCTGTCAATTTGACTATTTTCTCTGTATTAAAATTCCCTAAATTTAGTGCATTCCAGTGTGACCATTCTAAAAATAACACATAGAAACTCTTTTACTGATCATGTAATTTCTGAATTGTGTACAGACATGCTGCACAGTTCAGGAAACAAGCTCCTGGCTCAGTTCAAAAGCATTTAGGGGATTTGTGTGTTTACTAAGGCTCCCATGCTATTAGCTTGATTTTTCATTAGAACCAAGAAATCTAGAAAATAATTGCCTCTTTACTTTGATCATCATTAAACCAGGGTTACTGCGTGTCACAGCAGAGGTCTGCTAAACATGAGTTTCTAGCACAGGAATTCTGCCATTTAAAGCCAAAGGAGGAAAGCTGTGTCCACTAGCTTCGCTCTGAGTTTTACCACCTGTTACAAAAACACCAGTGATGAGAAGCAAGCTATCCTGCACACACAGGTTTAGACTTTGCGTCTCAAATCTATAAATTACTTTTCTCATTTAACAATCACTTCTCCTTCCATTTCCCAGTTAGCCCAGTTTTGTTAGCTGCAATTTTGTTTCCTCAAGCAATACACAAAGTTATAAAAGCCATTAGAAACAACTCATGACGTTGATAAGAATGAATTACAAAATGAGTTCAGGAGAGCACGGTAGAAACTAACCAGCATGGTTATTGGGTGGAAACCAATCTTCAGGTGAAGTTGTTACAATAACTATACAGTGTGATTTAATGTGTGGGATTCTTTGCTGATTTCTAATGTCTAATCCATTCTCCTACTGTGACTTCAATACGCAGAGCCTATATCCACCAGTACACTAAATTCGGAATCGAAGAGGAAGATTTCCTGGACAGCTTCACAGCTCTTGAACAAGTTATCTCCAGTTACACCATCCTTTGATTTTTTTGAAGTGGTCTGGAATAGAGCTTTCCTGAAAGAACCCAGCACTAGAAAACCTTCTATCAACTTACTTCCTGAAGTATATAAATTACTGCACTGTAGCTGTTTTTCAGTCTTGTAAGCAGTGTGTGCATGTGACAGTAGTAAGAACTGAATCAGAACTGAGTATATTCGTACGGGCAGGTATTATTTATATTTAATATATCTAATAAATAGCTGTTTTTCAATACTTCTGCTATGTACTGTAGCCAAGTCTTTGAACATCATTTTTGGCACTTGGATATTTTTCATGAAGAATGCCTATACAGAATGATTTTTCTCCAGGCTAAACTCTCAGCACGTAAACTATCATGAATGTGTGAAAAAAATTAAGTGTGTGCTTGACTACAGTAGTAAGGCATTTCTGATCCTCCAGTTTCAATTTTTTATGGTAACACTTCGCCCTAGACTGCTTCAATATTGATAAAAAATGCACAGTATCAGAATTATTAATCCAAACTCCATTTGGGTATCATTCAAGAGACAATAGTCTGCCACATATTCATTTAAAGCAAAGAAAGAACTAAATTCTATCTTAAAGACCTTAACCTTGATAAAATACTGGAAGTTTTGAACCATCTCTTAAAAAAAGGTATGAAGTGTTCTTCATTTTCCTGTCACACTCGAGTTATAATAGAGGTTATAATAAAGTTTGTAATGAATTATATGCTTTTCTGGCCATTTCAGTCTGCCATGTTTTCAAGTGGTGTTACCTACCAATTGAAAGAAAAAATCCCTGTAGCACATCAGAGGTCTTGGCTATTTGTTGTAGGTGAGCCATAGGTTTAGGCAAAACTACAACTCTTGCTCTTCTTCCTGTAAGTTAGAAGCAGGACGGGTTTTTAATTAATTTTTTATTTATTTAAACATATTTGGGAGGTGAATTGCTGGTAGATTTCAGATGTAAGAGCCTGTAATATAATAAATATAATAGATTGACTTTTGAAATTACACAGTTTAAGAAAGGGGCAATTTTTTTGCACAAATTTTACCACGACCACAAGGTGGAGCCCCTGCGAAGCTGCAGCCTGCAAACGCTGGGCTGCTCCCGTCTGCCAGGGGGAAGAGCTTGCAACAGCTTGTGGGGGCACAGGCTGCGTGCTTATGAAAGAGTGCAGGAGACCTAAGGGTTATGATGTAACACTGAGCTTTCTTCTGCCTCTGCTAGCTTTTCACTTAATGGTAGGGAGAGCTTTTGGAATTCTTGCCATTCCTCCTGCCCCATGTCATGCTGTTCTCCCATGGAAATAATATTAAATAGGTATGCCAAGAATAAAAGTTATTTAAAAATCAGTCTTAAGGATTTTTCCCTTGACAAGTGGGCAAATCTCATAGTTTCCCTTCAGGTTTTAGTGCTGTTTCATGCCAGGCCTCTGAGCTTTTAGTTAAAAGATGAGCACACATGTAGTAGAGTGCTAAGTATGTTACAGACATTTGCAATATGGCTAATGATACCCACATAGAAATCTTGCCCTATTAGTGATTCTGATTTAGATTTTAAATCTTTAATGAATTAACACAGTGATATGCAGAAGTGACCTTGTGATTTTGCTAGGCTTCAGTTAGAGCACAGCAGACGCTCTGTATTCTTTATTTCCTTTCCTGCTTTCATTTACCTCTTCACTTTTGTTCAGGCCAGGTACAGGAGTACTAAAATCCCTCCTGGAGCACCTGTTCTCAAACCAGCTCTGGCACACACCACCTGGAATGGCAGACAGACTTCTTGACAAGGTTCAAGTAAATGTACGATTGAATCTCAAGAAAGTAAGTACTGGGTCTAACACAGTTGCTCAAATACGCCCACAGCAATAGCAGATTGCTGGCATGGTTGAGTCAATGCAAGCCACAATGGATTCTGATAAATTTTATGGTAGCTTATAGACAAGCAATGTTAATCTCTCATGCCTTCCAAAAAAAAAAAGTTTCAACTGCCTGTTAGTAGTAGGGCAACTGTCAGCACACGTTAGAGTTGAGTCTAGTCCTAGTTCATGCAAAAAAATTACCTAAATTAAGAGCTATATCGGTGCTTCAATTCAATAGCTAATCATTCAATACACAGGGGAATGAGAATTATTTGTGGGGTAGGTGGGGAGAACACAAGAGGGAAGGCAAAGAGGAGAAAGCAGGTAGGGTAAATACACCAAACAACTTTTCATATAAAAAGACACTTGACATTTATGACAAAACATTTTGACAATATTCCTCTTGCAGACCACAATATGTGATCCAACAGAGTCTGGTTTGCTTTCTGTTTTCACTCAGCTGCTCCAATTACTGTTTTAGGAATTCCCTCTCAAAAGGAGAAGACACAATAACTGTAGCTCAACTATCCAGCCACACTTTGAGCCCTATACTGCTCAGTAAAATTTGAGTTGCTTGGAAGTTCAAAACTACATATAACTTTTGCTACAAAACATTATTTGTGATCATTAATATTTTTTTCACTAAATCACTGCCTGGCAGCTCAGAGCTGGGGGGCTGTTCTGCGCAAAAGGGCCTTTCTAGTGTTGTTTTTGTTAGTTTCAACCATTGTCTTCAACTCTGTCATTTTCACAGAAGAAACTGGTGGAAAGATTGCACAAGAAGTTAAGATAAACAGCACAGGCAATTCAAGTTTGCAAGGAACAAAGGGTCAGGAAAGGAGACAGTTCGGTAAGGTTCTCCCTCCTTCAGAAGGCACAGGATATTTAGCAACACAGAAATAATTTTCCCTAGTGCTTTCAACAGATATCAGACTGAGAACGTCTTCCAGTATCAGAAATGAGAATAGTTAACTCCATGTCTGAAAACATGACCAAGTCCCAGGAATGCATACTCTTCTTCATTGTTCCACAGGACAGGTAAAAGGCTTTTAAAAAGCTGAGGACAGATAAGTCCACTCAGAAACAAGGAAGAGAGCAATGGGTTATTGTACTGCAACATCAATAAGTAACTTTATTGCAGAAATAACCTTACGTTATCTCTATGTATTTATAATTCTGAGCATGAAGCAAATACAGCAGGTGCTTATTGCACCTATGAATGACATAGACCCACTTATCCATTCCTTGGAAATACATTTATTATTTATGGCTTATATCACTTTTAGTTAATGGAGCAGGATATTTGGAGGTTTCGTTTGTTTACGTTTGATGGCAGAATTTGGGACACGTAGCACACAGCTAACGTGTATAACCCCACAGCAAAAATAAAAAATTCCTTATTTATAGTTATAACATATGAAACCATAGAGGAAAGATTCTGCAGCTCAAAGAGAGCGCTAGGCCAACAGGTTCATTATGCTTAACAAGGATACTTCCATAAGAACTTGTTCACAGTTAGGATTCAGGGAAAATACCCCTACTTCCATGGGAGAACAAAGTTTTTCAAAGTAGCAATACAGGATCCCAATCATCAGCCAAATTTTGACAACAGATTCCTCAAAACTAAAAAAGGAGGTGAAACCAAAAGTGCAACTGTTGTATTAGCTGCTATAATCCCTTTTGTTGCTCTGGAAAAGAGATCGACAGGAATTGTTTTAGGCATCTCTAGCCTTCTTCCTGTTAGTGTTTTTCACTGCTGACCTCAGTTCTGACATTCTCACACCCTTTCCCAAACTAAGCCGTCATTTTTTGATCTATGCCTGGATTCCTCTATTTTTTTCCCCAGGATGCGGAGAGGAGAGGGTCAAAGTGACAGGAAGTGAATAGCTATTATCAAATTTTCATCATCTACAATTGCATTAGAAGGCAGAGTAGGAATTTTCTATTTTATTGAGAAAATTAAATATGTAAAGAATAGTCTGAGCCTGGAAGAGGGCCTTTATCTCATTAGAAGTTAAAATTAATGAGTTAGACCAAAGGTCAGCACAAGCCAATGGCTCACCGAGGCAGGGACGACAGAATCAGTGGCCTTGACCTAGCTAGTTTTAGGTGAACTACCCACAGGATGTCCACAAACCAAGGAACAATGCATCAAATCTCACTATTGTTTTTTGTAACAGACAGGTGCAGCTCACTTGGAAGTTGATTCAAGGATTCTAACTATAGCAGATATATTTAACAAATAGGATAACTTTTATTTGGCCTCAAAAAAACAGGAACAAAAATTAACCTGTTACAAATACTTTCAACATAATACCTGTCTGGTAAGTGTCAGGGCACTGATGTACATAGACATACAGTTTATTTGGACTTAGGTATATATTGGTGCTTATAAGGTTAGACTGACTACTGGTACAGAAAGGGTAGAACCTCAGTGCAAGACATGTAAGGGACTTAAGAGGATTACCCCCACAGATTTACCAAACTGAAACAGCTCAAGATTAAGGGCAAAAGTCTGTGGTTTCCACAATAACTAGGATTTTATCAATAAGAAGGAAGGAAGTTGTGTTCAAATTACCAGCTGATACGCTACTGGGAAATATTAATGTACAGAAGGATATTGAATAATTCATGTCCTTCTGCATTTGTTAATAAATTTAGTATAGATAAATATTGTGAAATAAACGTCCAAAAGGAAATGTTCTCAGACGTCGAAGTGTACTTTAAAGAAGGCTGCATTTTTCAGACTTTCAAAACTGCGCAAGAGTCATCAGGAATGTGACTCATGGATCTGATATGGTACAAAAAACTTCCAGAAGCAATTGAGCTGCTGCCTTTCCTCCACTGCTTTCAAGGGCAGCCCAGACACAGCCTCACCAAGGCAGCAAATTCCAGTGTAGGCTTCCTCCTCAAACCTCCTGCCTCTGGGCTTCCTACCCCACCTCTGCCCTCGCTCCAGCAGCACAGCCTGGACACTCAGCCAGCCTTTAACTCGCCTGGATGCAGAGCTGATAATCCTGAATTTTAACTGTAGAGCCTTTCCGGCTCTTTCAGTCAAACTCACAATGGTCCCTTCTGATTTCACATTGTATGAATCCTCTCCCTCTAGACAGCCACTTCCCCTCTATCCGGGTGGGGTAATGAGTCACCTACCTCTGTGAATCAGCAGAACCTGCTTAACCCTTTCCCAGAAACGTGGAACAGCTGCAAATAGGGTGGTGTCTCAAACAAATGTTATTGCCAACCATAGGGAGCACACTGGAAAAGGTAGAGTTAGCCCAAGATAGGAGATTAGAGAAGCTGTTTCTGCTCGTTAGGAAATATAAAGGCAATTTTTAGAGGTATAAATGTGTTCCATGATAAAGGTTGTGGAAGAAGTCTAAACCTTAACCCCATGGTTCATACAAGCCCGAGAGATTCTGAACAGGGACTTCTAAGAGAGTGGTGGCATAAAACAAAGGCACAGGTCTTTGTACTTACCTGTGTGAATCAGGTTGCAGAAACCTTCTTTTCTGCTAGTCTTAAAAGCTTTTTTTTCTTTTTTAAATATGGAGTTTTACACTCTAGATAGAAAAACAAGTAAAATGAGGACTCTCTCTAGGGCAAGATTCCTATTTTAAAAGTAAGAACAATAAGTAGAGTAACTAAAATAAGCCACTGGTTAATATAGAAAAGACAGAATAAACATTGCTTGAGCTTCAGTGAGCTATGAGCTTTTATTTCACTAGTTATATGTGATGAGAAATAAATACCATCTTATATGGCGTATTTGCATTTAAATGGGTGCATTCTGCAAAAATTATTATTGTACATATTTGGTTACATGTACAATGTAATGTTTATTTAAAGGCTCACAAAAATACACTGCAGTTGCCCAAGAATGGTGTAATTGTGGTCAGATGGCATGATTTAATTTGAACTTTTGCCCAGCAGTCTCCAATACGTAATAGATCATTTACAGGAGCATGTAAGCAGAACACCGCCGAAGGAGCCAAATGGAAAGCAGCCTTATCCCACACGCTGAAGGTGTAATAAAATACTGACTCTGTGCTTGGTTGGCAAGGGCAGCTGTAGCTGTTCATTATAATATCCTCAATAAGTATGGTGAGAGCTGGGCAATAGTTCAGAGCTACTGCTCTCCAGATGGCTCAGAACAATACTGAGTTCACGAACATATTTCTGTGTAAGACTGCTCGCTGCTAGCTGTCGCGCATTTCTGCCACTTGCAGAGAAAACACTGGGAAATTTTCTCCCCACCCTGCTTTGGGCAACTTCAGCCTGCATTACTACCTGATTTGGATGCACCTAGTCAGCAAATGTATTTATGTAGTTATTTGACATTGTAAACTAGCAATTCCTCCTTGGCCAAATTTTGGTGAAGAAACCTAATGCAACCGATAAAACAGTTACAAACATAAATTTGGCAACTGATGAACAAAAATCCAATTAAATACTCTTCTCCCAAGAAGCTTCCATTCCCTCCCTACCAGACATTAACTCAGGTCTTCACATTATTTTCCTCTACAAAGATTTAGTCAGGCTTCTCCACAAAACCAGTATTTTCACAGTGAAGTATTCTTATATAAAAAAATACATACAAACCTTACGCGTGCTTTGAACAGGAGCTTATCCTTCAGTGACATTATAAAGAAAACCTGAACTTGATTTAGTACACGTGGGGTCCTGCTCAAGCTGAACAAAACCCCAGTCAACAGGCCTAAACTTGTCCAAAAATTGCTAAGCACCAAGGACAGACAGGGCTACAAGGACTGAGAGGAGAGACATCGGTGGCAGTTTTAAGCTAGGACTCTCTGGATCAGGTCTGCCAAACAACTCTTCGACACTTTCCTTATCCACTTAATTGGAACTATCCCCTCTCAGTCACAGCTGAAATCTATTGCCAAAGGATAGCGCAGGAGATTTCCACACTTCACTTAAAACCACCAGGCTCCTTGTGGGCAACCATCACAATTTTATTCCAGGCACAAATGCTGCGGTGTGATTTGCCACATGCAGAAGCGTTTAAGACAGATTTATACAAAAGCTAAGGAAGGCAACAGAATTAGAATCACCAAGTGCATTAGCAGATCTTGTAGAAATACTGCTTTGAAAATTTTTTTTGGCATCCATTACTTTGAACTGAACTAAATACCAGCTTCAGGCATCTTAAAAGTTTCTCTCTTCCTTGCTGCTCCCCACCTAGAGTTTTCCTAAGCAACACACCTGGATGCACGTGACTCTGTGTCACGAGAGGTCAGCTGGACTGAGGTGAGACATAAAAATCAAGGAATTGGAGAAATTAAATCTGCGGTTATGAAAATATCCTCAATATTACAGATATCCTCAATATTACAGCTCTCAAGAAAACAGCTACAGCAAATGAGGCAAGGAGAGAAGCACGGTGTCTAAACAGACCAGAGAGATTTTTTTGAACATGGCTGGGTACGTATGATGTTGTAAATCTAAGTGTGTATTTTCTCTTTATGCAGGCCCAGTTTCTTTCAGAGACAGAAAAGAAATGCTGAGTGCACAAACCTGCTTTTTTCAAGCCTTTTCAACAGACAGAAAGAACCTAAGAAACATGCAGTTTCAGGAAAGACTCACAGTCCCTTAAACCTCACGCAGTTTGTACACGTAAGTGTGAGCCTCGAACAAAGTATTTATGTGGTTTAGTCAGCAGCAGCTTCTGCAAGAGAACTGCCAGTTTCTTTCCTGACAGTATGGAAGGAAAACAGAGGTACCACGAGGTCACTGCATGCAGATAGAACAGGCTTTGGGAAATGCATCCGGTCTCTGAAAGAATTTCTTATACATCTTCCGCCGAGCCGATGCCACCTTCCAGTGACAAGGCTTTGGACCTGAGAAATACCATGCAGATCAGCTGGTACCCAAGTAAGGTGGTAAGTGACTACCTACAGACTGATGTCATCAATTCTAATTGTGGTCACAGTCTTGTGTAAAACCAGGCTAACACTTCAGTGTAGCTCACAGAATTTGCCTAGATCTCAGATATCTTTGTGATAACTGCAATACTCCGTGTAGCAAAAAGCACCTAAATGACATGCTACCCAGGCCACAAGGAAACATAAAGTTTCGACCACCTCTCCTGAGGAGGCAGAACCAGACCTGTGTGGCCAGCTCTGTCACATTAGCATTAAAAAAAACAGAAACAAAAAACCGCAAAAAAACCCAAAAGCAGTGAATTATGCCCTAAATAATGTGTACCAAACACAGAGCCCTTTCCTTGCAGGACCCCTCAAGCACGAACAGCGCAGCAGTCACTTGCACTTTTCATAGGAAAAGCAGTTTCTGAGGCCATGGGGAGAAGGGTGCGGTTTGCAGGGCAGTTATCGGAGCAGGGAACAATACAGCGAGCTGACAAGTCCTATCTCTTGCCTTTCATCAGGAAATAGCAGCTAGTTTCCTTATTACCAGCTGCCTGGGCAACTCATTTAAGCTTCTTGGGAAACCAGTAGAACAATTAATCTGGGAGTAACTCCCCTGAAACACGGAAGATGCAGCACACTTGCTTATCCATATCTGAATGGCTCGTCAAATGAGGTTTAAAGAAAGATGACCTTTGATTTAATGCTAATGTGCTCAATGCTCTTTGAATCATTTAATGAGTGATTAATAATAATAATAAAACCCCTCTAGCACAATAAAGGGCAGTGTTAAAGGCAAAGTAAAATAAAGTTTGGCTCATTTAACAGATTCACATTTGCACATTTGTTCTACCACAACTGAACAGGCTGAAGGACTTCACAGCTCAACAGCCTCTTCACTTCAAATTCAGTGCAGAGTAATAGTCAGCTTTTCTGACCGAAATACCATTTTGCTGAATTCCTGGCACATGCCAAGAAGCTGGGCTCTTCCCATTTGCTTTTCCCTGGAAGGTGATACAGCCAGACATCTTTTGGACATTTGATCCCAGTTTCTGCATTTGAGCCCCTCTCACTCTTTGACAACTGACCCAGGCTGTTACAGCCTCTCCACACCACTACCAAAACAGCATTTTGCTGCCTTCTATGAAAGCTGAGTGGATGCATCAATAAGCAAAACAGATAAGGAAATAAATGCTAGCATTTCACACCCTCAGTTAAACACTTGAATTAGGAAAGTCACAGCAGGCTCAAAGAATTTCTCTGTACAATCCTTTTAAAAATGAGTTTGTAAGACCATATGCAAATATTTACCCTCAATCTAGTTCTGAATGCATTAGCAGGCTGTTTCACAGGGAAGGCGATTGCTTCACTCCCTGCTTCCTGAAGAGGTTCCAGCAAATCCCAGAGGTCCCAGCAATTAAACCCTCACCTGGACCAGCCCGCCCTCAGCCCAGCAGGAAGCCCTCCCGGGCTACTGCTCTCCCACTTTCACACTCCACTTAGTGCTGCAATCTGGAGAAGGCTGGGCAAAGTACTTACTTGTTTTTCTTCTTTTCCTCAAAAAAAACCCCAAACCCAAACAAATTTACAGGAAAAAGCCCTAGAATTTTAAATCTCAGAAGAGCAATTTCAATTACCTTATATATAATTACATTCCACCTTTTACCCGCTGATTACAAAGTATTTTTTAACTATGTGCTTCAAAGGACACTGAATTACTTTTACCTCCAAGGAACACACCCAATCACCACTTATTTTTACACCTGCAATCAATTTTGTTCACTAATATTTATATTTGTCCTTGATAATCAGGGAAACATCCACAGTATTTGTGCTTGCAATTAGTGCTGCCTGCAGTGAGAGGGAGGCTGATTCTAACAAATTAAATAATGAAACCCAAAAGCACAGCAGGGAAGGACTTTCTAGAACAGCAGTAAGCCATCTTCAAGTATTAATGACAAGTGTCTTTTAGCACGAACAGGCAGCTGAGTGATTTCAGAGGGAGCTGCTTTAATGAGACAGTGTGACATCAGGGTGGAGGTAAGAAGCTACAAGCAGAGACGGGGAGCAGGAGGTTTCCTGTTTTGATGGAGCTGAGGGAAGTGTGGAACTGGACGAATCGATCTGAGGTGGCCCATGCCAGTCCCTTGGCTCGGCCCAGCACAGAGCAGTGTGACCTTTTCAGCTTTGCTTACATCAACACAATTCTTGCCCTGATCGGGTGCATCGTAGCTGCAGCGAGAGGGGCGCGCCAGCCTGCTCGCGCCTCACCCGGCCTTCCCAGGGCGCTGCTGGCGAGGCACAGCTCGCAGGTCAGGCAGTGAGCAAGTGGCAAATGAGGAGGAGGATGGGCTGCAGCCCTACCCATGCTCAGCTCTGGTGCGCTTCTCTGGATTGCTAAGCTGGCAAATTCGGCCAACTTTGCTTCCTATTCACAACGCACTTGTGAAAGCAGAGATTTTGCCACGTTCCACAGATGACGAGGCTAAACCAATCTCTACCACCTCAAAGTCATCTTTGATGTTTAACCAAGCATTAGTTATTATGAGGGCTCTTACTTCTGTGTGATTTTCAGCAATTCCAACGAAAAAAGCAAGATGCTTCATTCAGGGGCTAAACTGCAGAAGAATCAGCTAAAAATAGTGATCTGTGCTAAAATCGTTTCTCTTGCAACAGAACTCACTTTGGATTTCTCTCTAACACGCTTTAAACTAGATGATTGACTGCTTCCAATATGTAACTGAAAGTACGTACAACAAAAGGAAACTTTGGATTAAGGGAGTAAAATACATGTTTTCAGATTAAATGATTCATAGAGGCTCTGGGTCTGTCTTTGAGGCTGCAAAATGCAATTGCAGATGTATCTTCTAGATTCACACTACTGTAGAATGCTTGGGACAACAACTTTCACAGCGTAACAGCCAAGCTCAGTATACAGACATGGAAACAATCCAGCTGAAATAAACACCGGGAAACAGTTATTTGTTTGTTTATTTAAGCAAACATAAAACTATCCATTTGCAAATCTCATTAGGTTTGCATAACTTCCATTTCTATTATTTGTTACCTTTCACCAAGTCTTATCATCTCCCAGCGGCCGAGCAGGTAGAAGCAAATAGAATGACCAGTCCCTTCTTTAAATAAAGTCAGAAAGCTTCAAAATAACAGCATAGCTTATTGGAATGGAGGCATACAAACACGAGCTGCAGAACAATAGATATCTATATATTTCTCGCTACATGTATAGAAACATATATTGAAGTAAAAGTGGGGGAAAGCTTTCAATTTGTCTGGTGGTTCTTCAGTAGACAAGGAGGCATAATTATGAGGAAGCTGCTGAAGCATTTAGAATGGTATCGTTTGTTGGCTCAAGCTCTAGGAAGGTTTTTTTTCTTTTCACTTACTGTTACACGGCCTACTCACTTCAACCTGACAGCATCCAGGGCCCTCTACATGGCATAAATTTGATTTACTCTCATGAAAGGCCTTAAGACGCTACCAGAACTGTGTGAAGTAAATACCAGTGTCCCTAAGGGGAACGGCAGGTTTGAGGAAAAAAGCTGCCACTAAAACTGGGGGAAGTAGCAAACAGTTGCTTCACTAATCCAAGTATCCTAAAGAAAAATCAAACATACAGCTATGAACTGCTGACGCGATCCCTTAAAGTGCAAAACTGAAGTTTTAGTAGACCTGAACAAAGTGAAGTATCCAATAGAGCTACGGTTTTTGGATGTGTGTTGTATTAGAACGAGTTCTTTGCTACATTGTTTTCAAATACAATATTTAGGCCCAACAGGGAAAAAGCCAAGATTAAAGAAACCCTGTTCATCTTTTCAAAATCCACCGGAGCAAACAAGTGGCCTTTGTGCTTTTAACTATCTCCTACCACCTCTCAGCACTCCGGCAGTCAGCAGCTCTAGTGACAGAAGTTATTAAACGCCTCCCTGTTCATTCAGTAACGTTGTTTTAAGTTATCTACGAAGCACACAAGAGAAACATTACAAACCCCACACACAACTGAGGTGAAACTTTAAAAGATGTTTCTGATGTAGGCTGCTGCGCTGCGAGACTTCTGAACTCATTTTCATCTAAATTTAGAAACATTGATATGCTATTGATGTTCAATGGAAACAGTTGGAGATGGATGAGGGAACGGTCAGATGAAAGATACCAAAATGTCAGACAGCCTACCGACTGTTGTTGCCATGAGATCCAACAGTCAACATCAGTCTGATAAGCTATCCGACAGGATGGTACAGCCATGGAGATGTCACGACGGTTGGCAACACAAGAGGACATTCAGGTGGGATTGAACAAAATACATATTCTCACACCTTGCTCGAGACCTGCCCTAACCTAATGCAGGGATAAATCTAGCCTAAGCAAAAGGAAGATCTAACCTACTTCGTGCTCGTGTGCCACCTTTTGATAACACTAATTGAAATTCAAATTAATTATAGTTACTTACCCCTAGGATAAAAATAAAAAACAATAGTTTAAAAGTTATTAGAGTAGTAATACATAGCAGCAGCAGTGGAATGGACATCTACTTACTAAAGAGGGAAACGATCCGTTTTCATATTGGTTATGTTCACGTACATTAGAACTGGAACACACAATGGTTTAAAAATACCTGACTTTTAAAGCCTAAGTTTAAGGTTCTCTAAGATTCTCTGCATCATTGCCAGGTTTGACATTAAATCTGTTTTCAGCTGGAATCTTTACTCTTCCCTCCTCTCTTCTCCTTCATTGCCCACGGTGCTGTGATCAGTGGCAAACATCTGAGAATTTATGGTAACAAATATCGCTAGCTATTTCACTTGCCTATTTTAACCACTGAGCCACACTTCAGGCCAGCAAGCTGCTTCCTACTTCCTTCTGCTAAGTAAGAAGTTCTTAAGAAAAAACAAAAACCAAAAAGAACAAAGGGCTTCAGCACCATTTGTGCAGGAAGGATGAGTAAAGCATGCAATTCATGGGATTAAGGCTTAATAAAGTAACAAAAGAAACTGAGCATACAGAAGTGGAGAGGAAAAGAAACAGCTTAAAAAGACTGACACAAGAAATTCTGGAATGATCAAAGATGACTTTATAAAGTTTTATCTTAACTTCATTCTAAATATACAGAATAAAAAAATGTCAGCTTCGGCATTTTGACATTGATCTTCTCTGCTAACATCACCAAGGTTAAGAGGGTGGCTTTCCCAACCGAGAGCACGTGCAATGCAATGGGACACTGGGGAATCCAGATGGAACAGCCTTACCATGAGGGACATGCAACAGTTTGTATCCAATCTGTATTCATTTATGTACATTTTAATGGTCCTGAAAGTTATGGAAAAAGCAAACCAGCCACCCTTCAAAATAAAAAGTTACCCTTAGGTCAGTCTGAAGTTAAATCAGGACGTGGAGAGTATTAAATCATCGGGTTTGGAAGTAATTTGGATGGACAACATTTGTGTTAAACTCCATTTAACATCACATTGTCCATCCCATATAATACAACTCAGACACGTAAAGCATTTTTACCTTACCTTAACATTTATAAGTTTGTCAATGAAACGTCTGCTCTAATATCCAAATTAATTTCAAAATTAAATAAAAACTTGTTATAGTTGAAAATGGATGTTAAAAAGTTTTCCCCCATTTTGAGTGATGCTGATTTTTAAACATATGGAAAGATGTGTCATTTTTTGTGTCTGCTAAAACCCATTCCGAGGGTTTTTTTCCAAGCTCATTTGGTTTTTTCTTCAGAGTACATCTTCTGTTGCAGTCGTTTAGCGTAGCTCTGGGCCATGGAGTTGATTATAGATAAGATAAAATAACAAACCATGACAATCACCAATTTTTCAAACATCCACGATAGCCAGTTTTCCCCCTGAAGAGACAAAGACAAAACAGAAGGAGGAGGAAAATTCAGATTAGTGGACAGCACAGTGGAGAATTCTCTGTTTTCTGGGTGAAAGGGAAAAGCCTAACCTTTTTTTTTTTTTTAATTATTATTATTATTATTATGTAATTTATCAAATTAAAAACAGGAACCAAGTGCAAGCTGACAGGATTCCTGCAGGTCTCCCTGTAAAGCTGACTTTAGTCCTTTGAAAAAACAATGCAGGAGGCCTTGCCAAATACACTGCGGGGCAGATGATGAATCCCTGATCATTACCCGCGTGCCAGCAAAGCGATTTATTATTCCTAGCATTGTTTTGTCTTTGCTAACAATTCACTGAGTTCAGAATTAGCAAGCCCTGACTGTCATTCCCTGTCATGTTCATTGCAACGAAAACAATAAGGTCATTGGTTAACAATGTTTTTTTCCTAAACTGCATATACTGTGTTATCTTCCAATTAGTACCCGATTCTCCTGGTGTCACCAGAATTTAGCACCACGACCTCGGCAGTCCCACTTTGAGCGTCTTCCACAGCTGCCCCTAACTTGTATTTTTTTTGTCAAAGGAGGGCAGCAATGCACTGCACAAAAATTACTTCAACGTGCATAAAAGGAATCTGCATATTTAGTTATTCCAGCCCGAGCCTCCCTAATTTAGTCTCCTTTTTGGTAAAAAATGGGCAAAGAAACATTTATAAGAGCTACAAGGATTAAACTGAAAAGTGGGTTAGATTAATGGATTTTATCTAAAAATGCTGTAGTATCCTATGGAATCGCATGTCAAAGTTGCTCTGTCCCCACTGAAAATTCAGGGTATGTTTTATTAAAATACTTTTTTTTTTTTTCTTGATGGAGGGAACTTGCCCCTTTGTACCAGCTAACACCGTATTTTTCTTTTCCTTTTGAACAGTAAAGGCTTGGGGATTTTATTTCTTATTGGCCGTTAAGCCACAGATCCTACCGGCTTCTCAAGTTTTGATGCTGCACACAGTCTGTTACCATTTCACGTGGAAATGCAACCTTTTTCTGCTTGAATTTCTTTCAAAATAGGCACGCTAACGTAGCGGCAAGATGCGCCCCTGGTCTTACTTCATTGTTTTCTTTATTCTCCACGAGCTTTAAGTCCAGTTGCATACAATTACAGTATTATGTTTAATTCCCAGGCTGCTTTTAAAATGAGATTTTTATCTATTCCCGGGGCCACTGCAAATCTTTGACAAACAGAATCAAGAGTTACATCGGTAAACCTGACAAGCCAAACAACAGCTAGAGAAGGGAAAAAATTAACTGGGGAGGGAGGCAGAGAGGTTCTTACCTGTGGCACGCCACTGTCAGGCTTGTGGTGAAGTTTTATCCTCTGAGCTTCCAAATATTCTTGAAATGGCTTCTGAAGAGAAGGACCTATACTTGGAATAGCACTGATGCAAAGTTCATCCCAGAGAACAAGACAAAACAGGGGAGGAAAAAAAAAAGAAAAACAAAAAAAACATATTTTTTTTTTTTTTTTTTAAACTTACCACTTTGACCCAAACAGAACAAAGTTCAGACTGAGCTACAGCTCAGAAGGGCATTGCTACTTGAGAAAGCAGATAACCACAAAATAAAGGGCATTTCATCTTTTTAGCAGATACTTCTGAAAGGGACAGTTTTCCCCAGATCCTCCAAAAGTGCTTAAAAAGAAAAAAGTCTTTCCGAGCAAGCCAGTGACAATACACTGCTGGTAGCACAGAAAGAAGCTGTGAGCTGGAGCGTTTCCTTAAAGCCAGGGAGAAGCCAGCTGAGGCTGTGCACTGGTGCAGTGCTGAGAATAAAATGAATGACTTCTGAGAAGTCCCACATTTATCACCAGCAGTTCCTGTAAGAACTGGTTTGAACCGATTAATAAGGAAATGACTTGTGCTTGTGTCATCCCTCAGTTAAAAAAGAAACTGCTCGCCCTATGACTTGCCCCTATCTTCTCAAAGAAGACGGCCCCCTTCTCAAACTAAGTCCTTATTAGGACAATCTGTGCGTCATCCTTACCCAAAAAGAATGCATTAGCAAATTCTGCAGGCGCCTCCCACAAGTCAGTGATTAACAAAGGAACAAAGAAGGAACTATGAACCCTGTTCTGAATCATGCCATGGTTTATGGCAGATGACTTGCACAAAAGCTACAATACGTTACTAAACACCTTGTTCTTACATTAATGTTATAAAGATCACGGATACGTTTTTGGAACTAAGAACCCTCTCCTACCTCTCGGGCGTAAAGGTGTTAGCGCCGGACAGACTCACAGCAGCCTCCGACGTCCATTCTGCAAACACCACAGCCCGTCCAGGCTTTAATCAAAACCAACCTAGGTAATTTTTATTTAAATCTCCACACCATGCTATTCAGCAGGAGGTCTGAGGAGCTTTAATAATTGTCACGACGCTTAAAAAAAACACACAACCCCAAACTTAAATACTATACTGAAGAAACTACCACTCGCAGCCAGGCTGGCGTGGTGGGAGCACACGCACGGTCCCAAGGCTCAATCCACACCCATAGACCACCCCTCCTAACTCTGGCCACAGGAGAGTTCCCATTCCTGACAAACACCACTTCGATTTCAAAGAGAATGGAGATTTTAAATTTTTTAAAGGAATTAATATGGTCATCTACATTACAAGAAGTCACCTAAATTTCAACGCTTTGGTTTTGATTTTTACACTACTGCTTCAGGGAGGCTTTAGCAAAATGCGCTGCAGACACCAAGAAACACCCAGGCAGCTCTACAAACCCATCACCCCCTCTCCCGACGGCTGCGGGAGGGCCAGGTCTCTCAAAGGGTTTTCCCCAGTCTCCTGGTTTGACACACTATTCCCTTTTCCAGGCTAAAGCCCAAGGAAACAAATAACACTTTTCTAATCTGAAGAATTTTTGAAAATGCACAGACCGAAGAAACAAAGTAGCTCATTCTCCTCCATTAAACCTATTTCCTTCAGTAGCCAGGGGCGAGTAATTTTTTCAAACATATTTAAAGAAAGAGATTGCTTCTCTCATGATTCACCATCACGATGATACAAACGGGTGAGTAAATTCTGTGCCTGGACTGGTAAAACTTCAGAGAAAAAAGAAAAAAGCAGGGACTAGGGCACATCTATTACACATTTTACACAAGAGTATGTCAACTTTTACAAATGATTTCCAGTTTTGCAAGCCCGTCCCTTGCGAAGCTGACTTTATTCGTGGTAACAGTTCTCCTAATGACTCGCTGATCGGTACAAGTCAGTTTTAAACCTGAGTAACATTTTGAGGTTTGGTTGTTTTTTTTTTTTTTTTAAATGACACTTGGAAGCCCGGAAAAGCTATTGCAAGTTAATAGTTTACTTTTAAAACTCCTGCATGATTATGAAATGAATATTTAAATGATGAGAGATGAATGATTAACAGAACGGTTGCTCAAACGCCTCCATTTTTTTCTGAAAACTGAAGTCAGTGCCCAATTAGCGCTAAACAACAGAACAACAAAGACATCAAAACCAAATTCAGACGGCTTGAAGAGATCCTGGTGCATCAACACAGTATTTCAACATTTTTTTCCCTAAAAGTATTCGGCTTTTTTTTTTTTCCTTTTGTGAGCACGACTAAGAATTAAGTCCATGAGATTCATTTTAGTAAAGCTATTTTGAAGAACTGTAAGATCCTGAATGCAAGGACCTTGGTTTCTAGAAGTCTGCAATGTTTTGCACATTCGCAGAGACTTTAATACTGAAAAAAAAATTAAATAAGGAGTAAAATGAAGCAGAACAACATCTAGAAAATCATGAATCCACAGTACTGGGAACAAAATTCTTGAAATCCCATTTCAGTGGGATGGTACTGGTTGCTTGTACTCTTTTGACAATATTCAATCATTTAATCAACCAGCTGGCATATACACCACCCAAAGCATAGACATCATTTTAGATCTAGAAGCCCTAAAAATCACTTTTCATTTTATTTAATTGCAAACAAGTGAGGGGTGCCCCCCCGCAAACTGAGTGAAGTTCAACTCACGAACCCTGTTCTTCTCAAAGGAGGAGGGGGAAGACTTGAGTATAAATTTTCAAGGATGACCCTCAAGCCAGAGGCAGGTAGGCAGGCAGAAGGAACAGATTTGCATCATAATGCTGCGCCCCTTCGCAAGGACTTTAAGATTCACCTTCAAAAGACTGCTGTAGTTTCAGGAGTCTAGATGCAAACCACAGGCATATTTACACATCCGAGTTAAGAAGAGAAGATGCTGGAAGATAACCCTGTTTGCAGAAGAATCTAAACCCAACTCCTTGCATTTTCCTTTTGAGAATCAAGCCTATTGTCTTTCAAATAAAGAATATGAAAGGATAAGAAAATAAAAGGACCTCAGCACACAACAGAACTTCGCTCCTCCATGCTTTGTAGTCTCTATCTGCCAAAACAAAACACACAAAAAACCAACCCCAAACACACAACCTGCTGTCCCTTCTGAAAGGCTTAAAATGTAGGTCTGGGTGAGCTGCTTCAGGACTTCAGTTTAAAAAAATAAAACAAAAATTAAAAAAGGTCATTCACCAGAAATTGCCTGTCCAAATAAACACTGAAATACATTTCACTCCTTGCTATCATCGTTATTGATGAATTTTGCAGTTAATCAGCATTAAGGATGCACTGCTAGGAAGAGAGGTGCTGTTCTTGTGTACTCTGTCCTTTCAACAAAGTGTACTTGAAAAACAAAGCGACCGGCTACACTTTTACCATCAGATTTAAAAAAAAAAAAATGCTTTGGATTTTTTTTTTTTTTAAGGGAAAAAACCCTCCAAAGAAATTTTGCTTTGAAGAAGTTTCAGAAACAGTTAGCATTAAACACCAATTTTTGTTTCAGTTCATTCTGATTCTCTGCTAAAATGGAATGTTTCAAAAGGAATTGAAACTGAAAAATGACTTCCAAAAAATTGCACTACCCTTTGGTACAGCCTAAATGCATTAAAACCATAGCATTTCAGTAAAACCATTACTTGCATTCTAATACTACAACCTAAACACCCATTAAGAATTTTGCTTCACTGAACACAACCCTGTTGAAGCCCATTTTCAGAAGGATTACCTGGTATTTGTAATTAAACAGATATATCTTTGATTTTTTTCCTTAATTAAGAGCCAGAATTTTTATCCCAGTGAAAAATGATAAAGCTTTTTTCCAATAAATAAAACAAAACTTCACATTTATTTGAAGCACCACACTGCAGGGATTCAGCAAAGCTGGTTTAGGATTCATTTAAAAATTACACCACCTATGTGCAGATTCAGTGCAGCAAGATTCCTAAAGCTTCTACTGCAGTTACAGCACAACTGTGTCTATTAAAATACACTGTACGATTTATTAATTTGCTTTTCAAAGAACGACTGACAATATTTGAGCCTCAAATGCATGCCAGAAGGGGCGGGAAGATTTTTGGGAAACATCTTTTTAACAGAATCTTTGGAACTACAGGTAGGAGGTTTTTTTCAAATGCAGGTGGATGAAGCACCAAACCAAGAGGAGGGGGCAGGGAAAGAAAAAGGAAAAAGTATTTTCCCTAAGACAGCTTAATACAAAATAAGAAGTTATTCAGCACTACAGTCAACTGCGTTTTTACTAACATTAAAAATACTTCTTGAAAACCTTTTAATCATATTTACACTTTTGAAAGGCAGATTTTTCATCTTACGAGATCTTTAAGAGGCAGGTTCCTTGAGTTATTGAGATTTCATAACCGATGCATTTAGAGTGTGAACACTCAATTATGAGCTGTGCTAAATGCCGAAGTACAGGTCTCTATCAAATGCTGCGGTTTTGTATCATTGCGCTAACATTTCACAAAAAAAAAAAAAAAAAAAATCTATCAGTCCACAATTTAGGATATAAAGTTCCCATCTTATAAAACCCTCTGCACATGTGCACATTCACCAGCTTTTTCAGAGAGAAATGTTAGAATTAGCAAATATTTTCAAGAAACACCAAAGCTGCCACTGCAGAGCCACATTTTAGGAACACTGATATGGTGGGGTTTTACTGCTGCTGAAAGTTTCTTGTTTTTAAGAGGCCTCTATCAGCAAGTGATTAAGCAGTTCTTAAACTCCATTTATTTTGATGGAAATTAAAAATATAAATAGAAGTTCAGTGGCATTCAGTTCTGGATTTTATACCCTATTCAGCAGCTCCTATGAACAACTGGAATCAGCCCCCGGGTCGCGACGACCAAGAAACATTAAGCATTGCGGGTTTAAAAACGTGGAAGTGCATTTAATCATGGAAATAATAACCTGAGGGGAAACGAGAACCATCATCATCATCGCATCAACGGGGCAAACGAGCCGCCAGGCTCCCAAGCCGAAACACACCGAAGCCCTGCTTGGAAAGGTGATGCAATATTGAGTCACAACCCCGTTTTATGGAGGATCGCTCTAATATCCACAGCTGTTAATTTGGAAAAACCGTTGAACTGTTAACATGGGGAGCGATTCTGTCACTCCTTGGCACGCACGCTCTGTCCTCGTCCGGACCCTGCTCAGGGTCCGGGGACAAACAGCGTTGTATACATTTGCTCAGATTCAGCTATTTGGGTTAGCCCAGCTATAGAAAAACATCCTTTTAGGAAATGCCAGTACTACAATTCAAAATGAAGACAACAACGGAAGAAATTTTGAAACAACAGAAAACCAAACCATGAGGAAAATATCATTGCGCGATTTGCCAGCACAAACCCCATCACACCCTGCCGGCCCACAGCAAGCATGGCCCAAGGCCAGAGATTATCTCCTCCTACAAAAAAGGGAGTTAAGTGACACCCAAGAACGTGACAAAGGAAGGAGGGAACGTGCTGGCATGGAGTCTTCCCTCCCTGTACCTCCAACTCTTTTTTTAAAATAATTTATTTAAATCAGACTGGCTATTGACAGCTAGGCCAGAGGGCCAAAGCAAAGGCTTTCGCCTTCCAAACAATTATGCAAAACATCATTAAATCATCACACCCAACACCCATTCCTCCCACACGGAGTTTCTCTGTACTAGATTCACATTTCTACATTCCCCGGTAAGAACACAAGAAAAAGTCCACCCTGAAGCTCAAAAGCAGCAAGGCATTCCGTAAGAATCTGGTTATTTCGGCCATCCCTCCCTCAAGAGAAACTGGAAGTTTTGCTCCAGCATGGTATCAACTTCTTTGAAAGTCAGACATTTTATAAACTACTGAAAAAAAATAGATTCCGGCAGAAATATTTTTATGCCACTGGACAATTAGCAAAGCTGATTAATTTGCGTACCGTGTTCACTGTCTAAACAGAGCACCTTTCTTCCTGCAAGTTATCTGAACCTTCAATGGTTAATTTTTTTCCAGACAGTGATCTAAACAGGCTTAACGGTTAGTATTTTAATGAGCTGTCATTTCCTGTGCTGATAAAGATTCTCACAGTATTTAAACCATCCATTTCCCTGAGGCTCCGCCAACCCCAGGACCCTGCTCGGTGACTCAGTGGACCTCAGCCTCCCGCCTGGCTCAGCCCTGGCAGCTGATGCTGCGGCAAACCCGGGCCCAGCTCAGCCCGGGCCCAGCTCAGCCCGGGCTATCAGGGAGGCGGCAACCACAGCCTTCAGTTTCTATCACCGCCACTTCGACCTCAGAGCTTTTGGTGAAATTTAAGATGTTCTCTGGGTTCAGTGTTCTAAAACTGCAGAAAATAGATCTGGTTTATGGTCAGGATCAACAGAAACATTTTGGGGGTTAAAAGGCTCCTTGGCAGATTCACTTGCTTTACGAGTAAGAAAGAAAATATCTTATTTGAAGATTACTAAGCTAAAATTGTTACACATTTGACGTCATTTCTACCTGGAGCTACACTCCAATACCCACGTTAATCAAGCTGCCTGCACAACACTTCTTTTCTTGGGACATCCTGTTATATTAAAATCAATGTTTTCAAAAAACAGGAATTGCAACATCTCTGAACTGCTGGTTCTCAACTGCTCAATACTGTTCTTTGTAAGGAAACTTCTATTTGTATTTTAAAGATATGGTTTTGTACACAATTCAGAAAAAAAAGCTTGCTTGTTCGGAGATAAATCCTACAAGCCGTTTGCAAATAAACTTTTATAATTCTGTTGTGATCCACTGGAAGGTTTTCAACACCAAAGCTACTCAAATTTCATCCACAGCTGTGTCCCTTTTCAAGACGCTAAAGCCTTTTTTGTGCGGGGCTGACCCATTGTGTACAGGGTGTATTAGGAGGGCACAGTCCCACAGGTTTCTGATGTACCTGTGGGAGGAGAGCCATTGATGTATTGTACCAAGAACCGTCAGGTGTATGGGTGTAGCCTTCCAGAAGCATTTCTCTCAGGAGGTTTTGAAGTCACTGCTCAGTTATCCATGTCCTCAGCCACTTCAGGTTCTTTTCGGCTGAATTCTACTACACAGGTTTTGTTTTGAATACTGATTAGAACCTATTTTTCAAAATATCCTTTAATGGACGCCAGTTCAACAGGACATGCAAAACAAAGGGCCACCATGTCAGGAGGTGTGGTTGGCAGCTTGCTCCTTCCTGGCTCCTCTGATGCCGCTCTGCCCAGTGCGGAGCAATAGGAAGCAGCGATGAGGCGGCAGAGGCCTCGTCATGGGGTCATACCCTGCTGAGGGCCCCCCAAACCCTCGGGCAATCGCATGGCACAATGTGAATCAAAAAAAGGGCTCTTCCCACCCCAGGACAACTGATTTCTGGTGCAGCCCTTTCTATCGCTGCAGCTTCTTGACTTACATTCTCAAGAAATAACCCAAACCTATACTGTAAATTATTTTTGAAAAAAATACACAATCTTGAAGCAAAGTTTCCAGTTACATTAGTCACCGTGATTTCATTTGTACTTTTTTTCCTGAAAGGAACATCACGTTCCTTACAAGAATCAACTGAGATTAAGTTGTGAAGCAAAGAATTATGGCACAATAAATAGCAGCAAACTGGTTTGTCAAGGCAATGGCTCAAGTACCTGGCCTGATAGCTGGTAAGCATGAGAATGGTTCCACAAAACCCACCAGGTTAAGGAAGCCTTTGGAAGCACTGATATTTTGGAGTAGATTATCAGGTCCAAGTTTCTTGAGTTACATTTCACACTGTTAACACATCTCACCCAGAGAACATGGCGCTAACAAATTAACTTTTAAAAATCTGTGGAAATATGCAATTTATTTTTTTTTTTCATGCATTTCACTGGCTTCTATTTAAACTTGCCTCAGTTCATTAATTGAAAAGATTAGTCTCTACTTCTCTTAAAACCAGCAAGGCATCCTTTGCCACAGGCAGTGGCTCACTCGTTTGGCTAAGACGACAGCGTACCTGGTCTATCACATGAGCACTCCTCAGTGTTCCTGCCTCCCCTCTGAGTGACCACCTCAGCTCTGTAATTAAGACCTTCTGCAGCCTACGTGAGTTTATCATGAACTTAACAACAGGCAGAGGGAATCTCTCTGCCCAAAGGGTGGGATTTGTCCAAAAGGGATGCGGCTGTACCATTTGCCGCTGAAGTTCAGATGCTTCTGAGGTGAAGGCCACGAGCTGTCTAAAGCTACATAAAACATGTTTATGAATTTTTTAGATGTCTATTGAAGTTCTGGAGTTATTAGCTCATTTTCACAAAATAGGAACAGAGCGTGCTGAACTAAAAAAACCAACACAATCAGATCGTTTTCATTCTGAGCATTCACCCAGACTGATGGCAGACAGTTTTGTGGATGGTGTGTGCTTTGAGAAAGATTTCTTTTACTAGTTTTCTGGGAATTCTTAATCCACATTTGAAATTGCCACTTCAAAGAAAATATGATCGTGCTTAAAAGCAATATGCTTAGTGTGACTTCATAAACAATCCTGCAGCTGTAGGTAAAAAAAAAAAAAAATTAAACGGAAAGATTTAAGAGCCAAGAGAAAACCCACAACACACATGATAATTAAACATTGTAAACGGGCTAGGTTTGGCCTAAAACCAGCATCAAAGTATTTTACAGACGATCAGTAAGTCAAACTCCTCTTTAAGTGACAGAATACAAAACTCTTACACACAGTCTTTCACTCACAAAAGCTTATGAACCTAACACAACCAGAGAGAAAACATTATCCTCCTCCAGTCTTTTAAACAGTATTAATACAGCTTTAAACTATTAACTGGTAGAACAGGTTGATAATTACCAGCCTCACGTGAGCTACCAGTATCTTTGTAATCCTCGTCAGCTTTGATTTCAAGACTCTCGCTAGCTTCAGCTTCTTAAATCCACCCGTGTCCCCTTCTCTCCAACTAGCTCCGACCTTGTTCCTTCCAACAGGGCTTGTGCAGCACAGCTGCCATTTGCCCCGCTGCTGCCAACGCCCACCCTTCTTACCTCGCATTTATTTGTACGCTACCTACCACCAATGTTTTCCAAATTTTTTGGTAAAGAGCTTCTTAATTTCCTGCCACATTTTCTTTTCCTTTTCTTTCTCTATTTAATTAATAAAAGGAGTACTTTGTGATCCTTTTATAATGGAGACCTAGACAGAACTGTAAAATCAAATTACCCTAAATTATATTAAAAAAAGCCTGGTTACAGCAAGCTTAGAGTGCAATGCCAGCCGCATCCAGGAACAGAAGTAAACAACTGCTGAGCTATGGGCAAGGGCTGCAGGTGAATCATTTCTGCTTTTTGACTAAGACTCGTGTAGTTATCGAGAAATTCTCTCTGGCTTATAAAATCAAATATTCTCAGACTTTATCTCATAACTTAATCTTCTGTCTACATTTTAGTTGTCCTGTATATTAATATGTTCATTATCTTAACGTATTGTGCTTAGACATTTCCTATTGTGTCAGAGCAATATCCCAGACAAAAAAAAGAGTCTTAAGTCATTTTGTCAGATAGAATTTGATTAAAATAAAGTTACCCACCATTAAATAGAACTATATTTTAACTTAATAATAAGGGATTTAATGCAAGCTATTGTTTAATATGTTCTATGCTCCACTCTAAAAGAAATTGATGAGGTAATGCTAGCAGACAGCTTGAGAAAAGTCAAGGATACCGGGACATTCCAAAAATCTTACTGTCTCCCGAGGACATTTTTTAACTCTGACATCAACCATCTAATAAAATCTGAATCCAGCAGAGGTCTTGTGAATGCATTCAAAGTAATTTAATGCAAAATTATCTCCAAGACATATGAAGTTGGAAAAACCTACTAGTTTTGGCTCAAAGATTTGCAGGAGAATAAATCTTTGGAAATATACCTGACCTAGTAGCAGTGCCGATCAAAAGTTAGTAACAAATCATCTGGTGTGATAGATCCTAAGAAAGTTAAAAGTAGCCACATATCTCTTCTCCCCCCCCCCCCCCCAAAAAAAAGTTCAAAGCAACAAAATAATTTTGAAGTTTGTTACAAACCAGACCCCCAAATCAGAAGACCAGGGGGTAATAAAGTCAGGATTTGTTTCATTAGTGAAATGCCCTAGAACCTTCCTTTTGCTTTGTATAGCATTACTACTTCAAGTTTACATATTTTAAAAGGAATTCTTTCCAGACATTCCTGCCCTGAAACTGTTCTTAAGGAGCATGGCTTTTATGTGAAAATCGTTATTACAGTTTGGATAGCAAAGTGTCAATCATTTTGCCATATATAACAAGCGAAATACCTTGGAAAAGTAGAAACACCTTAGAATTTATTTTAAGGATCCATATTGGGTATCAAGCTTAAGAAAAACAACCAACTAAGAAAGCCCCCACACTAAAGCTTTCTATTTAAATGTTAGAGACTCACATTTAAAACTTGAAGCCTGCATCCCTGATGTGAATCTGATCGGGGTACTGAACACAGGCAGGAGCTTCCCTCCCGGAAGAACACAATTGTGCCTTTGAACAATTAAGCATGAATTTTTGATTAAACCCCTATGATTTGATCTACTTGCCTACGTTTAAATTAATTAAGTTGCATACTTTGTTTGTGTTCAAGTCGTTTATGAACTTCTGCATGGTTAGAGAGGCACTGGTGCGACGTTATTTGCTGGATTACCAGGCAGGAAATGTTAACGTCAACAATGGATTTTAAAATTACCAGAATTTCATGACTGAACAGGTAGATACAAGGCAAAAATCTAACACTTCATCATCAGTGTCCAATCTTCATTCAAACCCACTGAGGCAACAAGTGTGTTGTTTTAATTGCCTTTTTTTTTTTTTTTTACCCAAACTGTTGTTAGCTGGGGTTTTGCTTAGTTTTCTGGTTTTAAACTGAGATTTTCACTTAAAAAATAAAATAGTAATCAATTACTAAAGAACTCAGTCAAAAAAAAAAAAAAAAAAGAGACTAACTTTATAGGAAGAGTTTACCCAGGAAAACTGTCCTTTCTCCTATGAAAAACCAAGTTGAATAGAATGAAGATAAAGCTCTACACACAAAATTCCTCATTCTGACATTTTATGAGAGATTTAATATTTTCAACATATGAGGCCATTCAAATTACTGAAGATGCTTATTGTGATCTTGGGACACTGCATAAATCACAACAGTTCTTCCAATTTTTGTCATAGGATCATGCTACAACATTGAAGAAAGTCCATAAAAACCCAGTCTATTTGCAGCTAAAAGCGTAGCAATCTATAATTGGAAGCGCTGTATTGTATTTCTGGGTGAAAGTTAACTCTGGTACCCTATACTCAGGCCATCTGACATACAATGCTATTCTGTTTCTTGAAGTATTTGAAGCCCTTGAGGTGAGGAATGAAGTTGCAAATAAGACCTAAATGATGTGTTGGCCAAAGCTTGCACTTGGAAGCAAAGCACAATTTTCAGCACATCTAGTTTGACGACTCCAGTATTTTTCCACCTAATGAGCGAAGGTATTACTGTGTTAAAGAATTACTCACCCAATTAGGGACACCATCTGCTCCACTATATGTTTGCTGAATGTTATAATAACGAAAAGTTTCTGTAGGAAGGAAAACATCAGTTAGAGAAACATTTGATCAAAAGGGAAGCAGAGACAATGGGGCACGACAATTTACGTTCCTTTCCAACCAGACAGCTTCTCCAGCACTCACACATCATTTTCCCTTCTGTTTTCTTTCAAGATCTTTATTTTTCAATACTCTTCAAAAAGAGGCAGGAGAGAGAAAAGCTGTTTACTTTATTATTCTATTTCCTCATAGATTTCATTTCTTGCAATGTTTTTGTAGCCTGTGTTACTAACCATTCGCATCGTCCCCAAACTTAAATTCCCAGAAGCTCAAGGTCACTTTACTCCGTCAACAATGTTTTAATGGAAAAACACTCATCACCATGCAGAAAAATTCACATCCCCTTACAAACAAATGTACTTAAAGATCGCAGAAGTGAAAAATAATATATCTTTTAGTCCCCTAGTTCATGTGCTTCAGACAGAAACATAACAAAAAAATCTTAGGGAAGAACGAAGTGAGAGCCATTGGGTACCTGCCTGTTGAGAAAACTTAAGATTGCCACTGTCTCTAATGCAACAGACTATTTGGAACAGAGTCATTTCAATAAGAGGAACTTCTGTAACACATAGCTTATTTTGCAGAAAATCCAAATCTCCATCATTTTATCACTCCCCTCTCTTCTAACACAAGTTAAAATTTTGTTAAAATAGCCTCTGCTAATTCCACCTTGGTCACATTTCACAGCTTGTTCGTCTGCAAAGAGTGAGCAAGACCGTGGTGCAGAACACACAAACAGTTCCTGCAGCCTCCTTAAATCAGTTTAAACATGATCTAACGAGAACTGCATTCACTAGTCTGGAAATAAGGGATGTGACTAGAACTACACAGAGTGATTCTGTGGTCCGGAGGAAGAGGCCAGTTAACAGCAGCTCCGGGATGGCCATGGCACCAGAGTCACTCGCTTCCTGCCTAGAGAAAGATTTCATTAAAAGCCTTTCCATGACTCTTGCATTTCCTAAATTCCAAATTGCAGCAAGATCACTACAAAAATCAAGGCTATTGCACAAGAGTACGCTTGAGATCTAGCATCGCAGAAAAAAAGAATTCTAATAGCTAAACGTATTACAAAATGAGATGATTTACCAACTGTACAAGACACTGGGAAATTATTTTTTCACTTACATTTGATCTGAGTGTGGAGCACTATAAATTACACATAGCAAATATTCTGCTAGCTAAACAAGACAAATAAAATAATAAAAGGAATATTACACAAGTACTGTTTCACTTTTCTATGTTGCCAGAATAAATTCTAACAGTATGCAGATTTAAAAGCAGAAAAATTCAAATAATACAAAAATAAGTGTGGAGAAAAAGTTGTTCTATCACAGTGAATGAAAGAATTTTCAGATCTATTTATTTTCCTGTTTAAGGACTGGGCAAAGTAAAATAACCAAACCAAAATAACCAAGAGATGGGAAGAAAAAAAAAGGGCCGAAGATTGAAATCTTTTGTTGAGGGCAAAAGAAAGATTTTTAAGCAGCTCAATGAGCTGATACTAGCTGATACTAGACAGGTAATTTTATACTACTAATAGCTTCTGCTATTTTAATGCAGTGGCAGCAAAGATTTCCAAGCAACACAGCTACAGGCACTGCACCAGTCCTAGGGAGATGCTTAAAAAAACCAAGCCCCAGGTGAAAACATTGGTTCAAATCGTTACAAATCAAGCGATGTAGTTCATGATACAGCACTAACCACACTGCCACCGGTAAGGAATGGCCAGGGCATTGATGCTTCATCTTTCACAGGACAAAATGGTAACACATTTGAAAAGCGAGACTCCATATTTTTGAAAGCAACTGGAGATTTTGATTGCCAAATTCAGAACATCCGGCTGATGAGTTAGCAAGTTAGCAAGAAAAACTGGACAGACTCTGAAACAGGCCCTTTCAAAATAATATAGGCTGAGGACACCACAAATTGCTAACCATGCTGGAAAGCTCTGGACAATATGCCTGGGGACATACCCTGAGATTGCTTTCTGCAGGGCCTGAAAGGAGCTGGGTTCTCTCTACACACTTAACTGAGATAAAAGGGAGCATTTAAAACTGCCGCTTAACCGGTAAAGGCTAGTTGCAGCGCTCTCTGAAATGAGTATTTGTTACCAAAAAGGCAAGTTCATTATGAGTACGAAGTCCTTTCAGTCTGGTAAAAACCGTAGGTAAATAACTTGGCTAACCACCAATTTCCTGAGTGGTGTAGGCAGCGAGCTCATTAGTTTGTAGCTATAAATTATTCAGTTGCCTAAGTTTTGAGCATAAGAAGCCTAGTAGATCCTTTATTGTAAATCCTTTGCACCAAATTAATTTCCATTACTTCGGGTCAGGAAGGGAGACTCCAGAATTCATTATGAAGTAACACAGTGTAAGAGTCAAAAAGAATAAAAAAAAAAAAAGTCTTTGCCCCAGAGCCCTAAGGGAGGTGTAGTACTTGCCTGGATGTGCATTTTAATTACTGCTTTCCCAATCAAGGTTGCACCAAAGAAGGTCCAGAAGGGAACTAGAAAGTGTCCGCATGTTATCCCAGCCAGGTCAAACAGAGGGTTTGGAATCTATAAAGTGCAAGGGAAAGAAGTTCATGGATTGCAGCACGCAGTCAGATGAACAGGAACACGACAGACTTTGAAAAATGAACATTTTCCCCTTATTCAACTTGAGCCGAAACTCTTGTGTCTTAATACTTACAAAAAATGCTAATGTTGCACCACATAACTTAAATCTCTGGGATTCAGCTAGACAACGTCCCAGACACTTCCATTCTCATGGTCCCTCCTTACCCCTGGATTCTCAAAAAGCCAACAAAAAGTTTGCCATGTGAAATGCACAGAAACCACAGTAAAGCCATTTTGAGTGATTTATCAAATTTTCTCACTGACAAGCACATCGTTCTTGGAAGCTAGTGTTCAAAATGATCCCCCGTGATTTCCATTTGAGAAAATACATTAAAAACTGGCATTTATAGTCATATGTATCCAGTTTAGAAGCACTGATTAGATTTTATTAAGCATATGCATTTCATTTAAAATTAAAAGATTTTTTTTTTTATTGTTAAGCTGTTGGCTTGACGTCTGGTATTGTGATACTATCTGTAAAATATTTTTGAAATTAAACCAAGAAAGTATCCAAATTCCAACCTTTCACACTTAGCATGCAGTGCAAGGGCAGACTGTCTGAGTAAACAAATGGGGAACCTTTAACTCACAGTAGCAGTCTATTACCGGGCGAATATCCTGCAGTTTGTGTTGTTTTGTGGCACAAACAAACAAATAAAGAGTGTAGCTTGTTAAAGGCCATACAAGATAGTAACTTTGCAAGTGACTAAATGGAAATCTGAAATCTGAGAGAAGGCTTATGAGGTTTATACTTAGCTATTATAGACTAGCAATTCAAATTTATGAGCACCCACAACACCACCTGCATGGGAAGAAATCTGAAACGGTCTCTAATCATGCCCCGAAACGGTCTCTAAACATGCTCCGCTTCAGCTAAAATGATTCTTTACCTCTGACAGCTGTCTTAGGCATAGGAGGCTAGTAAATTATTTACTTATACCACAGCCAGATAATTTTGCTCTTCTGAGCCAAGTCTGCTCTAGGCCTTAAGTATGTTCTTTGTTGGTTGGAGGTTTGGTTTTGTTTTTTTTTTTTTTCTTAAGTTCACAGTATTTAATTATTGCATTACTATCAGCATAGAGGAAGCAATGTGCTTTAGGTATGGGTAACTGTGGACATCACCAGCACATTAAACGTATCACAGGAAAAAGTTACTCAACGAGTCCACATCAGGGTATATTAGCAGGCCAGCGAGGTTTTCTCTTCGTTTTTTAACACACACACAGTGCTGAGAATTGCCAAAAAAGCCCACAAAGACAGAAGGGCAAATTCTCACAAGTCACAGCAAGGATCTTCCAGGGCTAATTCTTGCTTTGTTCCTTCCCCAGAGCTGCCTTTACATAGGAATTCAGCTCCAGACAATAATAGGGCTTTCTCATTGCCACTAGAGAACACCACATTCAGTTGACTTCACTGGATAACCTTGCAAAGTTTTAAATTCAATGTGATTGTGGTTTTATGTAGCATTTAGAAGCCACTGCTTGACAGACAACAACCTGCAGCTCAGACAGTCATCACCATTTCACAGGCAAGTTCTCCAACCATAAAAAATACACTCAACTAAAATACTGTTTAAAATCCAAAATTAAGATCACAATTATAAAGAGGGCAAGCAAAGGAGACACCTTCTAGCAGAGAGAGAAGCAGCAACGAGCGAGGGAAGCCCTGAAACAAAACCCTGAAGTTCTTGGAGGAACGCATGGATGCAAGGAGCACACGCGGGGTGCTGCCTTCCTCATCTACAGATGCAACAAAAACGTACAGCTTTGAATCCCTGTGCTTTCTCAATGCCTCTGCCACATTTAACCTCAGCTTTTTTAATGCTACTCTGCAGTTAATCTGTAAACACATCTACAGATCCTCAAGTGTGCTGTGGTGGATACACGATTCCTCACCCCTCCCCAACCCAGGGCAGCCTATATAAGCAAAAGGAAGCTGGAGCTCAGAGCGCGTTGAAGAACGGTGCAGCAAGTAGGTAAGAAGTCAAGCAAACGTGTAAGTATTACTCAGCAGGAACTCTGAAGAGTTTACACATCACCTCTCATGTTTACCAACTCCTTCCTCATGTTCTCCATTTATCCACACGTTGCCTTGTCCCGCCACTCCAGTAACTCACCCCTGCCATCTACAAGCTGCTGTTCTGATTACACAAGACAGACAAAATAGCCTATGCAGGGATGTCTCACAAGATGGTGACTAGAAGGTAATGAGTCAGAGGCAGTGAAGGAGCAGTCTAAGAGCTTACTGGATGGAAAGATTTAAAGAACAGCTTGTAACCTACATCTCCACTCTAAACACTAAGACAGTTCAAAAGATTAACAAACAGAAGGCGTATGCCAGCAGCTATAATCAGATTAATTCTTTCCAGCTAACACAGGTTACTTCTGTTTGAGCAAACAGTTAGCATTGTCATCTCTACAATTTAGGAAACTAAGAGAGACGCTAGACAAGTGTGGAATTAATACCTCGTCAGCTGAGCAGCTGGCTAATGGCTGTGGTTATTCCAGAAGAATGGGATCACAGGAGACCTACACTTCCCCTCGTCACTGCAGTCATGTTTCTGTGCATCACATCCCACATTTGGAGGGGGTGAGGGGGGGAATGGAAGAACAAGGCACACCATTCCTACCAGTTTTCATTCAGCTTCCAGAGAGAGATTTAAATCTCAAATTGTTCAATATTTTTCTACTCCAGAACAACAGTATTATCCTCCTTAAAACACTAAAACAGCATCAGTGGAGGTGCTCGTTATCACCTCTTGCTTAGAGAGAAAAAAAAACAAACCCTACAAGTAGTTTGTAGTTCATATAGCCATGACTCTGAAACTGGCTTCCTCATTCCGCTCCCTCTGGTTCCTTGGGACCCAGTGAAGATCTCTCCAGAGCAGACTTAGGAGAGCTACTATGGATGGATATCCTACTCAGGACTTACACAGGTAGTTTTCCACTCTCAGTTTGTGTATATCTTAGTATTTGAAGTTGTCAAGCACTGTAAGCCATAAGACATAAACACCTAAAGAATCTATAGGTACTAACACAGCTCTTGCTATATCTTGCCAGGTAATAATCTGGGCTAGGAAAGTCCCAACAGGATAACTGGGAGTGGGGCATCTGATCTGATCTGCCAAATACCCACTAACACAGGGCAGCGAGCAGCAGCGTGCATATGCCTGTGTTAGAGAAGACATGGCCTCAACGTCAAAGGCAGGGAGCAGCCCTGGTCTGAAACAGAAACATAGAAACTTCTTAAATTTTAAGAATGTCTTAGTTCAGTCCCTCGTAGTTTAGGCCTTCCTTAACTGACAAGCCTTCAGCATCTTTAGGGAACTGACCTGGTTTTATCAGGTTTCACCACACTATGCCCAACTATGGAACTGTTAGCTGTGCTTTTACGCAGAATTCACTGTGTTTGGTACTAATCGAGGACTGGAGTTTCTCCGTGCTGTTGTACTTGCCAGTACCACAACCATCCCATTTCCCTACGCACCACAGAGAACACAGAAATAGCAAACAAGGCACGAAAGTCTGTATGGACTCAAATAAAACCAAGTCACATTTCATAGCATTAATTTCACTGCAAAACATTCAATCTGCAGTTTGTGGATTATAAAGCCCTCTCTTACTGAAGTGAACTTACCGAAGCGCAGGCCAAAATGCCAAAGAACCCAACCTTCTGCACCAGGTTCTGGACAGCCAGTTTAGCCCGGGAAGCAAAATCCTGCAAAGAAGAATATGAAGCATTAATGAGGCAAACCCCCAAATGAACATACCTCAAAATGTACATGATTTCAATAGCCTCCATGCTACAGGATTTTCTAATTTAGCAGTTAGGAGAATTTTTAAAACAAAAAAGCCAATTTGAAACTCTGGGCTTAGAGGGAAGAGAGAGAAATTCACAATGCTCAGTGTGAAAATCTGACCACCCACAGATACTGAGTTTTGTTTTTCAAAGGCACCAAGCTTGCACTACTATGGAAACAGGTTTTCTAGTATTTATTTCCCCATGTCTTTGAATTGCCAAGGCTGCTTATACCTTATTCCTTAAACGAGCAAAGGGAATTAATTTCCTTCAATGACATTTGCAATGTGAAAAAGGTACTTGCTCAAAACACAAAGCCAGAACACAATACTCCCATTATATACTGAGATCATTGCTCTCAATCCCAGGATCTTAATCAAAACAGCTAATTCCAGGTACGCTCTACAACAGACTTGTGAAGTTCATTAAATCCATAGAGTTGAATCTGAAATACTTTCAAAGCACCAAAGGTGGCAGACCATAGAACATTTGAGCTATTCTTCACAGAAACGTACTAAGAACATGCTGCCTACTTTTATTTTTGTGATCACAACTTTCAAACACATTAATGACAAACTCAAGAGTCTCTAAGTTTACCAAATACACAGTAAAAACTTTTTAAAAGCAAAAATAAAGATTCTCACAAGCAGTTTATTTGAATGTGAGAAGTGAATTTACAGGAGAACAAAATTCATTTAGAAGCAAAACTGTCCAAAAAGTTAAAAACAGGTTCAATATTATCTCTTCAGGCTTGGCAACAGCAGGTACAGAAAGCTGAGTATCTGTGGTAATAGCAAACTTTAAAAAGTAATTATTAATTCTTTTTTAAAAAACCTATAAATAAGCAATAAAAAGCTGATTTCCCAGCAGTAAAGCAATATCCACTGATTTGCATTTAGTAGAAAACTATCAGATAAATTTCATAAGGCAGTTACTTCAATCAATAATTAATGAAATTCTAAATTCCACACTTCCAGATAGCTACAAGATAATCCAGATGAATTTATGCAATTTTAACTTTTGTAACAATTCTGTTGAAACCTTCAATACCAATGCAAGTAAGTTATAATTACTTACCAATGTTCTTGGTATTATTTAAATTCTGAACTACAGAACTGACATAATTTTCTATGCCAGATTAAAAAATTAAAAGCAAACCCAAAAACCTGTGATGAGGCCATTTGCTATCTTTTTACATCCCTTTTTCATGTAGTAACTTTTCTCCATTACAGTGCTTTAAAAAGTTAACAAATTCTCAAATAAAAAACCTCCAATTATTACAGAAATCATAAGGATTCTATTTATTATACTTTATATTAAAAAAAAAAAATCCAAATTAAAACAAATACTTCAACTTAAAGAAACATGCCAAATAAATGAGATTTCCTACCTCTTACAGTGGGATATTTTGAACCCCAGGAGAATATAAAACCCCTTTCAGAACAGCCTGTAAGGGGTGGCTTTGCTGACTTTCACCAGGAGCAACACCTCGGGATGGTGAATGTCTTACAGCAAAATGGAATAGGTGAAATATTTACTCTTGGTGAAAAACCTGTTCCTGACATTCTTTCTGTTTAACTTCTAGGATACGTACAGCATGCAGGAGTGATTAACTGCACCCAGTGAGGCTGATACCAAACACTTGAACTTACGTTAGCAGAAACGGGTCTATAACATGCTTACATGACAAGTAAAGTCAAATTTTTCATGCTTTTCAGTTAAAAGAGGGCCTTTTGACACAGACTGTTACAAAGAACAAAACATAACAATTTACCAGTGAACTACATCCAAAAATCTTGCAACATCGCAGGCAGTTCCTTCTCAAACTGAAGTTCCCTCCTCATTATTTCCAAGTTAGTAAACAAAACCCAACCAAGTGAATATATGCTCACTAATAGGGGCCAGCACTACTACACCCACTCAGCCCCACTGAGGATGTAGGACATGAACTCAGAAGGATGCAAGGCTCTTTTTGCAGCGTGAGCACACAGCTACCAACAAAGGAAACAAAATGCAGCTCGCTAAGGAGACAACAGGTATTCTAATTCCAAATGCAAGAGTAGAAATAGGTGCTCAGAATTTCTCTACAAATTAATTTAAAATGAAAAAGTGTGCTAAAGCCTAAAAGTGACGGCAGTCCTCTCAACCACAGATTTTGTTCTTTGAAAAGGTGAACTGAAAAAGTAGTGCCTTATGTAGGAATTTCATAAGATGTCTTCCCCTGTACTCTACAAAGCTGAATGTGACCATAATATTTTCAGTTCCTATTTTGTTCACCATTTCACAATGCTCTTGGGGTTAGAACAATATTTTCACTTTTATAAGCCAATAAAGATTTTTTTTTTTCACAGCTCCATAAATCTCATTGTAAAGTATCTGCAAAATAAAACACTAGAATCTAATTATTCAAATAGATCCACAGTATATTTTAATGGAAGTTGTTTCTATTCTAATTTTAACATATCAACCCGTTATCTTAGGCTGCATTCCTAACACACCGTTGTATTCATTTTCACAAGTTGGAATTGGAAACAAACTCTCTAGCAAGTGACCTACAAACTAACACTTGCAGCACAGCTGGTTTAATAAAGTATATTATTACAATTATATATAGATTGACTGTATTAACTTAGTGTAAGCACACTGCACCATTTCTCATCAAATTTCTTAAAAATAAACAGCTTACCCCCATTTCTAAACTGCTGCAAAAATTCAAGGCTGCCTCAAAACTAATTTTTTTTCTCTCCAGCTAAATACATCAATTTTTATTATAAAACCAATGCTGAAAGCGTTGAAAAAAGTGTAACAAGTTTGTCTCTCAAATTAATAACTTTTTTTTTTAAGTTATTACTCAGATTTTAATAGACAATGAATGTAAAAAAAAAATTAAAGAAACAAAGTACTCCATGGAAAGCACAGCTATAGTTCCAAAAATTTCCATCAAAAAACTTCTAATTTGTCTCCCTTTTTTGAACTTTCTAAATCAGCCAAAAGAGATAAATTAAGTATTTTTTCCCTATTTTCTATGATCTAATGTAATCATAGCTACAAATAATTTGCCCGGTAATATACACATCAGGGCTGTAACACAACTGTGTATTTGCAGTCTCAACATTTACTTTAATGAAAACAAGTTCAGAAATACTTCTGTTGTGTTGCTTCCTTAAATTCAGTTTGTAAAATCTTTGCAACATCTGCAATAATAAAAAAGCCTTAAAAGTTTCATTTCTCAGAGAATCCAATCATCACTTTCACAACTTTTACCTATTTCACAATATAATTTTTCTGTTGCAAAGCCTGCACAGGCAACAATCTTTACTTTTTTTAAGCATTTGAAATAAAAGCAAAAGAACTTCCACAACTTATTGCTTTAAAAAAACCAAAACAAACACATAAAAGTTCAGCTACTTACAGGCAAAACATTTTTCCCCAAAATTAAAGTATCTAGACTGGACTCGACTTTCAGCTAGTATGATTAATTCTCTACGACATTTCAGGATACTTTAGTTCACTGTGTCCCTTTCAAAGATGATTTGGGGTTTTTTTTGGTTTGGAAATAGATTTCCTGTGACTGCTACAATACAGGCAAAGGAAGGTTAAATGATTAAACATTACTTCATTGGGTTAATCATCAGATCTCAAGAACTGGAATGGAAATAAGAGGCATAAAAAGGTCAGTGCTGAAATACTGATTCACAAGTCTCAGCTGGTGGCTCAAGGCAGTTTGCTTCATATCTGCCGTTAGTAAAATGGGACATTTTATTGATACTGGATTTTCATTACTACATGTTGCAAAAGCAAAAAACCCTCTCAAACCTAAAGGGGTACTAAAGAGAAATTACATATTTTGCTGCTAAGTAAGATTTACCACAGTGTTCCTCCTTTAAATATGCATTATGGTACAGCTTTGAGTACAACTTGACATGGACCATTCATCCCTATTAAAAAGCCCTCCTTCTTGAAAGAGTGAATGGATGATCTTGTCTCAACTATAAGGCTTCATCCCACCCCTCTGTTTTATTTTGTTTCCATTTACGATTTAAATCCCTATTTCTTCTTTCTCCCTTCATTGGAAAGTAAGTTGCACAAGCCCTTCTGTATTTGAGTAAAGAACATTTCACTGGATTTAGTTAACAAGCTTGAGAAAAAAAAATTTTAAAAATCCATTTTTACTCTTTTCCTTCTATAATACTGATTTATTATCAGAAAACAGAATGGTCACAATTTATTGTTCACATTGAAATTGTGAAGCCTCTTTTTTCTTAATCTCCAAGAACAGAGATTGTTGATGGATCCATGGCAAGTAATCAGTTGATGGTTACCAAGGAGCTCTGAATAATCAGCACTGGATTGACTCCCATAGTCCTTACAGAAACAACCCATACGACTTTGGCAGAAGCTATTTTCTTGAACGACTGCACAGATGGGCCTATAACAATTATGTAATATAACAGTTTATTTTCTAACATGAAGTTGCAATCAGCTTTCAGGAGCATCAAGCAAGCTGTGACTCCCTATCACAAACCACCTCTTCCTCGCATGCAGCGGCGATGACAGTTGTCACTCTCTGAAAGACACGATCCAGAGTTCCAGTGATTTGAGGCCCAGAAAAACCTTTCTATCACAATTTTTTTCTGCTGTAAATACATCAAACACTGCACAAATACATTGGTAATATTGGTGGATATAGCACAAAGGCAGCAGCCAGCAAAGAAGGGAAGGAATATATGAGACTAACTTCAATCAGAAGTTCATAGTGCGTGTGTTCTCTACCAGGACGAACAGGGAGTGACTTCGTGTAGGATCAGGGGGAAGTCAAGTGATGTAATTGTTAATGCAGTCGCTCAAGCAGGATATTAATTACCTAGCAGATGGTAGCCTTAAGAAGTTCAAAAATATATTTCTGGAAGGCTTGGGAGGGGCTATGCAGGATTTGTTACTCTAATAAAAAACATAATTATGAATGAAGGTTAAAAAAATACAAAGACATAAGCAGAGATGTAAAGCGAATGTGTTGCGCCTTGGTGGAATGGGTCCTCTACAAAAAGGAGAATACTGAACTTGCTGTAGAGATAGGTGTTCATCTTAGCGGCAGCAGAGTTCCCTGATGCAAACGCATAACTTGCATGTGAGGAAGAAGTGGACAATCCTTCAAGATCTGAACAAAATTTATATTATGGACATACTATTTACTTACTAGAAACAAAGTTTAATTATCCAAATAATGATCGGAAGAGGTGAACTTTTTTTCCAAAGATTGAAGACTATGTATGAAGCTACCGTCTCAGATTATTAAAACTACAAATTCCTTAACATTTAAAAAGCTGCCTACAAAGACAGTGCTCCTTTTTATGTAAAAATCCGAGTTATGTTAAAAATGAGCTCCACAATATTTTTTTTCTTCTGGCTTTCTATTACAACACAATGGAATCAAACACAACTTATGGGAGAATGACCATTTGTGGTTAAGCAATGAATTCTAGAATTTCAGAGGACTGGGAAGAATTATTAACTCATTGAAATAAGATATTAACTGCAGAAGAGCAGTTTTAAAGAAGTCGGAGAGCTACCTACAGGCTGCGAGGTTACAACATACATCCATGCTAAGAAAGCAGTGGATCAGCAGTGACATTTAATGATCACCTGGAGTTAAGATGAGGAGAACAGAGATCAAGATACAGTTGAGAGTCATTGCCTATCACTACAAATAGTTCATTACTCAGTGACCAAAAATCCATTTCATACCTCTCCTGCAAGACATCAAAGGTAACAGCTCTCATGAGTAAGGTTCCAATAAGTTGCAAGCAGAAATAGTTGGATAGGGGTTCATGGCGGTACTGATCTCCCACTCTGTCAGCCGCAGAGACTCTCAATATCTAAATGTGTATGGAAAGGGCTGTGGCCCTGGACCTCTGCTCTAGGTTTCTCAATAATACTTCCAGCTTAATGAAAATAAGGGGCAAACTAAAATCCATCTTCCTGCCTGGAGAGAAGAGGGTGTGAGAGGTAAGGTTTAAACTCACTCATCACTCAAAACTCTGGGAAAGAAAGGCCCTGTCTTGGAAACTGGGCTGTCAAAAGACAAAGTTAAAAAAGGTTTTCAAGGGTTACTGGAAGCAGCTAAGGGAAGGTGGCAGATCTAAGCAAGCACTGAAGTTTGATATAAGAAAGGTATTTACATGCAATAAGCATAGGATGGACATTCCAGATTAAGAGGACTGACTCAAATTCTAAGCTTGGGAAGGAAATAAATTTCACTTCACAAGAAGTCTGGGTTTTCTGAGACATTAAATTCTGGAAAAGGAATAGGGTAATCATATGGGAAAGTTACAAGACAAAAATACTTCCATGTTGAAAATGAAAACACAGCTTTTAAAAGTACATCATGAAGACGACTGAACAGCAAGGAAACAGGGCCCTTGATTTCACAGGCTTTACCAAAGAACCGTGGAAAGACAAGAGGGCAGTACCTACAAAACCTCATTAAATAGGCTATGTCAGAGATCTGAGGACTTACGAGCTAGAAAGATTTCAAACCATTATTCAGAATATTTGTAGGCAAGGATGAGCATACCATAGGTACTACATACAAATCCCAAGTCAACAAGAAATCAAATATACAGGTGAACTCTTCTACTGCCCTTTCCTATGACAAGAGTACTGAACGCAGATTGTTGAGGGAAATGCACAGATTTATTTCCACATCTGTTTGTGTTCAAATTCTTGAGGTTGGTTGCATGTTAAGGGGTGATGCTGCAATCCACAAAGATAATCGGAACGACGCTCATCTCTGGGACTTGGTAAACTCAGACATATGAGTAACTACAATTAGTTCTTGTGCTGGAAAAATTGAAGTTGTTCCATAGAAAATACAGTTAAACCTATTGTCTTCATAATCAGATTTTAAAACTGCTGTTAGAAAAGAAGGGCATTAGGAGTCATCGAGCTGTGTGCAGAGTTGAATCCTTTGCAAGTCGTACAGGAACAGAGTGTAACAGAGTAACGTGTTCATTCCAACAGCAAGCTTTGCTTTCCCTGGTCATTTAATTTTCATCTGTCTCGGAGTACAAGTGTGAAACTTTCAATTAATGGATCCATTGTATTGTAAATAAGACCTCCTGTTCTTCCCATAGGAAAGAAGTCAGCCAGCTACAGATTAAACAGACTGCTAGCATTAGGAACTTCTATATATTTTCTTCATTTCATTAACCAGCTGTACCATGGTAAGAACATTTCCTTCCCTCACTTCTCCCTCTCCCCTAGACCCTGAGGGAAGAACGAACAAATGCTTCTTCATAATAAACTCCATCTCAAGAGCTTTAGTTTCAAGATTTTAGCCTGTTACAGTCCGACACCATGCTCAAGTTTGGAAGTGATATACTAAAATGAACACATATTATAGAGCTCAGCGGGTTAGTAGACACTCTCAAACTTAATGCCAGCTTATTCCACAACTAGAACTGAATTTCTAGACTTCCACATAAAATAATCCTTTTGCTTCACACTGTAAGAATAAAGAAATTTTGTAAAGAATAAGATACAATTAAAGGAAATGGTCTGAAGGAAGAGGAAGGAGCATGTCCTTTCAGTCTTATCAGATCTGTCGTTTTAACCATATCCCCTGCCACCTCTATTCCTCAATTCAGGTCTGTGCAGTAGCAAGAAGCAACATGTCCCCTTTGACACTGCAATTTTACAGTGGTACACGAAAGCATGAAATAAAATTTATTATTTCTTTGCTTGCTAAAGAACTATTTTCTGCTCACATCTTGTAGGAGATCTGGCAGTTAGCAGATCCTGCAGCCTATTTCATGAAAGAGAGTTGTCAGTTTGGCATGTCAGGAAAGCAGCAAGGCCGTTAGGACAGTCCAGCGTTGGAAGAGATTACCCAGAGAGGTTGTGCAGCCTCCAGTCTTGAAGGGCTTCAAGACCAAGCTCAACAACGCCCTGAGCAACCTGAGCTAATCTCATAGATGACAATGCCCTGAGCAAAATGTTGGACTAAAAACTGCCTCAGGTCCCTTTCAAGATGAATTTTTCTGTGATTCCATACTGAGATACTAGCAGCCACCTACAGAGAGAAGAATGAAGTAAAAGAACATCCTATCACTCCGGTTCCCACACATCAGCCATTGGCCTCAGCCGCTTTAGCTTCTACAGTTGAAAGCGTACGCTGGCATGGCCTCCACCAACGTGCTGGCTGCTTAAAATACCATTGCAGCTGCATAGTGAGCGCTCATTTATCTCAAAGCTACAACTGCAATTAGTTACTGTGGCCACAGGTCTGCCAACCTAGTTATAGTGGCATGATGAGCTATTCCAAGATGTCGTTAATATTTTTTATCAATTACTAAAGTCCTATTTTGGGGGGGTTTAAGATCCAGAAATTGTAAGGAAGGGTTCCTGATTGCTGGAATGAAGCCAGTTACTGCTTTGCTCTAGCCACCAGCGCCAAGAAGCGATTTTTGATAACCAGACAAATAAATTGACGTTCTCAATCCCTGTCAAAGCCGAGCCAAAGTCACCAGCACTGAAAAACCCACACTGTTCCTCCACACGGAACTTAGCAATAAGTTAAGAAAGAAAACTCATGCACAAAAAAATCCACTTGTAGAATAAAAGTGAGCAATGTCTTACACAGCTGACAAATCCTTTTGCACACACAAGTCTTCCCACTCAGCCCAGCCAGCAGATGTGCAATGCTAAGCATACCTCTCGCTTGTTCTCCCTGGGAAGTAGCAGAGGTTCCCAGACAGCTTCGAGAAGTGGTCTGCATACCAGACTCTTGTACAACACAGATATTTAAACAGTGTCTGGAGCAGAGGAAAAAAAAAATAGCCACTTTCTTGATTATGATACATAATTAATTTCTATCAGTTACTGAACTAAAAAAACATTTTTGTGGCAGCTTATGTGACCCAAACTTTTGATCATTTCTTGGTCTTTCTCAGAATACTGGGGAGTGAAGTTTCAAATATTTAGGATCAAATTGTTCCCTTAGAAACTTGTGTCGAGCATTCCCAACACACACAGAAGAGAACATGCAAATTCAATGACAGAGTTCAAGTAACTGCTTCTCCACAACTACAGTGCAAATGCAGCTTGCAAGATTTCCAGTAAACTCAGTGACATTCTTTCTCAGAAAGGTTAATTTCTGTTGTAAAGTCAGAGATTTGTTACTGAAAAAATTCCTTGGAGCTAATATCCTAATATCAAGTGAAAATACTACAAAATAATCCAGCTTTCTTCAGTGGCTCAGTAATTTCTGATTTATATACTTACACACTAAACATTAAAAAAACAGAGGGCTGAGGAAACGAGTTTTAGGGAAAAGACTTATCACAAAGAGCTGTTCAAAGAAGAATGTGAAAAAGTCATCTCCAGATTACCATTAGCAAACGTAATGTAATTCTCATTGCTGTTTTTTCCTTATCTGTAAGCAGGTGTGCAAATGAATAGAACAATGCAGGCACAAGACTGCCCTATTCTCTTGCCAGTGTCCAAAGAAATCCAGCTAGGAGGTGGCTTCCACATTTGTTACTCATAGCTCCTATTGTCTCCCCTCTGCCTAGATTAACTCTTTGCTACCTCTTTTCTCAGGAAGTCCTCTATAACAAGTTCCCTTATTTAAAGCTTTCATTGATTCATTCCAAAGCTTATTTCGATCACTAATTTTGGAGAACAATTTTAAACGAAGCTGATAGTCAGTATCCACACTGCTTATTATATTGTCTGTGAAACCAAAAAATTGCCGCACTTTACTATCAGTTCACTATCAGTTTGCCATCTCACTCCCAAGCTATAGCATTTATAGGAACTTTCTAAAGTGAAGCTTCAAGGTTTCATTAGTTTTGAATTTCCATTTCATTTTGGGCCAAGATAAAAGAGGTAAGATACCTCCCCTACACATATTAAGAAACAGAGGCATCAAACGTCAGGAACGCAGTGTGTGAAGACAAGCCTCCTGGTGGTCACCCATCAGGCAGCCTAGACCAAACACCAGCAATCTCTTTCTTCTACGGCACAATTAATAAAGAGAGGAAGCTGATGAGGAAATGGGGTGACTGGAAGACCGAGCAAGAGAAATTATGAACGGAATTTGATGTTGGGTTTAAACAAGTTATTTCTGGGAAAGCAAAAAAAAAAAAAAAAAGAAGTCAAGGTTTTCCAGTTATTGTATATGACTTCACTACTTCCATTTTTGTGATAAGTTTTATAAAAACCTGCTTGTGGTTTGCTTTAACTTCTTTTTTCTCGTACCAAATACCTGTAAAACCTTTTTGTCAAACAAGCCAACAGCCAGGGAATCCTTTTCAAACAGGAAATTATCAGATACTAGCTGTTAGTTTAATCACGGCAGAGATCAATTTTTAATTTGGCCATCTTTTACACTGCTAATTAAGTAACATTTTGCTTATTAGTTGAACCTAATCATTCCATTTGAATTAAGTCACAGTGTCATGTCAGAACACAGTGCTGGGTTCTCCACGTAACCGTGGCTGGGTGTGGTAGCGTACTTTGTTCTGCTTCTGCAAAGAGAAACCCCACATGAAGATGTGCAAAAGCAAATCCAGCTCAAGGCACCAGACCTTTGAGAAATGCTGGAGAGATGGGTTTAACATGTGTCTAACCGTCACTATCGCAGAAGTTCATCAGTTTAACTCCTTGCGGACAAGAAGCCGACTCTCCCAGCAGGAAGTTGTTTGGTGGAACTCCTGACGCAATGCAAACCAAAGCAGTTGCAGCTTAGTTTAATACAAACCCTCTTGAGTCCACGTTGACAAATTCTTTAACAAGCCCTGTGGTTACAGGGAAGCTGGTTTCAGTCTGAGTCACTCCTGTTCAAACAGTTTACTGGAAATGGAGGGGAGGGGGAATTTTCAGAGAAGTCATGTGATGGCCAGACAAACCACAACCAGTAAAGGTTCAGTGGAGTCAAAAACAGGTCCCAGCAACAACTGACATTCAGTGTGCAGATGGCACTCAGTCACTTACAAATGAGCCCTGCTGCATCTCAGCATTTCTATGGATTTAACCCTTTTTCAAGTTTGTATTCTTTCCGAGGCAGGACACAGTTTGGAAAGTAAACAAACAGCAGCAGCTGATAGTAACATAGGCAACTAGAAAATATTTTTACATGGAAATTTGGCTGCAGCAACGCTGCACAGAAGCAAAGCCCGATGTGTAAATCATTAGTTCTTAAAAATATGCCACTTAATGAATCCAAACACTCAAAGTCATTAAGGATTAAGATATACAGCAAAGATATTGGTACTTTTCCCTCTTAGCAAGGAGTACCATGATACAGCAAGGGCCCACGCGTTACGCATTATCACTGAGTACCTTGAGCAAAGCTGGCATTAAAAGCTTTGTTTTCACCAGAAACCTCCGTCAGCTTGAAGTGTTTCAGCATGACAGAGAAAAGATGAGAATGCTGAACAATCAGCAACTGTTAAACTGGAAAAAGAGAGTCCCTGCACATGTGTGTGTAGCTATGAAACTGTACAAAAGTATGCTTGCACTGTGTTATTACCAATGTGCTGCCCCAGCACTAAGTAGTAGATTCACTTCCCCTAATTGAGAGGTTGGTTTGAACGGCTGCACTGGAGACACTCCCCGTGGCTAAGAGGGGAGCTCTGATCAGAAACTCCTTTGCTCTAGAATTCGACTGGAAGAGAGTTAACAGCAACTGAGATACCGTTTCAAACATTTGTAATTTTTAAATACTGCCTTAAGTATTAAGAAATCAGACCAAGTTGCTCTGTTCCTATAGCATGCTGGGTGCTGCATTGTGTGAAGCTCTGAGAAGAGAAAAAAAAAAAAAAAAAAAAAACCCTGCTTGTAAACCACACTCCTTCTCCAGGGCAAAGCCGCTCGATTTCAACAAGAGCAGCCAGGAGGCAAGAGAAGCTCTGACACTCCCTTTATGTAACTGGGACTAACTCACTGGCGTGCACGCAGAGGGACGCACCGAAAGCAGAAGTGCGTGTTCCTTTAAAATGAGGGGCTTTTTCTGAAGTATGCTAATGGCAAGTACAAGGCAGACTTACACATCCTCTGCAGGCTAATGAGTTTTCTCAAAACCTAGCTCAAGGAGACAGGTCACTTAGGGCTGAGATTTATGACAGAAAATCCATCAACAGACTCTTTAAAGTAAATAGTATTTTACCCTGCGTAACTTTGAATGGAGCACTAAACCTTTACGCTGTTTAATCCTTTTAGGTTCCTTTTTTTGTTGTTTTTTGAACTGCCAAGCTAGCAAGCACATTCCCCCTCATAGTTCCTTCAGGAATGTTATATTCACGGTCTCTCCTCACCATAGAAGATCCTCATCTGTTTCTCAAAATTACCATTGTTTTTGAGAAAGAGCAGCGACAGGCTTTCTAAACAAAACACACGCAGGCAAAAACGTCAAGCCATTTGGCTTTGCCTTGTAGGCATATAGCAGCTCAGCAGAAGTAGAGGGGGAAGCTATTCTTCAAAATCTAACACACCCATTTTCATGCCTTTCGAAAAGGCAGGATGAAGCGAGACCTCCATACTGAAAGAAGGCTCCTGTCACTTGACATCAAACATTTGTAGTAGTCTCCACGGCATAAGACACTTGTAACGTCCCCTGTGTTTTTGTAAGCATAAGGCTTCAACTTGGGAGAGGGGGAGAAGCTGATGTCGGTAATAAAAATTGTTATTGAGCAATTTAAAAATAGACACCATAGCTGCTCATGAATAGCAATTAGAGAACAAATAGCGATAAGCTATGCTGAAGATTGGGATTTACTCAAGGTCATAGGAAGAGGAAGGCTTGTCCCCCACAGACATCTAGCAAAAACATGGTTGAAGCCAACCAAAAACAAAAAGGAAGTCATATTAGCAAATGGAAAAAACTGAACTGTCAGTTTTACGAGCGCAATACAATTTAATCGGATTGTCAAAGCTTCATGTTAAGAGAGTTTTATAGAAACCAAAGCTCAAGTGGAGTTTAAAAAGATTTTTTTTTTCCCCTGGCCATCCATCTACAAAACAACATGCTTCAATCCAAATTCAATTGCCAAGAAAATAAAATCAAAAGTACTGGTAAATAACACCATCATTTTTCTTAATTAATTACACAACGCCATTCGTTCCCTAAGTGCAGGCGATACAGCTAGCTATATTTTGGCCTGTTCTGACAAAAAGCTCTCTAGCAAAAATTTTCTTCCCAAGAATCTTACTGTGTGTTCTGAAAATCAACTCTGGCTGCTCCCACAACTCTACACGCATGTAATTTGCTGGGAGAGTTTCAGTAAACACAGATAGCATTTCAGCTCTCGAGTCATGTATTTGACTGCTTTAGTTTGGTTTTGATTTTTTTACCACGACTTGATTTTTATACAGTTAGGGATTACTTTGCAAAGCAAAGATGGATAATAGAGTAAAGAACAAAGCAGATTTGTTTTCCCCCCCACTGTATCTTTAAAAAAAATAGAAAAATTTACTATTTACAATAGCAGAAAAACCATTTTGGAACTTTTAGTAGGGGGAGGCTCTCAGGAAACACAGCGTTTACTGTCAGAATTACTAGATTGCACTCCCTATTTCCAGACAACCACTTTCTTTCATGGAAAAGCTTCAACCATTTTTTTAAGAGGAGAAAAAAAGTAAAAAGTATGTATTTTTATCAAGAAAATACCCTGGCAGAACAGTTTAAAGACAGCAGTGCACTGGAGACTCCGCTTTAAAGACTGGAGAGTCCCAATTCTGCTCATAATTTGTAATTGCCTTGATGCCATTTTCCACATGCTCCTAAAGGAAATCCTATGAGTTTAGTAATATTGGTATTCGTCAATTCTTCAATTTGATCTTTTAGATGTTGATATTTCCTGACTTTCTCTGCCTCTGCATTCACCAAAGATGTTGATTTACTCTCATACCTAACTGTGATGCCTACTACTAGGGCCTGATCTCCCCTAACAAATACCAGGTCTGGCTTGTCGCATCTGCTGGTTTTTAATAGCAGTCTCCTTACCGTTTCAACTTAGTGGCAGAGAAAATAGGGTAAGAAGGAAAAATACAGAAGAGAAATTCAGTGGCAAGTAGTTTTGAGATAAAAATGTTTAAATTTCTTCTAAAACACTATCAATAATTTCTGAACAGAACGCAAACTCCTGACCTGAATGAAAAATTATCCACAATAACATCTGACTGATGTACAGCACCAGTTGCAAACTATGCTGTAACATGAGCAGTATTGAATCTATCAAGAAAATAAATGACAAGAGCAACAAAAAAGGATTCAGAGCAGTTTGGTTGCATTTTCATATCAGGAAAAATATGTTTCCTCAGGCTGACGAATGGGTCACGCACTGGCCCCTGAGGGTGTTAGTGGCAAGGCAGGCAAATGTCATCTGAAGGGAATGAGCTGACTGAAAATCATCTCCTGGCCCAGAGAGGCTTTAAATGCAGTTATAGCCACCATGATTATGGAATAGCACCTCCTCTATCACTGGTTTGTTAGTCCACTTTCTCCCTACCTTTATTGTGCTGTTCTTGGAAGGCTAAATAAACGCAGTATTTGGAGTAAATACTTTGGCCAGACTATTTTATGTGCTTCAACAAGCTGCATTCTTGTCCTCCCATCACCAGAGGTATCTCTACCCAGTGGAGGATCTTCTTCCACCCCTGGGAAGTCCCTTGTGAACTCACACCAACTGATTTTTGGCCCCTTCCCATTTCATTGGAATGGTTATTTACTCCATCTAGTTGTTCTGTGTTTTATTAATTCTGTTGTTTTGCACTGTTCTTACTTGTGCAGTCTCTGCATGTTCCAGCATCTCCTCAAATTCCTGGTACTCTTCATCATCAGGTTCAGCACCAGAGAGTCGGGCCGCCCTCGCCATAAAGTATGGAGGCAGCTCTCCAATGGCTGTGCCAGCACCCTGGGAAAAAAATAATTCTGATTTATTTTCGTGTTTATTCTTAAATAGGAAACGTGATATGCATAGTCCGGTGGACATTTCAGATTATTAGAACTGATGAGACCAGCTGCTTTGAGAAGGTTGCTTTTATCCACCAGGTCAAATTTCTCCTGATTTCAGACATAATGCTGTTCCTCTCAAACCCCACTTTCCTTCCCCCTTGCCTTGTTCAGCAAAGTTCAGCTTCCCTCAGTGCAGACAAGCATGCTGCAAGGCAGCGGCTCCCAAGCTGTGGTCTGCAAGGTCGAAACGACACGATCCGTGCATCGCTGCGGCCCTGCAGAGTGGCCCATTGCCCAGCCCTGGCAGAGCTCTGCAGCCGGTGGCCAGCTGCGCGCGGGGAGGCTGTAGCTTGTCACTGGGCTGCAGCCGCAGCGCCGGCCAGGCCAGGGGCCCTGCTATCCGACACGATCCCTGACTCAGCACAGAGCTGCCATCTCACCCCACCACATGATGCCAGACACACTTGCCAGCATGTGACAGCCCTTGCTCCTGAGCAGCCTTCAAAATAACCTGGGAACTCCTCCCCGCTGCCGTCATGTAGTTTACTTGTTCAGTCATGAGACTTTGTGCAAGTGTTTATTAGAAAAGAGGCTTGAGTTTTACTACAGCTATGAGCAAGGAAAATAAGGTTAAGCAAAGCTTGATCTCAAGTCTTCTCTCTCCTTTAGATGGAATAAAGAAAGCCAAGAGAACCTGAGATGAAAGCATGGTTGCTTTCTCACCACAGGAAAATTATATTTGTTTTCTCAGGACATCAAATGACTCATTTCAATCTTGTGGGTAAATGCAACTTTAGCTTAACCAAGGGAAAAAAAGAAAAGAGAGACAGCTAAGATTGAACATATGGATAAACAGAGGCCAATGAAACAGGAACTTGGACTAAACTCAGAATGGTTTAAATATAGGACAGGTAATAGCACAATAGCTGGGCACCACACTGGAAAAGTGCTAAAACTTAGCTCCATGCAGATGGCTTTTCTCTCTTAGGGTCAGCAGTGAGTAACAAATGTTTTTCTATTCCTTTGAAGCAACGTGAAAGCTTTTCAATTTCCTTTGTTCCTGCTCTATATGCAGCTGTGAGCGAGCGAGCATTCCAGCTGCTGTGGATATTCCAAATCAACAGGTTGTGGTTTTAAATACAGACACTCTCTGCAGTTACTCAAACTGTTAAATTCTCTGTTTAAGCATATAAAGTGCACAGCCTCCTATGTTTATGCTCTTGTTTTCCACAGAAGAAAAGTTTAAACGAGTGCAACAAGCTGAACTTCATTAATCTGCCTATTTCTGGCACAAGGGAAGATAAGCCCGAAAACAGTAGCAACGACATTTCAGAAAAATTAACTTGAGGTTATGTTCTCAGGGTGATGCAAGAACAAAAAGTCACATTGCTTCTCCAGACTCTGCCAATTTGCTTTGGCTTCGTTCTGTTAACTGAGGAAGAGGTTTGCATGTGTGTACTGGACATGAACTTTCTTTAAATTGGATAAGTCACATGCTCATTATTACAAAACATTTCAGAAGTGCAACAAAAATCATATGATTTCATGTCTGCTGAAGATAGGTTCCTTCAGTGCATTAAAAAAAAAAGCAGCGGCAATTAAGGGACCCAAAGCAGTAGCTATTTAACTGCTTTTTGTAACGTTAGCTGTCCATTTTCACCATCTAACTTTGAATGCCAGTTTTACATGGAGATTCCTTGGACCAGTAACAAATGGGAAAGGCAAATGCTAATCAAAATTCTTTTACACAAATACATTCAGAAAAGGAAACTGGGAAATTACTCCACTAGAAAGAGTCTTTTAAACAAATTTTATCCTGGTCAGGACACAGGCCGCCTGTTCTGCTAATCCTGAGCAATTAAACATTTTTATTCTTTCCCCTTATTTCTTGTAAAAAAAAAAAAAACAAAAACCAAAACCAAAAAAAGCTGCAACACATTAAAAACGTAGGGCACTATTGAATTCCTTGTCCCTGTGGGATGGAAGGCTGTGAAAACTGGCATGCACCTAGCAGATTGTTTCTGAGAGTCCTTCTGCAGGCCAGGACTGGCGGAGCCAACTTTTATAGTGATTGAAAAAAGCATCATTTTCATTCCACCTAATAATTCTGTAGATACAGTGATATTTAATCCTCGTAACACCCATTATCAGCAAAAAAAGCTATCACTGACATGCAGGGGACTAGTAATGATTTTAATCTCTGGAAAAAACTGTACCTGGTTTAAATCGGCTGAAACAGCCGTTGATGTTTTTGTGATCTGCATCAAATCCCTTGTGCAGATTAATACTCGCATTCAAACCTTGCAGGATACTTAGTCTGGGTAGCTTTATAGTCAGAGGTCTGTAAAGTCCCCGCTGGGACCGACCTGCTTTCACCATTTCACATGAAAACTTGCATTGCTACCACCCTCCTGTCTCCCTCCAAACAATGAAGGAGATTGGCCAGATTTCACTTTGGAGCCTGTCAACATAATTTCACTTTACAAGTCTAAAATAAATAGGCTGTTGGTGCTGTTGTACCTATTCCTCACAGGGCTCCATGTGCTGCATTAGGAGCACATCTGTATACATCTGTTAATTCATTTTCTTTTGTATTTATCCAGGGTTTGTCATGCTAAGTTCAGATTTTAGATCCAATTAGAAGTTGCTGGTTCAATTAAAAAAAAAAAAGGGGGGGGGGATTTTGTGAGCTCATTCAATCATACCCAGATTAGGAATTAAACTGAATATTCCTGATTTCAGACCCAGATTAGGAATTAAAATGAATATTCCTGATTTCAGTTTAAAAGCAGGAAATTTTTCTTTTTTTTTTTTTTTAGTAAGGTTTTGATTTGCAAAAATCAGCCTTTTCACTTTCTGGAAGTCACCATTACTTTCCTGTTAAGACGGACATTTCGTTTAAGAGTGACAGAATCAAAAATAAGTTTCTTCAACAGCTTCCATAAAAAGTGAACTGGAATTAGGACAAAAGAAACATACTGGAAGAAGCAGCAGCAATTGCCAACTTGATTTGGCTTACAGGAAATTAGCAAGCAATGTTTATGTACTCATGAAACATTCCAAGAAAGCATAACATTACACTAGACACCACTGGTAGACAGAGGATGCTCCCAAGGGAAAATCAAGTGGAGACAGAGTTCGGTGAAAAGGTAGCTGACAGTGAATTTGAAGGCAAGAAGAAGGAAAGACGGGGGGGGAGGGGGGGAAAGAGTGGGATAGAAATGTTTTGGCTTGGTCCTATTCCCTTGTCCTTTCCCTAGCCTGAACCAAGAAACACAGCTCCAATGAGGGACTGGAGGTACCATTTGTTCTCCCTCATGGCTGCTCAGGAGGTCTGAGTCTGAAAGCTCATTGCTTTCCGTGTTTGCAACCCTATTCCCTCATTTCTAAATTACTTAATTCTCATCATAGTTCAGTTATTTTACATGCTGAAGATTAAGCAATGGATGTTTACCCTGAGCTACGTTTTTATTTTGCAACCCTAGAAACGTAATTGTAAATGCCATTTTTATTACTCTAGTCTCCATTAAACAAACTTAGGCAGAGGGTGATGAGGAAGAAAATAAAAAGAAATCTTATATTTATGGTCTTACAAGTACTCGTATGTTTAGCTACTTATCAAGCATTCAGGCAATTCTGCCCTCTCATTAGAAAAATTTAAGATGTACTTTACTTCACAGAGGGCTGTAAGACCACTTTCTCTGTTACTCTTTTGACTTTGGTACTGCTACACATTACTTCAGTCTGTAATGCCTGCAACCTAACTGGAATTTTCATAGGTAACACAGCTGCTGATAATTTTAAAAGTTGTAGTGACCAAAGTTGCCTTAATCTATCTTTCTATCTTTTTCGTATCATAAGAAGGAATACAAGGGCGGACATCAGATAGCATGTATTTTCAGAATTTCCTCTCTCTACATTTGAATTGGACAACCAAGAATTTAATAATTAAATCATCAGTCAGAACAGGAAGTCAGCAGGGAAAAAAGTTAATTTGGCATGCAGTTCACAGCAGATGCATCTGTGTAAACTGCAATTCAAAATAATCTACACGTAATGAAAAAAACATCTTAGCTGACCGAAATCCTCCAAAAATCAAACTTCTATAAAAAGATGCAGAAGGAAAAAAAAAAAAAAAAAAAAGGAAAACAGAAAGGAAGTTCCAATGACAGCGTTTCCTAAGACCCTGATTCACTTAAAAGCTAACCCCGCTTTTCCTGTTTTAAGTGAAAAGTTTGCCACGATTGAAGCAAGCAGAGAAATAGAAATAAAATGCATAAAACCACGCAACATAACACTATTTAATCCAATCTATTGATGCAACCCAGAAAAACATTTCAGCTATGACACTAGGGCCTGAGTCCTTCGTATGAGTAACTGCAACCTCACTCACGTTCCAGGCTCAAAATTTTTGCAATTATTTATTGCTTAACTGCATGCAGCGTAAGTCCGGAGAGCTGCAAGATCATTTGGGATGCAGGTGCCCTTTCTGGAACTTACCTTTTACATCAGCAGCTCTGAAGCACGTGAGCATTTTGTGCTAGCATTTAGAAAAGTAGTGAACAGTGCAGTTGACAAAAGACAGCCCAGCAACATCCTATTACTTCTCTTCAAAGGGGATTAAAATTATCCAGGGCTAGTACAGAGAAGATTGACCAGGAAAGCAACTATTCATACTGCAGATATATATGCTACTGCTGGCAGTGTAAGCCATCATTATTTTGTTAATTCAGGAATTTTTGTGTATTGCTGAACATGGAAATTAAGTGCATAAATTCAAATTGTTTAAGTTTTATAAATCAAACCTTACCCACATGCAGGCCTCCAGCCTGACTTTTGAGATGATAGCCCACAGAGAGATGGATCCTTCAGTCGCCTCCTCATCAGGGCAGATAATTTGATCCGGGTAAGGAGGCTCAGGAAAATTAACTGAGTTACATTCATATGCAGCAAGAGTAACTGATGCTATGTGTGGACCCTGAAAAAACACAAGTAATTTCAAATGCATTTTTGTTAGTTATAATAGAAATTAACATTAAAACCTCACATTTGTCCCCGATGCAAGGAACCTAGGCTAAAACTTACCGTTTTCACTTTGGCCATTAATAATGTTATATATGTAAAATGTTGGGGGCTTTTTAGACCATATGAAGTGTAGTGTGGAGCTATTAATGCTCTTTCATAAAAAAAAAAAAAAATCCTTCTTGTGATCCACTAAAAATGTTAAGGAGCCTTTCAGCTTTTGCCATGCACAGTAGTATGAGGTTGCCAAGGAGAAATAAGAATCCTTACTTCTAAAAAACCATGAAAATTTTCAAAAGACTTTAAAATGTTCTCCTTAAGGTATTTATGGCCTATGGCTTTATTAGAGCAGGTGTTTTTCATACTGTTGCTTTTAGATGATGGAGGCATTTAAATTCTATGTTAATTTTTTTTTTTTAAATGACTGGGTCTTTAGGACATCTTAAAGCTGACGTTCTTAAAATTTGCATCTTTCTCCAAAAATCAGCTACTTAATTTGTGACAGCTTTTTTGTGTATACAAGTGACCTTATTGCTGTTTGCTAAAAATGGTTCGAAATATAATAACTTAAACATTATTTAAATGCCACATAACTGAATTACTTCTAGTCTCCACCTTATATCAAAAGATTTTTTGACAGATCTCCAGATAAAACTAGCATAAAAATCTACTCAAGAATTGAACTGCTACATATGTAAAAAACCTGAAAGAATTGCCATTATTTTAATACAAAATAAGTGAGAAGCGATTCAAAAAATCTATGGCCTGAACACTAGAAGTTGTAGCTAAAAAAGAAATCACTTAGCAAAAGGTCAGGAAAACACTGTCTGGGGTAAATAAAAAAAAAGAGAAAGTACTGAGTTAAACTAAGGTCTTTTCATAAAGTCACAGATTTAAATAAACTTTAGTTTTCGTTACGTGCAGATCAAGTTCCACAAACCTTAACTTCTGCTATTAATGATCTGATGTGTTTTGACGTCACGTTGGGAAACATTGTCAATAATTTTCTTCTATGGATTTTCCTTTAAATGAGTCGTGTTTTATTAGACCAGTAAAGGAGCCTGATACCCCCCTCCCCCCCAATCAAAGCTAAGTTTATTACAGAATAAGGAGGGAAAGTGTGCTAGACCTCAACACAGCTATTCCCCTGCACAAGGCTTCCAAAGCCCACTTTGAAATGCAGGAGCCAGAGATATATTCAGAGGACCCTGCAGGCTCCATTTGCACATTAAAGGGTGAAATTCCAAAGCAGGTCTCACACAAAAGGTGAAGCTCTGTCCCTTTTTTTAGACTTGCCAGGAAGAAGATTTTAGCTGGGTTCGCTCATGTCAACATTTCAGGTCCCACTGAAGAGACCAGAGCACTGGACTTACGCAATTAAAAAAATCACAGTATTGATGTAATTGCAGTGAAATAAGAATGTTGTAAAAAAATATCAGTTATATTTTTCCGTATGACAGCTGTGACTACTGTTACATGCAAACCATTCAAAATAAAACCATTCTTCTGGCATGCAACCGGTAAAAGACAAGCTGCTCTGATACCAAGGAAATTCTTTCATTTATTCCTTATTACTTTAGAGGACTGATTCAAAGTGCTTTGGCATACGCTGGATTATATGAATAGATAGATACAGCCTCCTGAGATAATAAATGAGGCACAGCTTCTCACAAAAAAAAAAAAAAAAAAGAGAAAAAAGGTTCATTGAAGTAAAACTGAAAAAAGAGAAGATCCAGAAGTCGATGCACAGGAGTGATTTTGATATGGCAGGGAGAACAAAGAACGGATGAATGAACAAATGACTAATAGAATGTACTATCAACATTTCTATAAGCCCCAATGGCAATGGACAACTTTTGGTACTTGTAGCAAGATCATCCCTGTCCCCAGCAGCCTCATTTCTAAACAAATAATGTATCTCTGTTTTACTCATCGAGGACAGATGCAAAGAGAGAGCTGAAACTTCCCTAAAATTGTAGAGTACACCTATAGCAAACCTGGGAATCTTTCTCCACCATACCCCGAAACTTAGGGGAATTTAATCCCATCCCCTTCTTGCCCCTTCCCAATCTGACAGCCACCTCGGCACAAAAAAGGTCTCAAGCCATCTTCCTTGAATTAATGGTTTTCACCTGCAGAAATTTGCAATAAAATTCTTTTGAATAGCAAATTTGCATGGAGGAAATCCCCATGCACTTGAGTTGTAAATGACCATTTCCTATGCTCCCTTGAGAGTAAGGGTAAGGTCCTTGCCAAGGCAGTGAGATACGGTGTGTGAACCAAGAAGTATGATTTTCAGTTCCACAAAATTTGGAAGACTTGCCACACTACAGTATAACTACAGCCAGCTGTGATGGGAGACTGTTAGTTTCAGTTTTATGATAGTAAGAGACAAATTTAATCTCTAGTATAGTGAGGCCCCCAACCCCTTGCAAGGTTGCAGCGATAGCGTTACCAGCGTTTCTTCTCAAAATGCGCACAAGGTACGTAAAGAAGACCGTACAGTGTCAGGAGAGCAAGCAATGACAACAAAATGCCTAATATGAGGCTGCTGCAGGAGCTTCTTGCCCATGAGCAGCTTCTCTCAGAGTTGCCATCCTTGAAATGGCTTAATGGTCTCCAAACATTGCCTCCCTGAAATGGCTTAATGGTCTCCAAACATTGCCTCCTTGAAATGGCTTAATGGTCTCCAAACATTGCCTCCTTGAAATGGCTTAATGGTCTCCAAACATTGCCTCCTGTTATGAGAGCTCTCCCAGTCTCAACAAATGTCTGCAAAAGGAAAAATTTTACAAGTAGCCAATGAAAAAAAAAAAAAAAAAAAAAAGGCATTTCACAAAGCAGCTGTAAAGGGCCAATGAGCCACCTGAAGACTATGCCAACTGAACATAATTTTTCCACTGTAATGTAAACAATTCTATAATGGAAAAAAGTTGGGAGTTACAGAACCCACGAAGCCACATTTTAACTGGAATAAGAAATAAAGCATAAACGGTTCATTTAGAGTGATGAAGTGTGGAGCACTGGAACTCCGAGCGAGCCAAAGGAAAGCAGAACAATCCTGTGTCCTCCTCCAGCAGCGGAGCCCAGCTGCCCAGCTAGGCAAACGGACGATGTCTCGCAGCTTGGCAGGCTCCATGCAGCATCTCTGACATCTGCTTTTGTTCTAGCTCAGCCCTGAAAGCCTACATAGAGCATTATACTTTCACAAAGCAGTGGTTACCAAGCACCTCAAAACAATGGTTGGCTAAACAGGACCATGGTTGCAATGGGGTGGGGTGGGGGGGAAGAGTGGGAGGGTGGCAGGATGTTTCATAAGAGAGGTGCCATTTTGCTTTATATTTAGCAATAGTGATGGTTTAACTCTGAATGGAACAGGGAACCAACTTCAGATGAGCTTTAGGTGCCACCTTCGGAAAATCCCAGTCAATATACACTCAGATGTTTTATTTATACTCCCTCCCTGTGCCAGCAGGATTAATTCTTATACAATTTTTTAATCCTCTTCACAAATAATACCTCCTCCACCCTCTCCTCCTCCTTCTCCACGTGGGGCCGCAGTAAATACTCTGAGTGTTTTGCCTCTTGCAGTAGCTCAGTTTATTTCAACACTTCAGGAAAGCCTCTAAGATATCCCCTCTTTGACTCCAACTGCAGCTCTACCTTTGAAAATAGCAATTGCAAAACTGTCAGACCAGACAACAAATACGAAACCCCGGCGATTTAGTAGGCATGCTGCTTGCCAGACCAGGAAAAGTCACTGATATTCAAGGCATGTTAAGATCCTGAACTCTGTCTTTCCCTCACCTTCTTCCAATGATTTTTTTTTTTTTTTTTTTTTTTTTTAAATTGCAGGAGGCACTAACAAGGGCTAACAGAGAATAAATTGAGAAACATTCTGCTGACTCGGGTGAGAAACATTTGCTCGCCACTACTGACGACCAGAAGGAGCCTGTGGTTAGGCTGGAATGCGATTTGTTAGAAATATCTGTACAATTTACAAATCAAACAAGACAAGATCTGGTCATCAAGATCAACTCAACATAAATCTATTTTTTAGCAATAGTAATTTAGGGGAGTTTGGAAATCCCTAGCTATACAACCCTAATGTCTCAAAGAAGATAACCTCGAACTCTTGAACTCACAGGCCTTCAGAGAAGTTTTAGTTCAGTGACTGAAGGCACCCAAGTCAGAATAGACACTGCTAATCCTTAGAAATACTACTTTAAATGCTGTATTGTGAAGTTTCTAGAAAGTATAATCTTTTTATCTATAAATTCTGCTTGGAAATTCATCAGTGTGGGTAGAAAGAGACAGCAGGCACATGAAAAAAAATTCAGGAAGTTCAAATCCTTAAAAGCATGCTGCTATGTATAATACTTGTAACAGAAAAGTCTTTACCGTAAGGAAAAATAACTGAATATCCAATTAAAAATGAATCATATTTTCACATTATTAATCATTCTGCGCACCGAGACTGTGAACACAGTTAGAGCTGCAAACAAACTCCTGATCAAGTGTTGGTTTCTCACATGCCCCTTCACAGAACAGCCACCCTGCTGAAGTGACACAGGAACAAGAACTACATCTAATTTTAACCTTTTATATTTGGGGAAGATATAATTTTAGACTGTCTCTAATTTAGAAACATTTCACAAAGAAAAGTGATATGTCTGCCAGCAAGAAAAATATTACAGTGAACTCATTGCTGAACTTAATGCACTAAAAATCTGTTTTCCTCCATGGATACACTGCTTTTTATACTGGGTTCAAGACTCAGCCCTTCCACAGGGGGGAAACATGTCATGCTATATTTGATTAAGATAAATTGGAAAAACAAAAGCTTGCTTCTCATGGGAAACATCCTGCGAGCGTTGCCTCAGGCTGCGACTCATCTAATACTTATCTATGAAGTCATTACACCTCTCAAGAAAGTAACACCAAGTTACAGCATCTTTTTTATCTTCAAGAGTAGTGGACAACTACCCACAAAGAAAACTGCTCTGTGATTAAGAGGGAAAACCTTGATCTGGAGGTGGCTGGTAAATATGTCAATCTAGTCTGTCTGTCTGTGTTACAAGATTAAAACGTCTCGTGATTTTCTATAATGTCTGGTATGCAGTACTGGCTGTAAGACAGGGCTCAGGGTGAAGAAGGATGCCGTACCTAGAGCATCGCAAGCGACACAAACATCCATCAAGAGGTCAGGGCCAGTTTTAGCAGCCCTTCATGGCATTTCATGCAACGTATTAATTTTACAATCATGTGTCTGTTAGCAAGTTTCTATTCCCACTTCAGTCAAGCCTTGCCCCACAGTGCAGAGCTGATGGAAATTCCAAACGATGAGGCACAAGCTCTGAATATGACTGAACAAGAGCCACCAAGGGAGCAGGCACGTGGTACCACTGCACACGTAACAGGGCCACGTTGCTACTTTGAGGACTAACACGAAAAGCAGACGTTTTGTAAGGCTGTGCCCACGCTACTTTCTATAGCAGCAAACAGACTCACGTCAGGGAAAGGCACAACTGGACGAATCCAAGTTTATACTCTGGTGCTGACACAAGACAAAAATAATCTGTCAGCATTCTCTCCTTGCCCTTCCCTAACCACCCACTTACTATTTCTGAAGAATAAATCACAGCATCTACTCAAATTGACACTAGTAGCGATGATTGGCTTTAACGTCTCCAATTAGAGGCTGTCTTGCACCGTTATATTGTTCAAGGAAGCAGTGACATGAAAAATATAAAGTTTAGGCTCTGCATAAAATAAAAAAAAAAAAAAAAGAGCAGGGATGCCAAGGGAGCAAATGAGGAGAAAGCATAACGTGACCTCCCAGCAGAGTTATGAGACACAGAACCAGTGACGAGGAAGTCAAGAGCAGATAATGAAAACACGGCGTCAGCATCTAAAAGGTAAAGTCCATCAACCTTCAAAAAGAAGAAAACGGCGTACCAATCATCCTACTAACTCCTCAGCGTGGTGCAAGGTCAAACCACTACGGCTGGCCAAGACACTCAATATAGCTTAAATATTAATACATCAAGATTTTGCAGACTTCTGAAAAGTCAAAGTAAGGTAGCTAATCCTGCACAGATGGAGGCACTTCACATTAGCTGTTTATTGCCACAGTTCCAGCTTTAGATAAACCGTCCAGACTCTGACGTACACCACTTTCAGCAGCACTGGAGGCCATATATGGAACTCACAGTCACACCATTTCGGGCTCTGACTCATGAGGTCCGGCAATTCACGGTGGGGCAATACGGGAGGTTATTGCTTCCAGCTGTTCCACCAGCCCCTACACCAGACGTTACCACCCTCAGAGCAGGACAGCGGGACCAGCAGTGTCTGCTCGGTAGTTGCCACGCTCGTGCCCAGGAGAAGTTAAACCACCATCAGTTTCAACTCACATTAACGCACCAGACTGGGGGCTTAGGGCTCAGTCCACAATCTCTCAGACCGAGCTGCAGCAGTTGAATGGATTGTTCTTCCACAGCAGAATCTACACCAGAGGCGCCGGTTTTATTCTCTGCAGGTTATCTATCAGTATCTGACACATACAACAACAGTGGGTGCACTTACAAGGGACTAAGACTCCAAATTAACATTTTTCTCCTTGAAAATACCATTTTTAATGTCAGGTTTTTAAAATGCATTTAAGAAACACCCAGGTTACACAACTAATCTAGCAGGAGTGTCCAGTTTAATTCATTGGACTCTTCCAGTTCATCACTGCACTATTAATACCAGTGCTGCAGTTTCAAGCAGAGCAGAGCCAGTGTAAACTGTAAGCAGGAGTTCCCATCAAGAGATGGTTAGAAAAAGTGATTTTATTTTTTTTTAAGTTATATGTTGATTCAAGTATTCCAGGATGTTTCAGTCCATTGTAAAACGCTCAGGACAGCTGGAGGAAGTAGGTTTAAAGGCATGAAGGAAACAAATGAGAGAGCAAGAGCCACAAACAACCCTCACACAAACAGGATCCATTTCAACTTACTTCAGAATTAATTCCTGTCTTCTGCACCCACCACGTATTTTTCTTTCAACTGCCTTAACAAGTCAATAGCAGTAATCTGAGCGCAGATATCAGACAGCACTGGTTATTATTTCATTTGTTTTAGGCTTGCAAGGTGACATGTGAATTGAAGAACAGTATGGACTGAAAAAGAACACCTGACTTAAAAATAATTTGGCGCTGGAAGGGGAGCACTGCTGCGCCCTCCCACCTGGCCGAGGCAGCTCAGCTTTTGTTTCTCACTTTTTCCTTTACACACAGAACTCATCGCTTTCTGGGTTACTCACACTAGCTTCGAGCGATCCACATGGAAAGAGCAAAACTTCTCCTTAAGCTGAAAATCACTATTAAAATAGTCCTGTATAAAGTCACAAGTAAATAAATGGAGAAGAAAACGACAGTAAGTTCTGTGGATTTCCTCAATATTCCATCTACTTCATAAAAGTGGAGTAAGCCCTGTTGTGTGAGCTTTTCTTTTTAGAAGCACTTGAGTAATTTTATCATGAGTCTTCTTACAAACTCAGCTCCTGGAACCCGATAATTAAAAAGAATTAAGTTTGATTTTTAAAAGTTTTCCTGGCAGGAAAGGGGTGGGGTTTTTTTGTTTTTGTTTGTTTGGTTGGTTTGTTTTTTGGTTTTTTTTTTAAATTTGTGGGGCTGTTTTGTTTTGTTTTTTAAATTATTTACACCAACAACATCTTTTTAAAAAAAGCTAATGGGCTCAATAGTGCACGAGGTGCCTGGATTTTAAATCTTTGGATTCTAACCTAAACCACTTCAGATAGGGCCAAAATACGACTCATTTCAGCTGCGAACTACCACACTTTCAGGAGGTCAGAATGTGACCCCTCGCCAAAGCCAAACCCTGGAACCAATTGAGAACAAAAGGGAGACACTGAACCCTCAAGCCCCGATAAACTCACACTGGCTCTCTAAAGCCAGCCCTGTCAAGAAGGTCACTGTCTTTTCAACTCACTTCTCTTTTCTGTTCTTTTTCATGGCCTGAAATTATTGCCATGCTCTCTTCCACCCTGCTATAGGACACCCCAGTAAGAATTAGGCGACAAACCCAGATATTGCAGTTCTGAAAAAAATTCGAACTCTTGTGCGACCTCGGCACACAAAACATCCCTGCTGTACCTCATGTTTTCTGTTTGTGCTTGTCCACAGCCCGGCCACCAGTGAAAACCTTTGCAGCAGTTGCTCCACTTGGCTCTATCAGCCAGCAAGCAGAGATCCATATTTAAGAAACAAAAACACAAACAAATGTGAAGAGCCAAAGCTCGCTCTGCACTTGACCTGTAAGGAATTAGCTTCCATTCATCCCCCACTATCACAGATCATAACAGACCATACTCAGAAGGGACATTTATCATCCGCTTCTCGCGCAAGGCTTTTTGATAGGCATTAATTCTAAGCTGATTTTGTTTGCCTCGGCCGCATCTTTTGCAATCCATTTGCCAGAGCTGAACTGAAACCAAATCACGAGGCAGAGCGCTGCGTGAAGATGGCAATGGCAGCGCGGTCCCATCCCAGCGCTCCACCTAGCGTCCCCCGCTCCCCCGGGCCCGCTGCCCTCTGGCAGCTCATTCGTTTCATTTTGCAGCAGCGAACAGACCTCTCCAAGATGTACAAATGCAAGAAATTCCTGACGAGTTACCCTCAGTCATCTTCTTTTGGTAATTAGGTGATTCATGCCATTTATATTTTAATATACCACCAATAGAAGAGAAAACATCTCAGGACTGAGAGGAAAAGCTGTGTGCTGCTAAAAATGGTATTGAGAGTCGTTAATCATAATAGTTTTATTTCCTACAGGACCACATCACGATGGCTATTTTTAAAGCATTGTTTTTAAAGAATTGTGAAAAACCTTTAATGGGCTTTGGGAAAATAAGCCAGCAGACTTGTTTTGAAAGTGTCAGAATAAAAAGGATTCTTGGAAGAGTGGCCTGCTTCCCTATTTCTGCATTGAAGATCTGCTCAGTGCCAGCCCGTAGCTCAGTGCCAAGTTGTAGCACGAGACTCGTTTCCCAAAAAGCCATGTCAAATTTTACATTTACTGTTGGCTACAGCTAAGGAAGCAGCATTAAACTAGGAACCAATGCAGCAGACAATGCTCAGACCCTTTACAATCCAGAGAAAGCTCCTCAATCACAGAAATAGCAATAAAAAGCCTCTCACTCCTAGACAGAGATGTTCGCAGCAAGAATGTGCTGGTGACCAACAAAATCCTAATCAGATGTGAACCCATATTAACCAGGGGCAGTAACTTCCCCCCCAGACTGAGACTGCTTTAGATTCTAAAATCCACTTTAAGCAAATTGTTTCCAAGCACTCTCTTCTCAGCTAACCTCAGGATCTCTCCTGGCACTTGAATTCATGCTGCTCCAAAAAGCAGCTGGTGAGAGATACTCCGAAGAATCCAGACAAATGACAGTTTTAAACACTGGAAAAACAGCTAACCAGGCCAGGGAAAGCAAACATCCAGAGTCATTCATATACTGCATCTATTGCACAACCACCGCTATGATTTTCCCAGCTAACAGCCCGTGCTTATGAACAGCTTGATATGAAAATAGCTGGATGCAGTAAATGGAGGGCTGTATTTAAAAAAGATGCACCTGCGTCACAGCGGAGGATGTTCAGGCGTGCTGTCTGAGCAGGTGCCTCCGTGCCATCGATTCCTGCCCGTGGGCCCTTCATGGCAGAGACGATACTGCAAGCAGCAGCAAGAGCCCAGCAGCACATGGGTGGGCCCGAGTGCATTGTTCTCTAAGCATGTAATTGCATTCCCAACAATCTCACTGTACATACAGACTTAAAATGAGCAATTAATTAAAAGCAATTTTAAAACACTTACTGAGTCTATTCTCTACTGCCAGCAAATCCAGGCACTAAAGCAGAAGCGGGTTTGCTGTTTTGTAACTTTTTTTTTTTCTTTGAATCAATAGAAGAATAAGTTTTACCATAAGGAAGAAATGTAATTAAAGTATACGAAACATGAAAAGTAGATACACAGTAATGTAAAAGTTAATATAGTGAGCTCTCCGCTTAACCTATCGCATTTCTACTTTTAGAGGCAACCGCTGCACCACTAACAAAGCAAATTAGTTTCAAACTCCTCCTTTTGAAAGCTAGAGCTCCTAATTGCATTGTTTGCAGATGGGTTAGATTCAGAATACTCTCCTTTATTTTTACCCTTTAATTTACCCTTAAAAGTTTTACCAACAGTCTGACGTTAGTACTCTGTGTTCGCTTTCGTACAAGGTGTAGGCTCAAACTGAGGAGATATTAAGGAGCGTATTTCTACACTGATAGCAGATGGCATATAGATATTGCTGATAGAGCAGTATTGACAAGAATATTAACAGTTCAGGTACTTAAAATGGCAACACACTGTTCGGGCAATGAACTTGGGTTTTTACACTCCCACTGCCATCTAGTGGCTACAAGGCCAGATACATGCCACTAAATTCTGAACAATTCAGGGTTCAGGCAAGCGTTTGGTGCTGAGAAAGTGCAATTGTCCTAAATTTACAGTCATGCTAACGACTAAATCTTGCACAGGAGAAAAGAAAAAAATGGATCTTTCCTTCTCTTTCCTCCTACACTCACCGCCTTTATGGAATTCCCTCTGTGTAACAGAAACATGCTTTTCTGCCTTACATATTTAAAGCAAACAAGTATGAAGCTGCGCCAGGGCAGGTTTAGACTAGACATTAGGAAAAACTTCTTCACCGAAAGGGTTGTCAGGCTCTGGAATGGGCTGCCCAGGGAGGTGGTAGAGTCCTCATCTGTGGAGGTATTTAAAAGAAGGGGAGATGAGGTGCTTAGGGCCAGGGTTTAGTGGTGGGATGGCAGGGTTAGGTTAAAGGTTGGACTCGATGATCTTAAAGGTCTGTTCCAACCAAAGTGATTCTATGATTCTAAGTATTTCTCCTGTATTGTTACACATTAGATGTTGATGGTACAGTTTGATTATATTTTATTCTATAACCACCTTCTAATTATTCAGTGCAATCTATTTTGTCTGTCTGTCCCCTTCTAACAAAAATATGTGAAACTTTGCCTCTTAACATTCCAAATAAATACCTTCGCTACGTCTGCAATAAATACCTTCACTAACATTAAACTAAATTTCTTTTCCTAGGTGATGCACCTCCCTGTAATCTTTGGAAGGCTGTTCACCTCCTACACGCCCATCATAAATAACACTGATAAGCCAATAGAGAAGTTATATTTTTTATATATGTTACTTTAATGTCAACTTGGGCCACAGCCAAAATATATCCACGGGGTTCACATATCCCACAGGAAAACTTCAGTGCTATGTTACGAAATGTAGGGGGTTTTGTATTAAAGTAATTCAGAACTATTTAAACATCTGGATTTTTAAATACAGAGTAAAAGAAAGTTCAATTTATTCCACCTTCTTTTAGAAAAAAAAGCGGTGCTGTCTTACAAAGACTTCTTTAGACAAAACCATCTTGGAGTGGCCTAGGGTATAAAACAGCAGCACTCCTGCTACCCTGTGTCAGATCAACATACAGTAAAGAAACACCACCCACTTTCAAATAGAGTTTAGAAATGGTGCATAACTTTTCTTATTTACTAGATTTCTGACACAACATGTAAAAATTAAGAATAGGAACTGTATTATAAGCTCTGCAAACTGCTCCAAAGAGAATGTCTAACTATGTGAAATCTTTGGTTAGAGAAAATCTTAAGTGGACTCTCAGTGGTTGGTAGCCTAAGAAAATATATAAAAAGCAGAACAAGATTTAAATCTATTATTGAAACTGTTTCCTACTTGCTGATTTAAATCACGACCAACTGATTTCTGCAGCAAACCTGGAATTGCTTTCCTTTCCCTTCCTCCCTCTGTCCCGCTGCAGAGCTGGTGATCCCATCCTGCTGCGTTTTCACTCCCACCGCAGGCTGGCAGAGAACCCAAAGGGAGCTGAGCTTGTGAGCTTGACTCCACCTCACACATCACTGGATGCTGGTTTGCCTCTCCAGCAAGGCAGAGCACCTCGGTTTGGGACTGATGATTTTGATCGATTCTCCCTCTGATTCTCCCATGCATCTTACTGTCCCTAAGCTATTTACAGCATCATCTCTGCAAGTCAGAAAGATCTGTACATTGCCAACCCACTGCTGTCTAAGCACTAACCAGCGTTACATAAAAATGTTTAGACACTGTGTTCATTAGCTGTACTGAATTTCCATTTCCAATCATTTAGCCTGACAGCAATATTTTCGCCCAGAAGGCTATGCATGCATAAACTTGTTCCTGTTTAGCAACAGTTTCCTTTCTCCTGTACTTTCTGCCTCCCATCTTCAGGAGAGACGCTGCACCAAGAGTGAGTCCAAGACTACTGCAAAGGCAGCCCATGCAAATGCCATTCGATCTAGCAGGCATTGCCCTGCTGTGCGGAAAAGCACGAGTTTCTTGTTTCTTGTAGTGTTTTCTGTGTTATTGCTAATGATTAAAGCAGTTCTGAAAGTAAACATCTGTAATTGTTCCAAATACAAGATGACATTGGTTGCATGAACTGGTTTTAATTATTTTGTGGCCATAAAGCCTTTTCTTAAATCCAGGACAGTGGTTTCATAAACATTAAGGAACTAATCCAATGGCCAAAAGAAAAACACACCCAACCATTTCCCTGCCTTTCCTAGCTAAGTTGAGATAAACAACACCATACATATTTTCAGAACAGATACTATTTTATCTTTATAGACAAACATTTTTCTTGCTATTATTTTCAAAGCAAAATTACTACAGACTGAACTTTAAAATAGCTGCCTATTTCAGCAGTTTCAGCTAGAAAAATGATCATTTTAAGCTACTAAAACAGAGAGTATGCTGAAAAATTTTAAATGGAAACATTGGAGTTGCATACACTACAAAATGTTTCATTTGAATTAGGAAATTAGAGGATAGAGCTTGCAGATTTTGACTCATTGTTTCAATATGAGGATTAACAGCAGGCTAATATCTACAGTTCAACAAACATAGAGTATACAAACTACAAAACAAAGTTAGACAGTATAGAGTATGAATAGCATTCACTAGAGCCCAGAAGCATTACATTATTTCTTTTCCTTCAGAACTACTTAATGTTTAGGACTTAGGAAATATTTCTTATTCACATATTTAAAAATATGCAACAATTAAAACACTTGATTGAGAAAGAACACAGTATAGAAATATCCTTACCAAATAGAGCAGAAAGGTGTGGAGACCTGTTCCAAGTCCAACAGAGGACAGAATGCCTAATCCTACCCAGTAGGCACACCAGAAGAACTTTTTCTCCATATACCGCACATACTGAAAAAGAAAAGTCACAAAAGAGAAAAACAAACAAGAATGGTGATATCTCCTAGGGGAGAAGGTTAAAAGCTACAAACTAACACAGATAGTTATCTGGATTATAATAACTGAAATAGAATCCTAGATACTTCTATTTGCAATTTATTACAATTACAGCACAGACATGTATAGAAGATAGTGCACTTTCAAAAGAAAAACCCACACGCCTTAGAATCAGCAAGTTTCCGAGGAGACAGATGAAAAATTCAGGTTCGATAGTAGGGGGTTGAAATCCAAAACAGGCATACTAGGTGTGAGCAGCAAGCCCCAGTGTCTATGGAGCCCAAGCAGCGAGAAGACAGCTTAGGGAATTGCCCAAACAGATTAAATAAAAGACTAGAATTAGCTGCACTCTTAGTTAGTCTGTTGAATGTTTTATCTTGGACCAGCGAGTAACCAGGTTTGTTACTTTTAAGAAAAGATTAAAATGTTGGTTGTGTGTTGCACACATAAGTGAGGTGATATAAGAAAGTCACAGCAAATTCTGGACATAAAAAGTCCAGTTGGGTACACTGGAGAAATGGGAAGCAGTATTTCCCTCCAACGACCATGAGAGCAATTCTAAAAGGACGAGCCAGGCCATCAACTTGTCTGTACCACAGTCCCAGGAAGAGGTGCCATTTTATATCATCCGTGGACCAACAGCACCAAAATGAAGTTTACCAGTCTTAACCAGGTTTCAAAGAATCACAGAATCATTAAGGTTGGAAAAGTCCTCCAAGATCAAGTCCAACCATCAACCCAACAGCACTACGCCTACTAAACCATGTCCCAATATTCCACATCTATGCATTTTTTGAACAACTCCAGGGATAGTGACTCCATCACCTCTCTGGGCAGCTTCAACCTGCCAGGGTGTAAAAAGTCCTGAAAATGGCAAGTGAAAAATCACAAATATATTTCATTATTCTGAGTATGCTTTTGGAAGAAAGTGGCTCATGAATTCAAATATACATTGATGTACACAGAGGTAGAGAGAGGCACTAGCAGGACACAGACTGTAGGGAAGGAACTCTAGAGGAAGGGGGATGGACAAACACCTGCTGGCACACAGGACTGAGACCCCCCAGAACAGAGAGGTCCAAGCATTGGCTGGACCCTGCAGGTCACCCTCCCCTCGCCAGTCCCAGGGGCACAGGTTTGTTCCCAACAGGCTCAAGGAAACCTCTCCAGCAGCACTGCTCTGCCAAGCCTTGGCACCATGCAGGCCCAACAGCCAGCTCAGGGACCATGCGCCTCAACACCAGTTTGCAAGAGCCATCTAGTGGCAGATGTTGAGTGGATCACGCTCTGGCCTTCATGCTGAGAAGGCCACCGACCAGGGCAATTTTTAATGAAGCAGGTATTTGTCCTTTGGGAACAAGCCACCAATTTACCATCTACCAACTTGCTCTGCATGTAAGTGCTTAGGTCTCAAGCATGGGACTGAGTGAGCGAGAATGCGATGAGCTGAAGCAACTCATTTCACTGCGTTTCAAGACCCCGTCCTGGGAAGCCAGGACTCCTGTTCCAGACCTGCATGTGCCTCAGGCAGCCAGTGACACACCATAGCAGTATGGATGTAAGCAAGTTCTCTGAAACAGTGAACCTGCTGATTTCAGAGTCAGAGCGGTAAGATGATTCAGTTGCACAAGGAAATGCTCTGCAGGGTTTAGAAGGGCTGTCTGCCCTCAGGGAAAGTCTGAAACTCAAGGAGAAATGGGGAGGGGAAAAATGTAGACAACACCATCACCTTATGCTTAAGCAATGGCTTACACTTCAAGTGATGCAAAAGCATCAGTCTTCACGTACTCCAAAGCACAAAAAACTTTTTAAAACAATAATTTTAAAACAATGGAGGTAGAAGAAGCATCACAGAAACAGATTTGAACCATCAAACCATTTTATGTCTAGATATATGCCTATCCTAGCTTAGGATAGGGGTCAGGAGACCCTTCCACAGCAGAAGAAACATTTCTTGGGAAACACAAAGTTCTATCATGACTCAGTTTAAATATCTCATATCTCAAAAGCTCACACCACTATTAAAAGCTTGTTAACAGCAGATGCGAAGGAGTGCTGCAGCATCGGAGGTGTGCTTATTCAGGAACAGATGAGAAGTGGAACACCTACAGATGCAACAGAATAAATGATACAGCTGATCGTTCCGCATCTCTTGAAACTCAACTCATCCACACATAACAGAGAAGAGTCATGACATAAAAAACAAATATCCGTAGTGAGTAGGAGTTCAAAAGATACATTACAAGTTCATGAAGACCCCATTCAATTCCCAGTACATCTACCTCAGCACGGGGACAAGTAGTTATTAGTCACTAAGGAAAGTAACTTGAAAACCTCGTACCTGTTGATGCGTTCCTTCAATGTAATACGTAGCTGTAAGCACTGCAAGCGTCAGTAAAAAAGACACCAAGATACTTCGCCGATGCCACAATCTTAAAAGACAAATGGCAGTTAGGGTTTTTCATAATTCAGCATGCATTTCAAAGTAACTTAGTTATCCCTATAGGCTGGGTCTGCATGGATGTGGTCAGTGGGGACAGTGGCAGCTGAAAAGTTTGCTATTATAAAAGCATAAACCTCTGAAGAAAGTATCTGGGGAGCCTTTATTCTTTATGGAAAAATCTCTACTTCACTGTCAAGTGAGATCAAAGTTCAGCCATGCATATTTTTTTTTAAATAGAGAAAAACAAAGTAACTGCCTGAAAACAAACACAATCTGAAAACAAATATTCAGCTTCTGCAGCCAAGACAGTCTCAAACACAGGGCCATGAACAACACCCGTGGTTGAGCAAAGAGCAAAGCAGGCGCTGCACTGGCCCTGGGCAAGGGATGAGCTGCGGGTGGAAGACAGAAGTGCTAATTTCAAACTGTGTGCTGGTGGGTAGAACCACTGTGACAGTAAAAGGAAAAAAAATCTTTACACTATGTTGGTTCCCCTGATCTATTGAAATTAGTATCTCTAATAACAGCTCAAAGTTTAAGAAATACATTTTAGCTAATTATAAAGTGTTAGGAAGCTACTACAGTAAGGAGAGAAAAGTGGTTTCCTATGTAATTCGATACCAAATTACTTTTGAGCCTGTTTAGTTTTACATATACATTCCGCTTGATGTATACGTGCCCACACACAATGGATTAGCAAATACATTTATTATTTTCTCAGAAACGCTATTATACCATCACCTAATGATATAAAAAGGCAAGTGCCAGCATCACTTAAAAATCTCAGACATAAACTATGAACGTAACATCCATTTAGACAGAAAAAGACAGAAATACGAGATGTCTAATAACAAGAAAACAGTCACAAATGTTTCATATTAAGCAAGCTAAAAAAGTCACTCTAATTTTAAATTTGTGCTGCTTATATTAGTATGCGAATCTAATTTTCACGTGATTGTCATCCTCTAAATCACAATTTACTGAAGTGGAATACAGGATATCATCTGAGGTCTCAACTTAATAGCTTTAATAGTGGTTTTTTTCTGTAAAGATATTGTCATGCTAGTGCTAGACAACATAGATGTGCTGCACAACAAAGGATGCAAGTGCTATCTGTAACATAATTTGATGTCTAGGAAGCCAGGTAATAATCAGCTTAAAATAAGACCTCAAAATGTTATTTCTGCTCGGTTTAAATAAATGCTTGGAGGTTGTCAGAAATGGCTAATGGAAGACCCAATAAAACAGTTCTCAAAGAAACAATTCCCAGCAATAGCTGAAGGAATGCAGTAAGTAGGTTTTGGGTTTAGATTTTTTTTTTTGGGGGGGTGGTGATGTAAAAGGGGATTAAGACTACACTACCTAAAGCTGGTATTTTTTCATACACATAATTTCAGAAGATCCAAACAGAAAACACAAGTCTTTCTCAATGGCTCTTAAGTGGCAGCACCTCATACCTAGCCCAGAAGGACCATAGTCCATCATCACCAATCTCAGCTTGCTCTGCAAAGGAGCAGTCCAACAGCTAGGATCACCCAAGGGGATATTAGACCCTGCGTTCTGACTGGGAAAATGATTGTAAACTTAATCCCAAACACAAGAGATTCCACATACCAACACACGCACTAGGATGGTTGCTACTCTTAGCTTTTTCAGTAGCCAATTTTACTCATGCTTGCCTTTTGGCACTCCAAACCCTCTCAAGCCTAATGCCTTAAGAAACCGCTATGCATTTCAGCATTAGTAGGGGATGTTAGGACTGCTACTCACAAATTTTTAAACTGGAATAAAAGCCCATTTTATTCAGTGTGTAAATAATGTTTAGGGAAAGTACTTTAATAAATCATTTCCTGCTGTGAAAGGGACCATGTACCTTACAAGCAAAGTCCTCTCTGCAGCATCATAAACATCACTGCAAGTTCTACGTAATGCTGAACCCTGCCCTAGCTGAGCTATTTGAAGATCATTCAGCGATACTAACACATACATTAATAGCTCAGTACTTAACACTGCAGTCATAAGTACAGTATCTCTTCTTTAAGGATGCCCAAACACTGTCCCACTCCTTCAAATTGGAACATCCAACTCTTCAAAAAGGACGTTTGCAATTTTCTTCCACTGACACCTTACTGTATTTACACTTATGTAATTTAGGCAGAAGGTCTGAGTACACAGCTAGAAGTGTGGTATGATCCAGTAGCCACCTTTAAGGTACAACAATAAATATGTTCTCTGAAAGAAAAAACTGTGAATCAGAAAAGTTGTGAATCATCAGGGAAAGTGAGATGTCAGAATGACCTACTGAATCAAAGCATAGGTTTCCCCAGAATGCTTAGTAGAAGTTAAAGAAATGATCTTTACTTTATGGTCCATTCCTTCAAGTTTATTAGAGTTTCCAGGAAAAAATACTGCAAGGTAACAAGCGGTTTTCTCCACAGTACAATATTCAACCTCTCTTCTCGGTCCCTTCGCTTCCGTTCACTCAACAAAGAGGAATCTGCAAATGAAAAGCAACAGAAATGTAAAAGCACAGGCTGACAGTTCAGATTCCCTCCTCCCCCAAAATGTACTGCCATTTTTTTTTGGCTTTGTTAGGAAGTTAATGTGGGCTCCTAGTCATCTTTTCACAAAGCATTTGCTTTAAGGGCATCAGAAATAAGGTGACCTCCAGCAAAGGAAGTAAGGTGGCTTTTTTCCCTCCACATAGCTGACAACCATTCAAAAATCTAATTGGCCGAGGGTGCAAAAAGCCTGGCATATCTATTAGCCTTTACACAAGGTACTGCACTACTAGTTACAAACCAGCTAATACATTAGGTCAAACGCGACTATCACCCACTACAGAGACCACATTTCACTTTGAACTTTTGAATTTGGTTCTCTTCCAAAGCTATTCTCAGACTTCTCCAATCAAACTAGATCGAATTACGTGTGCTCTTTATACACTTCAGTCACTGTGTAACTGGATAATAGCATCTACCCTCCCAGTCAGGATCCTTAGGCTGTGGTAAGCCTTGCCACGCTGTTCAGCTCCTCCAAAATGAGCCCAGCAGACAGGAAGCACTCCCGTGGAAAGGACCTGCTTTTGTGTCCCAGTCCTTTGCTGGACTGGCACCGCACATCTGGTTGCTTTTAACTGCAGTGACTTGGTTATAACGCAGAGCTCAACACTGCTGTAAAACCACCATACAAGCATGGAAGAAAGGTTGTTCTAATAAAGGTGTGATTTTGCAGTCAGGGTTAATAAAAACCCTCACTTATTTTTTGGATGAGAATGGCTGTTCAAAGGTTGTCAAGCTAATGAGCGGTAATAATTTTTAAACGTTTAAAGAAAATGAGTTCTGAAAGAGGAGAAAAAAATATCACAAAACAATGAAAAAACCAAAAATAACCCCTGTATCCAAACAGACACCAAATTTCTTTAAACATCACTTATTACACAAAGTCAAAACATACGTATTCTGGTTTGTATACATTTAAAGCACTGCAATAATATTCATAAATTTTAAATTTGTAAAAAACTGTTAAATTTAAAATATTAATCTAATCTGAATACCCAGCATATTGTAACTCAAGATGTATTATTTCAGTCTTATTCCAGTAACTGAAACATACTGCCTTATCAGATGCTAATATTTCCATAGAAATGGCATACCTCATTAGTCACATAGCCCATTTAATTTTGTATTCTTTAGCTGTAAGCATCAGTTGCTTTAGATGAACTAACAGAAATCCTACAGTGGCAAATACTGGGTGACATCCACATTCCCTCAGTTACAGAACAGTTTAAGTCTTTAAGTAAAAGGTTTTGATTTGTTCCATACATACAGTTCCTCTTTAAATCTTGCCGCATTCATTGTATCAAGAATTTCTGTTATCTAATTTTTCACTTAGTATGTCTAATAAAAATGCTTCAACCTTGTTTTTTATTTGTTTTTAGTAAAGGTCATAAAAGACAATGGTGTAAGACTGTGTACAGCTTGAGAAATCACTTGGTTACAAAACTTAATTAAATATGGAACTGGCACATTCAAAGCTGACAGGAAACAAACTAAAAGAGTTATCATTTCTGTGCTATACTACACAGCACAGATAATTCAGTGACACAAGGCTCTTCACGAAACGTTCTCAGGTTAGTTTTCATGAGTCCTAAACATCAATCCAAGCCTACTTCAGACATACCAGTAGGAAAAACAAGCAAGGCAGGAGATGAAGTAGTTAACTGGTTTGTTAGTTATTTATCATTGAAACGGATTAATTTTAGTGACACTAAATGTCAACAGAAAAGCTAGAAATTGGGAGGCTAATAACTGGATTTCTCCCAGAGTAAGCCAGATTTTTATTACCAAGCACTAACTTTTCAGTGCCAAAGGGTGGGGCTATGCAGCCTGACTTCTACAGCCACTTATTTGCCAGCACAGTGTAGTTTTTTAGCTCAGTCCTGTCGCAGCCCCTGCTGGTACCCAAGTCAGCTTTACAGGGGTCACATGCAAATGAGCTACAGAGTAAGAACTTCGGACAAAGAAAAGAGGATAAGAGAAAACTGAATGGAAATACACAGCATATAACTATTCTGTGGCTTTACAATACATAAATCCTCAAGACTTCATGTTTAGAGATGACTGAAGTTTCCAAGATTGATTCAGGTGTCAATGCCCTTTGCATTATCCAGGCATAAAGTGCACCAACATAAATTCCTTTTGAGTCTTGCGCTGGCCATTTTACACACCAAGCTGACCAGCCGAGAACATTAAATCATTTTCCACCTACCTGTAAAGTTTCCATTGTGCTGTTCTTTGATCATACCTATGCGTCTCTGGTCACAATCTGTTCCATTCTCTGCCATTTCATAGATCAGTCACGTATGGGGATCTAATAGCAGAACAAAACCAAAAAGCATAAGGTCTCCATTTCTGGTTCTGAAGACTCCATTTACTCCATCGTCAAAGGATACAGGCAAACATCCGGCAGTTCTCAAAAATCCAAATCACAGTTATCCTTCATTACACCATTAAAAAGAAGGTGAACCAATTCGCACAATGACAACTATTAAAACATTTTCAGCTATATAAATCTGTATTTTTCACTCAAATGACATAACTCCCTCACTTGCAACAACTGAACAGAAGCTTGTTAAACAATCCCTTCTCCTAATCAGCCCACTGTTTGGGCTCCAGAAGCAGCAGACCTTCACACAAACCTCAGTTCAATCCTGAGAAAGAGGCGCTTAATATTTGATTCTCGTATTAGAAAGCAACGATTCTGGCACTAAGCTTCCAGGTAGTTAGTATGCAAGTAGGCCTCAAAAATCTCATAGCCTAAAAAAATAGCCCTCAATATGGTAACTAAGATACAGAGCTGCATCTATGTTTTGCACAGTCCAGTATCTGTAACCGGAAAAGGTAAAGTCTTCAAAGGAAAAGAGCTCTCTGATGGAAAGCTTTTTTGAAACGTGTACATTCTGTCTACTGGTTTAGCCTCTCTCTAGTGAGATCAGCTTTAAAAAGTGCAAAAGAACAGCTGTGGTTTTCCTTATCCAGGAGAGTAAATAGGGCAATAATTGGAAGCCAGCATAAATCAGAATGTTGCAAGAGCTGCTTTTTTTTTTTTTTTTTTTCCTTAAAAAACCCAAACAAACTGAAAAGCTGACAATTCTTATGCAGTCAAACACAAAGAAAGTAGCCGGTCAGACTCCTTGCTTTAAAAATCCTCTCTTGACTCTTAAAACAGTTTCTGGAATTCTATTTTGGAAAGAATCCCACAAAACTAAAGCATCTTATTTGGATTACATTTCTCCCTGTAAGCAAACATGATTTACAGTTTTTGATATGCTGCTTTTGTTGGAAAGAAAAGTAGAGCAATATTAAAACGACAGGTTATATAAAACTGTCTGGTGGAGGAAATTAAAGTTTTAAAGAAAAAATACTTCCCCTTTGATATATTTCAGGCTTAAAAGCCAAGCAGCAACTCAGTTTTGGGAAACAAGAGTGAGATTACCCCTTTTGATTCAGACTGCCCATTCTTTTAATGAAATGTTAAAACATTTCAGATACTCTATTTGTTTAATATTTCCAGGGTTTCACAAGTCAGTTTTAGACAGATCTTCTTCTAAACAGGTACAAGCCTTGTGCATTACTTTAATACAGATAAAATTGCTAGCTAGAATGTGATCGTTAAAGGGGTTTTACCTAAAACCCAACAGTCAAAAGCATCAAGGTCTTAGGAAGAAGCCCTTCCTCCAGCACCTCCTTCCTGAAATGAAACATGCAGAAATAGGAATCTGTCTAGGTAAACAAGCTAGCAGAAACTAATCTCTTGCATGTTACAGTTTTTATTCACTGAAACTTGGGCCCCAAGAATACCCAAACCACCAAGAAAATTAATAAAACAGCCTTGCAAAAGTTTGCTTCTGAAAAATGCTGAAATGCTCTATAGTCAGCCAAGGACAACAGAGGAGTGACCTGCTGCAGTAGGAGCTCTACAGCATCATTCTGCAGTCGCCTGCAATCAGAGGTTTGCTCTGAACTGCTAGTCAAACACCAGAGAAATGCAAACCTCTTTCTGTCCTCAGATCAGTTTTATAGCAGCCCGACACTCTGGAAGTCAGGGGAGTTACACCAGTACTTAATTGAGGATAACCGGCCAGTTGCTACGGTGATACAAGGATCAAATGTTTAGCCATCTCCTAATTTCATTAGGACAGTAAGTCCCCGTAGATGGTGTTTTGTTTCTACTGACCGCACTTGCTCCTGGTGTTCTTATTTTTATATATATAAAAATACATATTTATATACATATACAGTATAAGCTTATATACACACATACATATGTATATCACACCCACACACGTGTTACACCCACCCATTTACACACACAAAGCTGAAATCGCAGAGGGGAATATTTAAATTGGGCATCCGCAGTGAGAACGCCTGATGTTCACAGAAACCTGCTTAGGAAGCAAAAGCCATCAGAGCTGCTCTGCACACAGCCACGCTAAAAAAAAACCCATTCTGGTTTAGGGAACTTCAGTCACATTTTGTTGTCTTAAATATAACAAACATTAAAAGAAACCAAAACAAACTTAAGTGGAAGCTACATGTTCCTCATTTTGAAATTCACCTTTTTTCCTCATGCAAATCCAGCCTTCAAAATTGTAGTCTCAATTGCTTTGGTCTCTGATTAGCTTAATTACATTTCAAGAAAGTTAATTTACTGTAATACAAACAGCTCTCCACGTTTGATGCTAAAATCCGGGCTGTGCACTACACTCCGTCTCCATGCACTGACTGCCACTGGAGTCCATTAAACATCTTACTGGCACATAAAAATCATCAATCTCTAGGGATCTCAAGTGAATTGTTATGTACATACTACAGCTCTCACAAGCTTAACTAACAGAGCCGGTTTTACCCTGCCTTCTTGGAAAGGCACTAATCTGGGATTAGCTTTGCGTAACCCCACCTCAAGTACACAAGTCAACGTTTCCAGAAAAGCAGATAAATAATCCCCTTGCACGCTTCTGTGGGGCAAGTACTTGTTAAGAAGGTTCAACAATTCTGCAAAAAAGCTCTAAAACTTGTCTTTAAGAATACAGTTGACTAGGATTTGACACCTATCATATGGCAAGCCCAAACAGGCTGCGATTCAGAAACCAAACCCTTACTGGTTTCAGAAAAAAGTCCCTGGTTTACTAAAGTCAAATTATACTCAAAGCATCTTCACCTAGGGAACTGAAGGATGTGCATCCAGAAAGCTCAGCGCTCCGATCTCTTGCTCTGTTTGATGCCTATTAGAATCACTAGTCCTGTACTAATGTCTCCCCATGGAGATTAATGGGAGTGGGAGACTGACCCAAAATGGATTAACTGACTCCACATTCTCAAGTCTACACTAAATGTGTGATAGCTCACCACAGGAAATTAAATTCCATCTGCTAAACAGAACTTCCCTTCTTATGAATGCTGAAAAAGACACAAGAGTCCATATCTAAAAATAAATTTACCTAATACATTGAGCAGTTACCAGCAAACATAAAAATAAACTATTTAAAAGAGTGAGAAAAACAACTTTGAACAGTTTTTGTATCAGCATCGCTTAGCTCATTTGTTAGAGCTGTGCTCACACAAGAACTTCTTTGTAGGGCTGAACAAATAGCCCACAATACACTATTCAGCTTTAGTGCAATCCATAACATTAAGTATAAAAAGACAATTATTGCTAGTCAAAATGTAAATTGGTCAACAAACAGGGCTTATGGTAACTGTGACTGGCACTTCACAGCATGTGAAGTGAGACAAAGCATAACAAGCTATCGGAGCATGAGAACAACAAAATTAGGCACTGCAATCTCTGCACTCCGTAATCAGAGGAAAGAACAAAAGTCTCTTCTTTCTGAAGCTCTGGGGAGGATGCTGAAGCACCCAATTGTAGAAGGAAACAGTTTAAGACAAGGCAGTTGGGTGCTTGCACTCTCACTTGGAGGAGGAGAATGAAGACTCACGTTCCGTACTAAGGATTTTTTTGAGGACTCCTTTCCAATGTGCTGGAACAACAAGGAAGCTGTTAAAACTATTTTAATGATATCACTGCTTTCCCAGACATTGTTTGAATCACTAATTCTTACCACTTCTTACTTAAAGAGGCCCTGGAATCCCAACTCTCATCTCCATCAAAGTTACTTGTCACACAGCTGCTAGAACTAGATTTATAGCTTAGACCATTTTGCTGATGTTTTCTCACAGCCACCATTTTCAGTCTTTTGTCATTTCTTGCATTTTAACCCACATGCTCCAATCCTGCCAGTATCCTGCTCCTTCTTTCTCCTTAATTTTTCTGATAACCATTCCTCCTCTACATCACTGTTCTTCAATTACAATAAAGAGAACAAAAGATTAAAAAACAGACTTTCACAGGTGGATAAGTAATTGCACTAAACCAGACAGCTGGTTACACAGCTGTGATACGGTTTTGTTTCAGTCACCTAATGCTCTACATAGGCAACGATTTACACAGGGAATAAGTTAAACCTTTCTTGGCAGAGTAACAGTTTGGAGAGTGCTTTGCCTCAAAAGTCAAAGACTGCCTGGCACATGAACACACTTAGGTAAAGGATGAGATCAGTCTTGAAGTGAAACATTACATACCCCTTTCAGCTCCGTACAACTGTGTCGCTCTTCACTACTTCTTCCGTATTTGAAGCCAGCAGAACAGACAACTACGTCCTCAGCTCTGTAGACATTCAAGACCAAAGCGACTGCTCATCCAAACCTTCTGTCCCTACAGAGTATGACAATACCGTTCATCATGTGATACAAAACTGACACAGTCCCTAACTTGAAGGTTAATAACTTTCCTAAAGACGACAGAAAATAGAAAAATTAACTGCTTGATTTTTTCCAGTCCTTCAACACTCATGGGAAGCATTCAATTAAAATAAATTAGGACACATCTGAAAGACGTTCAAAATCTCCATAGATTTAGCTATAATGGGTTACTTTGATATGAGTGCATTTATTCCCATACTAAAAATGTTTTTCTAACTAAAATGGTCTAATCCCTCAAAGGAAAAGTAATTCAGTTAAATACCACAGGTTTCCGCTTTGTGGGTTATGCCTCTGTACACCAGACCTATTTCCCAATTCCTAGCCAAATACCATTTCAAAAAAGTCATCTTACAATTCAGAGTTAAAATTTCTACTTTTCCAAAAAGACTTTGGGAAATCTTTTAGGAAAGAATGATTTAATATTGTTGTAACACGAGTTTCAGGGGTGGTGCATGTTTTCTTCTGAGGTTACTAAAAGTTCTGTCCCTGCCGTTAAGACCACATATACATTAAACTGTTCTCCCTGGTGGATTTTCTCAGGTGAAACATGAATATTGATGGTTGTCTGTGCAGATCCAGCAGTAGAATCAGGTGCTATAATAACACAGTAGAGTCATTTACAAAATATATAGAAGAAAAGGCATGGAAGATGGTAGGAAAGACAAAATTCAGGTTGTTCAAATCTTTGCAGCGATCTCCTGCTGAAACTTAAAAAAAAAAAAGATTTAAATAAAAGAGAGTAAATTTAAATAAGTGGGAATGTGAACATTATCAGTGTAGCATCTCATGCCACAATGCAGATCACAGATCAGTTCTGTGCTCCTTACACTGGCAGGAGGCAGCAAGCCTGGGGTACAGATCACAGTTTACAGAATGAGACTGCTCCTCTGCTGACCGGGACGATGCTCAACCAGCTGCTGAGAAAATCACTTCAAGGTTATCAGGGAGGATGAAATATGCTGCTGAGAGGGTGACCTGAGGAGATCACAGGAGACCTCCTCAGTGTTACTGCTGTGCTGCTACGCTAACTTCAGTTTCCCAAACGCCCAGCTCAACTATATCTGGATTTGGAATGAGACAGCATTACGATACACTGTACTGCATGCCCTCTCTCAAACAGGGATTCAGCGAGAAGTACTACCACAGCACCAAGCAGTGCCACAATAACGTACGTCACGGGGAGGGCACGTCACGTATGCCCAAGCAGCTCTTTCAGCAAAAGGGATGACTTGGAAAGACTGATGCGAGCAGAGAGAAAGGCTTTGGAGAGAGGGACCACACAACACTGGAAAAAAAGACCGTAAGCTTAATATTCAGGTGACTAAACAGACACTGTGTCTTTCACATCCTCAGGTCCAGAGGGCTATACAGAAATCCACATGCCCGCTATCTGCCAAGACGTTTGTCTCAGCCCTCAGACTGCATTCTGCCTTCTGGTGGCAGTCAAGCACTCCGCCGTCAGCCTCCCTATGCTTTCAAAAGGCACAGAGGAAAAGAAAGGTCATAGGTATTGTCACAAGATGATAACACATCCCGCACAAAAAAAGGCCTGCTAAAATTTCACTAGGAAAGAACAAAGAGTTAGAAAAATAAGAGTGTAAGCACAGCCTTAAGAATCACCACCTCCGATTCCTCCAGCAGCGGTGGAAAAGTGCAGATTTGGTAGGAACTTTGCCTTTATCCTATCTTGTAAGAGCTGGGAGGCAGTTTCCCCACAAGAAGATGCTTGAACCTGCCCAGCCATTATATCCAGAGCGCTTCCTCCTCTAAAAGGAGGCACAGCAGAGATGAAAGAGATGAAAGCGAATGAACAGAAATACCTAACAAACCCCATGGAAAACAGTAGCTGAAACATGCTCCTGAGACTTCTGCTTTTCACAGCTGTTAACAGTCTCTAACTGGAACCAATTCAGGTCGCAATACGGCTGCCTTGGCCATTCAGTGAGAATACACTGCCCATACAAGGCGAATCACAATGGCTAATTCTGAGCCTTGTAAGAGAGAAGAATATTCTTTTAATGAGTTTGAAATACACTGAACAACAGCCTGCCTCACTAATAATGCCTTACAGTCTCCTGGGTCCACCTGGCCAGTGCAGCACCAAAACCAGCAACGTGCTGCCCCATGACTATGGTTCCAACCTGCTATAGGAATACCAAAAGCTTAGTGTTGCAACAGCTTCAAGGCCGTGCTCTTTGTTCTCATAGAATGACAAAGTCCATCCAACTCACACTTCTCCACAAGTAACAGAAGTTAAAGTTCTAACCTTCAGATAATAATATGTTTCCCATCACCATTATACCGGAAAAACTGGCTTACTCTCACTATACATCAGAAGCAATAGTTCTTTGTTTTAAAACCAAAGCTTGTTAAGAAATAAGAGGAGATCTCAAAATATGCACTAATTACACAGAACATTCTAAGGAGAGGTATTCACAAGGTGTAGTCAGAAACAGTTATGACATTCAAAAGATATTCCAAGACAACCACAGGAAAAAAGCTTTAAGGTGGAAATAGTGCAGATGTTCCAGCATGCTCACCTTCCTCATTGCTACTACCCACTTAAAAGCTACTAAGTCTCCTCCTATGCCTTCCCACAGAAATTACAAGTACCATTGATTTCAGCTGTTAAGTAGGACAAGAAGCTTAGCTCAAATTAATAAGTAGTGCTCACCTCCCATTGCACAACTGGAAATATGTTTTTTCAAACTCTCACCTGAAAACACGGGTTGAAGCAATCATTACAACTATCATTATGACCGATAAGGAATAAAGAAAAGTCCATCACATGCTGCAGAAATAATGGATTGAAAGAAAGAGCACTGACATTATGAAGCCCATTTCAATAGGTGAATTAATGCATTAGGAAGAGCTTACGTATGCTATCATAAGGTAATATGGTATGAAGCATGAGAACCCCCATCGACCTGTCTGGCAGGAACTGGGGTGAAACAACCTTAGAAGAGCAGAAGTCCTAACAGTAACACAGTACCAAAAGCCACTGCTCAAACATAATTCATATGCTCCAAGGCAGAAAAGAGTAATATCGCACTCTCTCCACCTCAGAGTGCTCAACCCATATTATTAAGTAAACCAGGATACCCACTTGTTGGTAAGCACATAGCAGAGAAAACAAGGACAGGAGAGAACCCTGAAGAAATGTCAGATGTGCAGTCCAAAGCAGATAACCTGGATTCACAGGACTTTATAAATAAACGGCCACCATCAAAAAAACTTCCCTCAGGCAACCTACATGACTTGCCAAACATCTAAGAGGCAAAACTGGAACAAACCAGGAATCTTACTCCTTTATTACCTCCTGTAATCACTAGATGACATTGGCCAGAGAACTAAAAAAACCAGACAAACACATCTAGGTGCTTAACTCCAGTCAACAACAGGAGACATTAAGAGTCTTCACGGATTGGGGCCTAACTACCCAAGTCCGTAAGAGACGTCACAGTCTCTGGGAGCGAGGGCAGCTGGCAGGATGCAGAGGATGCTGTTAGCAACGCAGCTAGGAAGGCACAGCACACTTCTACCGGAGAGGCAGACAAAGACCATCGGTATCCGGCTCTTTGCAGGTAGAAGGATGAATTTCTCCCTGTGTCATCAGGCACCGTCCCTTGGGCCAAAGCAGGGTGATCCTATCGTATGGTTTCCAGGGTTATGTCCAGCATGACATGGAGCGTCCCGAGCAGCGCAGGTCTCCAGCAGGACGGGGGGTGAATTGGCAGCAGCAGAGCTATCGACGAGCTTTCCCCCGCACCTCCAGCGCCTGGGGGCCGGCTCCTTCCCCTCCCGACCTCCTCCACCCTTGCAAGGCTCAGGCTGCGGCCGCCTCCCGCCCCCCCCCCCACGCCAGCTCTCCCGGCCGGGCCGGGCCAGACCTCTCCCCTCACCCGCCCCCAGGCTTGCACAACACCGCTTGGGCCGTCGCTGGGTCACGGTGCCCCGGGACGCTGGCGGCCCTCCCGACCCCCCCGAAAGCCTCCCCCCGCCGCCCCGGGGGCCGGACTTCCCGCCCCGCTGCCGCCCACCACCGCGACCCGGCCCGGCCGCGCTCCCTCAGGGCGCGCGCCGTCACCATGGAGACGGGGAAGGTGGGGGGGCGCGACCGCGGGCCGGGGCGGGCGGGCGGGGGGCGGCCCCAGGTTGGTGCTGAGGGGGCGGGATGGGGGAAGGGGCACAGGTGCCGCTGAGGGGGCGGCGCGGGCACACGCCCGCCCGCCCGCCGGGGAAAGCCCCTCCGGTAGCGCAGCGCAGCCCAGCCCCGACCGGCCCCGTCCCGGCCGCAGCACCGCACTCACCACGCTCCGCGCCGGTGGCTCCCGCTGGGCCCCGGCCAACCCGGAAGTAGGGGCGGGACCAACTCCGCCTTATTCCCGCCCACCGGCGTGCGTCACTTCCCGCGCGCCGCACTCCCTGTTCCTCCCTCCCGCAGGGCGGTGGCCCCACCCCACCCCGCGCGATACGCGCTGGTGGCGTCACCTCCGGGCGACGGGCGGCAGCGGGCAGGCGGGCGCGTGGCAGGTAAGCGGGGCGGGGGGCGCCCCCCTGCGGCCGCCGGTGCCGCCCTGAGGACCCCGGTGCCCCGCCCGGCGCCGTTCGTTTCGCCCGCGGCTTTTGCCGCCTCCTTCCGTCGGGCTTAGATTTACCCGATGCCGGCCGGCCCGGGGCAGTCGCTGCCGCCGGGCGTTGCCAGCGCCGGTGCGCGGGGCCTGGCGCGGCCGTGGCTGCCTGGCTCTGCCCCGCCCCTCGCTCCCTCCCCGGGAGGAGCTCTCAGGTGAATTTTGCGTATTGACTTTAAAAAAAAAAAAAAAACCCCACCATTTTACCGTTTCCTTCACCGGTTTTAGGTGTAACCCGTCGCATAATTTGGGGGTTTGATTTACTTCCTTCCCCTTCCCGATTTGAAACCCGTCACCGGTAGGATGTGCGCCGTCACTGGTGACGTGTCTGCGATGAGAAAGCAGTCATCGATAGAGCAGGAGACCGGGGAAGGCATCCCGGAACATCCTTTCCCAGTGCATGAAGATGGGATAATTCTTTTTTTCTTTAACAGATGTTCTCACCAAATAACCGGGTGTGCTCTCACAAGCTGAAAAACGCTCGATTAAATTCTGTCTTTCTCCCCGCTTTTTCACACAGCCGGTCTCCCACATCCATCATGGATTACCTCGCTAAACCCGGGTTCCTCAGCATCATCGCTGGGGTGGCGTGCGGAGTGTGCCTGGGCTGGGGCATCCGCGGGAGGCTCTTCAGGCAGCCCAAAGCCAGCGCCCACCTGGGGAACGAAGCCAACGTCATGGGAGAGTCCGGGGAATTCAAGATGGTGTTGATTGTCCGCAACGACTTGAAGATGGGAAAGGGTAAAGTAGCGGCGCAGTGTTCCCACGCTGCTGTTTCTGCCTACAAGCAAGTTCAGAGAAGAAATCCTGAACTCCTGAAGCAGTGGGAGTACTGCGGGCAACCTAAGGTGGTCCTCAAAGCTCCCGACGAGGAGACTCTGATGCAACTCCTGGCTGAGGCTAAACACCTCGGGCTGACTGTCAGCCTAATACAAGATGCGGGCCGTACTCAGATAGCTCCAGGCTCCCAGACAGTCCTTGGTATTGGACCAGGACCAGCTGATGTAGTCGATAAAGTTTCTGGTCACCTAAAACTCTTCTAAACTGAGGACCAAAGAAATCTGAAGGCGGTGGTGTACGGTGGTACTGAAGGGAGAAAACCCAAGTTTTTCCCCCTGTATGTTCTCTCAGTATAAATAAAATAATCAGGTTTTGTAAGATTTTGATTTGCAAATCATGAGTTTCTCTAGCTTCTGTATTGTCTTTCTAAAGCGGGAAAGAAAATGCTAGGCTCAGAGGGGTAAAGGAAAGGAGAGCTGGCAGGATTTTAGTACCCACAAGAATATTTTAAGACTTGTGCCATTGATTGAGGGTTTTGTGCTTTGTCTGGTTTACTGGCTGAAGAAAAGCATTAATAAAGCTTAACATACTTTGTCCCATGTCCTAAAAATGACAGGTTCCTTCTCCCTGCCTTTTGAAGGGATCCATTTTTTAATTTGGGAAAGAGTAGCTGCTGAAGCAGTTAAAAGTTGCCCCATAGAGATGGGGGCAGCTGTAGCCAACTTCCTGCACAAACAGTTTCTAACCCAGTAACTGGTGCAATAGCTTATAACTGGTATGCAACTGACCAAGTTAAACAGGCTTTGCAGCCCAGAGCTTAAGTAAACGGTTGTGGGGAGCAGCCGTAAGCTGTGCTCCTTTCTGGAGGTGTCTGCGTAGCTACTGCATGTGGAGGAAGCTGCAAGCAGGTCAGCACTCCCTGCTTAGCCAAGGTAGAGGGAGCTACCCTACACATAAACAGGTTGTCAGTGACTTAAATCCTGTTTTACTTGGGATTAACAGGTTTTCTTGGGGTTAAGGAAGCGCTCGATTACAGAAGTTACTGGACAGGGTTCAGCTGATGCTGATCACGGCTCCTGTGCAAATTCTACCCGTGCAGCCCCAGTGCAGCTCTAACACTGCAGAAGCGCGCTGTGCTGCTGATGGGGTGGACTTCCCCGAGTCAGTTTTGTAACAAAGCTGTTTTGCAAGAAGTGTGCTTTTACAGCTTGTCAGCCATGCCTTCCAGTTGAGTACCTATGAGATATGTTGCGAAAGAGGGAACAGAAGGATTTATCTCCATCAGTTAAACTTACAGACCCAGAGGGAATGTCAGAGGGGTTGAAATGCAAGCATAATAAACACAGAAGTTTTTAAAGCACACCTCTTAGTTAGGCGTAACACTTTTAAAAGACTGACACTATTCACTGCAGACCACTGCTCCACCACACTCTTGACTAAAGACCTACAGCTGCTTACAGCTTGTGGCAGGTTCAGCCCCCCAAAACCTGACACCCACCATTACACATGGAACTGCCGCAGTGCTCAGCTGTGGGGCTCACCCAAGCAAGCAGGACAGGGATTCAGCCCCAGAGCTGGAACCTGACATTGAGGCTGGCTCCTGGTTAGGAGGCAGAAGCACCTACAGCAATCCCAAAAGGTGGCCAGTGCTGTAATACTCATTGCACTCAAATATGACAGTATTCATAGAGAAACATTTAAGTCAATTTTATTTGAAGCTAAATATATTTAAGGCAACTTACATACCTAGAACATGATCTCAATTTAACTGACGCACCCTACTACAATCCTAATGTATCACCTGGTCAAATATGCTGTAGTTGACCACAGTGCAGCCAACTATTGAAAAGTGCTATTCTCTTCTCTCTGGCATAATCTTTCTATAGAAAAAGCATTACATATTTTCTTGTATTGCCCCCTCAGTGCAAGACACTACTAATGGTCTCCATTGCTGCTCTCCTAATGGCCCCTCACGCCCTCGACTGTACGCGCCTGTATGCCCCATACTACTAGCACTGTAATACTTGGTTTGAGTTCTAAGGTCCTTTTTGACGACAGTAAAGTGAAGCTACCACTATGCAGCATGTCCACAGTCCAGTAATTTATTTTTAAATTGAGTAATTTCAAATTGCACAAACAAAACTGAACAGCAATATGCTTGAATTCTCTCTTCTGTACACTCAAAACAGTGATCTAAAACACCACAATATCCAACATACACAAACCTCAGGGCAGGGTTAGTAAATACACAGATTGGAATCATGGTGCTCTGTTCCTGAATGGAATGTCCCACAAAAGCACAGGATACAGCACAACATAAGGTCATCTGTTACATATGGAGTGAGCAAAAAGACACTAGCATTTTCTATATGCATAACTGGAAAAACCTGCATAGGTTATGGAAAAAAAAAATTTTTTTTTTTTTTTTTTTTTTTTTTTTTTACTCATTTTAAGTCAGGCAAGGTTGTCTGTACGCATTTTAAATTCTTTTAGAGCTATGCAATCCAACCAGGGTAGGATATGCTGATTAGTGTTGTCTCTTGTCAGCAGTCTTGCAAGGTCAAATACAAGTATCTTTGCTTCAGCTTTCTCCGAATATACAGTGAGACTTAAATGCATTTAGAATAGACAGTACATACTGTAAGCTGCTCACATACAATGAACTTAAGATTCAATATTAGAGTTTAACACTATAGAGTGCAAATCAGAATCTTCACAATAGACTTAATGGTAATAAGCAGTCCTGCAAAAGCCCACTTGAACAAAGTTGTTTAAACTATTCCCCTTTTAAAGTAAAGTCTAAATGACATGGAATGTGAAAAAGATTTAACATAAGTGATTCAAATAGTTTGCGCTAGAAAAAACAGTCCTTCATGAAATAAAGGTTACAAGAACACGAGGCAGAACTCTTGCTTTTCCCTGTTATGAGTTAAAGCGGGGAGGGACGGTGGAGTTTCAGTAAGAAAATATGCTAGCTCCAAACTGACTTGTGCTGCACCTTACATGCTGTACCCAAAGCCAGGCTGCGGTTGCCCATACGGAGGCGCGGTGTAGCCATAGCCAAAAGGTGCTTGTGGAGGAACTGCGACACTGGGTCCTGCTGTCAACATTAGCTGTGGCTGACCTGGAAGACAGAGCAGTTTTTATCTTTATTCCTCAGCACTGGGAGTTCAGTCAGCAGAATTCCTGCAACTTCCCTGGAGACATTTGTATGTTTAAACAATAACTCCCTAATATGAGCTAGGACAATCTTAAACCCCACAGTCCATATCCAATCTTGGCAGCAGCATTAGATTTGTACTTTATCTAGTGTTTTGGAACACATTCCCTTAAGACTTCACATGAAGAACGTTCCCATCTCCAAGGACTTCCTTGGGAAAGCACGTGACTAGAGAATTGTTTTAAAAGCAAAACTGGTTCCTGACAACATATAAACTAAAGCATTACCATAAACGATAGGTTGCGTTTCCGTGGCTTGCTCCTCTTCCTTTCTCAGAGACTCTGATGCATCCAGTTTATCCACCTGGAATTGAGACCAACAATTAAAAAAACTCCTCTAAAAGAGGTACTTATTCATGGCAGAGAAGTGGAAAAGCCTTAGTGGTATGTTAACACCCATCAAGAAAAGGAGACCATTTACAAGTTAAGATCAATTCAAGTAGCAATGTTGGTACTGGTGCAGTCAAGATTGTCCGTTTCCTGAAAAACATCCCTAATTGAGGGATTTGTGGAACTTCTTTGAAAGCTCACTCCAGGCTGAAGCTTTATATGAAAGGTCCCATACTGGGCTAGAGCTACTTTGACATCAGTAAGCTCGTCAGTCAGCATTGCTCCAACTACTGCAAACCAACAGCCCTTGGACCCAAACTCAGATTTTAGCACAGTGTCGTTTGGAGACCTTTGGTGTTGGAGCCATTGCTAAGGTAATGCCCAGACCTGGAGAAGTTTCCCTGAATGTAACACTGAAGCACAGCAATCTGAAGTTGGTATTTGTATACAGAAGACTGCAATAGCATCCGACATGTCACTTGAGCCTCAAGATTTCACTTTCCAAACCCATTCACTCATGCAATTTAAGTTCAAATGCAGAGAATGCATGTGTATAAGACTTGCTTTTGTCCACTCTAGAACTGTGTGGCAGTCAGCCTAAACCCACAAATACTCAACTTAATACACAGTAACGAGACAAGACTAGCCAGCTTCACCCTGCTGCACAGCAAGTGCAATTGTGCTGTTAGCCCACCCCTACAGAAAGGCAAGAGAAGAAACTTGTTCTGTAGTGAAATATCGCTTATTACTAAAACAGATCCAAGGAAACTCAGCATTACTACAGTCTAAGGCAGGCCCTGAAACTAAAACCACAAAAATTAGGTATTGATGTTTTACCTGGGAGATAAGATTTAGAATAAAGTCAGAGACGATCATGCCAATTACTTTGTAATTAGTAAGACAACTCACAAACCAGATTAGTCTCTTGTTTCACTCGTGTCCTTAATAAAGGAGTTTGAAGACAGGTTTCCTGTACTTACACAGGGTCGGCATTACTCAGCTACACCAACATCCATGAGTTGAACAGTTTTCTGCTTAACTGTGCTATGTAAGCAAATAGTTGCAGGCAGCTCTAACTGCTTTCTTCATTTTAGTTGGGAATTACAACATGTGTTCCATAAAGCTGTTAATTTGTAACCTCAATTAGAGGCATAAATCCAGGAAGTGGCATAAGTCCTGAGCTTTACGAGTTCATTCATTGACTGGGCTTTCATGGCAAGCCTTTTTGTTGCCTCACACCAGTATCTGGCTTGCTGCTGTCAAAGTGCACAGGAGTATGCCAACGCTTTTGAGACTCGTTTCCAGACACCGTGCTGAGAACTGCACTGTTTTTAACTCAAATAGCAACACATTGAACACGGAAGCACAAGTTTAGAGATGCAAATCCAAGGAGAATGTGCAGAGTTTGCTACTAAGCCGGGGCGTTTGGCTTACGCACAGTTGGAAAGCCTCCAGCCCAGGACATTTAATGCATTTTTGACCAAGTTTTGATGCCTCCCCTTAGAGCTGAAAAAATATTTACAATAACAAGCACAAGTTTGAAACCAGCCTGCAGGATGGTTCTTACACCACTTGCTTGAGCATCACCAGGTTCAGTACCCTACACACTTGTAGCAAGATTGTTTTAAAGGCTTTTCCACAGGGACTGCAATAAGCTGCAGAGGAAAAGTAACATGCATTCAATGTTATTGTGTTATGTGTGCATGAAAAAAAGGCAAAAGTACTGAAGCAAGAGTGAGGTCTGAAGATGACTGCCATACAGGCTCCCCCCAAAAAACCACACGCAGCCCACAGCAATGCCTTGTAGCTTAAGGAATAGTGGGATGTAATTGCAATGACTGCTACACATGCGTAGTTTATGCAAACACTGCAGTTCAATTACCTTTTTTCACACACACGCTTTCTTACTGCCTCACCTACTAGCTGCTGAAGGACCTTACACTACGCATTTTAGTCAGGTTAGCCTTGAGTTCCAGTGGTGTAATTAATTACAGACATCTTGTCACCAAGAAGCAGTTTGCATTTAGTCCATCTTCAAGCCATTTGTCAGTTTGTTCGCCCTTTGCTCAACCACATTAATGCAAAACTCACACTAAGGCTGACCTTTGGTCTAAGGAGAATCGGAGTGCTATTTGTACAGAAGCAGATGGACAGAAACCTTAGAGATTGCCCTTTGGAAGAGCAAAATTGCATAGCAAAAGGCAAGCCTCAGAGTAGCCCCAGAAGAGCAATACACATTACTATTTTTTTTTTTTTTTCCTTTAAATGAGGTAGCAAGAGAAGTTTAGTGAAGCCAGAGAGCTTGGAAGGCAGTCTTTTTTTGCACAGCTACAAGAAATTTACTACAGGGAAGAGAACCACAGACTTTGTCTAATAGCTGAAGTTTTAAGTTGCTATGTGAACTAGAGCACCATGTGGATTAGACTAGCACCATAAGAACTGGACACCTGAATGAGGAAGAGTCTCTTCTAAAGCAGCTAGTGTCTATTCTGTCTACTGTCAGCACGCATTAGTAACGGTCAAGAGATCAGGAACTGGATCACAGTCCTTAAAGTAGCAAATGCCATATGGATTTATGGTTCAGAGACAGTGGTCCAAGACAATTGTTTCTTATTGTACGAAGTTTTTCCAGTCAGATTGGCCATCAAATAGTAGCACTTGTGTATCCTTTCACTACCAGGTTGACTGTGATCCAACTGATCACCTGTATGCCCTTCCTGAGGATCTATTAGCTCATTAGTAGCAAATGAATCTACTTTTGTCCTACAGCACTAGCTACTTGGAGAGTTAAACAATTTGCATATGCTTTAGTGATATTTTGTTTGGGGGAAAAGCAGTAGCAGCAGTGTAGTAAACATAGGAAAGAAAAAAAACTCATGCAGAATCCTTAGACTTAGTCCTCCAGACTTAAAGATGGAAAACAAGAATCAACTTTCACCTTTTCCTTTATTGCATCAACCTGCAAAGGAATTCAGAAGGTGCAGCTTAGAAAAATCAAATTCCATATTTAGCATATAAAAGGTAGAAACAAAAGCGTCAGGGAAGAAATAGTTAAGGTACAGGCGAGTAAAAACAAAGATACACCAGAAGTATCTGCTTTAGAAAGGCAGCTCTGCTCGTTGCTAGACCTTACTGCATTGATTTCATTAGCTACACTACAGTTATATCCTAATCCTTTAGCAGATTATGAAATTTTAATCTTTAAGAATCCTACTCCAAGACTACTACTCTCAAGAGAGGCCTAGTATTAGCTTAGTACATAAGGCATACCTGACAAGCAATGCTGTTACTTAGATAGCTCCCCACCTCCCCCAAAATACAGCATTTAAGGATAGCAAATTGCTATAGGACTACTGAGTAGTCCTGCCTTTAGAAGTAACAGCCAGGCAAATCTAGATAGGCACTCTAGTCTTCATTGACTCGAGCACTCAGTTAAGCTTTTGCTTCTCACAGACAGAGTCTTAATGATTAAGGAATTTACATCATTTCACTGGAAGATACCTAAAAGCTTCAGTTGGGCAAATTTTGCTAGTGACAGTTGGTATTTAACTCAAATCTGGTTCAAGTATGTCAGAGCATTACCATGTGTTTTCCCCATCCTAAGTCACTTCAAACAAAAGCTGAGTCATAATTAGCGCCATTAAGTATGAAAGCCACATTTTAAGTTAAATGCACAGCAGTCCAAGTTAAGTCGAGATCCTGCTATAAAGCTTTTTTAGTATACAGTCTAGAATTTAGTTAGAGCCTGATCCCAACCTGGGATTCCTGACTAACACAGCATATGAAAAGCCTGAATCCTGGAACTACTTTAAGACACTGCCCATGGTCAGGCAAATACTACTGATGTAGGTTCTGTAATTAGTAGATAGGTTGGAGTCTGTAAGTGTTTCAGTCTCTTAGAGGGCGAAGTCTCTCCCCAGATGGACTGAAAAATAAGTGTGGACATGGACAGACAGACATTTGACAAAGCCCATATCAATGTTAGTAGCAAGCAGACAGTCTCAAGGCATACACCACAGTGACTAACAAGCTTTCACTGTTGGAGAAGCACCTGCTCTCTTACCTTGGTCAAGTATTCCTTCATGACCTGAATAAAGTATGGCATGGCAAAGTCCATGATGTTGTGCCTCCACGCTGTTTCCAAGACAACATCTGGCCTCAGGAGATCGTAGCAGGTGAAGAGACAGGCACCAAAGCATTCTCTCTTGTTCTCCTGCAAGAACCACTGCAACAACTCTTCTGCCAGTTCAGTATCTTTGGACTCTGAAGCATACTGCATTGCATCCTACAACACGAGAGAGTCTGTTTAGCCTCAGATGCCATAGTACAATCAGACACAGATGTGGTATTTAACTAAGCTGCAATCTATTACTGACATTATCAGAGAGAAGATTTGTTTCCAAGAAATCTGTCCATCTACTGCCACTCCAAAGCAAGATTTGCCAGATTAGCAACAGGCACCATCTAGTGGCATCCAAAAAGATGCAGCTTTATGAGAAAGTCACAGGTCTCCAAACAGGCCAAGTATGCTAAAGCAGACCTGTGCAGTGGTCTTACCTTATACAGTCTGTCTTTCTTACAGAGTTCTACGCTCTGCTTCCAGCGATTGTTTCCTTTGAAGAGATACGCAGCAATTCTTCGGAATTCTATTAGTTCATGTTTCTCCAAACGTTGAGCAAGAGAAATGTTGTCAAAGTTGTCATAAGCATCTATAGAAGTCCTAAGAGCCTGAGTTAAGTAGAAAAAAAAAGTTATTCAGACCTCAAATGTACAACTGCATCCACAAAGATGCAAACATTTTCCATACATACTGGTTCTGCACTCCTACTTCTAGGAGGATAAAGTATTCTAGCCAGACCTGCAGAGAATTTTTTTTTTTTTTTAAGCAGCTGGCATTTGACACACATGTAATTTAGGGTATTCCAGTTAGTATTTTTCAGTAGTGATTGCTGAGGTTAAGAGCCTCTCAATACCAGTCAGCCATTCTCTGAAAACAATAGAACAGCTGGACATCATAACTGTTTGCTCTTTCTGCAAGTTCTTTCCTTAGCACCCACTGCTTGCCTTAAATAAAAGCTGATCTGTCACACTCCTAACAAACTAGCCAGTCTGTCCCCAATAGGAATGACCCAAAATATTAGGTTAATACTGACACAGGAGCCAGCTTGAATAAAGCTTTGAAATTCAGGAACAGCTACTTCTATTATGGAGCATATACAACATGCAAGTCGATACCCATTCCAGATACTACCGTTTCAAGACAAGACATACCTGGTAATCTTCTTCAATAATGAAGAGGTTGTTCAGGGACTCATTCACTGATTTGTTGTTGTGATTTTGAACAGAGCGCAAGTAAGGCTTAACCAGTGGTAGCTGTTTCACCTTCAAGGAATCAGGTAGATAAATTTAAGTCAAGATAACTTTTTGTAGTGGTCTCCTAGCATCTTCCCTGTGAGGCAGTGAGGTAGCTAAGCATTTTAAAATGCTACTACAGCTAAATCCTTTTCCAATTGTAACTTTTTCTTTGATCTGAACAGTAGAAGAATTACCTTTGTGAAGAAGGTGACAGCACGAGTGTGGTCAAGCCGAGGAGACAACACCATCAGCAGGTCATTGAGCAACAGAGGTTTAAATTCCAAATAGAATTGAACTGCCTTGTAATACAGCTCCACATTGGCCACCTAGAGATGAGTAAGGATGCACATTCAGAGCAGAAGCTTGACTGTAGAGGAATCCAAATGAAAGACAGACGCAACCTTAGATATTCCAGCACAGCTGAGCCACCCATCCAAGACTCACTCTCATCTCTAGCAATCTCTTTAGTTGATTTGCTTTGAAGTTATGTGGCAATATCAAGAACTTCGAATTTTAAACAGGCTGCTAGTGAAGGAAGAGATCTGAAGTGCACATAGCAAGAGCTTTATCTCCTTTCACTAGGAAAGTAATACCTTAGTGATGATATCTTTGAACTGGCCTTCTTTCCAAGCATCTGTTGGGTGATTCATCATTGTGATTATGGCGTTATCATATTCTTCATACTTATCATACAAGAACACCAGTTCAGCCCAGAGATGGGCTTGTTCTGCAGCTCTCAGAACCTAAGCAGAAGGCACATTAGAAATTCCAGTCAACATGTATTGCTATCAGTGTCCATCAGTGCCCAGGCTTTAGGGCTATTAACAACCACAAAAGCTGCTATTGCAAAAGCTAGGGTACAGACAAACCCGACAGATGCATTTTAAGTTAAATTTAAGTCCTCAGACTTTCACCTTGGGGATGTTGACTCTGGACCAGAACAGCTCCAAGTGCTCCCTCATCTTCTGTGGCTTGAATTTGGAGTAGAGAATTGCTAACTCTGTAAACATCCCCATATGTGCTCGCTCAAGTCCAAGTGCTGCTTCCAACATAGTTATCAGCTCCTCAAAGTAGCCACGATCCTAAGAGATACAGACAGTTAGAGATGCTTCACATTAGGAACCAACCTGACCCTAATTTTCCAGTTTCGGACAGAGTTGCCACGAAAGAATTTAGACTTTGACTGCACAACAGGGGTCAGCTTAATTACCTGGTAATAGTTAATTAGCTCTTCCAACTCATCTGCATGCACTACAATATGGAGACCACACATCTGGGCCAGACGGAACTCTTTTCCATCAACACAAGCGAAGCAGACCTGGAATTTACAATTGCATTATTGCTTATAATCAAAGCTTCTGAAGAGGCTACAGCTTTGAAGTCCCTTAACTTATTGAATCCGTAAGTTTACCTCTTTCCACGTGCGAGTACTGTTTGCTTTCCGAGCACCATCCACAGCTGCCTGGTATTCACCTAGGTGAACTAAAGTCGAGGCTAAACGGCCAAAGTTGGACACATTGTTATACAACAGCTTAGCTGCTTCATACATCTTTTCATCATAACAGCGATCACCAACCTACAAGAGAGCATAACCAGGTTATTCTTGCAGATTTTCAGTCAAGGGCTTACATGAAGTTTGTAGCATTCAAGCTATTTGCAAAATGGAAATGCCTTTGAAGTCCAAGATTTATCTGCACATCCAAACAGATAGAAGTCCCAACAGCCCCTCTCATTCACAAAGCCTAAGGAGCCTGCTGCTGTAATTCAGCAAAACTGAAACTCAGTCTCACTCACTTGCTGGATATGTGCATTGTTGGGTCCGTTGATAAACTCCTCTAGCTCTGCTAGACGGTTTGTTTTTGCAAGAGCAAAGATTAATTCTGTTTCCACATATGATTCCCGGGCCTTCTTGCGTGCCATCTGGAGATACTTCACCAGTTCTTCCCAGTTTCCTATGAAGGAGAGTTCAGAACACTTACTTCCCACCATTAAGGACGCTTGTGCTTAAGCTATACTACCAGCTCAATCTAGTTTGACATTAAGTATTTCTACAGCTACTCCCCAACAATCAAGACTGGCCTGCATACTGCACATGCTACATCAGAGTAATAACATCACCTTACGATGGGCCTAACTAAATAAATCCTGGTATTTAACTTCATGCAAAGACCTCCTTAGTAGCAACTGCTCTGACAGAAGTCTCCAGCTAGCTAAAGAAGGTAGTTGTAAGACCACTAATTACCTGCAAATGGAATACACTATCTTTTCCCATTCTCATTTACGGCAGTCTTTGAAAGACCAGATTCCTTTACTTGCATCAAGATACAGGTTCGGCAGAACTGCAGTTTGAGCAACAGACCACGCAAAAGAGCTGAACATCACCAACAACAAGGATTTAAATAAAACTTAATCATACCACTGGCATTGGCAGCTTGAACAACTTCCATGTATGAGGAAGGATCATCTGCTTTAATATAAGAGTCAATTGCTTCCTTCACCATCCCTTTCTGAAGCTGTGCTTTAGCCAGCTGACTCCATACAGCAGGCTCATTGCAGCGTTCAGCAAATTCATATGCACGATCCAGGTTTCCAATGTGCTCTATTAATACCTACAGAAAAGGGTTACCATGATCAGCCGCTCTCTGTAAAGGTCAGTTTTAAAAGACACTGAAGCTGTGTTTTATGTTAGTTCTTCAATGGATCTGCAGTTGCTTTTAAAATAGGGACTACTGTATGCAACCCACACAGCATGAGTGGTTTTATGCTTACAAAGTTTCACTTACTAGAGGGTTCAATACACAATGTTCTGCTTTGTAAGACAAGACACTGAGCAGCTTTGGTCACTTTAATAACTGGTGTTAAGTACTGAAGTCACAAGTTAACAGCAAAGTCCTTGTGCAAGGATGCACATATCACAAGGAGTTATTACAGACTGAGATTTTAAGATACCTGTACAGCTGATGTGTTGACATCAAACTTCCTGAAGATAGCAAATGCCTCCTCAAAAAGCTCATTGCTGATAGCTATATTGGCTATGTCTGGAGCATCATAGTTATCCAGGCGATTGATGTATTCCATGACACGGGTACGATCAGCCTTAATAGCTGTAAGAATGAGAAGGTTCTGCAGATTCCTAAATAGAGAAAGAAAATATTAATACATATCAAGTAATGATCAAGAGATTTACTCTCCCCTCTGGAGAAGGTATTAGTTTATTTGCTGTTCCACATTATCACAATTTAACACCTGCACCAGGAATAATTTCAAGTTTCCCGAGACTTAGTTTTGACTTTACACACCTGTGCTCACTGAACACAGAGTTATCAAGAACTATTTTCTCCAGCAGTTCAATAAGCTCATTAGGAAGATCTGCAGTCATGAAGGCCTTCACAGTAACAGAGACTTCCTCAGGATCCTGGGTCTCTGACAGTGCAGTCTGCACAACCTGTAAGACAGAGTCAAGCCATTGACAAATCAGTTACATCAGGTACTAGCAGGTCAAGTTAGGACAGCAAAGGCTTTTAATGTTTTGTCAGTTATACCTGGTCAATTAGCGGTCTTCGGTAAGGGTTGCTTTCCAGTAGTACGCTGGCCCACAGTTCAGGGTCTTTACGGCGAACTAAGTAGCGGGAAAGACTTTTGAAGAGGGAGTTCTCATTGCACACCTAGTGAAAGGCAAAGGTTATTCAGAATGAAGTCACAGCTATTGAGCCTACAATGGATGAGCTAATTGTATTGCAACAGCAAATAAGCCTGCCTGAGATGCAGACTAGAAATCTCAGGCTTTGGTACTTCCATTAGCCTCCCATTCCTCACTAAGTTGCAGAGGGAGATCAAGTAACTACCTATTCTGTTAGAAGTGAGCAGTTCCTAGCTTATTACTTTTTAGAAAACAAATGCTTTTGTAAGGCATAAACCTGAACACCTATCCCACGATACTCAGGTTAGAACTTAACCCATGAGTCAGCTGCCTTGGCATACATACATTAATAAGTTCCAAATCGCACTGTCCACGCTCATAAGCCACACAGGCCAGGTGAGGGTCCCTCTTCTCACAGTACTTGCCAACAACACGACTATCATAATAAGGATTCTCACGCAGGAATCTTTCTGGGTTGTTGTTGCTATCAATGTATATTTTGGCCAGTGCATTGTGAGTTGCAGGCTCCTCACAACCCTCGTGAATTCTTGCTTCCAGCCAGGGCAGAAGCAGTTTCAGCCTAGAAGGAAGCAGTTTTCACATTAGAGAGGTTGAGTGAATAAGTGAGTATCCACTTGCACAGTTTCTTCACTATAGAAGTCAGCTTTAGTGTAGGATAGAGTCAATAACTAAACCAGAGTTGTAGGACTCCATTTTACACAGGACCTGTGTTCTGGTTCATTATTATAATGACACAACTTCCTGGAACACATCACACGACAACGACTCTTGTTATCTTGAGGCTGCTTAAGGGAAATCCGCACATCAGCCAAGCAGCAAAGCAGACTTTTGCTGCTTGCTCACCCAACAGCAGCTTCTTGTTATGTCAGTACCAGCTTTAGCTATGTAATGAGGACACGTGTTGATGGGTGAGCAGTATAACCATTACCAGTCTGGCAGTGTTAAGAGACTTGTAGAAATGTAATACCTGTTTCTTTTCTCAACCTCTGCAACAAGCTCATCAGTTGAAAATTGACCTCTCACTACGAGGATAAGGTTCTTTATCACATCTTCAGAGCAATCCACATCAAGCAGTCCCCCAATAACAACAGGCAGACGGCTCGGATTCACCTAAACAGGATCATTTAAAGAAGTCAGTGTGTTGTCATGCAGTGCAGGGAGTCAATAATTGCTCCTAGAAGTACACATGAAGGCTGCTTGTTAAGATTGACCTCATCTTCCTGAAGTTCTGGGCAAGCTTGAAAAATCAATTCTTCAGTCAGCAGGGGTTCACACCACAGTTCCGTGGCTCACTCATGCTCAGTCCCCATAGGAAGAGCTCCTCAGCAAGCCAATCTATCCCTGCAGGAAGTACAGAGGAGGACTTCCCCCACCTAAAATGCTGGAAGTTAAAGTTACCCTAAGACCTCCAAAGTTACTCTACCAAGTCTTCCTCCTTCACAAGGCACATTAGCAGGGGTTACTGCTCAGCTTGACTGAAGAATAGGTAAGAGACCCAATTCATGTAAGGGCTAACTTACCGGAGGCCACTAATAGGTAGTTAAATGTCAGTCTCAAGTATGAGGCTGTTTGCAGAATACTTACAAACATAATGCCTATAGCTGCATATAATTCTAGAAAGTTCATCAGTTTGATCATTAAAGCCAAGGGACAAATTGTAACTTACCTTCTGTACATAAATCTCAATATATTTTTGGAGATTATTTCTATACAAGTACAGCACCAAGTCGTGGACAAAGTCAAAGCGATCACAGACAATGATGAGTGGCAATTGGTCAGTGAGTTTAGCTTCCTATAAAGAGAAGAGCTTCAGTAATTTGATTTTGTTCTCGGGCTTAAGCAGACAAGTATAGTCACTTAAATTGTTAAAGCAGCTGAATTTGGAAAGCCAAAATTCAACAGTCAACTAAATACGTCAGCTTATTGTTCAACTAATTGTTTGCAATATGTAGCAAGTAGGAGTACTCACACCCACTTCAGGGCCTACAGCAAGAAGCTTTCTGAAGTTTAACCTTGCTCCTTTGCATGGCAGAGTCTATGAAGTTTTACAACACAGTACAGCTATTACAAGCCTAAGCTATAGATAGCATTTTTAGTTGCCACTGGTGTTTGGTGTGCAGGATTAGCACTCTGGGATTTTAAAAGGAATTGTAACCAAGACTAGATTAAGTTGTGGATCGTCTACAGAAATATGATCATATACAGAAATACCAAAACATATACAGAACTGACGTCAAGTGCTATGTGTCTTGTGATACCTTCTAACCACGGATTATAGAGAGCAGTAAGAATCAAGCTATAGCAGTACTACTTAAATTGCTAATCAGATGAGTTATCTAAAAGCATTCCAACTTTCAGCATAAGATTACAATAGTTACAGTACAGAAGCTCAGTCTATGTAGATAGTATTCCAGATACATATATTTCAAATCACTTATTCGACCATGCACATCCCAGAATATAATCCTACATATAAATTACACTTAAGGACTTTACACAGGGAGGCCTGTACTGGGAGATTTACCTGGTACATGTCCTGCACATTCCAGACATGGAACAGCACAAAAAACAATAGCTTTCATCAGGAATCTGACAGCTTGATAACTTATCTTAGGTGGCTTGATCAATTTACATACCTTACACCTCGGTGACACCAGGTTATTTTTATAGAATTCTCATTTGAAGAGTTTTGCCATCCTCAGATATGAGCAGCAAAATCTAAGACTATGCTATGTAACCGACAAACATGAAGGCAGGAAATGTTCCCAGATAAAGTTTTCCCCTCCCACACTGTTTCTCGGATATTTCTAGCACTGTTACATTTGTCAATAAGCTCAGCACTAACAACGGACTACAGAATCTGAGCTTGGAGCACACCATCCTTTTCCACTTTTCACAAATGTTTTGGCAATGCTCTGAAATCCTAGCTGTAACAGTCAGTTAGCATGTATTTACACTGACTGGCATATCCTAGCAGAGCAGTTCACCTGGCTGAAGTTTCATTAAGTGTGTACGGGTAAGATGAGTGGGACAGATCAACCTCGAACTCTGAAAGCATTTATGGAATTAGTTGACACTATTCAGTATTTGTTTCTGTAGTTGATCAGTTGAAGCTGATTAAATGGTAAACAAGCATTAAGTTAGGAACTCATCAGCATTATGGTTGTTCTCAACCTTCAAGTTACCCGTTTTCTACTTTATAGCAGAGATCTGAAACAAGTTCTAGATGAGCTGGTGCTATTATTACAGTTTAAGAGTTCAAGCCAGGTTAACCTTACTAAAAGCAGCGAGGAACTGATGTGACAGATCCTCCATTCTTTAGATATTGTTCCAGGCTCAGGCTCTATTAGGAGGTACAGCCAACATGCTAGGCACCTCTGGGGTAAGAGGACAGATGGATCCTTAAGTGCAAAAGTTAAGACTCATCTGTATTTTCAGAGCTGCCTCATTTCAATGGTGACACAAACCATGTTTTATCAGAACCCCAAACAGGCCGTGACAGTCCAATGCTACCCAAACATTACCTTGAGAAAGTTTTTAACACGTTCTGGATCATAGCAGTTACTTTCCCTGCAGATTCTTTCCACTTCTTTAATTTGTCCTGTCTTGCACGCAGCTTGAATATACTTGAAGTGCACATCTGGATCCTGGCTGAAGTTTACAATAGAGCCCAGGAAATAAAACAAACCTCGAGGGAAACAGTCAATATGTTATTCTGCTAAAGCGCTTGAGTTGAATCAATATTAGCTTTTAAGCAAGCCTTCTAAGTCACAGTTACGTGAAAATTTGAATCCAACTACTGCAGAAGTTTACAAAGAACTGGAAAAAAAAAAAAAGATTCAAGCATTGTAACTGTTTTATGAAGACCAGATTGGCCTAGCTGAGTTGAGCCTATTATTGCTCTCCATGTATTACACAGACTAGCACATTATATGCAACTTCGATAAATACTGATGTATCATCATCAATTGTCATAGGTCAGCTTTGTTAAAGCATCCAGCATATACCTTCCATACAACCCCTACACGAGAGGCAAGGAAGAGTTTAGAAAACAAAACTAGTTGTGCCCCAAAGCTACTATCACGCCTTTCACTGAAACAAGCACACAGTGCAAAAGCTGCTTGCCACAACCCACAGCTCACGTTCAGCTAAAGCTGATCCATATAATACTTGATTACTTTAGACAAGTGACTGTCAAGTCGCTCAGTTAAGAAAGATTCATGTGGGTTTAGGAAAAAACACACATAGGCTGCCTACACAAGAAATGTGTCTACAATAGCATCTTATTCCGCTAACCATTCTCCAAATTCTAAGAGTCCAAGATTATGTTGCATTCTCATTCTTTAAGGAGCTTTTCTTTAAAGATTAGCAAGATGCTGTTCAGCCACATATCTGCAGATATTTTACCACCAACATACCACCACACTGACTCTACTATACACAGCTAGTCTTGTTGAGAAGTACAAAAGCCCAAAACCCAAAGGCTACGCAAGTTTAAGATGAGCGTTTTCACAGAATCATAGAATAGTTTGGGTTGGAAGGGACCTTTAAAAGTTGTCTAGTCCAACCCTGCTGCAGTGAGCAGGAACATCTTCAACCAGATCAGGTTGCTCAGAGCCCCGTCCAACCTGACCTTGAGAATGTTTCCAGGGATGAGGCATCCACCACCTATCTGGACAACCTGTTCCAGAGTTTTGCCACCCTCATTATAAAAATTTTCTTCCTTATAGTTAGTCTAAATCTACCCTCTTTTAGTTTAAAACTCCTTGTCCTATGGCAACAGACCCTGCTAAAACGTCTGTCCCCATTTTTCTTATAGGTCCCCTTCAAGTACCGAAAGGCCACAATCAGGTCTCCCCAGAGCCTTCTCCTCCCCAGGCTGAACAATCCCAACTCTCAGCCTGTTCTCATAGGAGAGGTGCTTCACCCCTCTAATCATCTTCAGGGCCCTCCTCTGGACCTGCTCCAACAGGTCCATGTTTTTCCTGTGCCGAGGGCTCCAGAGCTGGACACAGCACTCCAGGTAGGATCTCACAAGAGCAGAATCACCTCCCTCCATCTGCTGGCCACGCTTCTTTTGATGTGGCCTAGTATAAAATTGGCCTTCTGGGCTGTGAGCACACGTTGCTGGCTCATGTCCAGCTTTTCATCCACTAGTACCCTCAAGTCCTTCTCTGCAGAGCTACTCTCAGTTTTGGACACAGGAAAAAGGCCAGGAGCTTCTTCAGTTAACTTTTTAGGTTGTCTACAGCTCCAAGCATTTCAGAAAAACAAATATGCAACACTGAATGTTGGTGCCCCCCTTAACGGGGAACTTTAAGGTTTAGGTCAGGTTTTGAGATAGCTTTGAGGCCTAGGTACTTAAACACAATATGGCTTTCTAGATTTCAGCAGACAGACAGTCCTTCATATACAGCCTATGATGAGGTGAGCACTAGCTCCTTTTGCTTGAGGCAAGAGTGTGGACTTACCTTCAAAGCTCTTGAAAGACTCAAACAGCTCAATAAGTGACTGCGTTGACAGTTGTTCATGGTATTTTGAAGCTACCTGGACACAGATCTGCAGGTTCTGACGAATGTTAGCAGACAACATAGCACGCAGACACTCCAGAGAGTCTTCTACCGATAAGGAACCAAAATAATTCACTAGCCACTGCAAAGACACATAAGCCATTTAGAAGTAGAATACTCTACACTCTGAAGTCAAATGTTGAAAGCAATTATTAATTGCCTGGCTTTTGCTAGATTTAGGATATTTGATCTCATACCTCAGGATTGAGAAGATGAGTGTGAACTACTGCACGCTTGATGTCATACAAGTCTGTGAAGTGTTCAAGTGCTCTCTGTAGCAAGCCAGCTTTCTCACACAGCTGAGCTATGTGAGCCCGGTCATAATGAGTAAACATTTGGTTTCCCAGGATAGCATCTGCAACCTAGAAGGAATATTGAAAAGTTTTATTTAGTTCCTAAACACTATCACTGCCATTTGATATGGACCCCAATGCAGTGGCTAGTCCAGCTACAGACAAGCCTGATCCAGTATAACTCTGAAAGCATACCTGAGGTGCATGCATGAGGTTCATCTCAAGTAAACGTGTTTGCAGGGGACCTTCTGAAGGACGATTATTCTTCAGTGCATCCAGCAAGAAGGCTGTACATTGCTGAATTAAATTATATTCCATAAAGACATCCACAATCTGAAAAAAAAAAAATTTAGGCTTTTGATTAGAAACTGGAAGCATAGTCAAACAAAGGAACATCAAGCGCAGCTTCCAAAGCTGAACTGTTTATTATGGCACTGCACTAAGCTGTCACTTAGTGTTCTTAAAACTAGGTAAGAAACAGCATTGTCCTGGTAAAGTAAATCTTTCTCTGATGGTAAGAGTATGGCTTCTCTTACCAATGTAAGGCCTTGAAGTTAACATTTCAGAGCAATAAAATTATTTACTTGTGTTATGTCTGCAAGAGGCTCTTCATCTTGAACAAGCATTTGTGCAAACTGCTGTCCTTGATCGGGGCTGATTCTCATTACATTCCTCAGCAAAAAAATCCAGTCCGGAGTATATCCAACCTGAAGAGATAACGAAAAGTAATAACTCAGCAAGAGCACATGCCTTGTTAAATACAGAGCTCAGTAAAAGCTACTGTCAGCAGCTTACACAACCCAGTCAGGATTTCCTCATTTGGAAGAGGCTATATAGGGAAGTATGAAAGGATACATGCATGAAATCTAGTAGTAATTATTTATAACAAAACTTTAGGCCAAAGTAGGTACTACACAGGCTCTCAGATTCCCCCCCAGTTACTTTTAGCTACTTTGGAATATACACTAGTTATTCTTAAATACAGGACAGATATGATGATTTAATTTCCTCTCACCTTCTTAGCATACAAAACAATCTTCTGGACTTGTCCCGTTTCAGCAAAACACTGGATGACTTTGTTTGGAACGTTGGCTCTCAGATAGACACTAAGTGCTAGCGTAGGATCTACAGATTTCACAAGGTCTCCCAGCTCCTCTGAGCACTCCAGCTGTTTAAAGATATAAATACAGTCAGTCCACCCTGACCATGCCATGCTGAAATACATTACTACCTTCTTCCTCATTTGTCTTCCTTTTGGACTTCTCTTAAAAAAAAAAAAAAGCCCAGCTTGATAGCATCATCTGACTCTTTTAGCAGTGACCAAGTGGACTCTGCTTCTTATGCTGTTCTATACCAGTCAGAAACGTATTTGTAGCGTTAAAAGAATTAGGTGATACAATATATCAGCATCCTTCTTCAGCTAATTTCAGAAATTTAACCCCAGCTCAAAGCATATGTAAGTCAGTATCCAAAGAAGTCTAAAATGGTTTGGGAAAGAACAGAGCAGGTCAGAACCTTTCCATACTAAGTTCACCCTGCCGTAGTTTTAAGTAGACTTAGTGAAGCTCTTCAAGTATTTGATCAATTCTCTTGCAGTAATATGGGTCATAGTTACAGGCAAACACCTGTTTGATCACATTAGCACAGTGATGAGTTGCGCAGTTGAGTTTTCCCTGGGGAGGGGAAGACCATCAGGCAGTTATGTTCCTCCAGGGCTCTAAAGGTATGTACCCCAAATTTACCTTATCTTCTTTTAACCATTTTTCCAAGAGCTGTTTGCGTCCCTGCTGAAGCACTGGTCTGCAGAGTTCCAGCGATTCATATTTATTCAGCTGCCCTTGGTCAAGCAGAATGCCAAAATATTGGAGTAAAGGGGAAGTCTGTCCTGGCTGAGCTGGAACACTCTGGAACCGGCGTATGGTGTCTGGAGTACGCAGGATTCCCTGCCAGAAATAGAGATGCACTTTAGTTTTCTGTTCTGCTATTGTGGCTTGGCAAGAGTTTCTCCAGAAAACTGAAGTTAGAAATGCTTGCTACAGCGACATTCTGTTTTGCCAGCCCAGAATAAGTCAGAAGCAGTATGGTTGAATCTGAGCTCAGACATTGCCTTTAAGGTGTTTTGACAGAAGATGTGCCATAGTAGCCTATTAGACTCATTTCAATAGCAATGCAGATTTAAGTTCAGAGGACTGTACTACAGAATTAAGATACCCTTGTCCTTGCAAGCAAGTTCCTCTCATCTGAATTTAGTATGATCTTAGTCTGTCCTTTTTGTCCTGTTTCCAGGTGCAGCCTCAGCTGGAGGCTGTCTTTCCATAGAGATTTTTTTAATCATGGGAGCAACAAAGTTACCATATAGCCACCATTTCTGCCTCTCCCCCACTGTGGGTTTCATACAAGCTTTAAGATCTTCCAGCATACAATCAGTACTCTCAGCACATAGCATACAAGTTCTTCACAGGTACGTTAAGAAGTACTACATTAGGACAGGAGCAGTAATAAGATTCTTGTCTTGCCACTTAGGAAATTCAGTGAGATTTCCTGAAGCAAGAAGCTTAAGCCAGCAGAGTTCAGTACTATTCTGAATTACTGTTACCTTTGGGGCATTAGCTGCCACTTTTGCTGCCTCCGAATAGTTCCCTTGGGCAAACAGTGCATTGAATTTTCTGGCAAAGAGTTCCTCGGCACCTGCCAGGTTGTTGCGGACAGCCATTCGTAAAGCTAGGTCAGGATTCTGCAGTACATTTGTGATATAGGGAATAATATTCTCTTCTTCCACACACACTGAGAGCACCTGAATAAATTATCAAGGAAAACTTCCAGTTAGTTCAAATATAAGAAGTGAGCCAAGGGCTAAGCTAACCTCTAAAAGAAAGCTATGGCATACATGGAAAGCTTTTTCAGCCTTTGATAACTGCAGAGTCTTGCCATTTTATTTAAGAACCAGACCTCCTGTTAGAAAGAACCTCTACCATCCAGTTAAGGCATCAAGGCAGATGATTAACAGTCAGTTTAAACTGAGGTATTTACAGAGGTCAGAAATACAGGGATGTAAGTACTGTCTTTCTGTAACCTGCACTCAGTGTCTTAAGTAACCAATCCTAGAAGATAAACTAGGAAAAAATCTTCTGCTCTGTATTACTCAGGCTCAAAAAGCAACATTTGAAACCAATTCAGTCTAAAGGCACAGCTGGACAATGTAAGTAGACTGGTTTAAACTAGTTAAGTTAGATGTGTATGGAGATACAGTAGCAAGTTTTCTTTGGGGCTCAGCAACGCCATCAGACATGAGATTTTTCTGAACAGAGAGTTCAAAGTCAACATATGTTAAGGCTTCTATTATCATGTGCCCTGCAAGAGGGTATAAACTGCCCCCAAAAAGAGAGGTATATTCTAGTTCCATTCTCAACAGCAGGACAATATTTAGATCATTGCCTGCCATTAAAAAGCTCCTACAGTTACACAACCAGAACAGGAGCTGTAGAAGAAACTAAAAGTCAGACAAGCTGCTCTCCTGTTCAGTTATCCAATACTACCATATTCCTCATTATATTATTTTATCTTGTAATTTCTGGGAACATTTAGATATTGGTATGAACACCACAGTGTATCATTAAGGGCCAGTGGGATTAGCTAAACAAGTTGTTTCCAGGCCAAGCTTCCTTACTTGTCCCTTTCTGTTTACTCCAATAATTCCAGCTGTTGCTTCATGCTGTGCAGTAACAAATATGGTCTCTCCACTGATTCTGTTCATATAGATACAGGTGCCAGTTTCCAGGTCGTATAAGTGGATATAGCCATATTTTGTTATGAGAAACACCACATCGTGCTTGTCACTGATCTGCAAAACAAAAATAGATTAATCAAATTTGGTATTGGATAAAATGAGTTAAGTGCTTTTAAGAATCAGCACATAGCCATGCCATTTCAGGACAACTAGAAGTGCTGTTATATTTTTACTTGAGTACTATCACAGTAAAAATGTCATTTTAAGAGCTTGAAAGACAGTTAAATACGTGGATATTTGTTCCACAAATAAGAACAAGCGGCCTTTGAATGCTGCTTCAGTCTCCATCTTTACTTTAACACAGCTGAAGCAGGACCAGAAATCACACCAGTTTAGTGCCAAGCCTCAGGTCAATATATTGACCACCTGGCTTCCCAACACCCTGTCACATCCACCAAGAAAGGGTACAGACTTGTTCTTGTGCTCTTGTTTGCGGCTGTCATACCTGCATGGCAACAGGGAAGTCATTTTGGGCTTCAGGAGGAAAGAAGACATCCACTGCTTTCTTTGGAAATGGCTGATTCCCAGTAGGTGGTGTGCCAACTTCAATGATATGCAACTGTGCAATAGATTAGTCTGTTAGTTCTTGTATTTATCTAACAATAGATTCAACAATGAAGATATAGCTATTCTTTTGCTGCCAAGCCTTAATCCTAAGCGTATGCAAAGACAAACTCAGTCTTCCTAAATATTTTCACTGGCTAAAGGTGTAGCATACTGTATTCATGTGAGGGAAACAGTTAAGCATAATTTTTAGTTACCCCTAGCTACTTAAAAGTTTAAGGATTCAAGTTTGGTCACTTTACATGTAGTCTTTCAACTTGGTTAAGATTCTACAGAGACAGTTCTGAAGATATTTCTCTGAATCTAGCCTTAGTTTTACTTTGTTTCAGCTGTCACAAAGTAGATCAGATAATTCCAGTGTTAATATTACACCACTAGTTAGCCTTGTAACACTAGTGTTTAATTTATTTCCAAATTATTGGATGAAAAAAGTTAAGCTTGATACTGAGGATCAGCAAAGAAAGATTACAGCAGCTTTTCCTTAAGCTTAGCCTGTGAAGCCAAGAATCATGCGTTTCAAGCAGGTAATTAGGCTGGTCATGACATGCCACCTCACTTCATGACTCAAAACAGACTCCTGCTACATCAGGTAGTCCCTGCTGTGAAGCTCTGTATGCACCAATTTTCATATACATTAGATATATAGCATCCAGACTGACACATCATCCTTCACTTTTTTCCTAAAGACAACTTAGTGCATTAAACCTCTTGCTTTCCTGGAAGCAGATAACCAGGGTGAGTCATTAAAGACTACAGCATATTTAGAACCAAGTCTTACCTTACCCCCAGCTTGCCCTCTTACTGCAAAACAGAAGAGCGTGGATTCTTCAGCATTTCCTTCCATCTTGAACTGCGCAAAGCTAGCTGCATGTCCCTCAATTGGTTGTGACACTTTTCTATCCACAGAATATAGCTGCATTGCTCCCACAACACGATTTTGCTAGACAAGACAGAACAAGAGTCAGGAATAACAGGCACTTGGGCAGTAATTTCATTTAAGTTAGTGTTGCAAAAATGTTGTCATACCAAGCTGAAATACCACGACATGCTTTCTCTTACAAAGGCGTCACTTAAGACGCTTAACCTTGTACTAGTGTTTATACCGTAAGTGTAACAGTAAAGTTTGTTATTTGCAAATCAAGACAAGCATTTACATTCCCAACAATGTTTTAGGAAAAAAAACCCAGACATATCAGTCCTGCTCCTACAGGAGGATGAAAAGAGACAAGCTCTGGGCCTTCTATGGCAGGCCCCTCTAGCGCTGAAGTACCTGTGCAGATATGCCAGTTAGCAGTAGCCATTTCTGCTTAGCATCAGTACGGTAGTTGATGATCTGGCAGCCAGCAAGACTAGAATGGCGATCAAACATTTTCACAGGCTGGGACTCCCCCTCCATACTCCAATGGTAGACTGCATTATCCGTTACAAGGGCAACAGTATTCAGAGAGATCCACTTCCAGAAGGTAACATCATCTGTCATTGTATGAGCCTTCATTTTGCTCTTCATCTCAATGTTAAATATTTGAAGCGTTTTCCCAGCTAGAAAAAGCACAACATTGTTAGCCAGGTTGCAGCTTTCACTTGTTACTTCAAGGTTAAAAGGTTACTTCTTCACTGGTTAAAAGTAGAAGAGCTGCACTATGACACTAAACCCTGGTAACTTCCTTTAAGAAAATGCTGTTATATACTGGCAGTATCTTCAGTGATCAGCTATTACTTTTAACCAGACCACACTCCTAGGGCTAATTCTATGAATTTGCCACTACTGAGCAACCAAACGGATGTGGAAGACAACTTGGTAGGAGACAAGAGCTTCAGCTACAGGAACAAGTTGTATGATACTTCACGTACATCAAAACTAGGTTACAACAATGCTGAGTCTCTTGAAAGTTGTGAGGAGAGCTATGCCAGTGCCATTACAAACTACGTCCACATCTGTTTTAAGTATAAAAAAGAAAGCACAACATGGAACAGTCAAGTTGGTAGAGGGCTTTCATAATTCAGACTCATTAACCAAAACCCTTAGGTTGCACTAATGGGATACACAGCTACTGGCTGCAAAGCAGACCAACATAAACTGTGCAAGGGAAGGAATCTAGTGATCAACACAAGCTCTGGAAGGTACGAGGAAAAGTTCTCCAAATTACACAGAATGTTGCATACATACATCCTGAACAGCCACCTGCAGTCATTTCTACCAGTTTTTACAATGCAGTGGCACATAAGAAATTATTTCTTCCTGTTGAGAAGATAAGGAAGGTTCCAACCAACTTCTACCAGTTTCAGGAGACAGCTATTTAAGCACATGCTAGTGTAGCCCAAGAGGAATATTAAAGATCATGTGAAACTAGGTGCAGGTCAGAATATCTGCTACAGTCACTAACTGTTAGTTAACTCAACTTGCTGAAGTCACAGTGCCATATGGGAAAGTGCCTTCGCTCACCAAGGATTAGTTTGGTTAGAAGCCACCATGAGTTCAGCTACTGACATAAAATGCAGAGTCAGGAGTTTCTCCAGAGCTTGGAGACGACCATAATACAGTGCCACTCAGGCTACAGACTAGCAATTTATTTCCAGGTCTAGTGCAGTTGGAGCTTTAGAGTCAAGGGAGATGACATTCAGGCAACACATATCCTACATGCTATGCAAGGCATATTAAGAGGCAAAATCTAGACTTAAGTCAAAAGGGTCAGTCCTGTTTATAAAAAGCTTAAAATGAAGATCGCAAGTACACTTCAGAGTTCTTGAGTAGATTAATTTTCTGAATCTTAAGGATTCCCTTGTTTGAGAGGGCATGAAAAACCTCTGAATTTTAGGCTTTCACAGTTGCTTAAACACCACTGTTCAGCCATGTGCATTATAGATTAGAGCCATTTGATTCTGGCTTTTTCTTTTCATAAGACAGGACAGGAACTAGTACAGTCAACTGAAATAACTCACCATCTGCACACACAAGAAAGCATTAAAGTTGTGACAAAACAGTAGCACAGTATTAAAGTCAAACTTAAATAACACTGAATACATACAAATCCTTCCATTAGCAATATATGCATTTCTAGGGTGACAGTATTTGAGATTCTTGTGCCTCTTGGGAAAAAGAGATCAACATTTCTGGAGACCAGAGGAATGCTTGTTCTGTATCACCAGAGATACCAAGTTAGCTGACCTTGGGTTTTATTCACTACACAAGTCTTCCCTGCATAGCTTTGCTTTTCTTATCACTGACTGATACAATAAATATGCACAAATTGGTGCACTTGCCTCTTCCAGCAAGGCCAGACTAAGGCCTTCAAGAATATTTCCGCTCCTCCCTAGTCCTAGTTTTCCTCTCTGTAAAGGGAGGCTTAACTAACAGACCTTATACGCTTAGGATATCAGGTCTCACTTCCCTCTAACATGAGTCCAGACTTGAGACTCCAAAAGTATCCTAAAGCCAGTGAACTTCCTTTCCACCTCTCCCTGATCAGAAGCTGTAAGCATTCTGACTGAAGCAAAAAACCTCATCCTAGTGATCACCAAATATCAGGAAGCCTTAACTGAAACTTACTGCCCAGCTCCTTCAGAAGAACTGAAAAACGCATTAAACTCAAGCTCTCCTTAAGCTGGGGAAAATTGGTAAGGAATCCTCCCCCATAAATTGCCTGAGATACTTAAGTGAGTCATGATCTAGTCTTGCAGGAAACTCTTCATCCACTTCAAACACTTATTGGGACTTCCATACCTTTTAATGCAATGACTTTACTGGCAGGGTTCATGATAGCACTGTCAGCTGAAATTGGTCTTCGAATGGGGTTGCTGGGGTCATTCATGTCAATGATCACCACTTGAGCCTGTTCTCCTACTTTCTCTCTTATGCAGATGAATTTGTCAGACTCCATTGTCAGAGTGCTGAAGCCAATGTTTGCTGGGTTGATGCCCAGATTTTGGAGCTGGAAGAGAAAGAAGGTTTAGCATTAAGTTAACACCTTGGTATAGCCGTGAACAGCTTTTGTGAAAGTCAAAAGAGAAACCAGGCTTCACATATCTCTTCGTGACAATACAACCAAACTAATCAAAATGGCAGGGCACACAAGTTCTTGCCCATCTCCAATTAAGACCAGCAGGCTTTCTGAAGAAGCTCTGTACCTTGTCCACAAGGTCCATTTACAACTTAAACTGTTTCGAGAACTCTACTTTTGAACCTCTCATATGGTTTAATGCACACTGAACTTACCTGCTCCTGGCAGCTGTGCTAGAGTTGCAGCTTCAGTACTGACTCCCACCAGCTTTGCTTCTAGAGCCCTAACTCATTCCACTGAGCTTGGCAGCTATCACTGTTTCAAGCTTAACATCACATGTGAGGCGTCTGAGCTTTATCTTTATCCTTGTAGAGTTAAAAAAAGCTACCTGTCTAGCAATTAGCCTAGTCCTGTCTAGCAGCAGGGCTGTATACCACCCAGGAGGCAGAGCTAACACACACGAGATGGACACTATTGAAATCGGAAGTGGCTCATCCACAGCCATACTTACCACAGAAGATATCAATAAACCACCTCATTTTCTGCTGAGCCACATCTGCTTCTCTAAACCTTTACATACATACCTTTAAATTATGTTTCTAGCACAGCTTGCCACAAAAGACAGTTTAGTTAATACCACTTCATTGTGTTTGCAACAGGCTGGTGTATAAGGATGTCAGTTGCAAAACAAAGTTTATTCCATTTTTAACAGTGGAAATGCAGAATGGTTAGTTCACCTCACATACAGATACTGGCTTGTGGGTTGGTGTACCTTAAAACCTCAAGATCAGTTTTTTGCTACCGTTAGAGGAATTATCACTTCTAATACTGCAGATTATTTTTCTTTCTGGGAGACTGTTTGAACTTCAAGCCTAAGGTCTCCCAAGAAGGGCTAGACCTTCAAAGCCATTTTAGTATTGCCGTAGTTGTTTGAAACAATACACTAAGCTTTTATCTGCTGTGCTCTGTACCAGCTCAGAGATGACCACGCCTCAGCCACTCTGTTCCTGCCTACTTGCAGCTTCTGATAAAGAGGGTGTTTTACTATACTTCCCCTTTGCTCCAGCTTTCAGGCGGCACATGTGAGGAACAAGTAACAACTAAGCTATGGCACACCAACTTAGCAGAACAAACTTCACAAAAGGCACTACCATGGACAATCTGTATCACCCAGTGAATCAAGACAGACAGATCTCAGTGCAGCTTAAGGTTGAGAGACTCAAACGCAAGTCAGTTTTAGCTCCCTGGGTCTGCTGAAGGACAGAATTTCTAGATGATGATTTAGCCTTTGTATATGGTTCTCCAGTCAGTCTGCATTTATGTCCTGTGCCCTAAAAGACACTATTTCATTGAAGCTACCTCGCTCTTTCAGGAGAGGTCTTCACCATTTGAAGCTGTTCAGTCAGGTTCAAACAACAGGATCTCACCGCTATACCAAAAGAGATGTTCAGGCTCTTTGATGTTTAAGGGCTCATTTCACAACTAGTTTAGAGAGTTAACACTGATCTTTTGGTAAATTTAAGGTCTACCCAGCTTTTCTACTTTAAAAGATTTTAAGAGAGGTAAGACTAGAAGCAGAACAGATTTAAATGTAGTTCTTGAAGCTAGCCATCAAGCTTGCTTAAGTCATTCTTCCATGGCAGATCATCTACACTTCCTGCGACTTAATATAGTGAACAGTTTCATTCAAAGACCGCTCCCTTTACATCCATCCACCTGACAACAAAGCCAGGAAACTTTCAAGTGAAAGACAAATGTTTTTTCAGCTCTCCCAAAAGAAAACTGTCTTAATGCTGCTACAGCTGTAGAAATCAAACCCTACCTCCTTGGCAGGTCAGAACTCTGTTACTCAGACTTAAGTCAGTGTTTGAGGTCCAGCATTACAGAACCTGACCACACATTCCTCAGCAACATGTGTTCACTTAGCAGATTTCAGATTTAAGTTCAATTCTCCCTTTCACACCTTTATTTGAGTAGTGTTCTCTAGGCCTGCGACTCTGGTATCCGTACGTCAGCTAGGCAGGGCTATATGCAACCCAGTCACACCCCTGCAGGCAGAGAAGGTTTGAAGACCTAAGAGTTTCATCTGGTAGAGCTGGAGAGACTTACTAGGATGCAGTGCTTCCTTTTGCTAGGGCTGCAAGTTTAACAAGTCCAAAATCATTTATCAAGCACTCAATTTCCTTCTTCATTTGGTAAAGGAGGGTAGTTTCAGAGTGCCAAGTACTCCGCCTGGCAGTAACTCACAGCACTCTATACTCAGATGGACATTGTTAGCGGAACAAATTGAAGAAGCAAGTCCTAGCAGATGGCAGCCCTCTTAGGGAGGTCTATATGTAACCACAGAATCAAAGGTGCTTAGATATTGCAAGACAGATTTATCTTAATCATGATCAAACTGCCATCTGCTAGGTGTCATGGCTGAGATATCCAACCCTAGCTAGCAGTGGAACACGTGAGCCTTTTTAAACTTATGACCATTTCCAAAGGCTAGATATTGCTTTGAAAAGATTTGGATTGGTACTGGAGCTCTGAAGAAAGCTTGGAGAACCTTTCTGATAGTGGTGCAACCATCAGCGAGGTCTTTAAGTACAAGCTCTTTCTGCTAACATTTCATCTTTTAATCTCAACACATCCAAGTGCATGAACCAAGTCTGCTTCAAGCACCGGGACAGGAAGTTGACTCTAACAGTGACAATCTCTGCACTTGATTACACAAGAGGGTGACCAGCCAAGAGCAGCACTTGCTTTGCTCAGCTGGTAAGGCTAACGGCAACTTTCCTTGGCTGCACTCAGACCTGATGCACAGAACTCTTGAGAGTACAGATCATTCCCTGGACTATAGGTTATTTTCTTCCCCAAACAGGCTAAAGTTCAGGTGAGGCAGGAGTGTTTACAAAGCTAAGCAAAGTAAACAGACAAGACTACTATTAGGAAATGTGACAAGAGGTATTTCTTTGGAGGCTCTTATCACAAAAATTTCAATACTATTCCATGTACAAACTCCCAAGTTTGGACTACAACTAAAGGAGTACAGGGGTTTATGGTGCATTTTCTACACCTTCTTCTCTTACCAGAGGGGAAAAAAACCCCAAACGTTTAATATTGTACTTATTTAGGTCCACTACTTTTCACTGATTCACGAACAAGTTTAAAAGATTGTGAAAAAAAGAAATCTTAAGATATTCCTACATAATACTACAAGAAACACTTCCTTGGCTTTCAGGCAGATATGAAAGCAGAACTTGCTAGCTGTACTTGGGCAACCAATTTACAGTTCAAGTTATTTTACACCAACATTTGTTGGAAAGTTCAGTCATACCAGTCCCCTGAAAGCGCTCTGTGAAATAGCTGCTCCATTAGAGTGGAACCATGAAACAGGTCGCCAGAGACAGCAACAACTCTTCTGTTCAGCAGAGCTGCTGCCTCAAAGGACTCACCTAACTCAAGGTTGGATACTTCAGTCAATTGCAGGCTTGTATTGAACCATCAAATTCTGTGACATTTATCCGGACAGTGTTGAGAGGTGAATCATTATAACACGGTAAGTGAAAAGTCTTATTAGTAAAGCTATTTTTTTTTTCACTGGAAGATAATTCATGTACATTCTCGGTAACTTGCCCAGAGAAGTTGTCACTGTACATGCATGTTTGACACCAAACTGAATGGTAAAACTGCTGATAAGAGTCTCCGTGTTGACCCCTTCCTGGAACATTCGCTTTCTTGTGACAGTTTGCTTAGCTGTCAAATAATTTCTCCTTGCCTACAAGGAAGGGCGCGGAACTGCTGAGTGTGCATTTCACCTCGACTCTCACACTCAACAGGATATAACCACTGTTCTTGTGGCCACAAGCAGCTGCTTAGCCTCTGCCTGGAGACTCCTTATCTACACGCAGCTGGAAGTCACATAGCTGGGAAATGCCAGTTAACAGAAATATTCCCGGTCTTTTGAGAAACAAGGAGCTCCTTGAAGTGCAGCAAGTCACATTAGCTGTACTGCAAGGCCATGCTTTACTAGGCTTTGACTGAACAAGGTAGACACCAGGCTTCATTTCAGCCACTCATTTAGTTCCATACATGAAAATTAGCATGGCAAACTTAAGTCACACAAAAGTTTTATACCCGTGCTGATCTGCTAGAGTTACTGACTGCAGTTCTGTAACACGGGAGTCCCACAGCCAGTCAATGGCTCCAAGTACTTCACGTTTACCAGTGCGAGGTAAGAGTTACAGTTTGTGACAGGCTAGGAAGTTATGTTTTCAAGAGATAAGAGACCTCTATAATATTTAAGAGCTCTTCTATTTCTATATCCTTCCTATTTTCTGTCTCACCCTCAATAGGCTGAGGTAGCCATCTGGCCTCAGCAGCCGCAGGCAGGCTATGTGACTATTTCAGTTACAAGCCACAGCTGAGACTGTACCTGCTGAAACTTGAGTTCAGAACCACTGACTGCCATTACTTATCTTTGGTTAAGTCACCACAGCCCCAGCGTGAAGCGCCACCAAGACAAGCAGGCCTGTTGACTTCGGTACCCGCTGTGCCACGAGGAATAGCTTATAAACTGCTTAACTAATTGTTCCTATTCAATTAGTTGACACACACACACACACTCAAGACACTTCGATTCTTCACAGCATTCTTTGTTACAGATTTTGCCCCTGTAAGAATACTCCAAGCTCACTGGTTTTAGGAATTCAGATCCACAAGAAGCAGGAGGCAAGACCCCCCACAAAAATAGCATTAGGCACAGCAGTCCTGTCTCTAATTCCAGACTTAAAATACCAACAAAAGACTTAACTGCTTCAAATTAATGTTGTTACAGCAGAGATTTAGCATTTTAGGATATATTAAACTGTCTCACTGCCAGCACAATACATGGAAGCATTTTGTTGTTTGTCATTCTTAGAGCGAATTAGTAGATTTATAAATTTTATTATATGATGCCTTGGCTGTCCAGTTTTATTCTGTTAGCTCTTTGGCATAGCTAGCTATGGTGCTGAGAGCCACCCAAGCACCACCACACTCGAGCAGCATAGCCGCCATTCAGGTTTGCTCCATCAATGACCAATAGATACAAGAACCCTTCTCCTAGTTTAGAAGAGCAGTTCTGTCTCAGCATCAAGCACGCAGCATGCGCTGACAGTTTTCTGTACTGTCCAGACAAGTCTACAGAATAATTTAATTTTGTTTTAATATATTTACTTTAAGAGTATTTATTAATGCTTTAAGTCACACCAGTCCAGCAGTGTGCCTGGTCCAAGTTCAGTTTTTATATATTTCAGGGTAGCATGGCTAAATTAAATAGCAATCACAGTTCATCACTTGCTAACTTGTCTGGGTCCTTCTCATTCATCAGCAACATGTAATCTTAGAAAAGCTCTACGCGTCTACCAGAGTAAGCGGTTGCGTTTTACTTTCACCCTCAAGTACACAGAGGCACCAACTTAAAGAATCCCTAAAACCTGGATATGAGCAGCCAGATTTGCAATCATTTGACATACTGAACTGATCTCCCACTACATGCCCATTAGAGCGTTGCCTCATGGCTACTTGAAAAAAAAAAAAAAAAGTAGCACTATAAAGTTTTATAACATGAATCCAGTAGTTTCAAACAAGTTTCTCCTTGGAAACTCCCAAGGAAAAAGTTTCTCCACAGTGGGATGTTGATGTTCTTTTGTGGCAAGGCAGGCACCTACAATAGACAATACACAGATAACATTCTACATATTTGCAACTACCAAGATTTCAGAGGTATGTAATGGGACTCAGACAAACAAGACCTGAAGCCTGACTACATGTTTTGGTTTTAGGCTTCACTTAGTAAATATCCAGAAAGCTTACTTAGCCCTAGTAAGCCAACTACTTGCCACATTTTATTTGCCCAAACTAGATCTCTAGCTCAAATTGTGGCTGCACAATCATTTGGTACTGCGTACCAAAGAGACAAGACATTCAGGAACGCAACAGTGCGGGGCTTCTGGAGCCTTTAACTCTTCATTCCCACATCACCTAGCCAAGACGCTGACAACAGACAACGCCAGCATGCCTGGAATAACGTACTACAGACTGCAACTGGGCTGAAGCTGAAGATCAGGACAAGCTTTGTACAGTTACTTGACCATTTTCTGACCTGCAGTAGTGGATCCATGGAGAACTAGTATAACTAGCCACAGTGCTGATTGCCGGTCTTTTAGATTAATTAAAAGCAACTTTCAATAATAGCTTTGCAAGAACTTTCCCATTCATATCCATCACCTGCCTTTTTATGAAGAGGGCTGCAGTTGGGCACCTTGTCTTTTGTTAAGCATCAACTGCAAACTTGCAAGTGTTATGCAACACCTGTATGACAGGTTTCCCAGACAATGTAGGTCTGGCACAGTTCAAGGAACTGTATTATTGAGCCTACGAGGACCTCCTATGAACAGCCTGGAATACGCTAAAGGAGTTCTGGAGAGCAAAAACGTAGTAATATCAATGTTTCTGCTCTCAAAGTTTACTCCAACAGGAAGTCCAAAGTTTCAGCACAAAAACAGTACCTCCGAGAACTCAAGTTCCTCTGAATTTTTTCAATGAAGTAAAACGAGGAAGTTCAGTAGTTACAGCAAACTGAAGCGTTATGGGCAAGAGCCACGTGCATGTAGGCTCAGAAGGCTGGACACCAGCTCATATATGCAGTTGTAAAAGATACCGGTTAAGTCCATGTTCTATGTTAAATAGGAACAGAGGAAAAAAATATACAAACAGACATATCAGTCTTTAGTCAGAACAGTCATGTTCTGCAGTAGTGCTGGCCTGAAACCCATCAGTACTTCTGGAATGAAGCAGATGAGCTTCCTTATGTAATAGTACTCATGTCATTAGCGACCTGGTAGCAGGTCACATGCAAGGTTTGTATCTTAAATAATGTATCATAGATGCATTGCTACAACACTGTATTAGGAGCTGGGCTACCCAGAGGGATGAGGGTCACCTGAGTATACAGAGCCTTCTCAATACCCAGTTCTAGGCTACGCCACTACCAGGAGAGAACACCTGCTCAGAGCTGAAGCTCTGGCCAACTCATGAGATTCTCCTGTTGGTGCTGCTTGTTAAAGAAGAGTCCAGCTAACCTAAGTTATGATTCTGGCCTAGTTTTAAACTGATATTGAAGTAAAGTTATCCAATGCTCAACAGTTAACTAGCTAGATTAAAAAAAAAAAAAATCATGGCAGCATTTTTTAAATCTGAAAACAACACTACGGACAGTGGTAATTTATACAGCAAAATAAGTATTTTGCAACTGTTCTTTTAAGGTGTCTAGAAAGTTAAATCCTATTTGGGTTAGGAAAAAAAAAGTCACCTATAAATCATGCAAATCCATCACTACACTGGTGCCCACCACAGTCCCAGGTAGCTAAGCACAAACCACATAAAGGTGCTGACAGCACGGGGAAGCAGGGGTATAGACAGGTTGCTAAAAGTCAGAAGACCCTGCCTGGGTATGTCAGGGTGACTGTTGTTATACAAGTTCCCCTCAAAATACACTCCTTAGCAGTGAAGCCAAGCTTACTACCATCACAGCTACAGCAACTCAGGACGAGAAGCATGGCTCGTAGTACTTCGCCCTATAGAGCTGTCAGATAGGAAGTACACATTGCACAACTGTTTTACCGCTTCCAGACCCCTCCCTGCACTCCAGCTTCACCGAGAGACATTAAAGGTGCTCGCTTGTTTGAGAAGGTAACCTTGGATTCCTGCAGTGGAGTGATTTTAGAGTTTGTTGCTAGTGCCTTTAGAAGGCCATGTTAAAGAAACTAAAGGCCATCACTTGGAACTAATCTATGAGCACATGGTTAGGGCTGAATGACACCCAAGCCCAGCATTTGTTAGAGGCCAAGCAAAGAGGAAGCGTAGAGCTGGCACTTCTGTGCCTGCACTGCCACAGCTGTACTGCAGCGAAGCCCGCAGTACCTCTCACACCTCCCCGCAATATGCAGTTTTTCTTCGTGACAGACAACATTACAAGTCAAGAACATCAATAAAACGATCCAGTAGGCCCTTACAGTGATAAGAAGTCTTGGCCTCATTGAACAAACAAACAAAATTAAGCAACGCACGGAGAGAGCTGGGCCACCTCATTAACTGCCCCCCTCGTCCACGGGCCCCGTACCGAAGCGGGCTTTCCCGCCCCCCCGCCGGAGAGGCCCCTCCCGCAGCGCCGTCCGCGCTCTCCCCTCCCACCGCCCGGCAGGTGCCGCCGCGGGCGCGGCGCCAGCCTCGCCTACACCGCCGGGACGGAACGCGCTCCGCCACCCAGAGCGGGGAAGGCGAGGTGGGGACCGGGCAAGGGCCAGATGCCCGGCGCTGGGGCCCGTACCTCGGCCCCTCGCCGCCTCCCCAGGGCCTTCCCTTCGCGCCCGAGCCCGGGCGGAGGCAGCAGCGGGCGCGCTGGAAGGTGCCCTTCGGGGCGGCACGACGGGCGGCGGGAAGGCGCTGCCCGAGCTGACGCGGGCAAGGCCTGCGGGAGGGCGGCCACCCCGCCGCCGGAGGGGCCCAGACCGCCCCGCGGCCCTCAGGAAGGGCCCGCAGACAGGCCCGGGGCCTCTCACCCAGACACCGTCCCCGGGCGGCTCCTTCGCCTGAGGGAGCGGCCCGCCCGGCCCAGCACCCGCTTCCCCGGCCCGGCCTCCCCCAGCCCCTCCGCGCCCACCTGGAGATGCTCCTGGAAGCGAATCGGCAGGATCTGGGCCAGGGAGCGGGGAGAACCGCGGCGATCCGGAAGCTGCCCCCGCCGGCGGAAGGATACCGCCGCGGAAGGAAGAGGCCTCCTCTCACCTGCCGGGACCGGCCTTAACTGCGCCGGCCGGACGGAAGGATCCCCGCGAGCGGCGGCACTGCAACTCCGCGGAGCCAATGGGAGAGGCGGAGGGATCCTCCACCGGAAGGGACTATTTCCTTCCCCATCACTCCTCCCTCCCCGGCCTTTTTTTTTTGCCACATCATGCGACCGAGGTGCGGCTGCGTCACTTCCGTTCCGCGCTCATCGCTCTGGCGAGTCACGTGCAGGGGGCAGAGCGGCCGGGCAAGGTGACTTGCCCGGGGCTGAGGGGGGGTTGCCATGGAAACGGGCGGGCCCGGGCCTTGGGATGGCGGCACCGGGCCCCGGGGCTTTGCCCGGCCGGCACGAAGCCCCGGGGGCCGGGCCGCGACCGCTTTCCCCCCTGAGCCCAGCAGGTCCCGCGGCCGCCGGTGAGGGCCCTGCCCATTCCCCCCTCAGGGCCTTCCAGTTCTACCCAGCGTTCCAGCAGCCGTCCCAGCTGTAAAAAAAAATAAAAAATAAAATGAAGTGGGGAAGGACCACAAGCCGGTACCGACCACCTTCCTTTCCTTCACCAAAATCAGGGGATGTAAATGAACATTGCTGGGGCTGCAGCAGTCCCCTGGAACCCCAGGGACGGCCCAAAGGACTCTTCCCATGTCACGCTGTTAATGAGTCCATGAAACTTCAGGTTTCCTTCTCTGTTTATTAACTCACAGCATAACCAGGCAAAACTTAACCCCTTTTACCAGAGTGCAGCATGCAGGGCATTCCCAGTGCTTTACTGGGATGTGTCTGGATGTGTCGGAACGCATGGGCACCCCGGCCAGCCTAACCACTGCTTTTCTTCTAGCTTTCCTTATTTTGCAATCTCATGCTTATTTCCTCACAACGTTTTTGCTTTGTCTTAAATTCAGAGTTTCAAAACCTCTGAGCAGCCCTGGAACACAGAGGCAAAAAAAAAAAAAAACCACACAAACAAACAACCTCCCCCTTCTTGCTACTAAGAAAGTAAAAAAAAAAAAAAAAAAGCATTGTGATCTGCCAAGAGATACACAGCCGCAAGCCGCAAGCAAGAGTGGGCGTTCTAGCTACTGATCTCAGACCTGGCGTGTGGTGCAGATGTCATTGGACTTGCAAGCGGCTATGACATTGCGACTGTGATAAAGTAAACAGCAATAATTTGCGGGCTTTTGCAAAAATTCAGACTTACAGGTTGGGAGTTGAGAAAAAGCACTGGCTTCTCAGAATCTGAGCAACAGCATGAAAGAAAAACCTTTTCCATCTAAACCAGGGCTAAAGGGCCCAGCGAAAGAGGAATCGTAAAAATGCCACTTCCTACAAAGTTTGATCACAACCAGCAATTGTTTGATTCACGCATTCCCTTAGGAACTAGAAAGGCACTGATCTTGCTGCCATCCCTGTGCTCCGTCCGGCAGCAATTCTCCTGCCGTTAGGAACTGTGCAACTGAAAATTGCAGGGCAGCCGCAGGCATCGCTGCTTGCTCCCGCTGTCACCGCTGACAGCTACGGCGTTGCTGGCGTTCAGCCTCTGCCAGCCACGGGAGGTGGCACTCAGCCCTGCAGGGCTCCGGCAGGGCACACCACAGCCTCTCCAGAATCGCGCCGCCTTCACCAGGCTCGGCAAGTACCTGGGCTGGCCTCGGCTTTTTCATTTTAATAGGTACGATCACAGAAAGAGGGACAATTATCAAACGTACTACTTCTTTATGAAGAATAATATTACCACATTCCCCCTAAGAGAAGCCCCGAGTTTTTGACAGCTTACGATCAGCTACAGCCTGTGAGGTACAGGGCAGAATTCTTAACATTTAACCCCAAGTGCTAAGGCTTACTCACACCACCACCCGAACAGCATTAGCTGGTTACCTGAAAAGCGACTGAAGGCAACGCACAGTGCAAACAACTGAGGCGTGAAAAATGACAGTAAGTTCTTCCAATTTTTTGGAAATTGTCTTATACAAAGTGTTACTTACTGAAAGTGAAAAATAGCAAAAAAACCAGACAAGCTCCACACTGGAGCACTGGAACATTTTGGGATTATTCAGGTGACAGAAGGGGATCACCTCTTTACTGGGAAGAAAACTTTATGACAAGAAGTTCTTTGGTTTTTATATACTCAAAGGAAAAAAAAGCTAGTATTTCCTCATGTATTCTGTCTACACATTTGAAACAGTCTGAAATCCATACACTTTAAAAATAACAGTCACCAAGTTCAGAAAAACAGCCCAGCAGGCAGCAGGCCTTCCAATGGGCTGCAGGGCATAACCTGGCCAAGTACTGGATTGACTGCTGGGTTGGGATTTTTTTGCCAAATGGAAAACACAGTGCTAAGTCATCCCTGACAAGAATTATTCAGTTAGCAAGAACATGAAAACATTTACAAAACACTTTGCATACAAAGGCATCTTCACCCAGAACCATCACTGTACATGGTACAGCACAATACACAGTAGGAACAACACTGTCTACAACACAGAATGCAGGTGGCAAACATCCTTTGGAATTCAGATCCTGATGGTTCCATCATTAAAAGAGCACTTCCTACACACTTTGTTGAGTAGCATGTGAGCACGAAGATTGTACAGCCAATCATACAAAGCAAAAATCAGTAAAAAGTGACAGTTCTACCCCTTTAAAAAAAACCCAACCTTTAAGAAAATTTTATTAATAATGGCACTGAGACCACTGAGACCTTTCTACCTCAACTAAATACCACAGAATTGGCACCACCGTGACTATCATGTCTTCATCCACACTTGAGGCCACTAAATTGTTGCCAGTGACACGTAGCAACAAAATTCAGCTTGGTAGCTTTTCCTTGCTGGATGCAGCAAAGGAAGATTGCGTTTGTATGCCTCGGCACTCAAACTTACCACAAAGCAGAAGTTTTCCTTCATTCCAGTTAGTCATTTTTGCATTATGCAAACACACCCAGAACAACTGCACCAAACTGCCTTTCCTCACACTGGGACTAGAGCAGCAGCCAGTATTACCCAGTTTCTTTCAGTGGGCCACTTAAACCCTGTGCTCTTTGCTGCTTTCTCTCAAGATAGCGAGCTCGGGCATCCAGTATTGATTGATCATCATTCCTTCTCTCCATCTTCTTTGCAGAGTTGTCTGTGACTCCTTCTGGGGGGAGAGGAGAAAAAGAAATATATTCTTCTGTGTTTAAAAAAAAAAAAAAAAAAAAAGCCAACCAGCATTACAATTCTTCCTATTTGTAAAATACCCCAAAACCCCCAACAGAATCTCAAATGTTTTTCAAGTCCCAGTCAGTCATTTGAATGACTTCCAGAGAGGACAGACTGTACCACAGCAGGGAGGGGGGGAAAAAAAAAAAAAGTAAAAAATTAAAATAAAATAATGCCTTAACTCCATGTCAGTATTTGCAGCTGGGCTCATCTCATCCCCAAATATATACCTTGCTTTTTATTGTAACAGATACTGTGCATCTTGTGTTCTATGCACCCATTTCTTCTCTAAATTACACTTCTCAAACTCACATTTAGGGAGGAGAGGAACAGCACTGGGAGCAGGAAAAAAAGCTTAGAATAAACTCTTCAAAAATTTCCAGAGGTAGGAGGAAGAGGGAGGATAACATACAGATAAAGGAGTGGGAAAAGTCAATACTCCAGCTCAGACACCATTAGAAATGCACGTTCTACCCCTGAGCTGAGACCTTGGGAGTGTTTCTCCCAAGGAAAGAAAAGCAGGCAATATTTTCAGTTTAAAATAAAATTTAAAATAATAATTTAAAAAAAAAAAATAAAATCAAAGACTCTGAGAGCCTAAGTACTGTGTGAATGAAACAGCTACTGCAGCTTGTTCCTAGGGTTCTGGGGCTGGGGACCAGATTCTTTGATATGAGCAAGGAGCTTTAATCAGCATTCACTCTTGGAATATCTGTAATTATTCTGTCTTGGAGTCAAATAATAATTCGGCTCATGCTGCAGCCTTTCCTTCCATTGGGCACTAATTAAGCCTTTGTCAGCTATTCAGCCACCTATTTTTATGAAGCTCCCAGAAATGCACCATCTATAAGGTCAACTTTCATCTCAAATTAATTTACAATTGCCTGGTTAAATCAAGTTAGGGGGGACAAAGAGAACAAACCACAGCTCCTTGGACTTCAGATAAATAGATGAAGCTCCTCTGCATTATCCAATAATGCAAATATCCTTTCCAGCAAATTTATAACCAAATCCAAGTCATGTTTTTATCATTGAAAATGGTTGCTTTATACAATAACGCAGGACAGAAAGAGATGCTGGTTTGAGCACAAGAGTCTACATTTTTTCCATTGTTAAGGAAACAGGAGAATCTATACTGCCAGTGCCTGTACTGTAAATTAAATTAATGTTTTGGAAGGGCCAGCTCAGGAATGAAGAGGCCCTTAGAATACTTGACTGCTTTATGAAACTTGCTGACAGAAGAATTCAAAGAATGTCAAGCAGCCAGATCAGTTAGCAGGCACTGGTTTTAATTAAAACTGTCAATTTATTTAAACTTATGGCATTAAATTCATTGTCAGAACAAGACATTCACCAAAATATGATATTTTTTGTTTGTTTTTTCTTATAGCCCTTAGGACTTCTCTCTCAGGACAGTATTATTTTGGGTATCTATGACTAGATACCCTTTGCAAACTTAAAAAATGGCCAGACTTAAAATGTTTTTATTTAACTCTGTGTTAAAGTTCTGCTCCTGTCAGCTATAGTAAACCAGAAGAAGGGGGGAGCATGACAAGAACCGGTAGACAAACACCACTACACACACTGCTGAGGCAGGAAAATAAGGATTGCAGAGCTGTAGCAAGACAAGAAAACAACTAGAGCTACACATCGAGTATGTTAAGCACATCCAGATTAACACCTACCAGTCTAGAATGCATTCGGTGCCATAATATACCCACACACGTCCGCAACAACCAAGAAAACTACACACGCCATAGATATGGCCCAGTAATGCACTTACCATACTGCCTTTTAAGGTCCTCCTTATGTTTCCACTTGGTTATTTCCTCTTCAGTTACTTCTTCCCGTGCCACACTGCTCAGTTCATATGCATCAATTTGATGCAATCTGGGCAACAAGTCTTTGACCCATTCATAGCGAACAGGACACACTGTCCTGACATAGATTTTGGATGTCACTGTGACATCATGGAAGATGATCCATTCGAGGCGAGTCTCCTGGTTATATAGCTGAAATATTAAAAGATTATTTCAGAACCGATAAAAAAGAATTTTTATTTCTACAGCACCCTCCGTTGGACTATCTTCTGATGCTTCAGATGCAAGAAGGAGATAAAGCTGACGTTACCCTAACTTTTCAGGCAGGGAAACTGAGGCATGACGACTTGCTTAAAATTGCCCAGGAAATCCAGAGAGCCAGAGAGAAAGCTCAGTCTACATCACACTCATTCCATAAGCCAAACATTTACCAAATTTGAAGAAGTGAGGCTCTTCCCCACTCTCAAAATGAACACTGTAACAGTGCTTCTCCTCACCATAAGTTAGCACAAACCAAACAGAAGAGGAAGAGTTTACAGGGACCTGCCTCTTATTCCCTTTATAGATCCCGTGCTGCTTTATTAACAGACTTTGGAAACTTACTGTAGATGAAGGATGGATATAAACTATGCTGCCATGTCCGTCCATTGTGCAGAATGTCCTGGCTGCAGATCTGAAAGGTTTGTGAAAAAAAACCAAAACCAACATGTAATGAAACATCCTTTGCTGTGACTGGACAGCAACACTAAACTAAGCAAATCAGCAGCAGCGTAGAGGAAAATACTCAAATATATAAGCAGAGGAAGATCCCTCCAGAATTAAGCTGTAAAAAAACCAATGAGGAATAATATATATCTGTCTAATTTACCACAGTACATGGCAGATATAACACCACAATAATAAACAGGGGTTGGGATTGAAGCCTCTGACAACCATGATAATTGGACATTTCCAAGCCCTTTAAGTTTAATATCTGGAACTACTCATCAGCTTGCAAGTTCACTTCACAGGTGGAAAAACTGCTATTCCAAGGATGTAACCAACTTCCCCAAGACTGTTCGGAGAATCAAAAGCAGAGTACCCACCAGGCTTCCAGTCCTGTGCAGAAACACCACCTTCAGCTGCAATTGCTACTTTTAACAATACACAGCCTTACTATTCTGTTTCAATATGCAGCTACACCTTTCAAAAATATGCATAGTATCTTTACCACCCAATTCTCCAAACTGTATTACTTACCTCCTAGCTACATTGATGAAGTATCCTGCACATAGACATCTTCTTAGTATTTCAGTTCTGGAGCCTTCAAATGTCTCTTTAGGGAAGTCTGGCAGCTATGTAAAGAAAACAACATGAATCATGATCTCTCCTAAAGAAAAAGTGGCTGTATCCCCTCCATCCCATGGATTTAAAACTCTGGGTTTCTCACCCTACGGAAACCATGAGGAAAGGAGGAAAACTCTCCTTCTTGCTTGTTACCACCATCATACCTGTTAGTTACACAAGCTACAGCAAGGATGCTGTAATAAATATCGAAGTGGATTAGCTTCTACTGGAGAAAGGCAGCAGCCTTTAGGCTCAGTAGTCCAGTACATGTTTTAAATATAAACTTCTATAACTCGATCATATAAAAAATCATATTTTTTTTACCTGTTTCAGTTTACTGATTATTTCCCGAAGTTGTTTTTCCACACTAAAAGCAGATTTCAAAGCTCTCCAATGGATCCAGTATTTCTGGCACCAAGCAGAAGGAGACTTGCTGAGAACAGAAATACTTGTATTATATAAAGAAGCCCTTTGTAAGCTGCAGGCAGAAAGTTGCCTCTATTTTTTGTTATGGTCGTACAAAGAAGGCAACCTACACAGCCAGACACTTTGTTAATCTAAATAATAGGTGTCTTGATAGAAATTACAGATGACAATAAGGAATGAATCTGCAATTAGGTATGAGCACATACATGTGCATATATGCGATATATCTAAAAACTGTCAGCAGCTGGGTGTTAAGAGCAATGCGAAACCACTTACTGTAAGGAACCATTTTATACCTTGCTTTGCACTGTTCAAAAATATTTAAGAGGGTTGCAAAGTCATTGCATCCTCCCACTTGTGAGGAAAGTTCCTGGTGTTGAAGCTCAGCCTCCTTTTGCTTCTGAGGATCACCTGAGGAAGTAAGTTATATCCCACTTCAGCAAAGTAATTTTTATTCATCACTCCTACTTAATTTTCTGTTAGCATGTCTCCAAAGGGTGCTGGAGACAGCCTTGGCTCTTGTATTCATGTTATTTTTAATTTGTCTCTCCTCCACAGCTGCATTTACAGTTCTTCCTCCTTCCACTACTGCTGAACAAGAATATGTAGATGCTATTAAATCTGTGATTAATTGATCAGTCAGCACTAGAGATGAAGACTTCTAGTCTCTTAGAAAGAAAGGATTTACATATTTCTCTCTCACAATTGATTCAGATGCCAACAGGGAAAGAGAAAGGAACAGTGACCTTAAACAAACAGCTCACAGGGATCAAGTGAAAGTTTTGCCCTGATAGAAAAAACAAGACTGTTGAAACCACCCCATCATAGCACCATTTAACTCAGCTTTTGTCCTAGTACTCAAGTGCCATAGTAATGCAGGTCTTAAATAAGAGCCTAGAAAAAACACGATCTGTGAGTTTAGTGGGAATTCACCTTCACTAAATGCTAGGAATGTACTAGGCAAAAGCAACATTGCCAAAGTATTAGTTCAAGTTTTAAATACCCAAAGAATTTCTTCACCAGCACAACCTATTCCCCTTAGTAGAGAAGCATATGGCTGCAAAGGCCAATGCATTGCATTGCTGCTCCACTGCAGACGATGTCAGAAGTTTGTGGGTATCAGAAGTAACAATAATGAAGTAAGGAGGCCTGTGTGTATACATATTGCACACGAGCAAGTGCCTTCAGGATGGCAGTCTCCGTGTTTGCGTCCTAATGTACGGAGTTGCTGGAGGGTAACAAACATGTGTGCATTAGCTAGCTGAACAGATAACAAGGGCATACTGCCAGATGGAGGATGGGAAAGCAAACGCACATTTGTGGGAATGGGAAAGACCCCAGAGCAGAATCCAGGTTATCAGTACTGTCAGTAGTGTCTTTAGCTGTTGCACTAACGGGCACAGTTAATAGACTACAGAGATAACTGGACAAGAGCCAATGAGTGACTAGAAAGGACAAAGGTCTCCCACAAAGACTGGGGGGGGAAAAGGGGGGCAGACGGGAGGGCAAAGGAGATAGGAAGGAAGACATGGGAGAATGAATTTAGCACTAGTGAGAGGAACCACAGCAAAATTACATTTTCCATTTAGAAAAACATTTTGGAAAGGGAGGTAGCGACAAGTTGAGCTTCTCACAGTAACTTAATAAGGTCTATTTGGTTAAACAGAGTTATTGAACAGAAAAGCCAATCCAGAGATGACCCCATTTGTTAAAACAAATTAATCAGTCCCTGTTGTCTATACTTAGACCAACAGCAAAACATGTGCTGTGTTTTGGTTTTCTGGTGTTTGGTTTTTGTTTTTTCTTTGTTCTTTTCCCTCCTGTAACACCGTTTTCCCCTCTATGACCTCTCAGCAATCCACTCGTGTACCCATATGTTGCTTTACAGCTCACAGCCTTGGAACAAATGCAACCCAATTCCATGCTATTTTGTATTTGGAACAGCTGTTGTCCAATTCCTAGCGTGCAATGTGCCCTGACTCCAAGACCACAGAAAGCTGTAAAAGCAGAGGGGCAAAGTGCCGTTGCATATTTGTCCTAATCCTACCGTTCTTCCTTACAGATCTGCTACAATGTACTCTGGAAGACAAGGCACTGCACTTGAGGAATCTTCCTCATGCTGCAACATAAGGGTTATTTAAAGCATTAAATTAAGGTAAATACTTACGTCTCCCACCAGTGTTGGGTCCAACTAAGACCAGTTTGCTTCCTGGCAGGAGTATCCTTATGCTCAAGTAAAGGCTTGTGCTGCCATTGTTCAAAACTTTATAGCCTTGAGATACACCTATAAGATACCATGGCCTCACAAACTATTAGTGCAGAAAACTACTGAAAGCAAAAAAAACCCAGAGAGGGAAGCTGTAGAAAAGGTCTTCAGGTGAAGCAGTGTATGCTGTCTAACCATTGCCTGAGATGTCCCTGTCCAAGCGGAATTCCCCACCCACCCAAGGCTGCTTTTGGGATAAGGTGCTCCCTACCTGGACGAATGAAGACATTTTCCACAGACAACATGGCTGCTATGGGAAGCAGCAGATCTTCACAGTCAAGAGAAGCAGCTTTTATGACAGCACAGGTCAGGTTGGGAGGGAGCGGAAACTGCACCAGGAATTCACCCAGTCTTGTCACGTGGCCTCTCCTTATCCCAGGAAAAAAGATTCAAATACCAGATTCAACAAAACTGTGTTTAAATGTAAATTGGAACACATACACACAATGTCAGCCACCACATACTGATAAAGAAGCACTTCCCCCTCTGGACTGTTCTAACACTACAGTCTGTGTGTGCCTACATGGGTGCTGGAAACATGAAACAAGCATCACTAGCAGAACGTTTCACCTTTCTCCAGTTTGCTTATGCCTGCTTCATGGCAGGCAAATCCAGCTTTTTAAGTGTACCAGATGCTTAAGATTTTTTTTTTTCTTTGCAAGAAGAATTCCTGGAAGCTTAGGATAAGATCTTGCTTCCTGTCTTGAGTTCTTAGATGGGCCTCACAGCCAGTGCCTAAGCATCTTCAGCACAACAGTCTGGGATCTGCTATCAGGAACTACTGCACAGAGAGCTGAGGTAATTTGTCTGAGGTCACTCAGGAGCTCCAAGACTGTGTGGAGAAATTAATCTGCATCTCTCAAGTCCTAAGCCACGCTCTAACCCTAATTTTACAAAGAGTATATTAAAACCCAGTAGTTAACTTCCTGGTCTAATGAGGAAACATTCTACTGCTGGGGGAAGTCCTTTAGTCCACATGAACAACTCACTAACCCCAGTTAAACCATTCGATTTAAAATTCTTGTAGCGACTACACCCCTTTGTCTTTTACCTGTCAATAGCATCACACTGGTAAAGTTCCTTGAGAGCTTCTAAAATGTGCCTTTCTTCAGGGCGGTCCAAATAGGGAAACCTATGGTGAAAAACAAAGTAAAAAAAAAATAAAAAAAAAATCTCACTGTTCAGACTCAGCATAGCTTTGTTAGTTTTCACATTTATTAAAATGCTTTTGTAACCTTCCAGTAGTGGTTTCTGACTAAAATGCACATAAGCATCTTCAGTAAATGGGGGTGTTACTACATGTATAGCCTCAAGCTGAAGAATTACAATGACAAATCCCAGCACACACATGCAAAGACAAACTGTATTTTCTGCACATATATGATCCTAAAATTAAACAATCCCACAGAGATGAAGCTTTTGGGATAGGAACATCAGTATTTCAAAGGAACGCTATTAATTATTTAATTTTGGAGAGAAGGAGCTAGTTTTGGCAGAACCTCAAACTGAACGGGAACTCAGGATCCAATCTGGCATTAGAGATTAGGAGAACAGCAGAAAAGCTGATTGTATCAAAGTGTCACAGTTGGCCGGGGACCTAACCCTGCCTCCTGCCAATAGGCTGTTGGTGCCTGTGCTGCCTTGCTGCTGAGACTCGGGAAGAAAATGATAATCCCCCCCACTCCATGGAAGTTACCTTATGACATCATGCACGGAAAGGCACTTCAAGGTCAGGATCACAGATGTCAGACTGGTTCTCTTGATCTCTGGCACCGTGTGGTCGGGCATGCACCGATAGCTTTTTCCAGATGACGTCCTGCCAGCTCGGCCAGCTCGTTGTCTTGCTTCACTCCTTCCAAAACAGAAAAGCAGGGAAAAAATAAATCCAAACTCTTGATCCCTTCTGTTACTATCCAAAAAAGCACACTGTAATTATGATAAAAAATAACAATTCCTATCCTTGTAGATGGAAGATATATTATACTGTGCAGCAACAGAGAAATCCAGCTATATAAGAACTAGCAGAATGAAGAAGCATTTCTGTGCAAGGGAAGTTTTTTTTTAAGCTTTTCTGAATCAGGTTGTTGTATTCCGCAAACACAAGATGACATGTAAGCCACTGTTCAGACTACAGACACATTGTCAATTCCTTCTTAATGCCCATAATTTATAGAAAATTGTATGTCCTGAACCACTTTCTGTTTAGCAGAAAATAAAATGGCTTTAAAGTACAGAGCCTCAAAATCACTACCTGCCCCTCTTTCTTTTATATTTTAAAAAGATCAACTGATACACAGTATTGTCAGAGCAACTCCCAGAAACACTGAGTAAACGACCTTTTTAAAGCTTACTTTGAAATGGGAACCACCTCCAGTATGTCCAAGCCAACTCGGGGGTTATGATTCAACTGCTTCACAAATCCACTATCTACTACATATCTGAAAAAGATTCATACTCTGTCAGAGAAGAAAACAACAGAGGTCTCAGTAGACAGACAGGTAACTGCCACATGCACGTGATCAAAGCAAGAACATGATTACCCTACCATCGCTGCAAACAGATAGCTGCACTTTGCTGGTCAGCTGCAGCCCTGCAATGGTTCAGTCTGCAGGATATTACAGACAATACCTCCCCACGTCCAGGGAGGTTATACCCATTTAATGGAGCCGAGATTTGAGTTCGAATTAGGGTCCAACAATATTAGTCATCTGTAAGACTATATAATAGTATCAAGGGTTTTTTGGTTTTTTTTTTTTATTTTTATTTATTCACTACACACACAAAAAGGCAACAGGTATACTAGCGGAAGGAAGTCACACGTGTTTTCCCAAACCTAGCAGAATTTTCTGAGTTATTCCCTCTGTTACAGCTTTTATGAAGTCTAGGAAACAGTACCTGACTCCTTCAATTGTCAGAGATGTTGCAGCGATGTTTGTGGATACCACGCATTTTCTAATGCCCGTGGGAGCTGGCATAAATATTCTTTTCTGTTGATCTAAAATGACAGGTAGTCAGTCAAACAATCTGTTATATTACAGTGCTCTGTTTCAAACCACATCTGTAACACTGTGCAAACTTACTTAAATGCTTAGCGAAAGTCATCTGAATGAAATTAGAAAGTGAATCAATCACACAACATTCTAAAATACAGACTGGGAAGTATTTTAGTATATGTCAGAAATCAGAGAGTATCTTCTTTATTGCTTGCATATTCAAGAAGATTTTGAAATCAAGAAAGGCCAGGTCTCCTAGATGTTTCCTACCTCAGAACCAGGAAAAACAAACAAGATGTCTGGTATTAATAGGTTAGACATTAGGAAAAATTTCTTCACAGAAAGGGTTGTCAAGCACTGGAATGGGCTGCCCAGGGAAGTGGTCAAGTCCCCATCCCTGGAGGTATTTAAAAGACAGGTAGACAAGGTGCTTAGGGACATGGTTTAGTGGTGGGATGGCAGGGTTAGGGTAATGGTTGGACTTGATGATCTTAAAGGGCTTTTCCAAACTAAACGCTTCTATGATTCTATAATAGAATCTTCATGAAGGACTTTAAGGGTTTTAACAATCAGAGCAAGTGAAGGTGAACATGAAAGGAGTCAGTTAAAACCCCCATGTTTCCAGCAAATCTTCTTTGAACATGTAACAAAGCAGCATATGCAGCTTCCATAACTCATTTGGCTTTCCAAGGAAGAAAAAAGGGAGATGGAAATTCAACTTTCGCCTGAAATTTTCTCACTTATTATACTTGAAAAATATAAACATCTCTTTAAGGAAAATAGTCTCTTGTGTATTTAAAAATGTTCAAATGCAATGGCCTCTGAGAAACTACCACAAAAATAAAAAAAAAATAAAAAAAATCACTCTCAGTCAGGAATCTAACACCTGTCATGGAGTAAGGAAGAAGCTGTATCTTTCTTTTATGCAACTTTTCATTTTGCTCTTTCAAGGACACAAAAATTTTACTCCCTTTTTGCAGATCGTAACCAGATCTTTCTTCTCAGCAGCATTTCCAGATGGAAATCGCTGTCCTGCTCTTCTGAACACTTATTCAGCCTCTTGGCATTCTACATACTGCACCCACACATTCAAACATCACACTCAAGTTCATCTGAAAATACAGTGTCTGTGTTCAGTAAAGGTCAAAGGGCCTTTGTTTTTAACTTTTCAAAACTAACTCTGGTATTGCTGCCAAATAAAACAGACTGACTCATTCTGATAACCACTACTTTTCTATATTGTGTAACGCTATACTACTTCTATCTTCCATTATGGGTGTACTCTCATCACCGAAAACCTACTGGCAATGTCTTTTCCACACAAAATAAAACGTGAGGGCCTAAATAAGACATCTGAACTTTCAGTTACACAATATCCCCTTCCTAAGCTGGAGACCTTGATGCCACGTGAATCCATTTCCAGTGGATATGAATTTCAACAGGAGGCTTCCACGCCAAGTACAGAGAAGGCTGAAGTTTGATTAGCTTATGAACACCACAAAAAACCCCATAGTGCTATAGTATTTTAACAAATGGGCTAATGAATGCCATTTTTTCCAGTCCCAACAGCAATATTTGAGTAGGATGCTGTTCGTAACAACTCTTGCAGTTAACGTTTATGTGCATTAAGTTCTACATGACCTTATATGCTCTTCTTACCTGTTGACATTGACCCATACAATGGTAAGATAAGCAGGCCTTCAACAGACCGATCATGTACTTCATACCGGTAATCAATAGATTCTGCTTTCTTGAAAAGTAAGTCACAAGCTCTTTCTATCTCAATTTGACCTAAAAAACATACAAGAGCATTTAAGTGACCTATGTAGCTACAACTCTGCCTTTCTAGTTTGCAACATCTATAAACAAGATTGTTTCGCCAAAAGTCATCAACACCATTACAAGAAGGAAGCAATTTTATAAGAGATAGTTTGGGAGGTGACATCCAGTCTTCCCACAGTGCCTCTCACCAAGGCTTTTTCTTAAAAAGATGACTGCATAAGTGCCTGGCCCATAAGTTGATGTAGGGTTTTACGGCTGAAGAAATTCTCCCTTCCTGAATTAACAACAAAACACTTAGACAATACAAACGGAGTACATTTGGCAGAGGGAGAAAAGAGCATATGCAAGTCCAAGTTAATGGTTTTATTATCTGATCTCATAGGCACAGATATACCTAAACATGCTTTGAAAACTGTCACTTCACAGGACTATGTGCCTCAATCTGCAACTTTCCCTCTTCTCCTTACTGCTCTGGGACAAGCTAGACAGTCATCAGAGGAATGTACTGTTTTGCTGGCAATGCTGTGCTTCACCTGGAATAACCATCAGTTGCTGGAAGAAAAATTCCTACCTGTCAGGAAAACCAAGATGTCACCTTCAGGTTCATTTAAGTGGACATCCAATGTCACTTTAACAGCCTGAAACAAAAAACAAACAAGCCAATAACAGCTGGAGTCTCACTCGCTCTTTCTAAAACTCATAGTACTAATGAATTCTTCCCTATATCCTGCAGAGATGCTAAGAACACAGCAGTACAGCAGCTAATTTTTGTGGTCTTTCACAGATGATAATCATACCAAGAACAGAGAACGCAACAGAGAAACAAAGTAAAACAGGCCAGACCTCCGTAACATACGCAGAGCTGCCTACGTCCCTTGGGCTGAGCAGGTTGCAGAAGATCTCCTTGACAGGATAACTTCTTCCTGGAATATGCAGCACTGAACAGTGTCCAAAGAACTCCGAGAGCTTGTCTACCTCCAGGGTGGCTGACATCACCACCACTTTCATGTCAGTCTTCCTGTTTGGTGGTTTCTTCTGTAGAAATAGTTTCTTCAGCAAACCAAATAAAATATCCTAACAGAAGAACAGAATACTTGTATCAGTATCCCAGTTTTCTTAGAAGTGCCTGCCAAACTTGGAAGAGACTGGTTTTATCGCACTGATATAGTGAAGACAGAAAATCACATCTTCAGAGCCTAAGCACTCAGAAAAATACATACACTTACCCTGGTCGTTTTGTAAGCACACTAATTGGTTATAATATGCAATATATAAAATATATTATTATTTATATGGTATATAAAATATATAATTTAAATACAATTTTTATCAGCTCTTCTCACAGCCTATAAACAGAATCAATGTAACTTAAAATCTTTCGGTTTTCATTTTTATATTCTCATGGTCAAGTCATTTGCAAGCAGTTACCTCAGACCCATTTTAAAAAGTCACCACCTTTGCCCAGCATACGTTACCTGACTTACTTTCACCCTCCTTTACTGCGCCCTCTTTTATTGTACTATTTATTGTTATGATTTCAGCAAGTTTATTTTACCCTGCAGTGCTCTGGATTAAAAATCTGCTCCTTTTAGACACAGGCGATGGAGCAGAAACTTCTTACATCACCCCAGCTCAATTACTTGCAATACCCTCAGATGCTTGAGGGCAGAACTGGAATTCAGAAAGCATTTTCCCTTTTCCCCGGCTGGACTGGTAGATTGTTTGCTGGACCAGTAGGTTGTTTGACACATGACACAATCGCTTGAGGACTGAGTGACTCGAATCTCACTTTGCTTGCCACAGAAGGGTCAGAGTGACATTTGATAGCTTTTGGTATTTAGGTCAGGCTAGGTACTTCCATGATCCCAAAAGCCGTAATCTCTTTGCACAGTCATATACACACCCTAAGATACATTAGGCCTCAGAGTGAGAGAGATGTTTCAGGGTTTTGTCTGTTTCTGTGTTGTTGTTTTTGTTGTTTTTTTTTTAATTAGGATTCTAGAAAGTTTGCATTTGCTGTGCTGGCTTCAAACTCCTGGAAATTTTGGGAAAGTATCCAACAGCCAGCCAAGTTTTAACCGCTTTCAAACATGACAACAGCTACAATCCCAACAGGATTACAGGCCACATCTTTCTTTTCAGATTATGCGGTACATAATAAACAAAGCAGCAATTCTGTGGTCTTAGGACGGCAAAATAAAGCACATCCGTGGAAAGTAAGCCAAAATCCTAGGGGATTGTGCAGAAGTGAAAGAAAGGTTGAAGTAGACCTCAGTAAAGGAGAAACAGTGACCCCAAGGGACAGATACAAGGCCACACTCACAGTGTTGAGGCTCCGCTCATGGGCTTCATCCAAAATGATGATACTGTACTTGCTGAGAAGCGGGTCTGCCAATATTTGCCTCAGTAAGCAGCCATCAGTCATATACTTGATGGCAGTATCCTGAAAGGTTTAATTAGAGACATTCAGCTGTTATCCTGGATTTTTACTTCAAAGTAAACACTTCTACATAGACCACGTACTTGTCCACAACACACACCGAGGTTGCATCACAGGTGCTTGGCAATATTTCACTTGTAAGGTGTTCAAAAAAACTTGACCGAGTGAGTTATATGACACGTACAACCACAGCTTCAGCCCATCTGGGACAGGTGGCTTCTCAAGGCTCTGAGACCTCCTGCAGGCAAAGCCCCAGGAGAGGCAACAGGGTTGTGCCGCTCCATGGAGGCCCAGAAGCAAAAAAAGCCACGCCACAGCCCTGCCTTGACAACCCTGGCATGAACGGAGCCCGCAGAGCCCTACCTCGGTGGTGCAGTCATCGAAGCGGACCTGGTACCCGACGACGCTCCCCAGCGAGCAGCCCATCTCCTCGGCCACCCGCTGCGCCACCGAGATGGTGGCAACGCGCCGGGGCTGGGTGACGCCAATGGCCCCGTGCTTGGCGAGGCCTAGGGGAGAGACGGGGAGAGCAGGGACCCTGAGCTGTGCCTCTCAGTCAGTTTATACGCAAGGACCCACACAACATACGCAGGGTGACAGCTTTTTAGTTTACAAGGTTCAATCAAGCCGCCTCCGCCCACCAGCGGCGCAGCCCGGCCTGCAGGCGCGGCCCCCCGAGGGGGCAGGCGGACTGCCTGCGTTTATCTGGGCTGACTGCCCACCTTTCGCGGCCCAGGCCGCAGAGCGGAGCGGGCTCTCCGCGGGCTCCCCCCCGCCCCGGCCGTTACCTGCCTCGAAGAGGTACTTGGGCAGCTGCGTGCTTTTGCCGCTGCCCGTCTCGCCGGTGACGATGAGGAAGGGCCGCTCCCTCACGGCCTCCACCAGGGCCCGGCGGTGCCGGCGGATGGGCAGGGCGCTGCCCTCCATGGCGGCGGCGGGGCCCGGCGGCCGCCCGTCAGGAACGGAACACCCCCCCCCCCCACGGACCGCACGCGGAAGCAGCGCCACGGCGCGCGCCGATGATATCAGCTGTTTACGCACGCCTCACGCCCCGCCTCCTCCTTAAGCCCCGCCTCCTCATTAAGCCCCTCCCTCACATTAAGCCCCGCCCCCACATTAAGCCCCGTCTCCTCCTTAAGCCCCGCCTCCACATTAAGCCCCACTCCCACATTAAGCCCCACTCCCACATTAAGCCCCGTCTCCTCCTTAAGCCCCACCTCCTTAAGCCCGTCTCCTCCTTAAGCCCCACCTCCTTAAGCCCCGCCTCCTCATTAAGCCCCGCCTCCTCATTAAGCCCGCCTCCTCCTTAAGCCCCGCCTCCTCATTAAGCACCGCCTCCTCCTCAGGCCCCGTCCATCAACGCCCCGCCCCTTCTCGCAGGCCCCGCCCCCGAGTTCCCCTCAGCCCTCTGCCCCAGGCAGCAGCCCCCCCCCTCCCCACCCCCCCCTCTCCTAGCCAAACCCCTTATTTTTTCCCCCAAATCTGCTGCAGTTTTTCACAGCGGCACTCGCTCCTTCCCCGCGCCGCCCCGGGGCTCCCTCTTGGCCGGCGCGGGCCCAGGCGTAGGCCGGAGGGTCCCAACGCCTCCGCCCCTCCAGGCCGGGCACGGTTCAGCTGCGGCGTGACATCAGCCTGCTCGCGGGTGACGTCACCCCCGAGCAGTCGCTGCCATCGGCGCGGCGGAGGAAAACGGCTCCGTAAAACCCGGAGCCTCTGCCGCAGCACGCGGGGGCGCCGGCTCCGCCGCCCCGGCCCCGGCCCCGGCCCCGGCCCCGGCTGCGGCTCCGCGCACGGCCGGAAGGTGGCAAGCGGCGGGCGCTGCCAGGAGCCCAGCCCGCAACCCCGGGTCCCGCCGCGAGCCCCAGGGCTGCCGCGAAATCCCCGTTCCCGCTCGAGCACGACTTGTCCCGACAGCGCCACGGCTGCTTCCCTCCCGCGGCCCGTGGGCGTTGATGCTTTCACCCTCCTGGAGGCTGCGCCAGTGCCAAAGAGTCACGCGGTAAATCGGTCGTCGTACAAGGACCGAATTTAGGCCACCTACCGACTCCGGTTCTCACCCATCGCCTCCATTTCTCCCTCTGACCCAACGGGAGGAATACTGACCCGCTGGCGTCATGGCCGGGAACGCTGGAACGCACTCTTGAAGCTTGGACAACGTCACCTCAGCCCCCGGCGTCGCCAACTGCAGATGTGTCTGACCTGCAAACACCCGCTTAGTCTGCCCGCAAACCGGCATCGTGAAATCACGGCGGCGAAGCTGTTTGTCTGCCCTTGCCAACGCAGCCCGAGGGGAGAGAACCTTGCGGGAACGGTCCCGTCACAGCTAGGGGTGATACCTGCTATTCTGTCTCTGGGTTTACTGCTTTGAGATGTTTGCAACAATCTGACCAAGAAAAAAAAAAAACAAAACCCCAAAAAACGACAGACAAATCCCTTCTCCAAAGGGGCACAAACTGTCCATTGGCTACGGGCAGCTCATCCGCACCTTGGTCTTTTTTGCAGATTCCTACTTTGAGTAACACCAAGGTGTGCAAATCTTCTGCTTCTGTCTGAGGCTCTCCCGTAGCAATTACCTAAAATAACTCCAGTGCTCCTCTGTATGCATGCACAGCGTGTCAGCCTGGCAGCAGGAGCGCTACCACCAATGTATAGCTCTGGTCGCTTCGGCACGGGATGGAACGTGCCAATACGCTCTATGTGGTTCCACCCCTCTATGAAAGCACGTCGTATTTATTGCCTCACGATGGACTAGCGCCGTGTAGTAACGCACACAGTGAACGGTGACCTTATCCGCTGCTTTTTTATTTCTTATTGGAAACTGCAGACAGACCCTCCTTACACTTTTTGCTATACATTTACTAATAAGCAATGGTTCTCATAGAGGCGTATATATGCATGGATGCACGCACACTTGCACATTCTGCTCCATTTTATTTCAATCACAAACTGGTTTTGGCAGACATAGGGGTAGGTAAGGATTTTCAATTTTCTTTTTTTTGTCCTCCTAGCCTGGGAATAGCAAATTTGGTTTTAATCAATCTCCGTGCAATCTTGAACTTTGTCCTCCTGGAATATAGCGCCATTCATTTAAGGATTTCCCTCTAATAAACATGAATCAATCCCAGTCTACAATTCCCCTGTGATCTTATCTCAGTTTCACTGATGGGGAAAACAGAAACAAATCAAGGGGTCTGCACACACCACAAATCAACGGCAGAGCTGGAGGAAGAACCCAGCAATCCCAGCACAATTCCCTGCTCCAGCAACTCTCTAAAAAGGCGTTGCTACCCACGCAGCTGCGCTGCCAGGACCTGGGTTGCACAGGGCCATTGCTTTCAGGCCAGCCAGGAAGGCTGAAATTGCTCGTCCTAAGGTTTAGTTTTACACATAACTGCAGATTCTGGGAGGTGATAGGGGGGCTGGAGCTCCGCCAGCTTCCTGTGCTGCATTATTCCCCAGGATGTCTGTCTGTCTGGCTGAGCTAAAGCTAACCCCAGCTTAGTTGCTGGCTGGGGTTAAACCACGACACCCTTCTGAGCAGAGGATCTCTTTTCTGTTCTGATGAGCAGGGAGAGAATGGGATACAGGGACTATTCCAGTCCCTACTTGTAGACCACAGCTTTATCCATCTTCCCAGAGGAGAGGCCTGACCTCCTGAGGAATTTTCTTGTCCTTGCCCTGGACAAAGTGGTCCGCTCCGTGACGAGCGCGGCATCCCTTGGTGCCTGTGAAGAAAACCACATCTATTAATTACATTGAGCAAGCGAAGACAGATAATTGCCTTGTGCCTGGAATCTCTAAGTAGGGCCACTTTCTAGAAGAAAGATCCCCGAGCTGTATTTCTGTACAAACAGAATAAACCAATGTTCCCTATGAGCTGCGCTCCTGTCAGACGACCAGCAGTTTTCCTGAGAACCAGGATTTTTATGGCACTGGCTGTGAGTCATTATTGGAAAAGCGTTGTTCTTAAAACAGAGGATGGGTGCTGTAGAAAGGAGGTGTTAGACACAGCAAAAAAACCAAACCCCCCTTTTACACCTCCATCTGCTATCTTACAGTGCCTTGCTACAAAAACGTTTACAAATTGACAAGTTTTATTTCAAATTTCGCTCCGCTTGTTAAGAATTGCTTCTTTTTGAGACAGAATCAGGTGTCTTAGCCTTTCTCCTGCATAATAAATAGGTTTTCCTTGTGTTTAGCTCCGTGGAAAACAACAATTTCTACAGTGCAGCCTTCTGCCAGGATGACCAGCTTACTCATAACTGCATTCACAGGTTTCTGCTAAAAAAGGCTGCGGGAAATACAGCACTGGCCGCGATCTGTGCTTCCACCGGCTTAGCTTGCTTTGCTCAGCAGGTGGCAAGGGGCAGCGTATGGCTGGATCCAGGCTAGGAATTGCCCTGGCAGAATAAACCACCCGTATTTCTGTGCTGGGAAAGGATTTGCAGCGTCGGTCTGCCCTGAGAGCACATCTCAACTGCAGTCTCGTGCACGACACAGCCCCTGTAGAATCACAGAATCATAGAATCACCTTGGTTGGAAAAGCCCTTTAAGATCATCGAGTCCAACCTTTAACCCAACCCTGCCATCCCACCACTAGACCATGTCCCTAAGTACCTCATCGATCCTTCTTTTAAATCCCTCCAGGGATGAGGACTCCACCACCTCCCTGGGCAGCCCATTCCAGAGCCTGACAACCCTCTCGGTGAAGAAGTTTTTCCTAATGTCTAGCCTAAACCTGCCCTGGCGCAGCTTCAAACCTTTCCCCCTCGTCCTATCATCTGTTACCAGGGAGAAGAGGCCGACCCCCACCTCACTCCCCCCTCCTCTCAGGCAGTTGTAGAGGGCAATCAGGGCTCCCCTCATCCTCCTCTTCTCCAAGCTGAACACCCCCAGTTCCCTCAGCCGCTCCTCGTAAGACTGTAGAAGTTCCTCGGCCAGATCTCACTTAGCTACTGCTGGCACGAAGGATGAGAGAACTGCTACAGCAATTGCTCGGCCACTCGCTGTTGGCCAGACAACCCCATGGAGCTTGCGCCGGAGCCTGTCCGCTTGCCCCTTCCTGAGCCAGCTGGTCCAAGGGGGCCGTGGCTTTGCCTGCACGTGGCCACAGCCACAGCCCTGACCTGCAGCGAGCGACAGTTGCAGATCCAGGTCTCTGTGCCCCAGTTCTGCAAACATTTCTGCACTAACCTTGTTGTATTCAGTAGAAGAGACCTGGCGTACTCAGGGCAAGCCTGAACTGTTACTCTGAAAAGCCAGTTTTCTTTTGCCTTCCAAGCTGGTCTATGACAGGCTAGCACTCGATGTTGTTCATTTATCGCCCTCACACGTACGCCTGCACCACCCTTTTTAAATTTAACTACAGTGTCAGATCTGCAGCTGTTTCTGAGGCCACTTACATGAATGATTGCTGCTCCTGCCAGGTGCAAGCATGAATAAAAAGGTCACAAGCTTGGGGCAGGGGGGTGGGAGGATTAGGCTTTGGCTCAGCTGTTTGTATTCTCACACAGAGCAGAGTCTGTCCATCCGTCCGTCTGTCAGCCCACATGCACGAACCAGACAGGTGAGGAGCTGAATACTGGAAACAATTCCGTGACGCTTGTACAAAGCCCCTACCAAAGATGTGGTTTAAAAAAAGCTTTTACAGCAATCCTCCGAGCAGCCCTCGGATCAGTGAAATTATCCGTACAGAACTACAAATGCAGAATGGCATGGGAACAGTCTCCCCGGAGACTGGGGTAGGGTAGATTGGAGAATACCTAAATCTTTAAATGGTGCCTGAGATTTTCGTGTTAAATTGGAACATTTTCTTCCCACGCTCACCTAAGAAGATGAAGGCAGGCAGCTACTTACGGGCAGTTAGCACATACACCAACGACTGAGAGCAAGCAGGGCAAAAAAATCCACCAGGCATGGACCAGACCCATCTCCCTGGATCTCCACCTGAAGTATTGCACTAATTCAAGGCTTTTTGTACCTGTAGCAATGAAAGCTGATGGCTATTTTAAGACCTCCTCATGCTTGCACTTCTGTTAAAACCCACGGGAGGCTTCTAATCTATTTCTGTGTATCAGACATCATTTCTCTTCTGACTTCCTTATCAAATGTGGAAAATAATCAATAATTCACTTAGGCCCTACATTCCCATTAGAGTGCACCATGGCGGTGATTTAAATATTTTTCTATGACTGTAAAATAAGCAGATACCCTAAACTATCCTGGAATTTTCCTCTTGTATGTGACAGCACCTCCTACCACCCCAAGTAGTTTTATTTCCCCAACTGTTAAATCTAGGACAAAAGACTGCATTTTTGTTCTATATTAAGACCATAGAATAAAAGCAGCTGACTGCTTTCCCAGCCTCTGTCCTCACGGAGGGGAACGTGGGGTGAAGAATTAACCCCTGGCATGAGCTTTTCTCACAATAAGTCATTAAGAAAAGCCAGATCTCCTTGATGCTCTCCCAGAATTAGATGGTGATAAACTGGAGACACCCGTTGCCTTCCTCCCCTTCCCACAGCCCTCATCACACACCACACTTAAAGGATCACCTGTGGTTCCAGGGTGATTTCCTTCCACAGCCTTGTTTTGAAGGACCTAAGATTCACATAGCTTAATTAAGAAGAAAAATGCAGGTATGAAATCTTCCCATCCCTTACCACCGATGCTGTCACACCTCCCGACGTCAGTAATACCCTCATCCCTCACCCCTCTCTGGGGTCAGCTCATTTTGTAGCAGGGAGCTGGGCTCCAGGAGATTAAGTGACTTGGCCAAGGTTTCACGCATCGCAGGGGGTGTTCGAAGCGAGAGACGCCCAAGTGCCATGTCCCGGCATTAAGACGTCTGTCTAGACCCAACCAGCACCAAAGCTCCTCCTTACCAGAGCCTTGAGATCCGGGGACAAGGAGGCAGGCATATCAAACAGACCGCCAAAAAACAACTCGTATTTTATCTGTGAATCTACAGCCCAGAGGCCGCATTTCCCAATTTCCTCTTGTCCCTGTGTTTAACCCTTCAGTATCATCAACTGTGGGCGTCCACGGCATCCAGTGACAAGGGCAGAGCACGCGGCAGCCACGCACGTCCTGGTAATGACTTCATTTCTTCCACCAGCTCAGGAAAAACAAAACCCAAACCAAATCCCCGGTCCTGCATAATTGTGGCCCTATTATTCATGTATCTTAAATTGTACTCCTTCATGAATTTTAATGTGCAGTCCATTTTCTTTCCACTAATCCTACATTAGGCTGGAAGCCTTTATAGACTGAACATTTGCCCTCCTTAGCTCTCTATTCCCCGCAGCATCGTGGCTGCTCTGTCCCCAGGCACTGCCCTTGTCTCAGCTGGTCTAACAGCCAGGCTCAACCAACATTAAAGTGTTTTCTTATTAGATACTCTAGTTTTGTGCATCCGTGACAAAAGCAGCAGGCCTGTCGAACAGACACCCTGCCAACAACAGCTTATTTATTTGGCCGACACATTGGCATGCATATTAGTTGCACAGCATTCGAGACAACACCTGTCTGTGAATCCTTAATGCTACGCTTTTCTAAATCTCGTTTTCCAGCTAAAACCATCTCCACAAATCATCGGGAACAAGTGGAAGCCCTCCAGGAAATTCTCCTTTCCAAGGAACTGCAGAATTTCTGTGTTGTTACTGGTGTGCGGCACACAAGAGCGAACCACGGGCAGTGGTACGCCGTCGCAGACTGTAAGATGCTCAACAGCCCTATTTTAAATGGTATTTAGATTTGAAAGCCAGGCAGGACCATTAGGTCCTCTAATCTGACCTTCTGCAAAATGCAGTTTGAGGCTGTTATTTCATTACTAAATTCAGCTATTTGTTCAGCTGAAGTGATGCTTCCAAATGACTCAATTTGAAAAGATGATGAAGCCATAGCTTCCTTCCGTAAGCCATCCCGGCAGAATCAGTCTACCAGGTCTGCCCCGAGGAGCCAAGTCTACAATAAATTGAGGCAAGATGCTCTTTTTTGTGTAAAATGCTAAGAATATATCAAGCCCTGCCCTTCCATGTGTCTCACAGAACCCTTGTTAGATGAAAAAGAAATATTGTACAGTCCTCAGCTATGAAGTTCTAAAAGTCTGGGAACTTCAATTGTATAAATGAATGTTGAGGACCTTTCTGGCCCTGACTACAAGCGTTCCCAATTGCCACTAATTTCACATCACTTGCAGAACCAGCAGTAACATTCCTTTTCCGAGATACTTCGTGTTGTAAGGATTCCAGCCCTGGGAATAATTTGTGCCGGCGTGTGCCGTTAGTGCAACAGGCAGGCACAGGCAGAAATGAATTGGACTTAAGATCTGATTTGACTTAAACAACGCTGACCTTATGAGAAGTGTGGAGTCTGAACCAGGCCTGCAAATCCCATCTGTTTCTTATTTCTATAACGGGCAAGCTAAAACCCTAAATCCAAACAGCTCTGAGCTTTGCATCCAAATTTTGCACCTTGAGTCCATTACTAGCAAGGGTGACGGCTGGCCCAGTACGGGCTCACTTCTTAAGTTGAATGCTGGGATTTATAGCACAGCGTTAAATGAAGGAGACATGCTGCTGGTTGACTAAGAGCTAATCTGGGAAGGTACTTGGAGACAGAGATTCGTGGGCTGGTGGATAAGCTGACCCACCTCTTTGCTCCCCATAAAATTGTTATCGCAACACTCGTGGACTTTACTGGTGTTTTGAGGGCTAATTGGTGTTTGAGAGCCGCTCGAATGCTCCTCGGCTGTTAGGAGCTAATAAAAACCTGCACTAACTCTTTGTGTTAGGTATTATATTAAGTTACAATTTTTGCTCATTTTTTGCTGCAATTTTATGTAAAAAAAAAATCTAATCTGTAGAGCAAGCAGCTTTTTAGGCTTTTATGAAAAATGAAAGTGAGCATATTCAGAAAAAGCCTTTAATTCAAAAGAACAAAGCCAGTGCAGGCTGGTCTCCGAGCATGAATGGAATTTGGCAATACGATTCCCGTTAGTGCAGAATAAACCCGTTAAATATAAAATGGCTTGACTACAATCTGGATTAGAAAAATTAGTGTGGAACTGTAAGGGGCCTAAGTACTTCCCATCCATCTACCTTTACATTAAACACCAAGTTTTGATACTTCCCCAGATGCTGGGCAAATTATTGAATTTTTAAAGTGACGCTCTGTTTATAGGATTGCAGTTACTCAGTATTGGCCCTTGTTTGGGGAAGAATCCCCGTCCATGCTTACTAATGGCTTCTTCTGATCTCATCTGACGTGGAGGATTTCCTGAGCATATTAAAAACATTATTCACTCTGCCTTGCCAGCTTAGCCAAAGATCTAATGACTTAGGCATAAGAACTGTATGTTTTGCTGTGTTTGAACTGGATTTATTCCCCAACGGCTGATGCTCTGCACTCTGCTCCCTACGCATGTACTGGGGGAGTTCTTGAACTGGTTAGATTCTAGATTTTTTGGGGTAAGAATCTTGGTATTTAGGACAACTGAGCATGTGAACCTCAGAGCATCTTTGACACCTGAAAACATACCCTTGTCTCACCACCAGGGTTGGGTGAGCATTAGGTAGATTTTGCGTCGTGGACCCTTGTGCCCTACCTGGACTCCCCGTTAAACAGCCCAGGTAGAACTTGAAGCTCCTGAGACCTTGGTGGTCCAGTGCTGGATACATCCCAGCCTGGACAAGGTAGACACCTACCACCAGCGCTGCTCTTTTTTCACTGTGTATGAAACACCTTTCAGCAAACAGCCAGTTTTTATTTACTATCCCGTTAAGGTGGGTGTCTCTCAGAGTTTATGTAAAGTCCAGGTTTCCTGGCTTCAAGACAGAGCCTTTGGAGCAACATTCCAAGATCAGGCAAAAGCCTGCGAAAAGCCAAGGAGATATTCAGGCCTGCTGCTGCTATGTCCCTTAATTTGGAAAAGCTCAGAAATGTTATTCCCTCCACCCTGAAGCAGAACATCGCGACCTTGAAAATGCAGCCTGCACCTGGGATTGGGTCCTTCTGCAGCGTGCGCGTTCAAGTTTAATCTCACGCTCGTATTGCAGTGCTGTACCCTGCTCCTCCCTGGCACCGCTGGGGCCACCGGCCCTCGGCTTCTTCCCAGCCAATTTGCCACCTGAATCCATCACTCACTCCAGGATTTAAATCTTCTCCGTCACAGAGCAAACCCTGGGTGAATGGCTTTGCTGACGAGGAGTTGAAATCTTTCTTTTTCCCCCCATTCTCCTGCGCTTTAGGATGTTGAATTGAGACACAGCAGCGGATACACTCCAGCAACTTGGTCCATAATGGCTTTAAAAAAAGGGAATTACTGATTGTTGGTTCCACACCTCACAGCGTGGGGCTCTGCACTGGCTCAGCTCCCTGCGTGCCGTGGATTTTAAGCCACCAGCGAGTGCAGGGGCAGGTGCAGTTGGGTTCTGGTTTATCTTTTGTTCAAAAAAAAAAAAAAAAAAGGAACAAAAAAAATTGTCGTTCCCTTTCTTCAGTGGCCGCCCACATACTTGTGATTCAGGGGATTTTTCACCAAACTTTCTGCAGCAGAGTGCTGCTTTGATGGCATCTTGCTCTGATTGCAGTCATTTGTTTTCAGGCCTCTCCTTCCAGCGTGTGCTTTAGATGCGGCGTGAGGTCAAAAGGCGGCTTCCACCGTCCTGCGTTTGATCAGCAAAGTGCCTGTGTGACTGCTTTCCATTCCTACCCTTATTTACCTCTGAAAGAGCAATCAGAAAATGCAGCGTTTATGTATGTGTATTTAAAGCTTTCGGAGGAGCGAGAGCCCAGCCTGTTGGGAACCCCCTGCCCACCCCATGCCCAGGAGCCTTTAGCAGCCTCAGAGCATCTTGCAGGGGAACACCACCCGTCACAGCTCCTGGGAGGTCTCCTCAATCGGTGGGCTGAACCCCGTCCTTAGAATCCCAAGAACCATCCCAAAATGAGGGACTCCCCATCGCTCACCCCACAGCTCCTCAGGGCACAGGCTTCCCCCCCCAGCTTTGGGGAGGACTTGTGTGGGGAAGGAACGGTGTACGCCCAACACGCACAGGCTCTGTGGGGACAGAGCAGGACAGCGGCAGCGCCCCGAGTGATCCGTTCCTTGAAGAATCACACAGCAGCCTGCGACGGAGAGGCTCGCCGCCTCCTCCCTTATCTCCCTGTCAGAGCTGGACAGCATCGGGCAACCCACTGCCCTTCAGCTTTTGCTTCTCCGAATGCTGCAGGTCGGAATTTCATCTGGTCCAGGACATTTTGTACCCAGCAGTGAAATGCAATAGGAATCGCTGAGTGATGTTCTCCTGATTCTATTAACGAGACACAAACCTCTGCCTTTCAACCTGCTGCTGCGTGACAGACAGAAAATAGGAACAGAGGCCGCGGGGGACGGCCCAGAGCCACTTGATCTCACGCTCGCTTTCTGAAATAAAGCCATTTCAGCACCCGATCCATCCTGCTGATGGTCTGAAATGCCCTTGGCTTGCAAGGAGGTTCCTGGAAGGTTGAAAGGGTCCACAGCGATGGAAACACCATGCGGGTGCTGCCGAAGCAGGCATACGCGCCGGCTCTGGTGGAAGAGCGAGTAATGGTGATATAACGAGTGGGTTTGATTTACCTGTTACACAGAGACCCAGGACTGGGGTGCTGGAGCGCCCAGGCCATGGGGAAGATGGCAAAGACCCCTCTTTTTCAAATAAGCGGGTATTTTGCAAGCCCAATCCAGTGCAAACCCAGACACAGAGGCACTCCTCCCCACTGTGCTGCGGGAGGGATGGAAACCCCCTTAAACAGAACAACCCCAAACACCCACGGCAATAATTTTGAATGCCATCTCATAAGATGTGGAAACCAGAGCCCGAGTGGCTCACTAGAAATCTGCCTCTTGCAATGGGTACATGGGCTCGGTCCTGAAAGCGCGGTCCCCATCGACCGAGCACCCGCCAAAGCCCTACAGCAGACAGCCCTGTGCAGGGCGGGATTACGCTACCCCGGGTGTGCGTAACCGAGAGATTTCAGCCTAATTTTGGGATGCCCGCCCTCACCACACCCCCTGCCCTCCGCCGTCCTCTTCCAGAGAGGCAATTGTGCTTTCGCTCAGCAGCTTGGTGTAACGCCAGGGCGTTTCAGCCAGCCGTGACGTTTACAGCAAACCCAAATCTAAATCACTGCCAGCATGCGTGTAAACCAGCGTGACCAGCAGCATCCAGCCTGCACCGTCCTTTGGGCAGGACTGGGCTGCGGATGTCATTGCAGTTATTGCTTGCTAGAGCGATGCATTTTCATGGTAGATTTAATTTTACTTTCTAAGTACCTAACTTTTTTTCTTTTCCTTAATTTACACAGAACAACAACCCTGCAGGGCACGAGGGAGAGCGGACTGGCAAGGCAGGGCATCTTCTTCCCTGCTGCAGTTCCATGAGAAGGGGATTAGCAAGCCGCAATCAGTGCCTGGGAGAGATCAGCCCCTGCACCCCCACCGCCTTTAGGTGCCCTTTATGGGGCGAGGGGGCGATCTCGGGGTGCACGCAGCTCCCTACGCCCATCGAAGTCCATTACTTAAAACCATCTAAACTGCAGAATGACTTTTTCCCCCCCATTTAATACTCAACCTTTGGGCCTAAACTAACCTAAATCTAAATGTCGGGCATAGCTAAGCTCTTTACTAATAATACACTAAAGCATCTCTGCAATGAAAATTTCCTCCATCCGTAATAATTTTCCCAGGCAAAGCTCATCAGACACGTCTGACACGGGTGTTAATAGCTCGCACTGGTGCACGCTGACAGGCTGAATTACTGATTTTCCCTAATTCATTTTTTCTGTCTTGAAACGTGGTCTCCTCTCTCTAACGCGAATTGATCTTTTCACCCAGTCTATTTGACAGATCTACATTTTGTTATTCATTTAACATTTCAAGAATAAAACCAGTTTGCCATGCAGACACCAGTCCCTAGCATGAACTCCAGACATCCACGGTGACCCGACATCTCTCTGCAAGCCAAGAGACGACCCTCAGAACAGACTGCTACCCCTGCTCTTAATGCCACCAAGAAAACGAGTGTGAGAATGGCAGAGATTATCAGGGAAAAGACACAACGTGCACTGGCTGGGACTATCATGGGGGTCTAAGAGGCGTCGGGACAGGCACAGCCCCAGGGAGGATGGATCCCACTGCGGGCAGCAGCGTGGGGTGGATCGCCCTTGAGGGGTCTGCAGCTAAAGCGCAACTGCTTTATTGAATGAAATGTTTTGAAGCCTTAAACTGCAAATGGAAGGAGCGTAAACAGCGACTGAGAGGGACCTCAAACACCGCTCGCCGGGCTGGGTTTGCAGAGCCCAGGCTTCACCCTGCATCTCCCGACGGCCTGGCCGTGGTGTGGGAGCCCTTGGGGCGCAGCTGCAATGCATCTGCTCCTCTGCCAGAGGCAGCTCCCAGCTTCATCCCAATTAATCGTCTCCTAATGACTTTCTGAACCGGGAGAATTTCCTTAATTATACCACGCGTTAGACTTTAATCAAGAAATCAATCTTCCACGCTGCCCGAAACCCGAGGGTATGGCATGTTTGGTGAAGAGCAGCCCGGGGCGTCCCTCACGCTGCATGGAGGACGTCCCTACGATGCCACCGGCTGCCCTCGCGCTGCACCCGTGGCTGGGCAAAGCCCACGGAATCCCTGGCCACAGCCCCAGGGGAAGACGGCGTTGCCATCAGCACCCTTGTGTAACTCTCACCTTGCCAGCGTAGGACTCGGGTGTCACCCCCGGAGCGTGACCCCCCCGATGGTCCCCGGCTGAAGCAATCACTCTCCTGCGATATAATAAAATCAGCGGCTGAGGCCGGGCGCAGGTCACGCGCAGCCTGCATCACATGGGGAGAGGGAACGACGCCTGCTTGCTGGGGTGCAAACGCAGCAGAGCTCTGCAAGGAGAGGGGTTTGGGTCGTGCTCGATAGCGCGCCCGCTCATCCTGCCACTGGGATGTCCCAGCAGCTGCAGCCGTCATCGGAAAGGCGCCCCACTTACAAACGGGCTGTGACGAACGCACAGGGACGGTCTGCAGAGCAAAACGGGAATGGCCTGCAAAATATTAACAGTTTGTTGCTGTCGCAGATGGAGTGAGAGGGAGGCAAAAATAATGTGGTTTATTGGTATAAAACACTGAGTTAACAAAGGTCAGTGATAAATGCGACAATAGTTTATAAGATTCGATGGCAAGGTACACTTTGTTATTTACTGCACAGAGGACAGGGTCAGACAAAACTGTTGGGGAGACCCTCCCGTTGAGTCATGAGGTTCAGAAAAGATCCCCTTGCTTTCTAAACTCCCTCAGAGAGGAGTCTGAGGCTGGATCCAATCCTAGTCCTAGGCTTGGTCAACGGTTTATGTCTAAAGGATTATATATGCACAATTAATCCTTTATGTCACTTAGCTAAGATTTCCAAGTTAGCATGCTGTTACTCACTTACCGAGAATCTGTTGTGGTAAGGAATCTCTCAACCTCGAGGAGTAACCTTGAGAGGCATCCCTGCTCACAGGGGGATCCTGGCGTGCAGCCGCTGCCGTGCGGGAGAGCTCAAAGGGCTCTTGGGCTGCTCACTATTGATGGGGGGCAGATAATTTGCTTTTAGTCATATTTGCATACTGACCACTGTGCTTAGGTGGGCACATTCCACAATAGCCCTTGGCTATGGTATTATCTGTCTCCCCCCACATCCACTGGGTGCATCCTTCAGGACCAGACACAGCCCAGACGCACCTCTCACCACCGCCACAGATGGTTATCACTTGAAAGAGGTCAAAGGAGGGGGAGTCAGAGACGAGGGGGGGAGCACACCGCCACAGTTGCCACCCCACAAAAATGATGCCCTGCTCTGCTGGCGGGTGCCCTCGCCCAGCTGTGCCCTGCCAAGGGCAGGGTTTTGGCGAAGCCATTAGCGTCTCCTCCTCTCCCCTGGCTGTGGCGAAGCCGGTGCAGCGCTGCTCGCCCTCGGACGTGCATTGGGAGCAGACCTGGGCGCCTGCTGATCCCCACGGGGCCCCAGTGATTTATTTCTTTAACAGGGAGCAGCAGCAGCAGGTTACAAGAGGAATTTGGAAGCGGTGCGTGCCAGTGCAGGGCTCGTTACCGAATCTAGCTGGAGGTGGTTTCACTAAGATTCCTGCACAGTCCCGTGCCTGTGCCTCGGCTCAGCCAAGCACTGACATCCATATATTTTTTCCACCGCCTGACGCAGGATGCCAGGCAACGTGCAGCCCTCGTGTGCCAGCTTAGCGCCTTTGTGCCGAGCTGGATGCGGCGGGGAGAGGATTTGCATTTTTCGGCAAAGCCTCGCGCAGCTTCACCTGCTCCCATCTCATGCCGAGACCAGCGCAGCCCCGTGTGCACCTCCTGCCTCTGCAAACCTTGCAAAAATAAATATAAATCCGGGGGTTGCTGTGATCTGCTCTAGTGTCAAACACCGTGCGAGGTTGCTGCCATCCAAAGGAAAGAATGCATCTAATTAAATATTAACCTCGCTTTTTATTCCAGCTTACAGGATGCTTAGAGGGCAGTTGCAGTGAAGGATTTCTTATCTTAAAGGATGCTGAGGGTCCTGGCCAGACAAGGCGGCCCCTGTTTGGAGCAAAGGATGGGTCGATGGTCCTCACCAACCCGATCCAAACCCCGACAGCAGCAGGGACAGCAACTTCAAGGAGGTGCAGTCACTGTCGCACCTCCAAGTTTGGGTTATTTTGGTGAAGGAGCCCTTGTTTCTCCCCTTGCCCACTGATGTTATTAAAACAGTTCCCCTTGCCCACAAGCAGAGGGGCAGCATCCCCTCTATCGCAAGGACAACCCCGATTTTGGCAGCATTCACCCCCCCAGCCCCACGGTGCTGGAGCCAGCGGCTCCTCCACAGCGGGGTCCCACGGGGACTCTTGGGGGGTCTCACCCCAAACAGCCAGCTGCAAAACATTCACAGCAGCCTTTTGCAGCGTAACATCGCTCAGATTTTTTGCAGTTGATTAACAGGCAGGTTTTAATTCTCTCTTTTCTGAGGAGCTCTGGCTGGGGCAGCCAGCCCCAGTTAATTTTATTTTCCCCAATACCAGTAGGAAATTTTTTTTGTGAGCAGCTATGAAGACCCAGAAACTAAAGAAAAAACCAAACAAGTTCCATCATTTTTCACCTCCGGAGTTGCTTGGCTGGGTGCAGGCAGCTGCTGGCCTGGCTCTCCCCCACCCCAGTAAGGCAGTGACAGTGACAGGAGAGGAAAATAGAAAGGCTTTTTCCTTTCTGTTTATAGAAAGTTTTTTTTTTCTCCTCGCTAACAAAATGCAAATGCAGGAAGCAAAGATGTGACGCAGCAAAATGATTTAAGAATGAGTATTATGGTAATGGAGGGAGGGAGAGGGGGTCAGGCTCTGAGCTCGCCTGTGCAAGCGCAAACCAGCTCGGCTGAAACCCGGCGGGCTGGTTGGGTTTGAAGTGGAGGTGACGGTGAAAACATTTTGGTGCATGCGTGCGGCTCCTCGGCAGAGCCCTGCTGTGCCTTTGCCAGCCACCGACCTCCTGCCCGAGCTGGGGCTGCTCAGGCACCCCGTCCTTTCGCCCATCTTTCGCCTGCTCAGATGACAAGGACGCTGGGGCGGGGAAGGGATTTCGAGTACCTGCTGCCTTTGCAAGGAGCTAAAAATAAAAAGCATCTGCTAAAAATAATGAATGATCAGGGAAAAAATGCTAAACCCCCGAGATCTCCCTGGGCTCCGAGGATTAATTTTAATTTCCCTTTAATCCGAACAAAAATAGTGGCATCACTGCTGGAGGGTACGGCTCAGCCCCGGGGACCAAAGCAGGAGTTGTGCTTCCCTGACCATCCACACCCCGAGACCCCGCTCACTCCTGGCACTGCTGAACCCCAGCACCAAGCTTTTGGGCACATTCCAGAGAAAAATGGGCACGCTACAAGCAGGAGGCCACAGGGCTCCAGCTGCTCCCACGCGGGATGTGGCTTAACCCCTGCGGCCGCCGCTCCCAGCAGCCCCTTCCCCAGCTCAGGGCTTGCCGTGGTGCGGGTTAGAGGGTCGGGCTTCGTGTTGCTGTGCGTGCCAGGGTATGGCCAGTTTTGGGGTGCTTTGATCCTTTATCACCCTACAACCTTGGGTAAGGGGAGGAAAAGGGGCCAGACGTCCCAGATTACAGACTGGACTTTTTAAAAATAAAATTTTACCAACACTCTTTACTTTTAGAAGGAAGAAAAATACTGACCAGAGCGAGCCTACTTAGTTCACAATCTTCCAAAGAGACAAAACCCCATTAATTCCTGAAGACACCTTTAAAGGAGCAAAGGATGTGACGTACCCGAAAGCCTGGGCTCCATGAGCACTGCAGCCACCGCCTGTCCCGTCTGACCCCACGCCACGTGGGGCAGCGAGCCCGGCACACAGCCCCTTTCTCCAAATCCTCAGAAAACATTTCCCTGGCTTTATCCAAGCAACAAAATTCTGATGACACGAGGAGAGGAGCACAGGCTGGGCTCTCCCCGCAGTTCCCCGCTCCCCACTACCCAAGTGCATGGACAGCAGGGGTGGATGAGCATCATTAAAGCTTACTTAAGGCATTCGGATGTAAGCAAATATACGCACACAGCAGCTTACATACAGAGCTCACCTGGGACTTTGCTTCGGTGCCGGGAGGAAAACTGCCTTAATTCCTGGGACAAGCCCAGGGCTCAGTGCCCGCCCCCCCACACCAGCTAAGTTTGGGGTCAGGGGTTTGGGGACAAAGGGGCTCGGAGGAGGGAGCCACGCAGACATGTTTTGGGGCTCTTTGCGCAGCAAGGTCTCAGCTTCAGAAATATTTTAACTGCTGAGAGCCCGTGAATAGATAGAAGGGCTCATAGTCCAAGGTGTGATTTATATGCAACAGCACATAAACACCTGAAACGGGGTCTTTAAAAAATGCCCCGGACTCCCCTATAATGCTGCTACTGTGGAGCTGCAGCAGCTCCTTGTGGAGCCAACACACGTCCCCGGAGCCCAACGCTGCTAGGGTGGGAAAAAAATGAAGAAAAATAAATTCTAAGCAATTCCTCACAAGCCCTTCCAAAGGTGTTTTCAATTCAAGAGTGACCAGAGAGGTAAGTAAATATTTTTCTGGAAAGGAAATTACATTGTGTTTACACCGAATGCTGTTTGCTGAAGCACTGCCCGCAGTCAAGCTCCAGTCTGCTTAATATTTACCCAGCTGGAGGAGATGCTCAGTGGTGTTTGGCCACGCTGGGCACGATATAGGTGAAGAATTCAGCGTTTATACGTATAGGAAGCCCTGTGGTTTCATGAGCTGCAATGCACAAGACCCGGCGCCTGTTTGCTGGGCTGAGTTTTTGCAAAGCTGCGAGCCTTGGACAAGGGGCTGCTGTTGGACCAGGGCTGTGTTGCCACTTGGCAAGGTAGATAAAAAGGAAATATCTAAGTCAGGAGGGCCCAACCTGCAGCCCACTGGGGTCTAGCGTTGGTCTGCCAGGCTCTTCCCATCGCAGGGAGCTTTGCTCTGCATGTTGGGAAGATCTCCCATGGCTTTCTTTAGAACTTGCTGCTGCAAATTCTTGAAGGCAACTGACCCAAAAAGCTGTTTGCTGTTCCTACAAAACCCTTTTTGCCACCATCCCATGCCAGGCACAGTGATGCTGGAGGGACACACCAAGTGTCACGTCTCCGTGCCTGGCATCTCCCTTCCTGCAAAGCAGAGGGGAGAGACCCAAGGAACAAGCTACAGAGTGCCTTCCCTGGGGAAAGCTCTATCAGTACAGCAATTTTAATGGCTGGTGCATCCTCAAGATCCCTCCTAAAACCTGTGCCTTTTGCTCCCTGGAAAGGGCCCTGCCCACGCGGGGCATCTGCATCACAAAGCAGAGCCAACCCAGGCTGTGGCTCGCATCTCCCATAGAAACAAATTTGCAAGACCCTGAAAATGGTGGCTGAAGTCAAGATGTTTTCCTTGGACACAGACAGGACAAAGGCACTCACTGCCCCATTGACAATTTGGGTAACCCATAGGTGAAGCGCTAACGAAAGTGCCTCTGCGATGCCTTTGCCCATCAGCCTGGAAACGAGCAGAGAGCTCTCCCCTCCCTGGCTCCTGGGTGCCGAAAGCTGCCAAAGGTCAGGCTTAAGCTCCACAGATTTCGGCGAGAGTTTGTGCAATGAAATCCCCTCCAACATCTTGGGAAACACAGGTCTGAGCTTTGCCTTCTGTCAATGATTGATGAGCGGGGTGGGTTTGCCAGGTGGTGCAGCGGGAGCAGGCGGGGGACACGGCCAGGCTCCCTGTGCCACCAGGACCTGCTCCAAATCCCCACTGAGCCCTTAATCAGCTTTCACCTGGGATTAGCTCAAACATTCCCAGACTCTGGTTCAAAATAGCTTTTCTTGCTTGTGGGCAACTAATCCAAAATGAGCCCTCTTCTCCATCAGCCAGCATCTCCAGCAAGGTGTTATTTTTCTCTTTTCCTAAGACATAAACCTTGCCCAGTTCCCAGTTGGTTTTTTTTTTATTGATAGACCAGGACACAGGATGCACACACGCCTGTTCAGGGCTGGGTTGTGATGGGGACTGACAGTTGCGGCTCCCATAAACCCAACCAAGCCAAAGCCTCGCCTGGTGCAAGCCAGGTATAAAGAGCACAACCAGCCCAGCTCAGGCTGAGCAGTCTGCGCATGGGGGAAATTCGGATTTTGCACGAGGGATTTCACTTAGGAGCTGACTGGGGAGCAGGGGGCACCATGCAGACACCTCCTGTGTGAGCTCCGTCCATGCCGAGCTCTTCATCGCCTACTGACAGCAAATGGAGCCAAAGAAACTCCCTTATATATCTGAGGCCATTGGGACCTGGGGACGAATTGAGGAGGGGAAACGGCAGTGCCTTCTGTAGGGCAGGGAGCCCCAGAGCAAAGAGCTGCCAAAGCCCCATGGAGCAAATCAACAGTCCCCAACTTCCACAGGCACTGCCAGGATGAGCTGGGTTGGGAAGGGACACACAACCGGTCACATCCAGAAACGCCATGTATGACGTGGCTAAGATAAAATAAAGGACGTTATTACCACCTCATTAATGGTTCGGGGCGCGGGCAGCAGAGCCACCTGGCTGCCAGTGGCTCCCGGCTCATGGGAGCTTGGTCCCACCAGGCAGCGGTGTTTAAAAGATTAAATTCACCTTCACAAGTCTGCAAACAGGATCCACGTTAACTATCGCCCATCGCAGCTGCGGTGACAACCTCCTCCTGCAGCCCTGGTAACTGGGAGCACAGAGCCACAGCAGCTCAACAAACTGCCCAAATACTGCATTCAGAAAGAAATTCAAGCTCAAATTAAAGACAACAGAGCCTCATCCCTCCTGCCAGTTCATTCCCCCCCTCATAAGACCTGCTCCTTCCTGGCTCCTTCCCACTGACCTGCCACAACACCCATCCTGGCGAGCTGAGCTTGAGCAGCAAAGCCTGGCCAGGATCTCAGCAGCACCGATGCTGGAGGTAAATCTCCCAGCACAAATATATCACTGTTCCTCCAGAAACCAGCAAAACCTGGGGGTCAGGGGAGGCCCTTGTGATGGGCACAGCTGATACCTCGCCTGGCATCTCAGCCATCAGCTGCCGGTGCTTCGTTACCCCGCGCTGTGGCTTTTTCTCATCAGCGTCAACATGGGTGTCGCTGAGCTGCAATGTGGGAGATGAAGGCCCCTTGGCCGGCTTTTGGGCGTGTGTATTGGCTTGAGGTGCTCATTTTTGTGCCCTGTGAGCCTGAGTTCTGCCCACACCCCTGCTTTGCACCATGAAGGCTCCAGTGCTTCCCCCAGGGCACCCCAGTTCGGGCAGCATCTGCACCACGGCTGCTTCATAGAATCATAGAATTGCTTTGGTTGGAAAAGACCTTTAAGATCATCGAGTCCAACCTTTAACCTAACCCTGCCATCCCACCAGTAAACCATGTCCCTAAGCACCTCATCTATCCTTCTTTTAAATCCCTCCAGGGATGGGGACTCAACCACCTCCCTGGGCAGCCCATTCCAGAGCCTGAAAACCTTTTCTGTTCCAGGCAGGAAGCTCCAAAAAAACCCCAAATCACTGGGAGGTAAGGATGGAGCAACCCCCCCATTTCAACAGGGTGAGATGTCTGCTAGCAAAGAGACTTGGCGAAGACGGGGAACCTGAGTCAGAGGCTGAATCCTCCGACGTTTCAGCTCCTCCAACACCGAGGCTCGGCTAGGAGAGGCCCTTGATTTTGGTCCTGAAACCTTCATAAAAATAGCACAATTATGGGAAAATCCTTGTCCAACTGGAAAAGAAAACACCAGGCTGGGTTTCACAAGGAAGCAGAGCTATATAAAAGTGTGTTCCTATAACCTTCTGTTATTTCTGTAAAGCATCCAAAAACTCACACAGAAACCCTTTACCAAGGGGCACGTTTCCATGGGGCGAGGTCAGACCCCTGGTAAAGTATTTTATTTTTTTTTCCCCAGCATTTTACTTCACCTAATCAGAAGTTTCCATACATGGGGAACAAAACGTCTGCAGAAACGTCCTCTGTGGTGCTGCGAGGGGCAGCCGGCCGCTCGATCCTGAGCCATAAATAACAGGGCAGACTGGCAAATCTCCGTGTATTTTTTTTTCCCACGGAACGTGAGTCGGTGACGTCCGTCACCCCTGCTCCTGCAGTCCTTGTGGTGGTGTTTCCCCCAAGCCCCCCCAGTCCCTGCCCTCGCAGGGGTGATCCCCCCTGTACAAACTTGGGGTGACCCGACTGACGGATGTGTCTCCTGGAAAGATTTAACGTGTGATATATGCAGGTGGCCACTTCCTGCATGGCCTGGACAAGATTTGTGCCCACAACACCCTCAGAACCCCCCAAAACAGCACCGAGAGGCTGAGGAAACCTGCCAGGCTGTGGGACTTGGGGCTCGGTGGCCTTTGGGGGCCGCATGGAGAGGGGTGGCACCGGGGCTCTGTTATTTCAGCCGTGTCCCCCTGGGACCCCTCTCAGCAGCCAGGACGGGCACCCATGGGATGAGTGCCTTCCAGGTGACATCTCCTTCGTCCCCAGCCTGTGCCTGTGGGACATTTCTCAGCCAGTGACGGGGCACGGCCTCGACACTATTTATACCCTGGGCTGGAGCCAGGTAAAAATAACCCCAGTGTGTTTGGCAGCCTGAAAGTGCTGCTGCAAATCCTCCCTGTCAGCAAGAAAATCCCCCAGCTTGGGTCGGAGCCATCGTTCCCACAGGAGAGGCAGCGTGGGGGAAGCCCAGGGATGCCCGTGGGGCTGAACCCCAAAGGGTTCACCTGGGAAAGGACAAAAGCGATCGGGCAAACCAATGGAGGAGCAACCAGCAGCATCCCTCTCCAGCTCCTGGGAAGGGCCAAAAAGCAAAGCAGGAGCGTCACATTGCTCTTCAACCAGGATTAAAGGCCACCAGCGCGGGGGCCGTGGGCCAAGTTTGCAGCAGTGAAGCTGCAGCCGCTCGCCAGAGCCCATGTCTGCTGCCGTCTGAGTCAGCTTATCTGTGCCTGGCTATTAATAGATTGCTTTGGCTTGCTTGCGCTCTAATTGCAGTTTAATAATACATCTAACACAAACTCTGCCCCATGTCGCAGATACAGCGGCTGTTCCCTGCGACTCCCCTCCTCGCCCTGGATGGGAATCGCCCCAGGAGCGGGGCAGACCCTGGCCCTGCGACAGGGGCCGGTACCACCTCTGCCTCCCGTCCGAGGGGTTTGCTCTGCTCCTTCGGCATAAGCACAGCCTGAGGCTGTGTCACGGTCCTGGCACTTTTCCACTTCCATCCTAACAGAGCCAAAGGGCTGACGTGGGGTCGGAGGCTCTTCCCCAGGCTGCTGCTGAGAGAGATCCTCAAGTGGTCCCTCCTGCTCTTAACTCGGATGCTTGGAATGGGAAATACCGAGCACGACACTTTTTCCTGCGGGGAATTTCCCGATAGGGCTTACGTCCCAGCTGGCGAGGCGCTACGGCCAATGCACACCGTTCGGCTGGTAAATAAGAACCGCTCGCACCGGAGAGGAGCAGCCGGCAACTGCCACATCCACCGGTCCCCTCCCCATCCCACCCACGCCGCTCAGGATTGCACCCTCCCGCCCCAGCAGCAGCAGCAGGTTTCAGCGGGAGGGTGGGGAAACGAGACAAATATTTTTGTTTTCCTAAATCACATCAAAGAATCAGAGTCAATGAAAAGGGCCGGAGCTCTGGTCCCTCTGTGCCTGGCTTTTTGAGTCCTTGCCCCAACAGGACCAGCTGTGTGCGGTGGAAACCAAATCCTTCTTCTTGTGCGCACACCCACGGCCACGGGACGCGGGCGCTTGGTTAGCTGCCCCTGCAACGGAGTAATCGCTTGTCTTGACAACACGAGATGGAAACGGCGTCAAAACCTTTGGGCTTTTTGGGTGACCTGGCAGCAGCATTCGCGTACAGCAGCTTCAGGGGGTTGCAGGAACAAGCCCATTGCTGGCACAGCAGCGAGGAGCCGCCCCGCACCAGACCATGCTCATCGCCAGGCACCACAGTGTGCCTGAAGGACCGGCCCCGCATTTTTTGGAGATGTCATCATCCCCGAGGACTTCCTGCTGCGCAGGGTGGAGGCAGCGCACGTCTCATCCTCCCGTCTCTTACGGATGCCACCGCAGCCTCCGGAGCACACGCCCAGCACGTCACACGGAGGCACAGCGCCAGTGTCAGCAAATTAAGGTTTTCGCGAAACCAGGAACTCAAATTACCTTTGAGCCCATTGGGCAAGCAATTAATTGTATCGACCGTCCCATCAGCTGAACCTGTTTGCCCACACTACGGGCACGCTCGGGACGCTGCTCACAGTTGCATCTTCCTTGGCTCCTCACCCGCCTGCGACCTCTCAGGTGCAGCTTTTCTTGCTATGGCCTGAGCTACACTTTGAGTTCAGGGCATTTAGCAGCTGGCATGATTGGGTCCTCTCCAAAGAGGGTTAAGTTGCTTTTTCGGACACATGGGGAATTAAGGGCGCTCAGCTGGTGTGTGGCAGCACGGTGAACTGCCGGGCACTGGCGCAGGGCATGGGGACAGGTCCCAGCCATCTCCAGCCATGGGATGCAGAGGGATTGCACCAGCTCATCCCAAACCACCTCAGATAAAGCGCTGCTTTCAACCCGACTGCAGCCTCGGGTGGGTTTTTTGACCTGAAGGCCCTGGGAATTGGGTATGTTGTACCCCACTCACCTGGGAGCAGAGACGCAATTCTGTGAACGCCACCGGATGGGGCGAGCGGTGGCGGCTGCAGCTGCGGCTCGCAAAAACGACGCGTAAAGACGCCACAGCGCCTATCTGAGATGGATGAGCTCCCTCCGTTATTCGAAGGAATGGCTCTGTATTTTAATGCTGAGGCATCGCCCCTCTGTCCTCTCCTTCCTGCCAAAGCGCGAGCTCTGCTGCCCACGCACACATTTTCTTTGCCTCAGGACTAGTGCGGATCGATCCCGGGAAAATCTCGTTTGCTGAACTCCTGAGACAGATGTTGAATGCAAATACCCAAACACGCCAAGTGGCTTTACCCATGCTTTGGTGTAACTGCGAGGAACAGGTACCTCCGACAGTCACCACCACGACACTTCACAAGGCACAGAACTACACAGGGAATTCTACCAACGAGCAAAATTTGGCAAACCCCGGGGTGGTTTTCTGGCCACTGGGAATTTCTTGACCCATCCTACTGTTGCAGGCACTGCTATGTAACGGTGCTGACAAAACCCTTCATCCGTGGGAAATGATTTAACGAGAATTAGGGCATTTTATGTCACGGTTTCTTGTTACTGTTACTGCTTGAAAAATACCTTAAAATTGTGTAGTTCCTCACAAAACCAAAGTGCTACCCTCGCCAGTCTGGTTTGGGGAAAGGCACTCGGTTATGGTATGGTGGTGCCAGGCGTCAGCACCGTCTCCTGGTCCATCTGGGGTTTTCTCTTGTACTCCATCGTAGACCTCGTGGCCCACGGTTCATCTCTGTGCTCTGCCCGATGGGATCCTCACCCACGACTGCAATCTCTAAGTGCCACAGTGATTCAAGTGCACACCGGGTGACCGCTCCGGGCTGGCCGGCATCAGAAAAAAGGATCATAGAATCACAGAATGTTTTGGGTGGGAAGGGACCCCTAGAGGTCACCCAGCCCAACCCCCCTGCAGGAGCAGGGACACCTTGAACCACATCAGGTTGCTCACAGCCCCGTCCAACCTGGCCTGGAATGTTCCCAGGGATGGGGCCTCCACCCCCTCTCTGGGCAACCCCTGCCAGGGTTTCACCACCCTCGCTGGAAAGAATTTCTTCCTTAGATCCAGTCTAAACCTCCCCTGCTTCAGTTTAAAGCCATCCCCCCTTGTCCTGTCCCAGCTGGCCCTGCTAAAAAGCTTGTCCCCCCCTTTCCTCTGGGCCCCCTTGAAGCCCTGACCGGCCGCACTCAGCTCTGCCCGCAGCCTCCTCTGCTCCAGGCTGAACACCCCCAACTCTCCCAGCCTGGTCTCAGAGCAGAGGGGCTCCAGCCCTTGGATCATTTTAGTAGCCCTCCTCTACATTATCAGACTATTTACAGGCTAAATGGGACAGTTCTTGAACAACCGAATTTTGCTGCCTCAAATTCGCGCACAGTATAGGAGATAAAAACAGAAACATGGACCAGCAGTTTTAGTACTTGAAAATTTTATTTTCTCAAATGAGCACCAACACATATTGTAAATATGACAAACAATACGCCTCCCTCTAATACTGAAGAACTATATACAATGTACAAATACATGAAAAGGTGAAAACCAATTATTTGAAAACAAACAATTGCATTTATTACGGAAGCAAATGACCTGAAAGAATATGCCAAAAAAATAAAATTAAAATAAGATCAAAGAAATGAAAGTATACACAGTTTGTAAACACAAGAGCATCAACAGACAGGCTGGTATTGGAAATTTTGTCCTTTCGTTTTGTCAGTGGGGAAAGCATTCCCATTTCCTCATGAAAAACAAAACAAAGGATACACACAGTTTGGAACTATGAGAATAGCTCATTTGTGGTTGTACCTTACACAATGCCGTTCTGCTTGCATTTAAATATATGGATTTTTTTTTTTTTCTGAATTCAGGATGATTTTGTTTCCCCTCTTCTGCTTATTCTTTTTCAACAGGATTCTGCAAAATCTACATCTCACGTAATTGTTTCTGAGCGTTTAATTTCGGAGGCCTCTCACCTGGTGAGAAGAGCTCCTTCCCACTGAGCTGAGCTCTGGTTCTCCCCAGGCTGTTTACCCACCCGGGTGTTTGGGTGTCATCTCTTCATCCCAGAACTGGTTCACACAGAAACGTGATGCTCCTCCCAGAACAAGGAAGTGCAGTGAAATGCATGATTAACACACTCTCACATACCGGTTAGAAAAATGCATACAGAGAAAATTCTCACTTGATCATCACAAGAACAACAGATTTCATTCGTAGGGTTGGTTTTTTTTCCCGTATATTTTTAAATCGTGTGCACCAAAACCAGAGAATTCAAGAGCGTGCAATAGTTATTCAGCACTGAAACCAGCTCCTTGCTCAGCAAAACACAGTCCAGTGGTTTGTGCTGTTGGTCCGCTTTGGGATAAACAAGAGACCCAATGAATTAAGAACGAAGAAGGGGGGGAAGGGGGAAGGTTAAAGACAGAAAGGAAAACAAAAAACCCACCCAACTTTACTGCCAGAGAGGTAAACGTTAACTCTAATTATTTTACACCTGGTTAAAAAAAAAAAAAAAAAAAAAAAAAAAGAAAACCAGGATCCATGTCCAAAGATTTATATTTTAGTTTAAAAACAACGACTAATTAGAAATCTCCATCCTCCATCCCTGCTGCCCCCAAGCAACTGGAAACAGCGATTCAGAGGTTGCAGCTTACATTCAATCCTGTTTTCTAAGTCTCAAAATCTACTTCACTCCAGCCAATACTGGTGCAAGAGAAAGTTCCAGGCCCGGCTCCTAAAAACCAGATCTCCTCGGGGAAGTCGTGCCCAGACGGAGCCCCACCAGCTTTCGTGGGACAGGAGCTGACACGGGGCTCAAGCTGCCGGATGGGACCTCTGGCAGCGAGTGAAGGTGTTTCAGCATCACTCCAGGCACTGGAGTGCTCCCCCCGTGCCGGGAGCTGCCGCCCGTCCCACGCATCGGTACCTGCCTGGACCACGGGCTGCTGTCCGTAACCCGGCCACGGCCTGTGCTGGAGACAAATTCTGCCTGACAGAAGCAGGAGGGACTCCCCTCTCCTGCCACGTCCAGAGGAAAAATGGATCGACTTAAGAGGACAACGTATATTATGATTTGTGTTTCCCTTTAAACATATTTTCTAACAAATACAGAAGGAAACAGTATCATTTATAAACAACAAAAAAGTGCTCTCAGGGAGGGGCTCTGAGAAAACAGCACCAAATATATTATTTTTTAAAAAAAATTAAATATTATTTACAAAAGTATATTTCACAAGATAATGTTTTTTTTTTCCTTTTTTTCTGCTTTGTATATATTATCATCTGAATATTTATTACAGGGATCAGGATTTCACACCAGATAATCCACCAGAGCAAAACAATTTAAAACTTACTCAAGTCTGAGCTTTGGGGTAGACGGGGGTGATGTAAACTTGAGGGTGCATGCAGCTTGCCAGAGACAAGGCTGCCACATTAACAAAAAAAGCAAAACTTGCTGCTGCTCCTGTTTTCTTGAGGATGTTGCCCAGGGAAAACAGCACCACGGGCACTCGGTGCCCTGCGGGAGGCAGCTCCCATGGGCCACATCTCCAGGTCAGAAAGAACAGTCCCACCTCGCCCACCCCAGTAGCTAACGAACTGGCTACAGTCAACTCACAGGACCAGAGGGATGCAGAGCGCGAGGTTCTTTGGTGATGCTCTGAATAGACCACTCTACCAGTCATCAATTTAGCCTGCGCCGACTGCGGTAGCCGCTGGCATACAGATCTGAGCGTCCTGTCTGGTCACCAGCTCCCAATACTGTCACGTGTCTTGATATAGCAAGTCACCGATGAGTTAGCAGCAGACTAAGGACTACTTCATATTTAATGCACACAGAGCAGAGAACAAACGTCAATGACTCTCACAAGCCCGTTCTTCCTTATCTCCCTTTACAATGTATTAAAGTCACTCTACAGGTAATTCTCTGGGTGTTGGGGACGTTTGCAGGCACATACATTTTTTTTTCCTATCAGGGCTTGAGGCCAGACTCAGCAAGTGTGAATCTGTGGATGCTGATGGGACAAAACCAATTAAAATCAGATTAAGATCTTGTCGTATTCAAGCTTAGACTGGTTGCCATTAAAAGCATAACCCCTGTGAACAGTTAAAAACAGCCTGATCTGATGGATCATCGTCCTTTCTTGTCCCAAAAATAAGGATAAAAACATTTACACCTGGTAGCTCTCTGTAGTAACTGTTCTTATTTCTCAGAGCAGTCCCCTAGACAGGCCTACCTTTTATATTGCTTTTTTATAGGCAATCACTCTAAATACCAACATAAACCCCCGTGTGCTCCTTTTCTCAAGCTCATGTTAATGATTTGGGGTTATCCCTTACTTTTCCCAGCTCCAACCAGACCCCTTTAAAGGCTACATATCTGGGGAGACTGAAGAGCTCTTCAAAGAACGCAAATCACTTCCCACTACTCAAAACCCAATAAATTGTCATGGATCACCAACCAAAGGACTGGAAAATGGGACCGGGTCAGTGCCAAAGCCAACAAGATAGCGGGTACTGTAGAATTTTTTATTTCTACTAGATTTTTATCACTGAAGGGAATGTGGATGATGGAAGCAGAGACGACTGGGAACAAAAGCTGAAGCAATGGTTACACAGCCACAGCAGAAAGAGTGAAGGCAGAAACCACCCTCCTAACAGGCTGGCCACAAACCGAGCCAGCTCTATCCACTGCAGGAGCCACAGCCCGCCTCCATCTCACTTCCCTCTCCAAGGCTGTAAAGAACAACAAGAGTTTGTTCAAGAGGACAAACAGCCTTTGCCTAGATGGGCCATCAGGTTTTGGGTTTCAGCACAAGGACTCAATGCCTAAGTTCCACCCTCACCCGTAAGTAGCGTCTCTGCTCACATCCCCTTCATTTAACAGCAGATGACTTTCTCCCCACCAGCCCTCCATCCTGACCCCACCGCTGAGTTCTCTTGGGGGTGGGGGCAAGCGACAACAGATTACAGCGCCAAAGCTTCAGTTTCATAAGGAGTTACAAACCCCTGCACAATACTCTTTCCTTCTGGATTAAGAAAGATTTCCCCCAGTGGATTAACCTACTTGAAAGAATTCCACAAACAAAAAGAAAATTCACTCAGAGAGATAAAACTAATTCAGTTAAATAGTCTTGAGTTATGCACCAGATACTGGCTGGACTGTTGCAGAGTAAACTTCACATTGTCATTATGTCTAACGCAGCTCCCTCTCACACACGATGCCCCTTCCCCACAACCACCTCGGGAAGGTCCACACCAATTAAAATGAAAAAATTAAAATGGGAAGGACTTGTCCCTTGCACTTATGATGCCCACATCTACCCCTCCCATTTAAACTCCAAGGCATAGACAATTTCAGGGGTAGGGGGACAATGTTTAATTTTTTTTTTTTCTTTCCCATTCCCTCTGTGCCTGCAACAGGCTTCTTGGAGTGGGAAAAGGGGGGAAGGTTTTGGAGAGGATACCTCATGGCTTGAAATATCCACCTGTGCAATACTGCTACCACCGCCAGGCTCCTCTGCTCCCTCCTCTCCCCACTCTCACACCACTTCTCTGCCAGGCTCCAAGAGCAGAGCTGATGCCTGGGGCCTGGGATTCAAGAGAAAGATTCCGTAACAACATTTTCCTACTCGCACTTGTGAAGGATTGATAAAGACCCCCAAGGATGCTCAGTGGAGGCCAGGAAATCAAGGGGTACCCTGCATTACTAAGTTTGCCCCCATCCTCCTCTACATATTTCCTCTTTCTTCCCTAGCACGTGCCTTTTTTTCCCCCCCATCATGTCTTCTAAGCTGCAGCTCCAGCCCCCTTGTGCCTTAAGTGGCTTTCTCCTCCTCTCTGAAGGGCTCAAGAGTCAGGATTTGGTTTCTCCAGCTGTGAGGATGCTCCCCACAGCTGTGCTCTGTTGGGACATTTGGCCCACCTACCCTGAAACAGTGAGAAAAAGGAGAGGCGGGGAACCTCTCCAGCCTTCAGGTCCTCCCCCTCCAAACCACAAGTTCATAAATGGCAAACAAAACACAGAATTGCAATTAGCTTGCGGGGGGAACTGGTTATGACTTGTGCTCAGCCGGTATAGACTGAAGCTCCACCAACGGAGCAGCGGTTTTACGATTCAGAGAGAACGCACCCATGAGGTATTTTTCTGTCCATTTAGACAAGTAGATAGTTTCAAGCCTTGGTTAACCAGGACTTAAAGGAGAAGTACAGTTTCAACTTCTGAAGACTTCCCTTCGGAACGACTCCCCACCCCCTATCACCTTCTCCTGCCCAAAACTCGGGTCTTTCTCCCGCACCGAGACCTTCTGATAAAATGCCACCACAGAGCCAACTTCAGTTTGTACTTAAACATTCGTCAACATGGAATGGCTGTTGGGCATTCGGTGCATTCTCTTAGCCAACGCCAGAACAGAGAGAGAAGCAGCCAGGGTCAACTCACAAACAGATACAAAGCAAAGAGACAGAGAGACAGAAATTTAGAGGCCAGTCACCAATAAAGATGGAGAAGGGTGTGAAGATGCTCCCAAGTTGCAGAGCCTCTAAATGCATGGAACCAAGCGTTCAGTCACTCTCTCACTCTTGGATATAATGTTCGGTTGGATGGCATTCTCTTACACGCTGGTAGGGCTGGGCTCTTTCCATTCAATCCCAGCCATTATCCTTGATCATGTGAGCTAGTTCAATGATGTATTTGCCTTCTTTATACTTCTGGCTGCTTTCAAAAGCGTGTTCCTAAAAAAACGAAAAGGAGAAAGAATGAGATCAAGATGATATCCGAAGGTAAGGTCGCAGTTGCAGATCAGATCCGGGGATGCTGGTACCAGTCTTAGCCTTGTCTACAGTCAGAGTAAAACAGTCAAACTGCAGGTCCTCCTGTTGGCTTTCAGGAAAATTACACTGGAAGAACCTTAAATCCTGCTTCTATCTGTCTTTACAGGCTGGGAAAAAAGAACCATTGGCACCACGTAAACATGCAGCTTTCTATAGGCCAATGGCAACTGCTCCTTCAACTCTGCTTTAGGAATCATCAGTGATAAAATCCACCTCTCTCTAGGGTGGCTTAAGAATTTATTAACATTTGATAAGAATGCAGAGGTCCTCTGACAAAACATGCTGTAAAAGCTCTACCATTGGGAACGAGATGGATTCTGGTAATCTTCACATGGAAATGGAGCAAACGGGCACCGAGAGACGCGAGGGACCCACTCGACACAGATGCATGCTTGCAGCTGCAGAGACACACAGTGCTTTAACACTGCAGAAATGCAAAAGTAAGGATTTCTATGGGATCCCTAACCAGGAGAGACTCCCATGATTGAGGCCGCATCCTCAAAAGCGGTTCAACTCTGCTCAGGTGTGCTGTTTGCGTGCATGTAACGCATGTGAAATAATGTCGTTCTGCTGCTGGAGAGGCTTGGGCTTACTGCTCTGTTTACGGAATTTTGCATTCTGTTTTACAATAAACTCAATTTATGTACTTAAGCGTCCTTCTCCATTTGTGAGATCCATGCTGTGTTTCTGCATGAATTCCTACCACATCTATTTTTGATGCTTTACTTTTTATAGCCTTTCAACTGATTTCTTAAAGAATATTTCTGTCCAGAGGCCACAGATACAATATATGGGGTTTTTAGACACTGGTCAAAATGTTTTGACAAACAGGTACGCTGCGTGCCTCCCGAAGCAGAAATTAGGATGTAGCGTAAGCCTTTATTTGAAGGTAATTGAATTTATAGAGCAAGAGACAGCAAACAGATAAACTCATGTTCAATAGCATTTCCAGCGGGAAGGACACAGGATTAAGAATATTGGATCATTCTATTATTCTGATAGCGTCTGGGAAAAAAGACAGTATGAACCACAAGACTGACTGAAGTTATGCTCATTTATGTTAAGTATCACTAAGGGACGGCCACCAAAATCAGGCCCACAGTGCATATTCTTAGTAAAAAAAAGCATTAGCCACAAAGAGTTCCTGCTCTGAATGGATGCAACAAACACAGGACAGGAGGGAAAATGGAAATGCAGGAAGGAAAAAAGACGTGGCTACAGACCAGAACCTGCATTTCTGATTCCCATTTCTGGTTAATGGTCTTTCCAGGAGACCACATTACCATACACACACCTTCAGAAAGGGCTGGAGCAAAGACGTCCACCGGACAAACAAATGCTACTGATACTCACATATTTCCAACCCAGTGTGGTTTTGCAGTTTTCACAGTAAATATCTGCAACCGCATGTAATCCTGTTAATAACACCCGCTCCTCTGCAGGGCCACAACCCACATTAACTCTGGGGAAAAAGGAGAGATGCTCCCTATTAGTATGTCTTTTCACAGCAAGATGCTACAATGAAGCTGACAGCAACTTTATTGCAGTATTTGAAACCATAAGCAGGAGGTTCAGGATACAGAGTACCACAGCTGTGCCCAAAACAAAGATTTCTTGCAGTTCCCAAACAAAATGAAAAGGTAAACCAGAATTTTTTTTCAACTAAAAATTCTACAAAGCTTTAAACAGAAGATTAATAACATTCTAGTAAATTGCACTAATTATGCATTTGAGAAAATTTTCATTTTCAAATTGATAGAATGGTGCTTTTACTTTCCCAAATGGAAACTTGAAAAATGTAACTGAAATCAGCAGTTCTTCTGAAAGACACCCCAGCAGTGATCTCACCAAAACTATTTTCAGTTAGCGGGAAAATTATACTTCATTTTTATGTTAGCTCTAAAAAGTAAGTTTGTATTTAGGTATCATTCATTCTCCACATTTACGGAACTTGGACTCTTTGGTCTAACTACATTCTAACAGAAGAGAATGACTCATCCGTTAGCTCTTATTTCTCAATCTAACGATGAAAAACACCTTTTCATAGCTGCTTATCTGAAACCTCAACATAAAATCAAATATGAATCAGTGCTATTTCCTGCCTCTTTTCTCCAACCATTTTCAGCAAGCTCCCAAGTCGTAGGCAGAGGTTTTCTAAAGGCAGGCTATCGTTTTGTTTTCTTCTTCATGAAGGTTTTCTTAACTCTATCCTCAGAGATGCAGAGGTGACAGGTACGAAGTCATACTCACACTGAATTGAAGAGGTATGCTCGTCCTTGGCTTCCTTGAAAGGACTGAAAGGCAAGAAAACAAAATTCAGTTGGCTGGTTGATAGAAATAAGGCTACACCAGGACCTGCCCGCAACGACTGCATCAATGGTAGTTATAGCAACTGTTAGCCAGGGCCGGAGAAACGCACATCCTTACAGTTTTTGAGATGGGAAGAGCACAAAGTGCGATGCCGGGAGGAGGTGAGCCCTGAGGAACAGAGGTCTCATCCTGCAGGCAGGAAGGGAGCAGCCGCCTCCAGCTCTAACGCCGGCCCGTTCCACAACGTGTACTGGCAGCCCACTGGGAACTTCACCTGCGATCACCAGCATTTCCAGCGCCGTACAAGCCCAATGTACTTTTCAAGAGTTAAGCTGTTTTCTCTCTCATAGCCCAGCAATGCCTATTTTCACCCTTTCAGTTCTGTTTATGAATTTCACACTACTGCCTCAACCTGACCTAATGCAGCCTTGCTGCTAAATACCAATTTGAATCTCTTTTCAAAAGCCACGGTGCTCACAGAGGCTTCCCGCTGCACTGCCACGGTTTTGAAACACCACTGTTGCACCTAACAGCACGTGAATTCCCCTTAGGATGACTGCACAGATGGATGCTGAACCAAACTGAGAGATCGGGACCTATTTGTGCAAGGTGCTGTGCACACAAATACAAGCTCTACTCTACTCTTTACAAAAGACCTTAACCTTGTTGAGGTGTCTGCAAGCCTTCCTATTCCCACTGATGCCAGGGAGATCTTCAGGACTGGATCTAAACATAGGACGAGATACAACTGGATAGAGATGAACGTGGACAAGAGAGAAGCACATCACAGCAAAACCACACCAGATCATCACCAGCTGTGGCACATCCTCTCTGCCCCATGTTTCCTTGGGATCTTACAGCATCGCCATGAAAAGGCAGCATTTCGAAGACAGCGGGGCAATGCCAGCCTGGCAGGACACTCCGGGTAGCCGGGACACTTCCAAGAGCCAGCAGGCTCCATTTGTGTCAAGTCTGTAACATTACCCTGTGATGGTGCCTCGCTTACAAGAGCTGGCTCACACATAGCAAGTGCTACCTGCATTTTTAATGTACTTTGACAAGCACACACTGAATTAAACATTTGGTGCTTATGAGCAAGAGCACAGTTGCTCTCTGCACACAAGTTACCTTATGGTACCGCAGGGAATGCATGCACTGAGGGGCAAGGAGCTGGGCAAGTCAAAGAGCAGCTTTTCTGGACCATTTAATCCTTTACCTTGCACCTTACCAGGAACTTTGGAATATTTAATGTTTTTCTTAAAACCTCAGCTTCTACAGATGAGCAGTGACTTCATACTAAATACCCTTCAAAAGGGGGGAGACAGAACTTTGAGGGAAAAGATGAACATTTGAGGTTTAACACCCCTGGCCCACTGGGCACCAACCCATTAGCTCCAGCGAGTATTTCTTGGTTGCTGCCTGGGTTAATGGCAAGCAGCCCTGTAACAGCCTGCAGGACGATCTCTCCATCGTGAGTCCTGTTCATGTGAAAGGCAGAGATGGAAAATTCACTTACCAGCAGGAGAGAACAGAACACATTAAAGGCGTGATTTAAAACAGCCTTGACAAGAGAACAAGTACAGCCTGTCAAGGCATTTAGCCTGGTACCCTTCTTGGTGTCAAGGTACTCTCCAGAAGTGGTGAAGGCCCACTGGAAGATCCCCAATTGCAAGAACGTACACAAAAGGCTCCTTAGCACGGAGCAGAGGCACCTCTGTGGGCAAACACAATGCGAGGGGGCAGGCAGGAAGGGAGCCACATGCAGCAATGAAAGCTGCCTGTGAGGTCTGGATGGCAGCAAGGGCTCTGCCAGCTATAAAGTCACTGCCTGGCAAAAGAATTGACTCAGTCCTGGAGGAATAACTGTCCTTCAGAGGAATCTGAAGCCCAATATTAGTTGCCACCCAGGGCATGGAAGAGCCACTCTGGATTCAGAGAAGATGCCTGAGGCACTTGGATATCTCCTTCACTCAGACAAAAGCAGTGCCCTCAGGAACGCCTCTTTTCTTGGGCAAGAATTAAATAGGACACATGGCTCAAACACGTTCCTGTAATTGCATTTATTAGAGAAGCTTCTTCTAATCCTACTGCAGCACTCAAGTTCTTATTGTTATTGTCAGCTGGCTGATACCCCACATGCCAACTAGGTCTAGCCTGACTCCTACAAAACACACGCTGTGTTGTTTCAGCATCCCGTGTAGTGAAGTACGAATTGACACAAAGCTGATGCCCCCCCAGGACAAAAAGAAGAGTCCAAGCCAGGCCCAGGCAACGCTCTACCTTGCTACAGCAAACATCAGGGACATTGGCTGTCCACGCTGCAGAAGAGGGATACCAGCCTGGAAGGATGGACTGTGGATGGGGTATAGGGATGAAAACAGAAGGTCCCACAGCAACATGTGTGCCATCAAAGCAAAATGAAAGCAGATGAAGCTTGCTAACCATCCAGTCCTTCCCAATAAATACTTTTCCATAAACACCAAAGTGACTAAGTTTGCCAATAACAACAACCATGGGAGCAAAGGTTTTATTGGTACAGAAATAGGATTTTCCGTTACTGCTGTACGAAGGCCTGCCTTTAATAAACAACAAAACCAAACCCATCAGCTTTGTATTCAGGGCTCACTGGACACTATTCCAGCCCACTCCCAGGGGACAGTAGCATCCTTTCAGAGGTGCCCTTCCTTCCAGCTCAACCCAGCGCTTTATGGTATCTAAGGGCAGTCACTGCAAAAAAAAAAAAAAAAAAAAAATCACAGTAATTGTCTCCTGCCCAAGCAGAACTTTTCAACATCCCACTGCCTGGCTTTCAGTGCTTCTGCTTGTCCTAATATTCACCATCCAGCTAGCTAAGGATTTGGCAAATCATGTAAAAAGAAGTGAGAAAGGTCTGGCAACCACCTCAAGCTCACCAGTGCATTTGCTCTCTGCAAGACGAAGCTGATGGCATCTTTATAAAGGTAGCATGGGTTGGTTTTATCTGGGTGTGGTAACCTCAAAAATTTCTGGAGATGTTCCTTCTCTTCTAGCACTCCAGAAAAATTGCCACATGCTGTAACGGGCACTATGACATCAGAAGAAACAGATCTATTTATACATGTTCTTTTATTTGGTGGTTTGTTTTTTTTTTTATTTCATTTAAGAAACACCCAAAGAGATTTCCACAAGGCACTTGGTTTTCCCTGAATGGTGGCAGTCAGCAGGAAGACTACTTTCTGTGCTATACATTTTCTCGAAGTAGATTTTCTTGATAGACATTCCAAGGTGTATCTCACACACATGCTTATAAATCCAGACTGCTTACTCTCTAAAACAACAGCTTTTGGCATCACTTTCCAGATGAAAGAAATGGAAAGGATTTTTTTGTTGTTGTTTCCCACTGAAAGCCCAAGCACATTCTTCTCTGCACTGCTAACAGTCAGTGTCTGGCTGGAAACACATCTGTATATGCCAGCAACAAAGCTCTCCCTCCCCATCCTGCCTGAACCCTCTAAAAAACAATACAGGCTTTTGAGATGCGCGATACACAACTGCTTTCTCCTCCTAAGTACTCACGTTCAAAAACCTTCCCCTGTTCCTGGGTGCTCCACTCAGCATGGAGGCATCCAAAAGCTGCAGGGCCTAATGAGTGCTGATTTGAGTACCCAGGTGGGAAACCACAAGCCTGGAGTCAGCTATTTGGCTGCAGATCCTCTCCTGCCAAGCTGCCTTTCGTTAGGGCAGAGGCTTCATGTAAAGATGCCTTTGGCAGCTACTCTTGTTTAAGAAAGTTCCTATCACCCAATTTGCAGACACTCATTATGGCCCCCTCAGCTGTGCTGATTCCAAATTAGATCTGTGAAATCATTATTTAAAAAAAAAACCACTTGGTGGGGGGGGGTGGATTTGGGGGAAAGAGTTTTTTCTCTTTGTACCATACAATGGATCCAGTTTAAAGGGCAATCACACAGCCTACTTAATAACCACAGTATGGGGGCAGGCACAAGTCATTCAGAGTAGCAAGTTCTCCAATTAAATTTGCTGGCAAAGACCGACAGTGCAGAACTGCAGCTCTAGTGAGAGACAGTCTGCAGGATAGGGAGTTTGGGTTTCACAGACGCTGTTAAACCAGATCTGCCGCAGAAGGAATCGTAACATGCAGCCAGCATCTAAGAAGCGCCAGCTCCTTTGTGGCAGACACATTCTGCTCGCGAGAGATGGACTCGGCCTGCAAGACTCAAAGCTGAATCCTTACATATTCAACACCCACGACCTTGGGAGCTGTCAGTTTGGTTTAGTCCATTTGTTATATTCTGGCCTCAATCTGAAGTGCTGAATCTACCGCGCTGTTTGCTCTGAGCGAGATGCGTGACTCCTTCAGAGCCTTCTTCAGCAGAGGAGCAGCATGCAGACAACGGCAGAGAGAGAGAAGGGCTATGCCCCTCCACCAGCCCAGCCTGTTCCACCTACCTCCCCACCACCATCAGACCTTTGCACTTGCACATTCCCAATACTGGTGGCCGCTGGAGACACAGAAGGAAATTTTTACATTCAGTCAGTACAGCCAGGGAAAGGCATGAATTCTGAATGCGCTCCACGCGCCTACACACCATACCCCTTTTCCCTAGTACCTACAGCTTCTCATTCACTGCACAGCCCACTCAGCAGTTCCACGTATTGAACAGATGATAGGATTAATACCCCAAGTCTTTGTGACGGCATTCGACAATAGGCTAAATACAAAAAGAGCTGGCTGGAATCATCTGGAAAAATGGGAAGCAGTTGCCAGGACTAAATGGCTACATACTGATGCTTGCTCTCTGCAGACTGCAGCAGAGAAAACCCCCACTTACCTATATCCAGCTGGCAGCCTTTTAAGAAACCAATAAAACAAAAATGAAAAGGCAACTGGTCCCAAAGAGGTACAAGGGGAAAAAGGAACAGAGTGTGCCCCTCCATGCTACACTCCTGAAAGCTACAAATAATTCTCACCGTAAGGATGCAAACAGGAACAGAGGGACCAAAGCCACCGCCGGAGCTCAGTGGCAGTCAGCACGTCCTAGGCAATGCTTCAGGAGAAGCCAAATGACCACAGCCGTCTGGACTCTTCAAAAAAGGACATGTTTTCTGTGCTTGTGATATCACCACTGGGACAGAGCAATTCAGTGAGTAAGAGAAACACTATAACGAACTCCCAGGCTTAAGAGGCACTGAAATCTGTGGGAGAAAAATTAATCCAACGATCTATTCAGAGACAGCTCCGTTATCACTTATTTCCCACCTACATGTACAGCTTTTGTTTTTAAGTTACTACAGTCCTTTGCACAACACTGACTATAAGATTTATCTATTCTTGCTGCTCATTTAACCCTTAAACATGTAAGGATGAGATGTACTCATAAAATACAATCTGACTAGGGAGCGGAGACCTTTAGGTATGACCAAAGCATGATGTCAATCCAACTGGAGCACACACAAGTTTGCATATAAAGATATGCTCCAAAACACAGGCTCTCCTCCCGCTCCCTCTAGCACTTAATCCCAATTCCTATCAGCTGCTATCCCACCTAACAACCAACATCACACAGAAAGCTCTGCCTTAATGGCACCTTTCAAACCCTATTAATTACGGCAACAATGATTTGGTTAAAAAGATAAGTCCTGCAATGTGTTTAGAGGAACCGCTACGCCTGGTAACAGCGCTGGGTGCCCGACGACGCTAAGAGGAGGTTACCTGTGAGTCACCGCACAGTAGAAAGAACGTTGGGAGAATTTAACTACAAAAATACCTGCTGCAGATTCTGGGGGCTGCACTGGATGGTGCAAGCCATTTCAGCCATCTACTTGCAACATATTCAAGCCTTTCCCAAGGGAGCACAGGTTCAATTACTTGGTCCCTGTATCCACACAGACTACAGAGACCTCCTCAGGGTTCATTAATTCCACCTTGTTCTTCTTCACAGAAGGGACAGCCAATGATCAGATTAAACCAAGATTCAATTTCGCTCTGATTGTGCGAGATACAGACCCATGTCAAGGGAATCGGTTACATTATTCCACCTCATGCACAGATGTGACCTTACCCTGTTCAAACTGCATTCCTGAGTTTTAATTGAGTTTTAACGTGGGTCCTTAATGCTATTTAAAGCCCAAAGTCGATACGGAATTAGTGGACCAAGCTCATTTCTGAAGTAATTCAATTAATTCAGCACGGCCTTGTTCCCCAGCAGTTTACGTTGCTGTGCAATTACGCAGTGAATATCTATGAGTCTGCCGTGTTTCATCCTAGGAGCAGCCACATCTGAGCAGTTTTACACTGTGTTTATGTCTCAGGTTACATAGTCTGTGAGAAGATGTGCACAGACTGGAAAGATGAAAGATATTACTACATTTGGGATTTTTTTTTTTTTCCCTGATGGGTGATGTTATTACAATTTTTTATTCTGCCTCCTGGCAGCAGCGGGTGTTCATTCAACCCCCTTGCTCCCTCCACACCCGACACAAGCAGAGGCGAGACGTGTTTCGGGTAAGAGCCTTTTGTCCCAACAGGAACCAGCTCAGCACTTTCACCGCACAGGATAGGTGGGGAGAGACTGCAGCCAGACGGTGCAAAAGGTCTGAACGCACACCCGCAAAAATACTGGCAGGCTAACTGACCGAAGATCAGTTTAATGGAGCAAATGAGCAGTGGCTGAAGAACCTCATGCTTCTGCTATATCCCACTTTTGGGGGGGAAGCATCGATTCCTGCTTTGTGTGTGAGAGGAGAACCTCACCCCTTGGAACTGTTTCACGTTGCAGAAGCAACGCTGCGTGAGCTGGGTCTAAGTCCTCTTCCCCCGTGCTGCAGCCAGAAGAGGCTTAAGGAAAGACTTTCCAAAGAGGCTGAAAGAAGTTAGCTCTCACCATCAGCTGAAGCCATCTTCAGACCTACTTGAACCTACCAAAGCCCTTTAGCATGCACGCAGCTTTCACATCACAGGCTCTCTGCTGGGCTCTGAAATGCAAGTGTTCCAGTGCCACCCCCCTCACGATCCTTAAAATACTCAGCTTGGCTCAAAATTCAGCCAAATTTAAGTAGTAGTTGAATTTTTATTTTTTTTTAATAAGAACTTAAACCACTTTTTTTGTTGTGGGTTTTTTTTGGGTTTTTTTGTTTTTTTTTTTTAGTGAGATTCTCACATCTCTTCATGTTTCTAGGACCTGAAACTAAGAAAAATCAGCACTGTTCACAAGACTCCCAAAAACACTAAGGAAAGAGTGTCTTGAACCACAAGATTATATTCGTCGCACACTCTCCAGGGTTGTCTCCATAACACCCATGCTGCTCAGGACGATGGATAACAAGCAGGACCGTGCAGATGCCCGATCCCATCAGAAGCGAGCCATGAAACGCTCGCTGCCCTGTTCATCGGGGCGGTTCTCGAACACACGTCAGCACAACACGAAGGTGACACCGACGCTCCGATGGGGCTGTGTTGCTCCCAGGCAGACAGGCTGTACAAACTGATTTAAATGGGTCACGATCCAAGAGCAAATTCCCAGTTATTAATTCACGTGTCAGTATGACTGTCCATTATCACCAGAGGGGAGAGCAAGAGATTTCTTTCAAAGGGAAATGCTATGTTGCAGTGGCAGAGGAGAGATCTCTTTGCAGGCTTTGCAATTAATGAAGATCAGTATTTAGGGAAATACAGATTGCCTAAAATTGAGGGCTTGGTTTTTCCTCAAGTACAAAGATTTCTAACACAACTTAAGCCACTACTGTGATAAGCTAATGCCTGAGCAAGGCTCTGTAAAACACATCAAAATTCAGAAAGTCGTTGCAAACTGCTCTGCCCCCTTCTCCCTCCAGCACGCCTGGCAGGCTCCCCTCCAGACTTCGACTCAGTTCTAATGCAACGCTGTTAAATCTCATCATGTTATCGTGAGTCCTGTGCTGTTCAGCCTCCTTATTAAAGCCCTGGGCTCCTGGACTCTGCTCTTACTTATTTTTAAATGTGCTCCTAGCCCACAGACTTCAAAGTGAAATTTCAAAATGTGAATGCTAAAAGAGCAAACAACTGAAGGCAAATAGAAAAAAAAAATACACCAAAATTATTACTTCTATGAAACTTCACAATATTTTGGGGCTTCTCTTGTGATTTTAATGGTCTTTGGTTGCTGCTGCTGTTGTGCTTCAAAACTTGACCTTAAGATGAAAAAGGACGGAAATACTGTGGGAAACAAAGCAGATGCAGTATCAGAGTAATTGCTGTTAAAAGTAAATACTGCAGGAGACACAGGTCCCTCTTCTCTGCAGCCTCAAGGAAGGGGGGATAGATGTGTGTGACTGAGAGCCCTGCAATCCCCTTGAGAGCAGGGAGCACAAGCATCAGGGAGCAACCTCTCCCTTCCCCTCCTGTTCAGCTTCCCTCTGCCACAGGAAAATCCCTTCCTGCATTAAGGCAGCGCTGGGCAGCCCAGAGGAAGAAGGGCATCGCAGCTTCCACGAGCACGGACAGCTGCCACATGCCCTCACTTCAGATCAAGGATTCAGGATCTACCAGAGGCCTTGCAGATAAGAAGGGAATTTGGCAACGAGTTCTTTGAGCAGAGCCAGTTTTCTTCTTGTGGGGTATACACTTCGTCCCCAGTCCTTCCCCTGCCTCTTGCTGCCAGAGAACAAAAGGTGCTGTATAATACAAGTGGTACAGTGCAGGTAAAACTACCTCATGGGAAACTGATCTCTTTTGGGGGGGAAGGGGGCAAGAGCTAAAAGAGATCTAGGCTTTTCCAATGATCTCCACCAACTTCTGGAACTATGTATGTATTGACACCAAACTGCTTAATCGGGCAAAAATAAGAGCAAGTGCATTGCCTAACGAGCATTTATAACCCCACAGGAAGATGGAGTGGGGAGGAAGGGTAGGGAGATGTCAGAGATCTGCTTCATTCCCCACATGGAGCACTCAGAGCAGTAAGCCAAGCCAGCCCACAGAAGCAGCCCTGGATTAAAGACAGGAAGCCACAAATTCGTGTACACAGAAGACCACGGGTTAATTCCTGCTTGAGGACAAGCAGAAGTCCACTTGCAACAGAAAACTGACATTTACTCAACAATAAACCAAGAAAAACTATCAAGGTATGCCTGCTGGCAGAAGCAATGTTTATTCGTATGAAGCGTACCCAGCTCCTCCCAGGAACGCTGCCCTGAGCCCTGGAGAAGAACAGGCCATCTCCCCCACGTGGCGCCTGAAAGGAGATGGTCAGCTCCACATTCACGGTATGATCTAGATGACAAGGGATGGGAGAAGGCAATGAAAATCCCCACCTTCATGCTGGGCCTCAGGTCATACTGCTGGTTAACCCGGATCCTCCACCTCCATGGCCTCATTCCCAACAGATACCAGCATTCCCCAATCCGCAGGAAGTTCAAGGGAGTTGAGACGAGTTTGGCATCTCTAGCACTTAAAGTCATCAGCGGTGTCCACTGAACGCAAGCCTCCACATTTTGGTAGGTAGAAGGACAATATGGAGAGAAGCACTTTGTTATTTACTGTGGAAAAATTAAGATGACAACAAAGCCCAGTGGTATCTTTCTGGATACAGAGAGATGAAAAAATGTGGTTTCTTCTGGTGAATCTGCAATTCCTACAGCAGAAGCTGTGGGGTTTTCCCCGATTTTTGAGTGCTGCTGTCTTTCTGTAGGTTGATGCTGGCTCAAAGCATCCAACAATCAAGTCATTTTAAACAGGAGTGGCAGGGGCAAGGGTAAAGCCCTTTCTTTCCACATTAATTATTGCTACTGAATGGGGCTTAGAGATAAACACAAGACAGAACTGGGATGGAAGATGGAAACTGCTAATGCAACAAGTTATTTAATTAGCAGCATAATAGTGACTGTCAATGTATCAGTGGAACACTGTATTCCATTAATACAGCCCCTAAGCTCACAATAGCACCAATGCTGACAGCGAGAGCCGACGTGCTTTTCAGCAAAAGCAGGTCTGTCCAGGGCAGCAGCTCTTCTCTGTCCCTGGATAAAAACCCCTGCAGCGAGATGAAGCTACCATATGCACACCTTACTCCTGAGAAGTTTCACCAAAAGTTCTCTTTTTTTTTTGTTGTTGCCTAAATTCTGAATGTTCGTCTCTACTGCAAAACAAGCGTTGTGGTACTGAAATTTATTTTATTGCTGTGGATGTGCCCCCCGTGGAAACTGCACAAAAATGTCTGCTCCAGAGGACAGGTACCCAGACACCAAGGTCTCTCAGCCACGCCAGAGTGCAGGACAGGCCCAGCCTCTTAAAGATTTGAAGCAAACCACATGCGTACCCATGCCTGCATTTCTCCCCAGCCTCCCCCCTCAGAGCTGGGCTGGGATTGAGGTGTTCGTATTTGAGATACTCCAGAAACAGCTAAGCTTAACCTGATTTTAACTCATTCCTTCTGTGGCAATCACTGCTGAAAGGAGCAAGATCACTGGAAATCTTTGAATTCCAGGTTTTGGGTAAAGACAGTCTCAGTTTCTACCTTTGTTACTGCTACTTATTCCAACAGCTGTGATTTCCATGTAAATACACAGTGTATTTTAAGAGAGGAGGCTCTGGGTGGAGTTTCCTTGTATGCTCAAGCTTCAATCCTTGCCCATTTCAGTTTTGCTGGATGAGAAAAACTGTCAGGCCAAACACCTCCGACAGACGGATGCTGAGGTCCCTCTCCAGGAGAGGCCCGACCCCTAGAGAGATCTGCTTCTTGCTGGCAGACGCAACAGCTCCCCTAAAACAGATGTGAAGCCCTCTGATAGCATTTCCTGCTACTATAAAATGAGACTGCAATAGAAATTATTGCAAGAGACTCCTCCTGAGAAGCCAGGGCTTTCTCCCCAAGAGGCAGCAGATGAAAAAGCCCCACGCTCATGTGCACGTGTGACTAAATTACAGATTATACCAGAGGTCTCAGAGTTGTGAGACTCATACCTGTGTTTTTCCTCTTACAACTGTAAATCAGATTAGAAGTACACACCTGCACGGGAAGTTCATAGGGCAGCTCACCCCATCAGCAAGCCTTCGAGCCTGCTGGCATTTCCTCCTCTTCCAACTGCAAGGGCCAACAACTGAAACACCCAGCAACCCCAGGAAGGCTCAGACCTGATCAACTCCGTGCTCCAGTTGTTCAGGATTTGCAGCAGTTGCATCAAAAACCCTGATGATTCACTGTCTTTCGGCCCTGGCAGCTCCCTGGATAATAAATGGGAACAATATTTTATTTATGCCCAGGTCATCAATTCTAAGTCAGAGGAAGCAGCAGATGAAAGGACAGTTATTTCCATAAAGAAAGTGATGGATTAGAAAAATCCATTTTTACCCTGTCCTTTCTCCCTGACAGGGAATTCTAAACCTTTTTGAATTATTACCTTTTCCCTTCTTTTTTGGAACAGAATGAGGTATTTTAAAAATCACATAGCAATTAACTGCTGTATAAACACAATTATACAAGGATGTAAAAATTACCTTGGGATTTTTCTATTAAACAACCACATCCTGATGAAATAAGAGGCCTGATCCTGACCATCTTCAGAGCCCATTACAGATAGTAGGAACAGAGAGCATAGCAACTTGTAGGGTAACCCTTACAGGAAGCAATTACACAGGACAGAAAGATCTAATTTAGGTAGCTGGACTATGGAATAGGTATTACAAATACTCATTACACAGCTCAGATTTCATATCCTGACTTTTTCCTGCAAAGGGCATTTCTGTTTGTTTATTCCCTCTCAAATAAAGGCTTCTCAGAGCTGATGAGAGCTACTCAAATGACAGCCTTTGAGACCCGCTCCCCTCCTCCCTGCTGCAATACAGGCCAGCAACAGCGAGGCCAGCAAACACTGCTCTGTCTAGTAAAGGTGTTCCGGGGATGAGTGTGATCGCAGGAGTTCATCTCTGCCCACTCCATGCTCAGTCTCATGGTCAAGATGCTGAAGGAAAGGACTCCCACTTAATAACTTTGATGACACATTGTTCTACTGAGAACTGAAGTCCCCTCAATCCACATTTAATTTTAAATTTTATGGAAGCCAAGAACTACAAGATACCTTACCACAAGTTCACAGCAGTGAAATGGGAAGCTAAAAAACTCTGACTTCTCATGGAACTGCTTTGCTCTTCATCACTTGCAGCTTGAACTCTAGCAATACTTGCAATTAAGAGCAAGCTTTGAATAATACCTAGAAGTGACAATTCATGAAGGAACAAGAGCTGAAAAGCAGGATCCAAAAGCTACTGGACAGCTTCTATAGAAATGTGCATAAAATTGATATACCTGGTGCATAAAGAGCTAACAGCAAATAAATGAACAGAAGCTTACTGTGCAGTGCTGAGCCAGTAAGACTAACACAATTATGAAATGTGTACGCTGTAAAGATGTTACTGCTGAGTCTGAGGCTGGAACACCGAGACCAGCTCTGTTTCCATTCTGAAAAAGATGTTGAAACACTAAAAATGTAGAAGAGAACCACAAAAATTACACAGAACTGGAAAAAAATAACATTGCACCATGACAAAGTTGAATCTGTTTAGCCTATCAAAAAGGTGATCAAAAGTAACCTTGGTTACAGTATACCACAACCTTTTGTAAGGACAAACGGTAAGTACTATAGATCTATTTCATTAGCAAAAGAAAGAAAATAATGGCCAATGACGGGAAGCACAAGCCCGACAAATCTAAATTCAAAGTCTCCAATTTTTAATAATAAGGATGATTAACTACTGGAAAAAATGACCAAGGGGAGCAGTGAATTTTCCCTCTTGAAGTCTTCAAATCAAGACTAAATGCTCTTTCTGAAAGACATGCTGCAATCATGATGAAATCTGCTGGCCTGTGCTCTAGAGGAGGTCAGATGTGATAGCTCCTCCCGGCCTTAAGAGTTCATTACCATGACGCTGGCAACTTAAATTCATACTTGGGAAGAAATAAAATCTACTTTCAAAGCAAGAAGAAACCTCATGTAATGAAAAATGGTAAGAACTTTACCCAGTAAGAGGGAATACTCACCTCATACACCCCCACCCCAGGTTTTTTCCTATGAAGGAAATGCAGGATTTTCACTTGACCAATCTCAGACACTCATTAATGCCTCTTTCTTTTTCCATTACATTAAAGTTTTGAAACAGCCACATCGTAACTTTAGGATTATTGTTTCAGCTTGTGTGCATGCTCCCCCCGACCCAGCAAATAACTTCATGTCTTCAAGGAGAAGTGACATACAGTCACCGGCTGGTTCATGAGAAGCAAAGTGCTAAGGACATTACCTGCTGCCTTCCTCAGATACTCAGAAAGAAAGAAAAACACAACCCCCAAAAGCTCAACAATTGCTGCTTACTTCACCTATACAGGGTGCATCAAATGCTTCGAAATAGCTGAATTCATCCACAACTTATCTGAAAGCTGGCACCGAGGTTTCAAATCCTTTCAAGACCCCCCAGTTGCAACATGGAGCAAAGTCTGATGCTTTCACCACACCATAAAGCTCGCTAAAAGGCTGCTGTACCAACAAGCACAGGCTCCAGCAGTCTGCTAGCCAGGGAAGCAGCTGGGCCACAATGCTGTGAGAGAGGTTTGCTTGTAAACCTTGCAAGTCCTGTTGAAGAAGATAGAAAAGAGAGCTTCTAAGTGTTCCCTAGCTAACAATCCAACCCCAGCTGAGAAAATCAGGCACACACAGGTTCTCTATTTTTTCCAAATTCTCTGTGCTGGAGGAGCTGCAGCCTTTTGTGTTGAGGGATTTCACATTTGTGTTCAATAAAGGTCCCGTGCAGACATCAAAGGAAAAATTAAACCTCCTCAGCAAGCCTCAGGCTAACTTCAGAGGATACATCACTGCATAATGTTTAGCAGTTGGATTGCAGTAATTCATGAAAAAAAGAAACTGCAGGACGCCCACAAGACATTCCCTACATATTTCCATAATCAGGGACATTTCTGCTGAATTACTGTTCACACACCAAAAAAAGTCAGCAACCAAGACACTAACGCGGCTGTGTTTGGCCTGCATCTCTCTGCTCTTCTTCCCATCCTTTTTTACTGGACAACAGGTACATATGAATTCAAACAGAAAAGGCTGACAAAGAGTTTGAATAGCACAGAATAGGTAGAAACCAGCATCACATCTGCCACTCTGAGAAAGAGAGAAGATGCTATTTACACTGTTGAACGCCTATTATGTTAGCTGTTCCCCCCAGGCCCCACTAGAAAATGATGCAGAATGCACATTTCTCAAGAAAAGCTCCTCTGTCTCCTTCTTCGAGAGGTTTTGCCATCATTGATTATCGAACATATATTGTTCTTAAACATTCTAAAAACCACAGGATGTTGTGCCTGGGAAGGACCAATGTAACAAGTGTCTTTCACTTATTTTTTGGCAATTGGAAGGCATTGAAATATGCTTTTTAACTACAGTCACCTGGCATGGTATTTTTGTTTTTACAGTAAAGCCAAAGAGGACTAGGACACACTGTACTAATTCGTAAGAGCAGACAGTACCTGCTCCAAGGCTTTATCTTCCAAGCAGGCTGGACAGAACAGCAGCATTTCAGTTGTACAGGTGGGGAAAGGAGGAACAAAGACATTACGTGACTTACTCAAGGTCACACAGGAATCTGTTGCAGGGCAAGGTTGAATTCCCATAGTTTCAGTCCACTTAGGCATTGGAAAAAAGCAATGAAACAAGAGTATGTACTAAATTTGGCACAGATTTTTAAATGATGCATTACTCCAAGGGAACAAGAACCTCCACTCACGCTAACCCAGACACCAAAGGAACATAAAAAGGAAAACTAGTTACTCACTCCACCCAATCTATCTGATCACCTTGTATTTCCTAAGTCAACAGGATCTTTCTTGGCCAGACAATCCAACCCACAGCTTAGATCTTATTACAAATCAGACATACTAAAGCACTTTCTCCCTCTGGCTGCAGAAGATAAAAGGCCAAGTAAGCAGGCAACATTTTGTAACTGACTTCACGTAACTGCTTTGGATTTTCTTAAAAGCCTCGGCATCGATTATTTTCTTTAAATAGCAAGGGCTTATTGAGAAAACTTCTACCCATT